>OU015628.1:23380096-24628221 GCA_907165235.1 Zeuzera pyrina
ATGACGATTCTTTTGTATACCGTTGCGCTGCGGAATTAGAATGAAATTAATTGCAGACCTGCCCTAGATATTTATTTAGGTCAAGACCACTCAAAAGGGAGAAATAAAAAAATTTTATTAAAAAAATTTAAACCATCTTCAAAAAAAACACTGAAAAGTATAAAATAACTATCCTTTCTTTCTTCTATCCCACCAAACTAATAGACTTTATGTTGTTGCACATTGATTTGGCACCGACTTGAATAACTGTCAAATTTAATTGTATAGGTATGTGTATCGTATTTATAAAGTTATTTTAATTGTACTTGAGTTTTGATTAGTAAGGGATAGTTATTTTATACTTTTCAGTGTTTTTTTTGAAGGCGGTTTAATTTTTTTTAATAAAATTTTTTTTCTTTAAAGAACAAAACCCTTATAACGCTTGTGAATGACATTCTTCATTAAAATTCTCAAAACACTTATATAGAAACCAAAGACTTCTATATAAACACTTAGAAGTCTTGCATGGGAACGTATACAGTCCCCGTGCTTCTGTTGCAGTAATTTCTCGGAAAATAATAGCTCCATATGATTATAGGGTTCATTTAAAACACTTCTAAATTAATAAATATAACGATAGAAACACTATTTATCGTATTAAAAAATACAAGACCCTGCAACAAAATCAATTTCTTTAAAAGTATTACATTCAGAGCTTATTTTTCAATCATCGGATAATAATTAATCGACGATTAACTTTGACATTTTGACAAATACAATTTATACAAGAATATTCAAAACGTCAAAGTTATTAATCGGTTAAAAATGTTATCTGAACTCATAAACTTGAAAAAATACAATGAACTTGAAAATAATTATAGGTTACGAAAATAATTAATCTATACTAATAGAGGTAAACTTTGTTTGTTTGTATGTAATGGACAAACTCAAAAATTACTGAACCGATTTCAAAAATTCTTTCACCTATAGAAAGCTACATTATCGACGAGTAACATGGGCTGTATTTTATTTAAAAAAAAATTCTACCCGTGTGCAGCCAGCGCGGGTCGCTAATACAATATAAAATTACAGTTAATATTGTTATAATGCAATTACGTATACAATTTTTATAATAATATCTCTGTAATTTGTGATGTCATCCTCGCAATTACGTGCACCCATAGTTCATATGATTTAAGTTAAAAATATTTGTACTTAAACTATTAACGATTTTTGTAGTTGAAGTTAACTGGAAATTACTTTGAGTACCATCTTGGAAATTATAGATTCCGACGATTGTTACAATTCAATTCAATTTGATGATGGCTTCTAACGTGACAAGCACATTGATTCTGCCAATGTCACGTATTGCAAAAGACACTATAAAGGGGTTGGTAAAATAAGGAAAAAAAAATTTTTTTTTTATTTGATACAGTATATTTTGTCTGTTTGGCACTGACTAAACATTATACCATCTATGTACTTATACCAAAATGTATACCTAATTGTGTGGTTCTGCAACATGTACCTAACTAATTAAATACGTCTGATTCAGATGAAATTTTTCATACGTATTGAAGACACTGGGTTAAAATATAAACTTCTGTATATTTATCTACGAGGCCTTGTAGAAGCTGTATATGGCTAAGACGCGAACATCATAATATAAGATGGTTCGGGCACACGGAGAGAATGAGTGATGAAAGACTGACGAAGAAAATCTATAGAGCAAAAGTGAGTGGTAAAAGAAGCCAAGGAAGACCAAGGCTGGCTTATGAAGATCAAATAGCTAGTGTTACCCGACGGAAATGTCAAAAGCACTCGCATACCTAGGCGAAAATGTGTGAGGAGAATGATGAGATTTGAAGAAGCGAAAGAAGTATGTGAGGACCGCGACGCTAGGCGCTCCGTCTCCTCTGACTACCCCGTTAGGGATACGGCGTGAAGATATGCATGTATGTATGTATGTACGCGAACATAGAAAATTGTCGTACCGTCTTTTAGTACTAATTATAAAAAGAGGGGAATAAATCATAACATTCAAAAGGTGCTGTGCCATAGATGTGCATAAAAAAAAATCATGCTCTGTACGAACATGTTGCGGTTAATGAATGTACACAAAAGATTTTTGTACTTACATAAAATCAAGTTAAACGTAACTTTACAAGTTAACGTTACAAGAATCCACCAGTTTTAATTCGTATTAAGCAAAATAAAATGGAATCTGAATATAAATTTCTTGCAATTAATTTTCCTACCCTAACAGAAGATGGGACTCGTCCGAGACCAAAAACCTTTAAAAATCGCTCGCTACAATTCAGTTCAGTCGGATATAATTTCTACTTAAATGAGTTTTTTTCCGATTATCTATAGAGAGTACAGTTTTTAACTTATGACGAAATATGTCAAATACGGTTCCCATTTATTTTCGAAATTTGTACAGACAAAGGCAGGTAATAATAATTAGAACTGTTAGAGATTTATGTAAATATTACAAGAAAATAAAACAAAGTCCCAATAACATTATTTTAGAAATTAGCAAATATCCTTTAAAAAAACAAACTAAGTCATGCGGTCCCATTCAACACGTGCTCGGCGTTTTGTGAACAGCGCATTGAATCTTTTAGAGTAGATTCGTTCTCTATAATCGAGTACCGTTTGAATATCCTCTCTACCGTACAATAACAATACTTTACAATTAAGTACAACAACAATTTATAAATTATTCCACTCACGAGGAATTTTTAACAGCCATTAAAAATTCCGCGTGAGTGGAAAAAAAAAATCTGACGTTTTTCATGAGATTTCTGAGGAATTGAATAAATTTAACGAAATTTTCACACTAACTCAGAAGGGTGAAATTTTTCATCATAGAGGCTCAAACTTCTAAAACAATAATTTCATAACTTTAAATCAAATTGTATTCCGGAGATATTTTTGAAGAACATGATAAAAAGATAATTACGACCAACAGGGCAATGCTTCTAATATGTACCTAAGTATACATTGCTTTTCATCTCAAGTAAAACGCGTTTGCCAAAATGATTCCGCGTGTCAAGACAATAAAAAAGGAAAGAAAACTAAATATAAATAAAAAGCTTTTATTTTTTTATATTTATGATGCGATAAAGCACATACATATGTTAATATTTACAAACTTAAAACTACACATTATCTTAAATAATAAACTTCCAAACGATAAAGTATTTTGTAATCTATTTCTAAAATAAATAATTAAAAATTAATTAAACTGTTAATACCATACACGGTTAAAACTGATTATAATTATATTCATTGACTGTCAGCACGAATTGAGATATTAAATTCAATGACATACCTACTAACGGATGGAAAAAGGAAGTAGTGCATACAAAATCCATATTTAGCGTCAGTATACAGGATATTGCCGATGACGTCATTGCGCACCCTTCAGAGGAAGGGGCTGTGACGTCAATAGCAAACAATAACATGATAATAACTTAGATATATCCTGCTTACTATGGACAAAACATGTGGAGAATAAGTGAAGAACGACAATGAAAAACTTACTCAATACTAGCGAGTAGTCCCCGTTTCGTGCGATGACTTAATTATAAAACGTCAATATTTCTCTAGTTCTTCAATGTCAATTTGAACGCGTTGTACACATAAACCTTTCTTGTTAAATGTTCTACATGACGGTGAAAACCGCACCAAAATCCACTCACAATATTAGAAGTTATAAGCAAATATAGACTAGAGATAAAGCAAGTGTCAAAGTTATCACTGGTATGCAAAACATGTATTGAGAATGAAAACCAAGAAAGTAGTTTTTTTTTACTTACGAGATAGACACAGTAGAGTAACATGTCACCTCATGGTTTAGCTTAGCCATCTGAAAGCCCAATTCCGTAAATACCGACCAAATACAAGCAGGACTCGAACACTGAAAGTACATTGAAACGAAACGTATACGGTAGAGAGGATATTCAAGCGGTACTCGATTCCAGAGAATGAATCTACTCTAAAAGTTTCAATGCGCGTGTTCACAAAACGCCGAGCACGTCTTGAATGGGACGGCATGACTTAGTTTGTTTTTTTAAAGGATATCTGCTGATTTCTAAAATAATATAGTTGGGACATCGTTTTATTTTGCTGTAATATTTACATAAATCTCTACCAGTTCTAATTATTATTACATGATTTTGTCTGTACAAACTTCGAAAATAAATGGGGAACAATATTTGATATTTTTCATCATAAGTCGAAAACTACGCAGCATAAAAAAAACGAAAATATATTTTACAATGAGTAAATGAAATCCTTTTATATGGTATCCCATTCGACCTAATAACCGCACTTCGAAATTTTGTCTCCTCCATTTCGCCATATAGTTATGTACACTGAACAATATTTTTAATAATATTTTTTTATAAAACAATATTTTTTTATAAACTAAAATCTGAAAAGATTAATTTTATATGATTCGGCAATAAATATTATAAAATATTAGTAAAGATAATATAAATACTGTAACTGATATAGATATGATAATATGAATACTGATGTATTATGGGAATCCACTTATTATTTAGTTACATGTACATTTTTTTTTTATTCTTCATGTCATGGCGCACAGATTAGCGCATTTGCCAATGCCACGTATTGTATTAATAAATGAAATCGTTATCGTAAAACTCCTCCAGTAAATAGTAGACTTTACTGAAGTTTTATAGGACTTCTTGGAAGAGCGCGACAACTTCAGCTACACATGTTTATTTAGACCTACTCCATTCTTTTCACTTAAACAGAACTTTAAAACAATTTACTATAGAAAAAAATAGAAAATCTAAATAAAATGACAACCTCGCTTCTCCCGTTACCGCCAAAAAGTTCTTAAATATTTTTATTTTTACTATTATATATATTTCAATTATATAATATTTAAAATTTTTGTTTTAATGCAATTATGTACCTGTAACACTTTTATTTTTTTCGAATTTCGAATCACGGTGTAAACTTCATTCTCTTTAAACTGTTTGAATATTTTAATTGTTTTTTATTTTTAGTGATTGGAAATTTTATGATAGATATGCTTATTATTATTATGTACTACAAAATAGATATTTGATTTTTAAAATCATTGACTATTCTTAACATAACTACAAAAATTTTTAATTTTAATTTAATTTATTTATTTTATTGCACACAAACAAAAATTACATATAATTGAAATTGGAAGCAGTAATCTACAAAAGGCAATGCTTATCTCTTTAAGAGATCTCTACCAGCACACCTCCTTAAAAAAGAAAATGTATGAGGGTAGTGTGTGCTCATTAAAAAATAATAATATATATTATGCACGATATTTTATATATATATACCCATACATACACATAAACATACATACAAATTCAATACAACCTTAAAAATACAACATATATACTGTAAACAATATATAAACATATATATGTGTAACGCATACAACCTACATGTATGCATACCATATTCATGCACATACATATATTAAAAAAATACATATATATACAATATAACCATACCTAACAAAAAATATTATAAATATAGAAAATATGATATTATCATGTCAAAAATGTTCCAATTATGCGTCCGCGGAGATGTCCGAGAGTACAGCGGTCATTAGATCATGTGCGTTGGTAGGTAATCGGCTTAAATTACAAATCGCTCGTAGCATAGGAATACTTCGACGAAGTTCGGCTTTTATTACGATCAGGTTACTACGTTGCACAATCACCCACTGGACGTGTGATCAAATGGAATATATTATATCGAACGTTTCCTTGCTTCAAATGAATCCAGGTATCGATAGATGGCGGTAGTCGTTAAGGTCTTAAAACTAGCCTTCAAAGTCCAAATGTCAAAGGCCTTTTCACAGTTCATATCTGTATTATCGTCACCACTACTTACTATAACTAGTTCTCATTACAGCTGTTGGCCTCAAATAGTATCTGTGATATAGACGATAGGTTCTGAGATGAGTCCATAAACGAACACTTCATATAGAATCGCTTCAACGTCGCTGTCTGTCTATTTGGGACGGTATAGTAAGCAATGGCCCAAAAACAGACATTACCTGTAATAGGAGTTAAGATAATAATGGTGTCGCGTTTAAAACAATTGTAATCATCATGTGTGTCATTGTGGTATCAAAGTAAAGTTCTATAAATGACTGAATTATAAAACGAACACCCAGTTACTAAATAATTTACGAACCATATGAAATACCTGTAATTCCTTGAATTTGTTGTCGGAGTAAGAGTATATTTTCTTTTGCCTATAGCCTCCAACTCTGACAACGAAATCAAAGTACTACAGTTATTACTACTTATTATAATTTTTTTTATTTTGTAGCTAGTTATTATTTGAATTTAAGTTTTTATTTAATTACGAAAAACCTTAGAAAGAATGAATGACGAAAGATTGACGAAGAAAATCTACAGAGCGAAAATGAGTGGTAAAAGAAGCCAAGAAAGACCAAGGCTGACCTATGAAGATCAAGTAACCAGAGTGTTAGCAGATGGAAATGTCAAAAGCACTCGCATACCTAGGCGAAATTGTGTGAGGAGAATGATGATTTGAGCAAGCAAAAGAAGTAAGGACTCCGACGCTTGGCGCTCCGTACTCTCTGACTACCCCGTTAAGGATACAGCGTGAAGATATGTATGTGTGTATGTAATTACGAAAAAAATATTGTTGCGCGTCATAATTTTGTTACCATTTGTTAATATTTTTGGAATGGCGCAAGATCTTCAATATAATACCCTTAAAGAAATGTGAAAATGAAAATACATCGGCAAACATACCACGAAAAAATTTTTAATTCATTCAGAAAGACTTATTGGCTCTATTTACAATGGTGCGGACAGAGCAGATATAAGCTACTGGCAAATGATGCTACCGTGTTATGACATCACAAACTCGTAGTGTCACTGCCCACCGCTTGGAGTGACTGAGATAGCGCTTGTCCCCTCAATGAGTGTAATAGTTTTTCACAAAGGTACTTGTAATTATAATAATAAATCCGTTTTTAGAGACGTAAAAAACAGTAAAATGCATTGGCTGTTGTAGTTATATAACGGTATTCGTCGAATCTAATTATCATGCTTCGACGTTGTTGTTTGTGTTTCATTATGAGCCCTGGTCGTTCGAAGCCTTCAACTAAGAAAGCAGATGTACCCATCTTTACACAAACGGACCCGCCGACGTAACGTTATCGCGGAATTCCTGCGCTATTACGCTAATCTAATTCGTGATTAAATCTGTCGGCGTGCTATCACAGACAACCTTGTGGCGGGCCATTCACGTCTCTTAATAAATGCGTCGCCGTCTGCGCAGACAACACCGTTTTTTCGTTTGCGTTCTGTTATGTAATGCTTGTGTGTTTGTCTCTGACCGATATATTTTTTTTGTATGCGTGTAGAAGATCCGCCTTTCTTATTATAGCTACTGCGTGTCTATTTAACGTTAGACCCGAATTTTTCGTGTGAAATCTATACGTTCTTCAAAGAGAGGAAACGTCAGGTTCAGTATAACTTAGTGTTAGAATTAGTATCAATTTAGTCAACTCAACAACAACAACAACTCTCACAGTGTCCACACGTCAAACCGAATGCGAAAAACGAGATTTTGTTCCTTGAATCACAGGATTCCACATCGTCGATAAATTGTATCTGTTTTCTCGATTAAAATTGTTATATTTCTCGATTTCAATTGCTTTACGCACTACTCTTGGATAAAAGTGACGATCAGTAGAGAGTAAGGAAAGGACAGTGATTGGTATCTGTTTGGAGTAGATGTTCCGCTATCGCTGATTTGGTTGGTGGCCGATATTGCACCGCTGTAATATGTTCTTTAACCCTTTCGGCAATAGTCCGTTTCGTCTGGCCAATGTATGAGCTACCGCAGCTACAAACTATTTTATAGATTCGTAACGTCTGCAACCGCAAAACATCCTTCGGTGTGCCCACTATGTTGTTCACCTTTGTTCCAGGGGTGTAAATGGTGCGGATAGAGTACCTTTGTACAATCGATTCAATGTTATGAGTAACTCCGTTCACATAGGGTATGTAGGCAGTTCTGTTTACCTCTGGATGTCTGTACCTTTCTTCAGGCCTACGCAGCTGTCGGTTCACTCAATATCCGTCCTTTGTTAGTACCTCCTGAACATAATCAAGCTCCTGCTCCAGAGGTTCCGGGTCACATATATCGTACGCTCTGTTTTTTAATGAAATTATAACGGATTGCAGATGACTGGGATGGTGGTGAAATGTAACGTGCAGGTATCTGTTCGTGTGCGTAGGCTTGCGATATATACAGTGTGATATTAATATAAAGTGACCTCGTTTTTCGCATTCGGTTAAACGTGTGAACACTGTGTGTTGTGTGTAGGTATCCTGAAAACTATTTACAGATATCGGGGGTTGATGACAAAACTTCTACCTGGAAGTCTAGTCTTTTCACGCGATAAACATACAAATCTTTAGTATCGCTAAATTACTAATTTACTAACTTAGTATTACTAGTTCTAACTACTGAAACAACTAATGCAGAGGATCCCAAACTTTTTTTTCTCGTAGACCACTTTCTAAATTTTACTGGTTTCGGTGAACCCCCTGGTGCTACATTTCTACCATATTCCCAAAACTCGTCAAAAAATACAAGTTTTTCCAAGTAACAGTCACTGACCTGAAATGGATAGGTGAAGCCAAGCCAACATTTTTGTTCTTGGTTATCGAAACCAGATAAATTTTCGTGGACCCCCGCTTACAACTTGCGAACTCCCATTTTTTTTCACGCCAACGTAGACTCCCGTCAAGTCTCCCGTGGACCCCTGGGGGTCCACCTGGACCACTTTGGAAATCACTGAACAAATGGATGTATAAATACGATCTACATAATAGCACCTAACATCAACTCTTTATATCATACATGACATTCTACTCTCAACACGTCCTTTCCCTGTAAAGGTCGACAGCTAAAGATAGTTTGTTCTTTTGTTAACGACTCCTTCTCTCGACAGCTGCCGCCTACAGCTATTCTGTGTGCGTGAGAGATAGCAGAATATTTCTTTTTCTTTCTTAAATATACACTTCAACTATTAAAAGAGTCTTATGCACCTCAGTGAGATTTAATGGGTTACAAAAGTGCAGTGTTAACCATTAAAGTACTTACATACCTTTTTTGCCTCTGAATTCTACCACTAATTTTCTATTCTACCTTACGTAACTTCTATTTCACACTGAATATGAGATGTCAGATGAAGTAAATTCAAAAATTAAAGACGTTCAATGAATTATAGAACGTCAGATGAAGTAAATTTTTAACCGACTTCAAGAAAGGAGGAGGTTCTCAATTAGGTTGTATACTTTTTTTGTTTTCTTTTTGTTTATTACCTCAGAACTCCATCATTTATGAACCGATTTGGAAAATTAGTACACACTTCCAGATTGGTCCCACTTAAATTTTACTGGTATTGGAGCTTGGATTTCGAAGATACATCAAATAACAATTTCGAAGATACATCAAATAACAATTTCGAAGATACATCAAATAACATCAAATAATGCGAACAGCTTATTTTGTTATACCTTTATTTGTTTATATTCATTAATATTGTTAGCTATTATCAATATTCTCGATTAATCGTTCTAATCATAATCGTTAACAAATGGCAACACTGTTTTTTGAAAGTGTTGATACTTTCATAATAACGTGATATTTTTGAATGTCAGAAAATAAGTCAGTTGAGAAATTCACGAGTTAGCGAAAGCACGTCTTTTAATTATATCTCCTCATCCTACGTTTCCATCCAAGTCAACATCCTAGAAGAACGAATATTTATCAATATACAAGAGAAACATTATTCCCTTGTATGACTTTGCACTCCAGATTTAGAAAAGAAGTTAATTGTAGACCTGCCTCAGAAACTTATTTTTAAAAAAATTTAAAAATAAATAAAACCGACTTAAAAAAACACTGAAAAGTACGAAGTAGGTAACTATCCTTTACTAATCAAAACTCAAGTACAAAAATAACTTTAAAAATATGATACAATTACATATATAATGAAATTTGACAGTTATTGAAGTCGGTACCAAATCAATGTGCAACTACAATAGTCTGTTAGTTTAGTAGGCTTGGCACCGACTTCACTAAATGTCAAATTTAATTATATGAGTATTTGTATCGTATTTATATAGTTATTTTTTTACTTGAGTTTTGATTAGTCAAGGATAGTTATTACGTACTTTTCAGTGACTTTTTAAGTCGGTTTTCACTACAATGGAGGTAAAAACAGTTTGTCGAACGAGGATCGATGTCTATACACCTGACTTAAAAAAACAAGCGCTAACTTGTGCATCATTGCACCAATAAACAAGTCGTCATCACTTCATAACTTGTTTCTATTTGCTACAATCTAAAAGCAAGTTGGAATAGATTACTCGCTTTCTAAGCATTTAAGTCAGGTATTTGACAAAAGCGTCCGGGACGACTAAAACTGGCGAGAAAAAACAGTTGACTCATAACGGAAACGAGAGCATTTTAATGTCATTAGTGAACTGAAAAACAGGAAATACAATATCGTTCTTAGAACCAGACCTAGCCCAGACGGTACCTGTCTAGAATATTTAAGCCTTAGGCTCTTCTTAATAAACTATAGGAACCAAACTTCCGGTTTGTAAACAATAGAGTGTTGCGACGTGACGCGAATTGGTTCCAAAACGTCATTTATCTCGCTTGTGAGTGATGTGACTTCTCCATAGAAATACGTCATTACGTATACAAAAATTATTCTGTTAACTTAGTAAGTTAACTAATAAGTTAACTTTGCTCTTCTTCGAAATGGATGAAATATATAAATTTTTTTTTTAAAGAAGGCAAGCGAGCAAGTGAATCACCTGATGGAAATCGTTCACCCCCGTCCATGGACACCCGCAACGTCCGGGAAATCACGGATGCGTTGCCGGCTTTTAGAGAAAGGAGGGGGGAGATGGGCCACCGGCACTCTCACTCACCGAACAAAACACAAGAACAATAGATGCTGTTATTTCACGCCGATATTTTGTGAGAGGTTTGTATTTCACCGAGCAAACCGGCCCAGTTCGTCTGCAATGCAGCATGGCTCTATCGCTAGCTGATGATGAATTATGATTATGTGATGAATTCTCAAAATTTTTAACCATTCTCTGCCCAAAATTACAAACCTAATAGACACGTGTTTCGCTTCTTATCGAAGCATTTTCAGGAAATTCCAGAGATCAGTCTCGGCCAGCTAACTAACACCGAATTTCCGTCCTATTGAAGCAGAAGAAACTGAAATTTTAGAAATCTTAACGGTACTTCATGTATTTATTTGTTTCTAACTCAACTGTTCAAGTACTCAGCAAATAATAGTATATATGTAATTATTTATCTCTTAAAGGATCCAGCTTATTATTGATTGTGTAGAAGGTATTTACATTTTTATTTAACTTTTAGAATCTAAAATAAATGCATCAACTTGGGCAGCTAGTGTTCGCACCCTCCTGACATCTTTACTAAAACGCTAATAAAAGTTTTTGTAAACCCAAAACTTTTAATAAACCTTTTTTAAAATGTAAAGCTTTTTTAATAAGCTTTTCTTTTGAACGCGAAACTTTTAATCGCATTTTTAACAACTTTTAAAACAGATGTAATTCGATAATTCTGTATTTAGTTTTACGACGGCAATGTACTCCTTTTTGTGACGCACGAGAAATTGGGTTCGGCGGGAATTTTCAATTAGGTTATACTCGGTGCATGATGAAGGTCTCCGAGGTCTCCTATGGACCACAAATTCTCTTAGTCTCCAGAAGAAATAAGCGTCTCAGTACCCTCGCAGCGCTACGACAACGCGAATCACGCATACTATGTGGACATTTGTAGGCCCCGCTCCCATTGCGCTCGACCAAAAAGAGCTCCTTAAGTTGCTTTCACGACCTGTCGTAACAAGATTATCAGCTAAAACACTATATTTTCCTTTTACTCTCAAACCAGTGTTAAATACAATATAATAATAGTATATCGATATATAATAGGAAATGTGATTGTCGTAGTATCATTACGTATTTTGAATTTATATACAGAGCGTGTGGCAATATCGCAACATTGTAAGAGTTATATCGATAGTCGTTCACATCACTATTATTTGTTATACAATGACAGTATAAAATGAACTTTACTGTCTCTGATTTATTTGCGTCGACGCAGCCACAATATTATTCAACTGAGCAACTTCATTCAATCTGTTTCTCCCACGAAAGTTATGTGCCTATATCAAACACTATTTTTGTCACAATTTATTGATTTCGCTATCTATAATTAACCGTCTACTTGCGACCATATATTGTATTGTATACGATCAATTAATAAATAATAAAATTGTAAATGGAGTCTGACATCGTTTTACTTCGCTTGCGCAGTATTAACATCCTTCGACATAGATGGTATTATGATTAATATCATCTATGTCGGAGGATGTCAATACCGTTCGATCACAGGTTTTAGTTTGTGATCGAAGTACAAACCGTTGAAAAACGTATAACTTCAGCTACATTTTGTAATTTGAACATAAGCGATTTAAGCTACTTTTTTAACTAATTTTTTTTTTTTATCTTCAAAAAGTCATCTTTCATCACTAGTCTACTGGAATAGTCATTTTAAAATAAATTCAGAAAACGCACGTTCAACTATTGGGTGCTGGAAGAATACAGTGTTGTAGCCAGTTTGCAACATAATGCTGAGCCAGAATCTCTTCGTGGTCACAGCACACGTCAAGCACATTTTCATTCTTTTGTTTTTTTGTTTTTTTTTCGTTTTTTTTTCTTTTGTTGTTTTATGTACCTTTTTTGCTTGCTTTTACATTTCCTGAATTGTGTTCTGTGCTCCAAATAAACTATCTATCCACCTATCTATCTTGTCACCAGAAGGCAACCCAATGAATGAATACATTTTTATATAATTACCTTTACTTTAAAGAAGTATCACGATATTCACACTACTTCGCTTCACAAACCCATCATTCCCCCACATTCACACATTTGCGCTGAATATATGAATGCTTTCACAGACATGTATAATGCGTAGACTGTCAAGTCTTCTTATCTGGGGTAAATTACATATACCTAACTTCCATTGGCTGAAAATGTGTATCAGTTTGAAACTTTAAAATTGTTTATAAACAGTGCATAATCAATACGGTATATTTTTTTAATAAGACTGCACGAGTGTATGAGCAATTATGTCCATTTGCTGACAAAGTTGCGCAATCTTTCTCAATTTTGTTCCATCGTTTTTAGTTCTATAGACGCCCGAAGGGCCAGAACCATCTAAGCATTCACTAATAAAAGTAATAAAAATTCTGCACCCAAAACAGCGTAACGATATAAAACTGAAATGACCCTTTAAAGAGTCATGGGGAGAGTTAAATATTACAAACAATTTACATTTACGATATACAGAAACGCCATATGCGAGGGTTAACTGCAATTTGCTCAAGAAATACGTTATAAACTTGATACCCTCCCCGACTTAAGCGGCATAATATCTAATACTCAATACTTATTCACTACTGGATATGGACTCTTAATATAAGATTTACACCGATCAATTTTTGCTGTAAGGCGGAGGCCACATGGCTAAACTAAAATTTGAAAATTAAAAAAACCCCGAAAACGAAATATAATTCGGGCCGAAGTCCGAAGATCATCAAACACATCTAAGAATATTATCGAACACTGTTTTCAAACAAAAAACCCGCATATATGCAAATCACTAAAATTTTATGGATCTGCGATGGCATAGGCCATAGGCAAATGGAAAAACAGACTGATGAAGATATGGGCAAAATCAAAATTTAACAAAATCGATGTAACACCACAAATTAATTAGTTACTAACGTAAAGTAACGCTATGTCTACGCTCATACGCAAGCGAGGCGCGGTGTTAAAATGAATAAGTCTAATTATTTATATGATATATACCTACTTCTATTTATGTATATTCCAACAGAAAAGCTAACAGTTATTAAAATCCAATTTTAATAAAAACAACAAACAATTTCTTCCTAAAACATCCTGTATCTCATGAAACATTCAAACCGGAAACATAACAGATGGGGATGAAGTTGACGTACTCAGGAAGAGACGGCGTGGACGTAGTCAGTACATGAATTTATTTATTAATGTATCTGTTATATAGGTATGACAATGGGAAAATTCCCAACGGGAAAAAAGGCAAAGGTGGGGTTTTAACAGTAAATTTGTAAATATTTCTGGGAATGACACATCTTAGATTACGCTCATAATTTGGATTGTATTTCAGGAATTCGTTAAATGGAATAAATTATGAATACATCCCCCAAAAACTTAATTTAATTAATTACTAGAATTTAAATGCTACTTAACTTTATTATAAGGCAAGTAAAAAAAATAAAGATACATTAATTTGCGTTTTCAACTGAAAACTCAAATATAAAACGGCTTAAAATTTGTAAAATTTGTTGTTATAGATTATTTATGTTATGGATGTCTGTTGTTAGGATCTTTTTGTTTTAATTGCACTTTATTCACTGGTACACACATAACAGATCAGTTGACAGTTGCCCGGTTATAGAGACTGAATAACAATCGAAAATATTATGTATAAGATGTATAATATAATAGATTTAGTATGTATGTATATAAATATTAAAAATGTATGGAAAATATTTTATTGTTTTTAGCTTTTGATAATTTTAAACTTCGATACAAAAAGAGTGGTGTTATAACTTCGAGCCAGTGCGTCTGCGTATCTGTATATGTCTGTGCCATCGTAGCTAATAATCTAAACAGATGAACCTATTCGCATGCGGTTTTATTTCGATTGAAAACTACGGTTGTCGAGTGTTCGTGGAAATCTATACAGCCATTTTCAGGATATTCGACTCTGAATCTTAACTTCAAGGAATGCAAGGACCTTTGTAGATAAAGTTTGATCTCTATTTGCAACCGAAGGCGTGAGACCAGCATAAGATATTGTTAAAAGCAGATTAGACCTATAAGTTTTCTTTTATCTAATTTCTAAAAGTGTCAAATAATAGTTAAATTAATAATTTCAAAATTCCGCAACAAAAATAGTAGGTACTCTTAAAAATCGATAACTATGCTTTGTCAAATTTAGGATGATAATTTTGACAGCTTGTAGGAATGGGGTAGCGTATAATCGTTAATGAATCTATTCGATTATCGATTATTATTCTTATAGAACTTAGAATCGATAGTTGCATGGTAATGCAACTTTAACAACAAAATATTTTCTTTTCTATTAAATTAGTAATTTATTATTACGACAATAAAAGCCCTCTCGCAACGACGATTTCGAATCGTGCGATCAATTTTGGCATCAATAGATATTATTTTTGTTTTCCATATTTTTTTTTTCAGAATAACAGCTGACAATATTTATTATACCTTACATTACATATTATTATACGATAGTTATTGTTTTAAGAAATTTAATAACTTTAATAATTTTATGAAACTTATGTGCATTTAATTCTTATTTCCCTGTGGTGAGCGGTACGAAACTTATTTGTTTTAATTCTTATTTTCTCGCTGTATTCCTAACGGGGTAGTCAGACAGGACGATGACGCTAAGCATCGCAGTCATTACATACTTCTTTCACTTCCTCAAATCTCATCAATCTTCTCACACAATTCCGCCTACGTATGCGAACGCTTTTGACATTTCCATCAGCTAACACTGTCTATTTGATCTTCTTTGGCTTCTTTTACCACTTACTTTCGCTCTGTTGATTTCTTCTATGTGCCCGAACTATCATTCGAACTAAGCATTCCTTTCTTCATATTTGCAATAATAAATAATATATAATATTAGGACATTTATGTACTTTTTTGTTGTTAATAAATTACTATAAATTAATTTTGATGCGAAAAGTTGTTTAAACTCTACATACATTTCTCGTGAAACGCCTTGATACCAATGTGCTCGTCGAAAATGTTACATTATATTCATTCATTCGTCTTGTAAATAAATGCTTACCGATTTAAAAATAATATGGAAAGTTTAGGAAAAATTCGAGTTATTTTCTTAGAAAATTATTTGTTATTTAGTAATTCCATTTATATACAATTTATAACTCTCAATATAGATTTTTAGGAATCACATTTTCTTTGGAACAACCGCAATAAGAGCGATCTTTTGCCGACTTCTCAGTTCCTAACTGAAAAGGGGGTGTTGTTTTGAAAGAAAAAAAACAGGTTTATTACCAATAGCTATGTACACAAGATAACATAGTACATTTATTATATAATTATTATTAAAGAAGGAAAAATATAAAAAAACAACTTGAAAATATAAAATTCACATCTATGTGGCAAAGGGAGCGAACTCAGCAATGCTGTGAGTGGCCAGGTTTGCAGCAGTACAGCTCCACCTTGCGCAGCGCTGGTTTTTAGTTCTTCCTCAGTTACTACGAATAACATTACACAAATGTCGCTGGTAACTTGGTTTGTTCATATAAAGACGCTGTACTCTGCCTGCCTGCGTGTTCGTCTGTATTACGCGGGCGGATTAACAAATTAGCATGTGAATTATGTTGTTTGAAAGTAACAGATTTCGAGAAATTCTGAAGCTGTATTTGGTGAAATCAAGTCTAGATAATTTCCTATTTCAGGGATTTCTAAATGTTTAACTTCTAGTACGCTACACACAATGAACAATGAACGCCGTTCGGACACCCAACCAAGAAATGACAGCGCGCACATTGCTAATTGCAACGACTCACTTCACCAAAATCATATTTCATTATCATGAATTTCCAAATATGGAAAGCAATGAATGTCATTAGGGCACCCATCCAATAGATGACCGCGCGTAATCTTTAACTTCAACAGCTCTCTTTACGATGTTATGTACTAAGTTAAGTAACTCAACTAGAATTCTCTTATACCATATCCTCTCAAGTAAGGAAACACATCAAATGCTATTGGACCCATCTTATATGTTACCGCACATAATGTTATTCAACTTCGACGGCTCACTTTATTGACCTAACTTACCTAAGTATTCACCTACTCAGTTATATGTAAATCAGTCAGATTTCTTTCTTATCATACCTTCCAAATACGGAAAAGCAATGAATACCTACCATAAGGACACCCATCCAATAAATTTCGAAGTAAGCTCGCTAGTAAAATATAAATATCTCGTTAAGTAAAACTGTAAATGGGTAATATTTCAACTGCTTATTAAATGTTCATCAAGCCGACACGCCCACCGCGGAGTAGGCATTGCATCAATAAATATTAGTTACTTAGCCGTAAATGACATTGCACCGCACAGGGTGGTCCGAGCGGGCATCGAACCCACTCCAATTACTAGTAACCACCCCGCCGTATTATAGCCGCACGACACGCTAACTGGAAACGCTATAACGAACTTTCATTTCCATGCCAAAAGGAAATAGAAGCTTTCACGAATTTTTGAACCTCTTTATAGAAAAACTAGCTGTACTCGCAACTTCGCCTGCCTGGAAAGTTTTTCCGTTCCCAGATCCAATTCCCGTTTCCCAGATCTGAGGTAGTGTTTAGAAAAAAAAGCAGCCAACGTCTCTCTTCATGCACATACTATCTCTGTACTAAATTTCTTCATAATCGGTTCATGATTTAGCATTTCGCATCCAAAGTTTCATCCCATTTTTCACTTACTCAGGGGTAGATTTTTGACGAAAAGTAGCCATGTCCGTCCCCTTGTGTCAAACTATATCCGTGCCAAATTTCATAAAAATTGGTCTGGAGGCTTAGCCGCGAAAACATAATAAACAGACAGACAGACTTTCGCATTTACAATATTAGTATAGATATATAAATTAGCAACAGAATTAATAATTCAGAGAGTGTTTGTTCATATTTAAAATTAATGGTTTCCACTTTTTATTAACCCATTTCTAACTTAAATGTTCACGATATTTATAAGATGGTAAATCTCTTAAGCTTAATTTCTGAAGATAAATTCTAATAATTTTTGCTATTCTCTGCATAAATTTCCAAACCCACTAATCTACACGTTACGAAGAATCCTCACGATATTCCAGAGATCAGACTCAGCAACTAGCATCGAATCAAGAGACCGCTGCCCGAGTGTGATTATTGGAAATCCGGAGGAAACTTCGTTCAAAGCCAAATCAATATTTCAAGTAAACCCAATCGCAAGGTATTTTTGAACGTCGAATGTACTTTATTCAGTTCGAAAAAGAATCCTAGACACAGAAGAACCACAGTACAAGTAGAAAAACCGACAAAAATCTCAGTCAGGTATAATTTTTTCAACATTATTCTATAATAGTTATTTAAAATACAATATTCATAGTCATCTTCAAAAGGCGAAAAACGTGTCAATAATTGGCTTGTAATTTCAGGCAGAAAATTGCTAAAAATTATTTAAGAATTCATAACATTAAATGGATTTTCTAAAAGTACTCCCTGAGTCAATGTAATAAGTTCTAAAGATCTATTAGATTTGGATCTTACCTGTGAGTTTAAATAAGGCTTAAAACCCTCTGTGTTTAAAATTCTAAATTTTATACTTTTAAGGCGACGCATTGGAAATTTTGACGGCAGGGATGTCAATTTTTATAAGTGGCTACAAAACGTATGAAAGTGATATTTGGTAACCTGGGGGCCTAGGCAAGTGGCTCAATTTATAAACGCTAGTATAATAGAATGACAAAAACCACGTGATCTGGCGTAACGAATTTTTAATCGGTAGAAACGTTATTAACTTTCTTTTATATCAAACGAAAAGTAAACTCATGTGAAAACTGCCGTATACTCGTAGAACGTAGTGTTAGTTCCACATTAATTTTAATCACATTAAATATCCACGTGTGATATTTTGTAACATTTTAGTAATAAGAACGAGGGTAGAATGGATTTCCTGCGTGTAGTAGGGCTGCATAAAAGCCTGATTTTGGTCTTGTAAGAGTTCAGTTGTTGAGAAGCCGTCGAATAGTCAAGTACATAATAGTTGTGATAAAGAATTGATAACGTGTTCATAGTGATCAGTGCTCCCGTTACATTTCATATTTAACAGTAGCCAAATGGTGCTTTTGACAATAAATAACGCCAGCAAGCGTTTCTATTATACGAGGCGTTTGCCACTTGTCTAGCCGCTCTGATTCTTCATTTCATTGACTTTATTTTGATAGTTGCGATACACTTTGGTTAACTTTTGTAACAGAAAAAAAATCAAAGAAACCTCTTTTAAAGCAGAGATTTACATTTTTTGGAGTAACGGGACAGATTTATGTATCTAAATTTTCTGTATAGTTTTATCTAAACATATTCTTCAAAATGATAGTTGGATTTTTTTAAATTAATTATAGTTTTTAAAACAAACGACAATAACTGCTTTTCGTATTTTTCGTAAGCTAGCACGCGCACTTTTGCATAGACCAGAAGGTCCATTTTAGATTAAATTATTATTTATCAATGCGTCGCCTTAAGAGTGGAATAGTCAAGTCGAAGTCGAATATCAGTATTTACCAAGGCTCACTGTCCACGGAGACGTAGATTCACAGACGCTTCAAAATACATGCCACGCAGCTTGTGCAGCTAAGCGTACTAAAGTATGTTCACGAGGCGTATTGGAAACGTATATTGTCTCTTAGGTAGTGTCCACGGAGTCGTAGTTTCGTCATTATATGCTTGGTTATACGCTGCTTACATACATATGTAGCCCGGCGTACGGCACGCGAAAGATTAGACGTTATTGCTCCGTCGAAAGCGTTTTGTGGTTTTATATGTAATCAGCACAAAGGCGTACACCAAGCGTATGATGACGAATACGCGTCTATGAAACTACGCCTCCGTGAACAGTAGGACTAATATAGCATATTTAGACAAAGGCGACGTATCGCTATGCCAAGTTTGAAGTTCGTACTGTTAGTTATTGCTAATATACGAGATTCAATGTTACAATCATAATAATTAATAGATGGTAACACTTTCGTTTGTGGGTGTTGCTATTTAACGATAATTCATTCTCGATTTTGACAGCTTTGGTGTTTTTGGACGGGAGTTTTAAATAATGGCCAGCCGATAATTACACAAGCTAACGAAAGCACGTCATTTCATAATATTTCTATATATCCTACGTTTCCACCGTGGTTTCCACCCACATCGATTAGTACGTGGCGATGTTTCTGATAAAATCTATTCTGAGTGACGGGCGAAGAAATGGACGAATGGGTAATCTTATAAGGGTTCTGTTTTTATGACAACTAACTACCCTAAAAGTTCTCCCCTGAATTTAAGGACTGTGCAATACGAGGACCACCATTTACGTCATCCCCATATAAATTTATGGGGTGAAAACTTCATAGGTGGAAAAATTGCTATAAAAGGTTCGATACTCATGTCGTAATCTTTAGTATTTATGCTATAAAACTCTCGGAGCTATATCTGTACAGTGTATAGTGAAAATGGGAACAACCGTTGCGATATTTCTCTGGATACAATAATTTAGAGATTTATATTTCGTTATGTCTGTGTGTTCGTATGTCACAATCGACTTCTTCCATCATATTTACGTCTACTGAGCTCGTAGTTTGATTTTCCAATCAGAGTTTGTTTAAGGCGACGCAGTGATAAACAACGATTTAATCTAAAATAGACCTTCTGCTCTATGCAAACGTGCGCGCGCTAGCTTACGAAAAATACGAAAAAATAGTTATTTTTGTTTATTTCAAAAACTCTTAATTAATTTTAAAAAATCCAACTGGCATTTTGAAGAGTGTGTTTAGATTAAACAATACAAACAGTTTAGAAACATAAATCGGTCCTGTTACTCCGAAAAATATAAATCTTTGTTGTAAAAAGAGGTTTCTTTGATATTTTTTTCTGTTATAAAAGTTAACCAATCGTGTATCGCAACTGGCAAAATGAGGTCAATGAAATAAAAAATGAAGTTACCAAGTATCACTTCCATACGTTTTGTAGTCACTTAGAAAAATTGAAATCCCTACCGTTAGAATTTCCAATGCGTCGCGTCACCTTAGTAACAAATTAAAATTTTTCTATTAAATGAAAGATTTCTTGAGGAGCCTTAATAAAAAAAGGGTTACATACAATATGTAAATAAATGAGCATTAGAATTAATTTATTCGAACAACAATTTATCATATTTATAATTAATAGTTTACACTATAAATTTAATAGGTTTAACCACTAAATATGTTTTTTTTATGATGGAGGGAGAAACGAGCAAGCCGCCCGTGCACACCCGCAACGTCCGGGAGACACGAGAGCGTTACCGGCCTTTTAAACTTCAAAATTTACGTCTTCGCAATAAAATTTGGTTTTAAACTTGAATCATTTTTAATAAGTTATAAGGTAGATTGGTGAACTCAAATTCGGAAATTAAAAACAAATAATTCTTTTCGTTTTTTAAAATTTAATTCTCTGTAATCATGAATCCTAACTAAGTGCGTGTTGGAGACACTCTTCACCGGTATTTTTGTTACATTACAGTGCACATTATAAAGCCGAATCCAGTGAATTTTGAAAGTATGAGACATCTTACTAGTTACTCGTTAGAGATTTTTGTCTTCAAAACTGAATAAAATATTAAATGTTTGCTTGCAACTTCGTTTGCGTGAATTACGAAAAAAACCGGGCAAAAGCAAAACAGATTACATGACTATTTTTTAACATAATTAAAAGATAAGTTTAGTTAGGAATCAAACTGCGAAGAAATATTCAACATACAATGAAAAACATAAGTTATTCGTTTGCAAACTCAAGTAGTGGGAACAAAGAGAAAAATTTCATCTCTGTCACTCCCAGCGCTGGGCAATGGCACTGCGACTTTTTGACGTCACAACTCAATAACGCCATCTCCCTCTTACTTCTCTCTCATTCCCAACTACTATAGCTTAAAATCCAATAACTTATTTCCACAATGAATCTCAAGTAACTGTGTCACAATTGTATTCAAAATGTATAATTTTATTTAACAATGTGTAAAACATATCGACTAGTTTAAAGAGCGGACAACTATCCTGTAAATGTACGGCAGTGCTAACCGTTAAATAAAGTTTACCGTAGAACCGTTTTTTTATACAGGGTGTATATGAAAACGGGACAGTTACTTTAATGGATGAAAGGGCATAACTTTAGTATGTAGTTACAAAAAGAATTATCGAAAAAAACGTATCCGTTTAAGAGTTATGACCGTTTTAATTTTCAAGTGTTATCCCCACCATTTCTCGTAAAATTGGGTTGATCGTGTACAGTTACAGATTTTAAATCTTACGTTTTTTTTTATTTTGTAATAATTTCATCCGTTACTGAAATACAGCCTGAAAACCATTTTCGAAAATAATGCGTATACCCCAATGGGGGTTTTCAGGCTGTATTTCAGTAACGGATGAAATTATTACAAAATAAAAAAAAACGTAAGATTTAAAATCTGTAACTGTACACGATCAACCCAATTTTACAAGAAATGGTGGGGATAACACTTGAAAATTAAAACGGTCATAACTCTTAAACGGATACGTTTTTTTCGATAACTCTTTTTGTAACTACATACTAAAGTTATGCCCTTTCATGCATTAAAGTAACTGTCCCGTTTTCATATACATCCTGTATAAATGTGTGTAATAATATAATGCAAGTCTGATAATGTTTCTTCAATCTGCACTAGTCTCAAGAATATTCATAATCTTTTATTCCGTTTTTTTTGAACTACACTTTGGAAATAAAGTTAAGAGAAAGTACCTAAAAGTAATCTGTTATACACTTTCGACTTTTCAGTCAAAAGGCTCTCAGTTTACCCTATATGACGATCCAAAATAAAATTTAAAGTGCTTTAGATTAACTACGGCTTATGTGTTTTTACACTTAATGAGGTGTATTGTTGAGGCGACAATGGCAAAGTTTGGTTTTGATACTTTCGAATAATTGAACAAAAACCTAACACCGAAGTCTAAGGCGACCGCGAAGCGTAACTAAGAGAAGACTTGTAATATAACTGCCAGAAGTCGTTTTTGAATAGAAAAGATTTCATGAAGTGAGATTGTTTTTGGAATTTGCTTTCGCCGAAATATGCGAGTGTTTTTGACATTTCCGCCAACTGTATGACTATTTCATCTTCATAAGTCAGCCTTAGTCTTCCTTAATTTATACCACAACTCACTTTCACTCTGTAGATTCTTCTTCAATCATTAATTACTCATTCTTTCTGTTTTCACTGATTTGGACGCTCTATAGTTTTTCTTCATTAGTCGTTCATAACTCATTCTTTAAATTTCTTTACAGTTGTGTAATAGTATGGAAACAGAAAAGTGTTGCTTATTTTCTCGTACGGGTCACCAACTCGTTGCGGTGTTTTTTATGCATTCTGTCGGCTAGCATTCCTCGTAACCGTTCAACCGTACGCCTCCCAACGTTAATTCTGTTGAGAACCGCCTACCGCCAAATAAACGTTCAGTTATTTCTACCGTCATACTATTTTACAATTGGGTACATCTTTCACTATCTATCTATCACTATTTCATGAAATAACCAACCAATACGCGCTACATAGTCAAATGCAAATTGTTTGATGATTTACCCCGCTATGTTTGGACACAGTTTCTGTAGGGTATCTAAAACAACTATTATTTAATAATAACCGACCAAGTCAAAGTTGTATATGCTCGATTAGAGTTCTATATCTTATTCTTTCTTTATGGCATGGCGCACAGTTTAGCGCATTTGCCGATGTCACGTATTAATAAGGAGAACCACAAATAAATTAGTTTTTTCTTATCGTTAAACTCCTCCAGTAAAATGATAGTAAGCTGTACTGAAGTTATAAAGGACTTCTTGAAAGAGCGGGAGAACTTCAGCTACACATGTTTATTTAGACCTACTCCATTCTTTTCACTTATACAGAACTTTAAAACACAATATACTGTCACTTTTGTACTTTAAAGTTCTATATCGCTAACCGCAGAAAAAAGTTTGTCGCGGAGCTTTATTTTTATTCAAAAATATCAATTTTTTTTATTAGTCTACGCAACAAAGTACAAAGAGAATCATACACTCCGATCCGTATTCCAGAAAGTTACTCAATTGTGAATATCTGCTTGAGAGTAGTTAGAATGAAATGGCGCTATTCATCGTATATAACGGTATTTCTTTCTAACACTGTCAATCAGAGATTCATACTTCAGTATCGTTCGTGATATACGGGCCTGTTCCGTTTTTTTAAATTTTATAAAGTATACTAAAATTATGGTCGGCGCCTTGCATAAGGCTCCTGTGATTTCTGCTCATAGCTTTATTGAAATGCACATTTCTTGTATAACCAATTTTCAATTTGCTTTCCGTGAGTTGTACTCCGACTTAACCAAGCATTAGTCTTATAAATCATACTTACCCTCTTCGTAAAAAGCAAAACCGGGCAGAACGTCTAGTTAACTACCAATAATAATACTTTTTTTGTAAATCACTAACAAAATGGTGAAAACATAAAAATTCGAATAGAACAATTATTAATTTAGTAAATCCATCTCCGTTTTCCCTCTTCTAAGCTTCATAAACGCGAATGTTTATCTTTCCAACAAAACATAC
The DNA here is from genome assembly GCA_907165235.1 of Zeuzera pyrina. Taxonomy (NCBI): domain Eukaryota; kingdom Metazoa; phylum Arthropoda; class Insecta; order Lepidoptera; family Cossidae; genus Zeuzera; species Zeuzera pyrina. The sequence goes on from OU015628.1 coordinate 23,404,732, forward strand.
AAAGCGGCAATTTGTTGAGCAATAATACTCCGATTTCAGACATTTTATTTCTGTTTTGATTATCAGAGATTTAAATGTGATATAGAGTTTACCTACAAGAACTTAATTGCGCAGCTTTATTTTATAAAAAATATATTGTAATAAATAATTCTCTGATTTCTTTTGTAATTCATAATTCTGATTTCTTTTGCGTAAATTAATTAATACCGCAGGCTAAGAAACAATTTTTGGAAATTTAAGGCGACGCATTGGAAATTTTGACTGTAGGGATCTCAATTTTTCTAAGTGACTACAAAACGTATGAAAGTGATATTTAGTAACCTGATTCTTTATTTCATTGACTTTATTTTGCAGGTGCGATACAGGATTGGTTGACTTAAAAAAACCAAAGAAACCTCTTTTAAAACAGAGATTTACAGTTTTCAGAGTAACGTGACCCATTTATGTTTCTAAATGCTCTGTATAGTTTAATCTGAAGATATTCTTCAAATATACAGTCAGATTTTTTAAAGTTAATTATAGTTTTTAAAATAAACGAAAATAACTGCTTTTTCGTATTTTTCGTAAACTAGCGCGCGCACGTTTGCATACAGCAAAAGGTCTATTTTAGATTAAATTATTGTTTATCAATGCGTCACCTTAACCCCAAGAGGTTGAAAAAGTCTTAGTCCTGAGGTCCTGAGGTGTTCCACATAAAAAAATACAACCGAATTAAGAACTTTTTTTTAAATCGGTTAAAAAGTGCCTTTCCATAATTGCAAAGAAGAGGAAGATCTCCAATCACAGGACAACAAATGTCCAGAGGGACATGAGAGTTAGTCTTTAAGGACGATGACGAATAAGAGCAAAGCAAATGGCGTTACATGACTGAGAAAGTGAATATCGCATAACAGGCGAGGCCAAAGATGAAGAATTCGAAAAGGGGAGTCCGTTATAAGGGAAAGAAATTAAAAACTGGTTAATTGAAGATTGCTTAAACTACATTCTGGATCTTTGAAGTAATGTGTCCAACTAACTCATTATGACTTCAATCGATCGAGTGATATTTCAGTCTATAAATGGCACACAGACTAGCATCCACTTTTATATATTTTACTCGTACATACATAGGTTTTCTTTTTTCTGCTAGATTGTTGCCCCTTATCGTAGGCTTCCTCCAACCTCCTCCATTCTTTTCAGTTTGTGGGTTGTCGTCCAATGCGGTCCACATTTTCTTTAAATATATTTGGTATTTTCCGTCAAAGGAAAGTTGCGCAATTAGGCTGCTGAATGAGGCCTAATTTGTATATATTTGATACGAAATGAAGCATAAAAGACTTTAAATTTTTAACATTTCGTTTTACGGATCAAAGCTATTGAATTCGACGAATACTCGTTCGTGGTTATTAAACAAACAAAGACTTTGTTTATTAAAAATTAAGTAGAAATGGCCAAGAAATAGCTGAGAGTTTATTTTTTCCATACTTTTCCAATTATTGGTAGGCAAGAGGTATATAATTTCTTTAACGTTGTCATGTTATGTTCTATCAATGCCGTAAGTAAAAATGTTTGTAGAATGTACTCATTTATTTTTTGTTTGGTATTTAGCTTTTTGTTTGGTATTTAGCCCAGTTCATATGTTATGTGATTTTTCTGAAGTGACTACACTACAGCCGTGCAATTCTGTAAAAACTCGAATCACCCAAAGCTAGACTCGCTCGACAATTCATCCCACATCGCATTCGAACTCACTTGACCTTCAAATGGAATTCTCTAAACCAAAACATTCTAGGAGCGAAGTGAAGTGATCTTGGATGCGAGTTTGTCGGGGATTGCTTTAAGAGTAAACATCTCAGTCGATATTTCGTCTTAGAGTATTTTAACTTCTGAGATAATTACGTTAAATAAAACTCGTTTATTTAGATTGGATTGTTATATTTAGCGAAACTTCATAAAATTCATTTACGATAGTACAACTCGCCGCCGCCACTCATCGAAGCAGCGCTAATATCTCTGTCGACTAGAGAATACCAAATCACAGTTGACAATCTCACCGCGGATTCAGAAGTGAATTTGACTAATTTTCGTTAGAGAATCGCACTACAGTTGTCAATGTCAAAATGCCCGCAGGGGTTGTTTTCCATGCATTCGTGTCATCCTCGGACCAAGAAAAAAAATGGACGAAGCATTTTCTCTAAGAGCGTGTTCGTTTTTGTTGACCGACAATCTGGACTTTACTAATGTGCGTGACTAGGGAAGGGTCACAGTACAACGATACACAGCTGAACATGACATATTTTTATTTAGCCGAAACACATGAGATTTACAAGTATTTTGCAAATAATTGTTTCAGTAATAACGTGAAGTCGGTCATGAGCTGACACGTATTACACTGACAATGCGAGGTTATCATTGATACCATAGCTTTTTTGACCACCTCCGTGGCGCAACGGCTAAGCGCGTCGGAAAGTAAACGGGGGTTGCGGGTTCGATTCCCGTCCCGAGTTTCGGTTTTTATCTATAATATGTATATATTAACAAAAGAAAAGTATATAAGTAGTATATCAATTGTCTAGTACCCATAACACAAGCGCTGTGCTGCTTACTTTGGGAATAGATAGCACTGTGTGAAATGTCTAAGTATATGTCGGTGGAAATAATAAAAGGCACTCATTTGACTATACTATGGCAAAGCGTGACTTCCGATGACGCGCTAACGGAACGTCGAGGCCGGCGCTGAGAGGCTGTTAGACCACGGCAGCCGGTGCGATAGCATTTCTCCGACGGATCGTTTGCCATTATTAAATTTCCAATTACCTACATAATAATTGTTACAAAGAGTTTTCTGTCGTTTCCACATTAACTTTATCTTAACGTTGTATTTTATGGAGTAGTTCGCCTTTTGTAAGATTAGGTACCTATTTCTCATGGCTTAGTTGCAAAAGCACGAATTGCCCCGTGTCTTTTCCGACATATATTATATATTATTATTATAGCTAACTGTTTTACTATAGTAATTATTTACTACAGTAGCTGCGTTGATAAGAACTTATTATGATTCCACCCATTATGTTTTTTGGTCCGAGATATAATCCGTAGGAGAGTTCGTATCTCAATGTTCATATCAACCACCATCTTCTTTTGTGCCGTGGTTTTTTGTTACTCTAGTCAAAGTCAAATCAATTTATTCAAATAAACCAAATTATAAAGTGCTTTTGTACGTCAAATCTACTTTAGTTCGGTTCGAAAAGAAAACCTGGACACAGAAGAACCGACAAGAAACTCCGTCAGGTATCATTTTTTCAACATTGTTCTACAATAGTTATTTTTAAAAAACAATATTTATAAAGCCAGTAAATGCGTGTGCAGATAGGATTATTTCCAGACTATGGTTTTTTCTTCAATGAAATCGCTAATTTTGCAGTAGGTATGCTTTTCCAATCAATGTGCGTTTAATAACAAGTTTAAATCTCTTTTGCCTTAAATGAGTAATTTCTTGAGAACTTTTATTATAAAAAAAAAAATTAAACCGTCTTCAAAAAAAACACTGAAAAGTATAAAATAACTATCCTTTACTAATCAAAACTCAAGTACAATTAAAATAACTTTATAAATACGATACACATACCTATATAATTAAATTTGACAGTTACTGAAGTCGGTGCCAAGCCTACCAAACTAAAGACTTTCTGTTGTTACACATTGATTTGGCACCGACTTCAATAACTGTCAAATTTAATTATATAGGTATGTGTATCGTATTTATAAAGTTATTTTAATTGTACTTGAGTTTTGATTAGTAAAGGATAGTTATTTTATACTTTTCAGTGTTTTTTTTGAAGGCGGTTTAATTTTCTTTAACAATTTTTTTTTTTTATTTCTCCCGTTTGGGTGGTCTTGACCTAAATAAATATCTAGGGCAGGTCTGCAATTAACTTCATTCTAATTCCGGAGCGCAACGATATACAAGAGGATCGTCAATATAAATAAATGTTTTGACCAGGTCGCGTTATCTAGTGTATCTTCGAAGTCCAAACTCCAATATCGGTGAAATTTGAAATGGAACCACCTCTGAAGTATTACCTACCAAATGAAAAAAGAATTTTTGAAATCGATTCATAAATGACGGAGTTATGAGGTAACAAACATACAAGAAAAAAAAACAACATACAGACGAATTGAGAACCTCCTCCTTTTTTTGAAGTCGGTTAAAAAGGAACACAGTTACACAAAAATGATCCACTTGACTTTTGTGATTTAAATTTAGGAATAACTAGCTGATCACGACCACGAGTTTTCTTATCATTAATAACGCCTTTCTTTTGAAATAGACCTATATTTTTTCTAGTGTACATTATGTTTTTAAAGATGTTTAACGAGGGTAAAGTAAATACATCAATGTCTTTAAAACGATCTCTCAGCGACTCTCGTGCGTACACCTTTAGATGGCACGTATTGCCCTCTTTTGTAAAATAAAGATAGATTTTATATGGGTCGCTGATCATAAGACATACGACTATGGAAATATGCGAAGTACACCAGCCTAGACATAGCCACATCTGTCAACTGTCTAATGCGCCTAATAACATATATTTCCATATAATACATTTTTATGAAATAATTATTATCCACTGGAGGGAGCAGTGAGCAGTAATCTCCATTTAGAAGAAATTCGTTAACGTACGCATTTTAATATGTTTTTGAAACCTAAATCTTATTTACCCTTTTGGCAAGTTGGATGGAAACGAATTTTAGATATTACGGGAATATACAGGAACATAAAGCAACATAGGAATATAAAAGAAAATATGTGCCGCGTCACCCTTGCGGACAAAAGAAGCCATGAAGAAATACGCGGTATGACAGGGTTGCACAACAGGACAGCGTTATTGTAAAAATGAAGAAAGGAATGCTTAGATGGTTCGGGCACATAGAGAGAATGAGTGATGAAAGACTGACGAAGAAAATCTACAGAGTAAAAGTGAGTGGTAGAAAAAGCCAAGAGAAACCAAAGATGACTTTCGAAGATCAAATAACTAGTGTTAGCTAACAGAAATGATAAAAGCACTCGCATTCCTAGGCGAAAATGTGTGAGGAGAATGATGATTTGAGGAAGTGAAAGAAGTCTGTAAGTACCACGACGCTTGGCGCTCCGTCCTCTCTGATTACGCCGTACAGCATGAAGATATATACTGTATGTACAGGAATAAATAGGTAGAAAAAGTAAATAAACTGAAAATAACTTTGTTTTCGAACCCTCTTCGAATCTTTACCGAATAAAATTTATCATGGCAAATATACCTTTTATTCGCTTGATATGGTCGACAGGTGCTTAAACATCTGCCTATTACTGATAGCTCATCTATAACGGTAATTATCCAGCTAAAGTTAACGCTTATCAACGTTTCCGCTAACCGTAGCTTAATTAAAGATTACTCTTTGTTATGATGCTGATTTTAATCTTAATTTTAGGTAGGTACTATGGTCGCGAAAAGTGGAACTATTGTAAGATGTTACACCTTAGTTATGTATACTTTTGAATATTCCGTGCCGATATCGAAAAAAGTTATAAAATAAAAATCGGACTACGTACTTAACAAAAAAACTAGCAAACGAGATGAAATAACTAGAATTCCTTGAATTCACTCCCGTAATCGGAGGCCTATTGTACATTTTGGCCCGTTATTATCTATATTCAGATCCAAAATACACCTAATCCTTGACCTTCATCAAAAATTATTTATAATGCTAGGAACCGGAATTCCTGTTCAACTTGACAACGTTATTTCTGTTGTATAAGTAAGCCAAGTACATGAAAATTAAAACCGACGAAGGGTGAGTCGGACTCGCGCATCCAAGGTTCCATACCACATTATTATAATGTATTAGTGTTATGTATTTACCACAAAAATATGTTGGATTCAAAAACAAACTTAACTTAGATGACAAGAAAAGACACGTTCTCCCGCACTCTCAAACTCCAGATATAAGTTTGTAATGGCAAAAAGTGTGATTAATACAACATAAACATAACATAACATGACTTCACGCTGTATCCCCAACGGGGTAGTCAGAGAGGACGGAGCGCCAGGAGTCGCGGTCCTTACACACCACTTTCGCTTCCTCAAATCTCATCATTTTCCTCACACATTTTCGCCTAGGTATGCGAGTGCTTTTGACATTTCTGTCTGCTAACACTCTGGCTATTTGATCTTCATAAGTCAGCCTTGGTCTTCCTTGGCTTCTTTTACCACTCACTTTCGCTCTGTATATTTTCTTCGTCAGTCTTTCATCACTCATTCTTTCCATGTGCCCGAACCATCTAAGCGATTAATACAAATTCGCAATTTTTGTATTTTTTGTATCCCTTGGTTTTTGCCAAATTTAATGATTCTAGGTCAATGGGAAGTACTCTATTGGCTTTGATTTACTTGTGAGAGTCAAAATATAAAGGATAAATTGCCGTAATCTTTGATAGTATTGAGAAGCTTGATTTTTTACAGCTGCAAGGGACTGCAGACATATGTTTCGTTATTAATTTCAACTTGATAACTTCTGTATTCTTGGGAAGAAGGCTTTTGACACAAACAGACTAACAACGAAATGATCTTTAAAGGGTTCTTTTTTCGTTTTGAGGTAAAGAAGTATATAAGGACGCCTGGCGCTCCGTCCTCTCTGACCATCTTGTTACAGCGTGCAGATATGTATGTGTATATTATATATAGGTACGGAACCCTAATAAACTTACATTAAATTATACAAGTACGAATTTTTCGAATAGTTTGAATTCGATTCGCGAGCCTTACATTTAATTTTGAAGAGATTTATAATAAGAGTAAAGCCTAGTAGGCCTCTCATTATCGAGAATTGGGTAACGTTATAACATTACTGTCTAACATCTGTTAAGTTGCAAATGTATTGTATACATATGTACATACATACATATCTTCACGCTGTATCCCCAACGAGGTCAGAGAGGACGGAGCGCCAAACGTCGCGGTCCTTACATACTTCTTTCGTTTCCTCAAATCTCACCATTCTCCTCACACATTTTCGCTTAGGTATGCGAGTGCTTTTGACACTTCCATCGGCTATCACCTTCCCTATTTAATCTTCATAAGTCGGCCTTGGTCTTCATTGTCTTTTTACCACTCACTTTCGCTCTGTAGATTTTCTTCGTCAGTCTTTCATCGCTCATTCTTTCTATGAATCATCTAAGCATTCCTTTCTTCATTTTTATAATAACACTGTCGTGCAACCCTGTCATACTGCGTATCTCTTCATTGCTTATCCTATCCGCAAGAGTGACACTGCACATATTTCTATGTCTATTTATGTATCTATACATATATAAATAAATAATAAATGATATCTTTCTGTAAACTTAAATGAGGTCTCAAAAATTTTATTTTTTAAATCTATAATAATGTAATAATAATAAATACGCCAGACGATATACGCCAATCATCTGATCTCAAACTAGGGTATTATATTCCCTGTGCTATGAGAACCAGACGACGACTACAAGGAGCGTCTCTCAGTACACCCAGACCTGAGAGAAATATAGAATAGCTTGTTTTCCTAAATTGACCCAGCCGGAAATCGAACCCGGAATCTACGCCTAAACCACAGTGCCATTGAGACATCTTTAAGTCTTATAGTTTCAATGAGGTGGGAATGATCGAGTCGTATTTGAATACATAATTTGTCTCGTCTTTACTTAGCAATGAATATTAACTAGAGCAACATATGTCGCACATACATAGTACGAGTATATTTATTAATAACTCCGTATCGGCACCTAATTCGGTAACTGGAACATATTTTACATATTTACGATTTCTTAATATTACATTTTAATAATCCTATTGTAAACTGACGTTGATAAAATTATACTTGGCCGAGTTTCTTGTGAGTTGTGTCAGTTTTTGTCACTGTGAAGGTTTTTTTTTCAAACCGAATTAAAGTATATTTGACGTTCAAAAAAACTTACAATTGAATTTATATGAATAAATTGATTTGATTTTGACGAATTATTTATTTTATTAGTCGAAATAAGATTTATCATGGAAATTATAATATTCACTTGAAAGAATACAGATCTGATTTATAAAGATAGGCAATATTAATGATAGGGAAACTTGAGGCTGAAGTTTTCTTTTTTTCTTATAATATGATATATAAATAACAATAAACGTTTCTTTGTACGTTTATATTTCATGCGTTCCTATACGCTTCATCTGATTGTGATGAGACTTTATTGAATTGATATGCATACGCCCGCGAATGTTTATTTAATTTAATAAATAAAAAACTATGAATAGTATTAAAAAAAACTAATGGCTAATTCTACCGTTAAATAGTAATAAATAAATAATAAAATCTTTTATTGCAGACCAGAAAAATCCATCCTTGTTAGTACTCGTAACACAAATGCTTGCACTGCTGTGTTTCAGTGTGGAAGATGAGACAGCCGGTGTTATATCTGGCACCAGAGGCACAATACTTTAGTCCTCAGGGTTGCATTTACAATCTGAAATGCTTCCTTTGATGTTGTACGTCCATGGGCCTCAGTCAGTGTTGGGTAAAAGCAAAGCCTAACAACATTTGTTTTTCCAATTACATTTTTCCCAATACTGGCATCAGTCCACTTACCACCATGTGATTTGTTTTCTCATTTGTCTTCCCAATAATATGCAAAAAGAGAAGAATGTAAATAGTAATAATAATAATTTTATTGCCAAAAAACAAGTACCTATTATTATACAGCGAATACTTTTACCCCCACACTAGGCGCAGCCTGTATCGTGAGGATCGGTATATGATTATCCTTTATTTGGCGCCTTGTTTATTAATTATAAATGTATTTAATTACATTACGAGTAGTAAAACATTTATAGAATAATTAGATAAAATGTGAGAACTTAATTAAAATTACAATTTAAATCTTCGGAAATATTTTAAATTTAATTATTTGATTATCAAGAACGTGTATGTAACCACAAAACATATTTTTATCCGATCAAAAAAAATATTTGATTGTCTATCGTTGAATCGAAAATAAGCCAATTTCGGAGATCCTCGCCTTAAGTTCAGAAATTACCAGTTTACGAAAACCGTACGGAAACCTCTGCAAGCCGAAATCTCACTTGGCCAATCTTTAATTTTTATATTCGACGACATTGTTTAGTCATTTGTCACGGTTTACGTGGTTTTCTATTAAAGTTAAAGGCAAGTTATGCTTTCGATTAGCATGTTTTCCCACGTCCGAGCGCCGATTGTTCAAGTTTCAAAAACATTAATAAATCCGAGCTAGTGGAGTGGACGATTATCTAAACGGAGTCATCTCGAAACAAAATTAACAGAAGTATTTAAATAAATATATCTCTAAATTATTATGTATGTCAAGCCAATAGCCACAATATCCGCTTCAATAAAATTATCAACAAAGTAAACAATGTTATTGACTATTTTTAGATAATCGAGCTTTCAAAATAAGGCATCGAACACATGGAAAGAATGAGCGATGAAAAACTGACGAAGAAAATCTACAGAGCGAAAATAAGTGGTAGTAGTAGCCAAGGCAGAGTAAGTTACTTACGAAGCTCAAATAGCCAGTTCTAGCTGACGGAAATGTCAAAAACGCCCGCATACCTAGCCGAAAATGCGTGAGGAGAATGATGAGATTCGAGGTGGCGAAAGAAGTATGTAAGGACCGCGAAGCTTAGCGCTCCGTCCTCTGACTACCCCGTTAGGGATACAGCGTGAAGATATGAAGATATGTATGTCTTGTATGTCGTGTTAAAACTATATAATATGCCGTATGATCTCTCTATACTTCATAACGGATTTTTTTACAATAGCTCCCTATAACTTAAATATTACTTGAGTTGGATTGGTTTACATTTTCATTCTGATATTGGGTCTCTGTATAATGTAATATTGTCTCAATAAACATTTATTATTGGCTTATAAAAGGCTTCGTCTTTTACTGCTAAAAGTTCTAAGAGAGGCAGCTGCATTCTTTTGTTTGTTGTTTTACCGTTACTGTCAGATTAGGTAAATATGCTTTGTTATTAGAAAAGTTTAGCTTAAAATACCAAACGCCTTATCGTATTATTATCCAGTCGTAAACTGATTTTTGAACTGGCAAACATGGCAAATAAAAGAAAAACTTTATGTGTAGACGAAAGTTATTGTATCGAGGGGCAGAGAGGGAGAAATAAAAAACGATGTTGACATTCCGGATATGATTAAAAATAATACATACATACATACATACATATTCTCACGCTGTATAAAAATCATATATTAATACTTCCTGATTTTCAAATAAGAAAAAGTTTGAATTTTAACGTCTTGTTTTTAACTAAACGAAGCACTAATACCTATTTCTCTTTTCGGCGAATTGGATTGAAACCGATTTTACATAACTTCAATACATTTTCCATTCGAAGCGGGAATGAGCGATATTAGACAAACTTATGAGACATATAATATATGGAAATAAAACATCGATGTTTTTTTCTTCTTTCTTCTTTCTTCATGGCATGGCGCACAAATTAGCGCATTTGCTAATGTCACGTAGGTATTAATAATTAGAATCGCTTGATGAATTAAACAGTTAGGCAATGCAATGCTATTGTATTGGTATAATTCATGACGAACACATGAAGCACGTTCGAAGTAAATTCATTTTTTCTTATCGTAAAATTCCTCCAGTAAAGTGATAATAGGCTTTACTGAGGTTATACAGGACTTCTTGGAAGAGCGCAAGAACTTCAGCTACACATGTTTATTTAGACCTACGTCATTCTTTTTACTTACACAGAACTTTAAAACATATACTTTCACTTTTGTTCTTACAACTCCCGAAAATGTAAGAATTACAAATCTAAAATAATATAATGACAACTTCACTTCTTCCATTCCCGCCAAAAAGTAAATTTGCTGGTTATTTGCTGAGACATTTGAAAATGACACACTTATCGAATCGAATTATTTATTGCCATGATAATTTAAAAAAAAAATTAAATCGACTTAATAAGAATTAATACTTTTTGGCGAAATAAGACTTTTTGGCGGGAACGAGAGAAATAACGTTTGAGTGTTTTGTTTAGATTTTCTATTTTTTACGCCTTATTTTTCATTACGAATATGATATTATTGCGTGTTAAAGTTATATGGGAGTGAAGAAACTTATAGGGTCTGGATAAATTTGTGAAACTGAAGTTTTACGTTCTTCCACAAGTCCTTTGTTACCCCAGTAAAGCCTACTCCCACTACTGGAAGAGTATCAGGGAATTAGTAATGTGGAGAGTCCAGCTCAAATCTTTCATTCCTCGAAAACACATCCGCTTCTACATGTAGCATTAAAGTAACTGATGCTCTATCCCTATTAGCACTGAATACATCTAAATTGGTCTATCACAATGTACAAACTTTATTGTACGGTAGTGAGGACTGGATATACCCGAAATCGAGTAAAAGTAAGAGAAACGCGAAATGGGATCTATCAAAAATATGTGCGATTTCACCTTCACGTACAAAATTGCAAGAGATATGCAGTATGGCAGGGTTGGATTATTGTAAATACAAAATTGAATGCTTAGAAGGTTCTGATACACAAAGAATGAGTAATGCTGTGATAAACGTGTAACGAAAAAAATCTCGAGACCAAGACCGAGTTAAGAATATCTAATAGCCACAGTGTTGTCTGACGAAAATGTCACAAACACTCATATACTTCGGCGAAAGTGTGTGAGGACTGAGGAGTGTAATGAGATTTGAAGAGGTGAAAGAAATGTGTTAGCACCGCTACGCATGGAACTCCATCCTCTCAGACTACCCCGCCAGGGATACATCGTTCTTGCATGTATGTACATACAATATTTCTACCTATATTTACGGCAATACTTTCTTGATAATACATTTTCTCAGATTACATCATTCTCAAATTCTATCTATTTTCCATTCAATATCATTTTTCAAACACCATCGCTATTGTTTCCGGCACACTGATTGACATTGTCAACGCTAAATCTGTATCACGTAACTCTATTTGCTATGGCAAATGAGCCGCGTCGCTTACATTATGACGTCATACTACGTGTATAATTACAAGACAATACACATCTAAACATATAATATACATAGAAGTAGTAGGGTTAAATTTGTAATATACTAACATATCTATGCAATGAATTTTTTCAGTGGTGTGCAAACGACACTAGTTTTTACCGTAGAGGTAGACTTATATACAAAGTGAAATAGACCCGCCCCGTTCCAAAAAACGAACATTTTTATGCAATCTCTAAATAGAGTATAAACAACCTGTAAAACCGCGTGACTTGAAAGGATAACAATGTATCGTTTTCGAATAAAAATAAATTTAAAGACCCAGTGTACCCCAGTGTAATTAATAACTCCTATTTAATTTTATTTTTATTTATTATGTAGGGCGCGTTTACCTTACTTTGTTTTAGTCTTTGGTCTTCGCAACCGAAATATCGGAAATCGAAACGGAATTACGATTTCTATCTCAGTTTTGGGCCGAAACCAAAGACAAAACTGTAACTTCCGGTGACAGCTCTTGAAATATTTAGCACAAGAAGCACATCTTAGTCTAGAGAGTATCTGGTGCAATTGTAATCTGAAAAGCTTTCTTAGCCTTACTGTAAATACCATGGGCCTCAGTCTGCCTACCATCACGGCGGACTGCTTGCTTGTTCGTTTTGCCCGCAGCATGAAAAATTTTAGGATTGCACGTTCGATAATTTTTCTACACCCTAATCCAATCCTCGAATTTACACAAGCAGAATTCACAAAGGCAACATTACTAATCAATAAAGATCATTAATCATCTCCCGTTACCACATACCAACGCGAACGCGCTGTACTTATGACCAACATTCCTAAATCTCTCCCACGCCCTCCCCCCCTTCGCCGCTCCGGAAATACCTGCGCCAGCGCAGCGGCACGCAAAGCCTAGTCGGAGTGAATGGCCGCGCCGATGATCGCCGGTAACAGGGGTCGGAAATGGTTTTCATGTTTTTGCATGCTATTGCTAAATACACTACAAAATCATTTTAGAATGCTGTACTCAAAAACCCCTGTCGCAAAAAATAATAAGAGGTTCTTCGATGTGACTACAATAATTGTGATTTGAAGTTGTAGCTTAATCTTCAGCGTGGAACACAAAGCAAAATAAACAAAACTTTTTAAGAAAAAAATTAAACAGACTTCAAAAAAAACATTGAAAAGTACAAAATAATTATCCTTTACTAATCCAAACTCAAGTACAAAAACAACTTCTTAAATAGGATACAAATACCAATATAATTAAATTTAACGGTTACTGAAGTCGGTGCCAAACCTACACAACTAGTAGACTTTCTATTGTTACAGATTCAGTGGGTTTTTTTTGTAGTCGCTTTAACTTTTTTTTAGTTTTTTATTTTTGCTTTTGAGTAACCTTAGCCTAAATAAATATCTAAGATAGGTCTACAGCTAACTTCTTTTCCAATTCTGGAACGAAGTAATGTACAAAAGAATCGTCAATACGAATAAAGCTTATAACCAGTTAGGATTATTTGATGTATCTTCGAAGTCCAAGCTCCAATATCAGTGGATTTTAAATGGGGCTATCTTAGAACTATACTGAACCCAACTGAAAGAGAATAATTGAAATAGGTTCATAAACAAAAAAGTTATGCCCGAACATACGAATTAAAACCTATTTTTGAAGTCGATTACAAATGCCACCTACTTTTTTGTACTGCGGAGAAAATAAACGAATAAGCACTTCACTCCACCTGATAGCGAGTGGACACTTACAATGTCAAGGCTAAGAAAGTATTTTAGATGACAAATGTGTTGGCAACCCTGAAGACTGAGGTATTGTGCCTCTTGTGTCAAGAATTTCAACGGCTTAACTTATGAATATTTTCCCGTGCAGGTCGTCACAGTAGGGTTGGTACCGCAGTAGATGTTGGACTAAAAACCTATTATGCACTGTGCCAGAGAATATGTACAAAAGGAGGCCGCCTCCTGCCTAATGCAGTCATGTGCAACGAAAGTGCCTACTGTCGACCGGATACGTAGGGTTGTTTCGCTGAATGTGAAATACGGAAAGCATCTCCTTTAGTAATTCATTTAGCATGTTATAATAAAAAACAATACATACATACCTTCACGCTGTATCCCTAACGGAGTAGTCAGAGAGGACGGAGCGCCAAGCGTCGCGGTCCTTACATACTTCTTTCGCTTCCTCAAATCTCATCATTCTTCTCAAACAAAAAACGTGTATATGAATACCAAAAAACAATGTGTACACCCGCATTAAATGTGTATGTTATGTATTTTAAATTTAATTTCTTATAGTTACGTTGAAGAAGATAATTCTGGATTCGAATAACTAAAATTATTTGAGCAGCTAAGGACATTATAATACATTCGTTTAAGTAATTTAGACATTTTTGTATTTGTGACAATGTGAAGATCGAATTAAAGACCAACGGAAGCTATTATCGCATGGTTGCGTCGCATGCGACCCCGACCGGCGCTACAATAATTAACCCATATTCACCCAAAACATTGCCGTTGTGTGCGTGCCACGGAGCATTCGTATTCGAAAACATTCCACTGTTATGATTATATTGTACCTGCTTTACTTTCTATAAATCCTAATAGTTATTGGTGCTTGATGTTCTGTCCACTACGAATGAGATAACGCTATATTTCGGACTAACTAGCAAAGGGAAAATTAATAACGACACATCATTAATCTATCATCTATAAAAGTAACTAATAATATAATTATATTAATAAAATATTGTATTATTAGTATATTAAATTATTTTCAATTTTTGCTAGATTCACGACAATTTTAAGTTATTTTGGTATTCCAATATTCACGTTGCCCAGTCTGTACAGTTTTTAATATTTTTCAGCATTTCATGTTTCTCACTAAACGAACCCAATTAAGTTATATTTTCACAGGCATTCTGAATTAATGAGAATGTTCAACTACAGACGGCATCAGTCTACAACTAAATTGATAAATAATCGACGATTTTATAGAAAGTATAAATAAATTGAGTTTATTTACTCGGAAAATAGTACATATTAAATTAAGGAACGTCTAAAAGCTTACGAAGTTACATTTCTGCAAATTATTTCTTTTTCATAAAGAAATAATTTCTAAAGAAGGTCAAAGAAAGTGAAAGTGAGTGATAGAAGAAGCCAAGGAAGACCAAAGCTGACTTAATAAGATCAAATAGGCAGAGTGTCAGCCGACGGAAATATCAGCACTCGTAAATCTAGGCGAAAATGTGTGAGGAGAATTATGAGATTTGTGGAGGCGAAAGTATGTAATGACCGCTTGGCACATCGTCCTCTCTAAATACCTCGTTAGGGATACAGCGTGATGATATGAATGTATGTTATATGTATTTATTTCTTTTTCATAAGTAGGCACCATCCAGAAATTGCGTTACGTTAAGGCGATGGGAAGGAGTGTGGAAAGAGTCCATAGCGAGGTACTCTTCTTTTCTTAAATTGGAAAATAGGTGTCTCTTAAAGAACTTTCTTACGATATAAATTAATCTCATGATGTAACTATCTTTTGTGTTACGTTTTTAGAATTTTTTGGAAGACACTCAAACATTCCTGAACTTTAACAAAGATATTGAAATTATAGGTTTAGATATATCTATCTACATGAAAGTCAATTTCTATTCGTTAGTCTCGTTAAACTCAAAAACGGCTCGACCGATTTTGATGAAACTTTTTTGTGTGTTTTAGTGGGTCCTTGGATTCACTTGGTTTAGATTCACAATTGGACCCGGTAGGTAGCGCTGCAATCGGCTCCTAGGTTTTTTTATTTCGGACAGGACAGCGTCTGTCGGGTCCGCTAGTATATAAATAAAAATGAATTGCCACATGTATGACGAGTATCACTTGAAAACGACTCGACCGATTTGGCTAATTTTTTTTTTGTTATGTTCGTGTAGTGGACAAGGTTTGTATAGAAGAAAATTTTGGGCAAAATCTACTGCAAAAGTCAGAAATGATGGTGTGAATGATCAGATGGTGTTTTTGTATGAAAATCTCAATAAAAAAATTTGGCGTCTTGCAAACATTCAACGTCCCACCGGGACAGGTCGCTAGTATACCATAGCAAAACGATATTTGTGTTCTTTTTTATGACTTTTTGAAAAAAACCACTCAAAGATTGCTCTCCCCCCACTCTATCTCCAAAAGTATCATTCAGAAAAGTCAAAGTCAAATCAATTTATTCAAGTAAACCCAATCACAAGGTATTTTTGAACGTCAAATCTACTTTAGTTCAGTTCAAAAAGACATTGAGTTTTTTGAAATTTTGAAAAATCATGAACATTGAGTTTATGGTACATTGAACTCAAATTCAACGGAATTATATATTAAATACATTGTTTTATGTAACAACAAAGCTTCACGAGTAATTTTATTTTCCTGTTGACAGTATTTTTGGGTAAATCAACTATTTTTTGTCTTTTCTTGATTTCTTGACCAGTTACTCGGAAAATATATTTACGTACTCATTTCATACATTAATGTTATATTTATAACGAAACTAATATCTGTCCCATCAATATATAAATCTAAATATGAAAACATTTCAATATTTTTCCCTACTTTAGTAGTTGTCCAGGAGATAAAGCACTTTCAGTAGTCTAAGAGATAATTCTAAGAGATTAAAATAATTACATACATACATATATATGTTCACGCTGTATCCCTAACGGAGTAGTCAGAGAGGACGGAACGCCAAGCGTCGCGGTCCTTTCATACTTTTTTCGCTTCCTCAAATCTCGTTATTCTCCACATACATTTTTCCATTTGCGTCAGCCTTGGTCTTGCCTGGCTTATTTTACCACTCGCTTTCGCTCTGTTGATTTTCTTCAGTAATATCACAGATTAATTAGTTACTAACGTAAAGTAAGAGACCGCCGAGCTGGCAGCTTCTTCCGCCAACGAATCAGTTTGGCTATTCAAAGAGGCAATGCTGCCAGTCTGCTGGGTACCTTGAGCAATGACAGCTTTCTAAGCGGCAACTTTGAGGAAGTTTATTATTTAAAATAATGTGTAGTTTTAAGTTTGTAAATATTAACATATGTATGTACTTTTTGTTAATGTAAATAAACTATAAAAAAAATATATTAAACTGTTATAAATATAACAATGTCTATATTTCTCCTTGCTTTAGTAATTGTCCAGGAGACAAGCTCTTTCGGTTGTCTAAGCTCTGATAGGTAATTTTACTATTCTTTGAAGTTTTTAAAAAAAATAGTAGAATTACATTTTTATCGTTTTACTACCTTGTACAACCTAAATTTTTTTAAGGTTGTACAAGGGGAGTAAAACAATATATTTTTGGCGAGGCACTATTTTGAGTCCAGAGCGAAGCGAAGTATTCTAGAGTATGGAATCCTGAGCGCAGCGAGGGAATCAATATACGGCGCCCGGGGTAAAAAATTAATTTGACTACCGAGTGATACACTCTACTTTTCATTCCCATCTATGAAAATTTTTTTTTTATAAGAAAAGGGGGCAAACGAGCAATCGGGTCACCTGATGAAGAGTAACCGCCCCCGCCCATGGACACCCGCAACGTCCGAGGTATCACGGGTGCGTTGCCGGCCATTCAATCTTCAAAATTATCCGTCTTCGCAATAAAATTAGGTTTTTATCGTAAAGACAAAATATCGAACTTTTGCGTTTGGCGGTTTGTAACAAGTATGGAACATTGGTAGCACCGGTACTATTTGTGCTGCCTGATTTCATAAAATTAATTTCTATGTAAACTCGTTTCTAGGTGTTACCACTTAGGACGGTTGGTATGAGTCAGTGTTTGAAATATTTTACGAATTCGCATGACCGTCACATTTAGATAAGTGTATAATTAGCTACTTTGGACCACAACCACGTACTATTGTTTTTAACTAAGCATAAAGTATTTACAGGACATTTTTTAAGCCACGATTGAAAAGAAGTGTAAGTTTCACACCGTTGTCTGTCCGTCTGTGTATCTGTTTGTCTGTTTGTGGCTTCATAGCAGTAAAACAGCATCGAAATCGCAGTAGAAAAATTCAAAATGTTTACGATTTTTTCAGCTAAAAGATACTTTTGGAGATAATGTGGGTAGAGGCAGCAATAATAACCTGTACTATTCGAAAAGGTGTTAAAAAAGTGACTCAAAGTATATAATATGTTATACATTTTTGAGTTTATAGTATAATGAGCTTTTATTCGATGCCTCACACAACGATTACATTTCTACTACAGCTTAAAAGCGAATAACTCTCACATTTCATGTGTGGTAGAACCACACTGTATTGCAGCACGAATTGGGCCGGCTTGCTCGGTGAAATACTATCCTCTCACAGAATATCGGCGTGAAATAACAACATCTATTGCTGTTGTGTTTCGTTCGGTGAGTGAGAGATGGTCCATCTACCCTCTCTCCCCCCTTTCCCTAAAGGCCGGCAACGCAACCGCAATTCCCTGGACGTTGCGGGTGTACATGGGCGACGGTGATCACTTTCCATCGGGTGACTCCCTTGCTCGTTTGCCCCCTCTTTTGTAAAAAAAAACATTTTTCATTGTATTCCAAACATTATTTTGTAATTTTGTTCATAATTACTAAAGCTAGCTTTTAATTAGGTTGCTAAGAAATAGTTAAATGGCATCGGAGGCTTCGACAGAAGTAATACCGAATAGAATAACATACTTTATACTGTATATAATAACATACTGTACTTTTTTGTTATTAATAACATACTATAATATGTTATAAAACAATTATACTGTATTATAGTATATTATTTTGACGTGTGTGTGACGTGTGTGTGTGTGTGTGAGAGGTGAAACTGACGACCTCCGTGGCGCAACGGCTTAGCGCGTTGGAAAGTAAAACGGGGGTTGCGGGTTCGATTCCCGTCTCGAGTCTGGGTGTTTATGTATAATATGTATGTATTTACAAAAGAAAAGTATATTAGTAGTATATCAGTTGTCTAGTACCCATAACACAAGCGCTATGCAGCTTACTTTGGGACTAGATGGCGCTGTGTGAAATGTCTGAGTATTATTATTATTATTATGTATTTTCGAAAATATTTCAATTACTCCGATATAAAATTAATATATTTTTTTTTTATAATATACTCAGACTGTTAACAGAATATTAACACGCACATTCTTATTTTTTTAAATTGCATGCTCAATTCACCTTAAGTAAGCATAAATATGTAGTATTTATAGCATTATGGCACATAAATATTTAAAATTTAAAAACTTTTCAGACTGTCTGAAAAATATTAAAAAAGTTTTCACATTGAATAACGAAAAGCGAAGGAAAGAAATTTCAATGTTTTACCCCGAAAAATACTAATCTTTGGTTTTCCTAACTACGCAATTAAGTGGCGAGGTAGAAGCACTTTGCAATAACTAAGGAACTAGGAGTGACGAGTGCAGGTAAACATAACATAACATAACATAACATAACTTCACGCTGTATCCCCAACGGGGTAGTCAGAGAGGACGGAGCGCCAGGAGTCGCGGTCCTTACACACCTCTTTCGCTTCCTCAAATCTCATCATTCTCCTCACACATTTTCGCCTAGGTATGCGAGTGCTTTTGACATTTCCGTCTGCTAACACTCTGGCTATTTGATCTTCATAAGTCAGCCTTGGTCTTCCTTGGCTTCTTTTACCACTCACTTTCGCTCTGTATATTTTCTTCGTCAGTCTTTCATCACTCAGGTAGTGCAGGTAACAGGAAATAAACGTTTCTTTAATTGGAAAAAAACCGACAAAAGAAATAATTCAGACTGATTACAACTCAGAATTAATTATTTTGTTTACTTCCAATTTTTATTCTTAGAATAAAGAGTACTACAAGTATAATTAATTCCATAGTAAAGAGTATAATTAATTCCACCCGAAAAATTATTTTCATCTCCTATTCTACAATTCTTGGAAAATGTGAATGGTTCAAAGTTGAATATAATTCAAACTAAGTTTGTTATTTGTAATCACGAAGTCCGCGTTTGGTTAAGCGTTAAGTTTTTACTTCGACAATTTCAAGAGAAATATTATTATCAAAATTGTTAACATATTGTATCCATTATAACTGGAAAATTTTCAGGAGAAATAGAGGCAGAGATAAAGGATAGAAAGAGACAATAGATTTTAAAGCTATCTTCAATGAGCTTACATTAATTATATTTACACGAAAAAAATTAACTTTTATTCTTAATATAAATTAATAACGTGTAAACTTGTGATTAAATGTTACTTATCAAGTAAATTGTATTTTATGCTTTTAAGGAATGCATTAAAAACAACTTTAAAATTGGTAAAAATATTAAATAAAATGCTATTTAGTGCTATAAGAGTTAAAACCGTAGACGCAATTTAAGATTCGGCGCCCTGGGCCTATAAGGTTTGCAGCCGCATGAAATAACAAAGATTAAAGCCAAAACCTTTTAATAATGAAAAAAGCCATACAAAAGACTAGTCAAAGTCAAATCAATTTATTCAAGTAAACCATGTATTTTTGTAATGCAAGGTATTTTTGAACGTCAAATCTACTTTAGTTCGGTTCGAAAAGAAAACCTAGACACTGAGAAGAACCAACAAGAAACTCAGTCACGTATCATTTATCAACATCGTTCTACAATAGTATTTAAAATACAATATCCATAAAGCCAGTAAATGCATGTGCAGAGAGGATTATTTCCAGTCTATTGTTGTGTCTTCAATGAAATCGCTAATTTTCTAGTATGCTTTTCCAATCAGTGTGCGTTTAATAACAAGTTTAAATCTCTTTTCCGTTAATTGACTAATTTCTTGGGGAATTTTATTATGAAAACGAACACAATTACCCAAAAATGAACCACTTGAATTTTGTAATTTAAATTTCGGAAACAATACCATTTATTAAATATTTACATATTTTTGCGATGCAGAAAATGGTTAAAAAATTCGTCAATGACACTGTCATAATAATTGACGAATTTTGTTGTCGGCTGCTACCTAACTCGTATTAGGGATGGCTAATCGGCAGTCTACCACCCTGGACCATGGCCCCTATGACCCTAGGGTAAATACGCCACTGGCTATAACCGCGAATTATATGTTACTACTAACATTGTCGTGTCAGTTCACTCCATATTTGCTAACTATAACTGTTCCGAACAACTAATTACATCAAAATAAATAGTTCCTGAAATAACCGCTGTTACAGACAGACAGACAAATAATGAAGCATCTTATGCACAAATATTAAAGCGTCTTATATACATACACATACATATCTTCACGCTCTGTCCCTGATGGGTTAAAAGAGAGGACGGTAAGTCTAACGACATACTTCTTTCGCCGAGGCATGCGAGGTACTCTTGACATTCCCATCAGATAACGCTCTTGCCATTTAAACTTCATACGTCAGCCTTGGTCTTCCTTGTCTTCTGCTACCACTTACTATAACTCTGTAGATTTTCTTCATCTGTCTTTCATCACTCATTCTTTCCATGTGCCCAAACCATCTAAGCATTCCTTTCTTCATTTATACAGTAAGTCTGTCATCCAACGCTTTCAGTATACCTTCTTTAAATGTAACATTGAAATCTGTTAACAAATAGATCGGTACTAAAATGGCCACCATTTTCTATATCTAGCTAAAGATATACCGCCAAACCATAGAGGCTGAGGTATCGTGCGGTTGCGGTCATTGACCCCATCACATCGGCCACTTTCACTGCGCTATCTAGATTTCTAGACCCGTGTGAATTATAATGTTATAATATTTTATTTACTTATCTATCTTTATTTTATACTTTGGAAATCGAGATTCGTAGAAAAATTGGTCATCACGGGGTTCCGTGCAAGTTTATAAAATGTTAAATTACTAAGCGTGATTGCTAAACATTTATAAATTAAAAGACGTTGTGGTTTGCTGACTTGGCACTGACTTCAATAACTTAAACTTAATTGAATAGGTATTTATAAGGAATTTATTAATTTATTTTTGTACTTGAGTTTTGATTGGTAAAGGATAATTATTTTGTACCTTTCAGTGTTTTTGTTTTGATTTTTTTTTTCTCCATTTTGACTAATCCTATCCTCTATTAATATGTAGGGTAGATTTACAATTAGTCTTTTGCCCATTCTGGAACAGAACGTTAAACGATAATCAAAATATTTAAGCCGTTGAGAAGTTGTTTTGTTTAATCGGTACTCCATCTTCAGACCCTGTCTATAGGACCACCTTAGACATACATACATTCATATCTTCACGTTGTATCCCCAACGGGGTAGTCAGAGAGGACGGAGGGTCAAGCGTCGCGGTCTTTACATACTTCTTTCGCTTCCTCAAATCTCATCATTCGCCTCACATCCTGGACAAATGCCCTTTCAATTCAAAAAATATCAAAATTGATGCACAAATGTGAAGAAATCACGTAATATACTAAAAAAAAATTAAAAAAAACCGGCCAAGTATGTGTTGAAAGGCGTACAGTGAAGGGTTCCATAGACGAGATTCACAATACTCATTGAATTTGCAGCAAGGATAAGTTATATTTCACGGCGTTTCTCAATGATATTATGAACGTCGCTGAACGTGAATACCCCCCAATCTCAAAAACTACACAACATATTTTATTGTAACCAATTTTCGTTTAAAGTGCTTTTTAAGTTCTACTACAGTCATTTTTTCAGAAATCATTCCCACGTACTTGCAAGATTAAAGGTGGGGGCGGGACGCTTATACGACTTTAGAAGCGCATAACTCACCAACTATCGACTTCAATAACAAAATCACTTTGAACCCTCTATATTATTTTTGAAGACCTGTCTAAAGGTATCCTCATATGCTTATGAGCACTGAAAATTATTTCTTCCCTAAATTATTTACATGTTTGGAATGTCACCCCTAATTTCTTTTTTTTTAGTACAGTATTGTACATAGTGGTTTATAAAATATACTTACTTTCTAAATTTCATCTATATTCCGAGTAAAATAATAATAATAATATAATATAATAATATAATATACTCAGACATTTCACACAGCGCCATCTAGTCCCAAAGTAAGCAGCACAGCGCTTGTGTTATAGGTACTAGACAACTGATATACTACTTATATACTTTTCTTTTGTAAATAAACACATATTATACATAAACAACACCCAGACTCGAGACGGGAATCGAACCCGCAACCCCCGTTTTACTTATCGACGCGCTAAGCCCTTGCGCCACGGAGGTCGTCAAAATCAAAATCAAAATCAAAAGGTCAAAATGCCTGTGGCATGCGTACAGACAAACGGACAGACTGGCAGGACGAATTCACAAAGGTTCCGTTTTTTGCCAATTGGCTACGCATCTCTAAAAATGACAAAAATACGGATGAATTGAGAACCTCCGTTTTTAAAGTCGATTAATCAAGTTGAAGAGAATTTTAGTGGGTGGAAATTACTATCATATAATTTATCTACAACACGGTTTTGACTGTTGTGCAAGATGCAGCTCTTTTTTATATCATGCGCAAAATGCACCTCTTTTTATATTATTTTTCTTTTTTACATTATTTTTAATTTAATATTATAATATCAAATATTGTCACTTTTTCTACGCTTTTGTCACATATTCTTTTGGTAGCTACGGAAATCGGTCGTGAGTTCTCTTGCATTTTCTTCCGTCATCGCTGACTATTCTCATACGTCCTTTGCAACTGCAATATTGATGAGAAACATCTTATGTGGCGGGTCAGACCGGCTGTTGGCGTGGCGACGCGTCGCCACGCGCTTGTGCTAAGCTCGTCTACCTATGCGTATGCAGTGTTGTTATTCACTTCGGAACACGTTGCCTGTGCAAAGAATAAATTTTTCTTTTAATGCTATATTTTTTTATTACGCCATATTTATTTCCTTTAATAAACCATCCTTTCATGCATATTTTCTGTACAAAATAGTTTTGATGGTTCACATCTGCCGGACGCCCCGCGATGACTCATTTTTTTAGTATTTAGATTTTAAATTGGAAATTGAGCATATATTAAATTATCGCGATGTCCGTCTGTCCGTTAGAGTATATAGTTTTTAAAATGTGTAGAAATGTTGTCCCCCATCTGTCCTCCAAAAGCGTTACTCAGAAAAATTTAAAAATCATGGACAATCAATAACTATATTTACAATATAGACAATAAAAATATTGACGACCCCCGTGACGCAACGGCTAAGCGCCTCGGAAAGTAAACGATAAGCGGAGGTTGCGGGTTCGATTCCCGCCCCGAGGCTGGGTGTTAATGTATAATATGTATTTATTTACATAAGAAAAGTATATAAGTAGTATATTAGTTGTCTAGTACCCATAACACAAGCGCTGTGCTACTGACTTTGGGACTAGATGGCGCTGTGTGAAATGTCTGAGTATACTATTATGTGCTATTATTATTATAAAAATAAGGTGTATATTAAGAGAAAATTTATTAGGCCTGTACTTATTTTTTTGCACGGAATGAAAGCTCTACGATATGCTTTGTTTCGTGGGTGGCGCGTGGCGATTACGAACACCAATCGGATCGTACGAATCGTACGGATCATTAATTAACTAAACACGGCTTGCACTTCACCTGTTCTCTACATTTAGAAATAAAAACCTAATAGACTTCCAAATGGCTCTTATCTGGTAATAAAATAAAAATAATGTTCCCTTACTCTCATGATAGGTCTCAGGTGAGATAGCGTGATGAAACTGCAAAATATTAATGTTGGACTTAGCCAACACGAGGATGGTGTTAGGGTTGTCAAGAGACATAAAAGAACTTATTCTACAATAACATGTAAATATTAATAACTAGTATCTTTAACGAAACCACGACACTAATGAACACATAATTTAAAGGTTAATCGGTTTCATTTTAAGGTTAAGAAAGATTTAATCCTCATAAGACCCCTTATGCGTCCATGTATTTGTCCGTCAATTACAATCGATATTCTGAGAAACTATGTATCGTACAGAATTTGATCCAGTTCAACGTCTAACATTCATTTTTTAAAATAATATAATTTTTGTTACACAAAACTAAATACAAGCAAGAAACGGTATCAAAATCTCAAAATGGTGAATAAAATTTATCATAATACATAGTTTGAATTTTTTAATTTACCAAATCGTGTAACGAATGCAATTATACCTGGTATGAGGCACTTAGTAATAGTAATATACATTTTTTTTATTATTTCACTATGTACCTTTTCATATCCTTGCCACAAAGTCACTTTGAACGTCCCAGGCCATCGCATAATTTGCCTATGCGGGGCCGTAGATGGATGCCGAAGCCCTTCGAAATGAACCGAGCACGACTACCGCGGATTTTAGTGGTCAAAGGCTTCGCCCCTGGAGGCTGGATACCTTTTGAAGGTTTCTCCTGCGTTAAAACGTCGCATTAATAAATGAATTTTTTGTTGGTTAGGTTTACAACATGTAAAATTTAGTATTTTTGAATAATTACTATTTATTTTACTATTTACTATATGACACGTCAGATCACAATATAATAAACGTTACATATGTAACGTATTTGATGCAATTGGCAACCCTAGCTCTTATCATGTTGTAACACCTGCTTAAGTAACTGTATAACATATAACATAAAGTTTCCACAGGTTTTGATACCGCCGTCCACTAGCAAGACATTTCAAACGACTTAGCAAAACTTAGCAAGATGTTTCAGTGCGCCCTAACATACAAGGCTTCAACCTCCTAATCGCAAGTCCTCATATTCAAATCGTTCCATATTTTTAACATCTTAAATAAAGTAATTAATATAGTTATAATACGTTTCCCACAGTTATTACGTTATCCTAAACTACTTGAGAAATAAAATTGTTTATATACTTTGTTTGTTAGCACAGCTCAGTAGTGTTACTTGCAGACTTCGCTCATCCTCAATTGGATCTAAAGGTAATCAGCTACACGATCCTAAGTCAACACAGTAGTTTGCGCAACTAATACCAATTTATCACAGACAGTTAACTTCGATTGTAATTACGAAATGTTTCAAAATTTAAGTAAAGCATGACTTACATAGATGCGTTCAGGAGGTATCATACATAAAAATTGCTAAAAATATAGATGAATTTGCTTTTTATTGCTGTTAGAAAAATAATGCCATACAATGCAATGTTACTCCTTCAATAAAAATATATACATATATATCCTCACGCTGTATCCTTAATGACGTATTCACAGAGGACGGAGCGCCGAGTATCGCGGCCTTTACATACTTCTTTTGCCTCCTTCATCCTCATCATTATTCTCACACACTTTCGCCTAAGACTGCGAGTGTTTATGACATTTCTGTCAACTAACACTCTGGCTACTTGATCTTTTTAAGTTAGCCTTGGTTTACCAATTTTGCTACCACTCGCTTTTGCTCCACAGATTTTCTTCGCCTATCTTTCATCACTCGTTCTTTCTATGTACCCGAACCATCTAAGCATTCCTTTCTCCATTTGTACGATAACAGTCGTCCAAACTTTAACAATATATTATTTACCTTTTAAAAATGCAATAAAACTACTATGCCATACAATTTAATGTCACTCTTTTAAAAATATAGCTTAAGAAATTTAATAACACTATAAAATAATCATAGCTCATAAAAAAGGAACAAATTTGAATTAATAGTTCACGCTATGAAAATATAATTAATAAAATTCTCTATAAAATGAACGTATTAATTTGACTGACGACCTGTCAAGCTATCATACTAACATCTGTCATAAAGTTCATTGTCATTCATTTGCTACTACTTCCTGTTGATCCAAAGCACAAACGATTAAAAAAAAAAACAAAAAAACCGACTCGAACTTACTAACAGCTATTACCCAATGTTGACATCAGTCAATTTTATTTGGATTATTTATTTATTGTACCTTTTCCTTTAATTCAATTTTTCACATCTTTTCTTTTACCTATGCTTTCATGTTAAAACATAATAATGATAAATCTGTGCAAATGTAGAAAAAACTGAAGATTTTGGCAAAATAAGCCTTTTGATTCAATAACTTGTCGATGCGTTTTTAACATTTTCACTAATTTTTTATTACCAATTATTGTCTGGCTAATGAAAATAGACACTCGATTTTTTTTATAAACTTTTTACATGGCAATGCTAATAGAAACATCAACGTCAATTTCTGAACTTGTCGTTTGAAAGAACACACTATGTACGTTGAAAATAAATACAAAGAAAGAGATAGAATTACTGAAGAAAATTTTGAAAGTTTTATAATCAATGTGGGGAACAGTGACACCAGTGACTAATACGAATCTATGCATGTAGAAATGTTGGATTCAAATTTTGATTATACTTATATCATGAACTGGGCGGTAGGTTTCTTTTGATGGATGTCACCTAGGTAGCTACCGCGAAAATGTGGGAACAAATTTTGTATACGCTCATTCTGCCTCAAACTAGATAAGGCTATGGGTAACTATACAACTAATACATAATCTTCGGTAATTCAATTAATATTCAGAAAAAAAAAATCAGTATTATCAAAATAGGTTATTCCAGGTATTTCATATAAATTTCAGGATGGCCATGCGGATATTTTTTTAAATTTGCCACTCTATTTCAGTGTCTACTTTCATTAGCCAGACTATATCTATTTAATTTTTATTGCCATTAATAACAAAAGTTAATATTTTTTGTTATTATTAAATTAATCATAAAACTATTTTTATCGTATCGTATCTTATGTATTACAAATACCTACACAAAGTTTACGAAATGGAATGATTAATGAAATACATATCGCCGATTTAAAGGCAAAACTAACTATTTAGTCTAAAGAAGTCAATTTAGAGTCAACCATATGCGTTAGAGCATGTTCGATGATTATTTGAATTTTAAATACTTATATGTATGCTAAATATAGACATTAAGTTGCTTCGTATAAAAAAATGTACTAAATTAAATGCTGTCGAATGATATAATTAGAGTGAAAAAAAAAATGGCAGCTGTTATTTTAGCTTTTAACTCGACGATTATGTATTATAATACAAATTATAATATACATAGGAGTATATATAAGTTTATACCGTTTGTAGTCCCAAATACTTATTATTACCGTTACATCACATTAAAGTTTAAATGATTGCAGGAAAAACCAATATTTTATTGCGAAAATGATTAATTTTAAAGTTTGCCATATTCAGTGGTCAGAAGAAGAAATTATGTGAAAATTGTTAATTGTAAAGATCTTACATTTTATTTAAATCAGAAATAGCAAATTCATAGTATAAACTTATACATTTGATATTCCCATAAAATAAATGGAGACACCACTTACTTTTTTTCTTTCATGTTTCATACGACAACAATTATTAATTATTGTGGTATGTATTATACAGGATACAGGATATCCGGTAAGTCTTAGTCCAAAGGTGAATGGTCTATAGGAGGGTTCACCATTGATCTAAAATCTAGAAACAGAATCGAATTTTGACTGCTTTAAAGTTATCTAAAAAATAAATTTTGTTTATTTTATTTTTTATTTATTTTATTTTTATAAAAAAAAAATACTTTCAAATTTTCATTGAAGAAACGTTGAAAAAATATTATTACTATTTCTGCATTTTTATTTCTTTAATAAGGGATAAATTTGAAAGCTATTTGAAATTTGTAAAGACAAATTGTATTTATCGAAACAAAAAATGTTGTATACAGTAAAATGTCATTGTTTCATTAAAAATGTACTAATTTGAAAAAATAACTATGAAATAAATAAAATGTAGGTTATAATTTGATGCACCATAAAATAATTTGCAGTGTTAAAATGTATTTCGATATACAATTTTTTCAATACATTTTCTCCTATAATCCTGGCAATAATAACAACAATATCTAACACAGGTCACAGCTAAGTTAATCCATCATCTTTACACAACATGCTGAGCTGAGCGGAGACGAAAATTGGTAATCAGAAATCTATTACAGAAAGATATTACAGATATTAAATCAACAATTAAAAATTCGTTTTTTAAATTTCCTTAAAAGAATATTTCCACTTTGTAATCGCTACGAACCCAGTTAATGCGTTGATACGCTCTTAGCCGGTTTATAAATATCGTACGGTACGAACACAAGGCAAACTCACGCTTGACCAATTATTATTATACACATGACATCAGTTTGTTAACAAATGTTAGACACAGATGTGGCTCTAACATAAAAGTCCACGTGGAATATTACTAATTACAATATTAAACTTTGTTATAACTTCTCTGTCACATTTTATGTAAATACACTATCGCTGAACTCTAACGGAATGTTTGTTCGTAAGTTTCGTCCAATCGTTTGTACATAATGGAAAAATTACAGAATAGAATTGAGAGACGTGTTCGTAGTCTTAAATATTTCAATAATTATTACGACCCGCCCCGGTTTCGTACAGGAATTTGATTAACAATTGTCAATATCCTGAAACTTTATAGTTTGTTCGCTTTAGATATATACGCATACCAATTTCCATGGCGATCAGTTGAACGACATACAAGATGAAATGCTGTAGCGCCATCTGATGGCAAGTAACAATAAAGTAGATAGCACGAAAATATTTTCTGTACTCCCATACCTATTTATATAGCAATTGATTAAACGGTATAGAAGTTGATATGCTGCAGCGCCGTCTGGTGGTGACATAAAAAAGGCGATATTATAAAAACTTTCTCCTTAGAAAATACTTATACGTGACAACTTATGGTGATCGGTCTATATTGTTGGGAGTTTAGACATTACATATATACAAACATTTTTATACATATAGACATATATGTGCGGGTACATCATTACACTTTAAAGTTTTCTCTAAGTCAGTCAAAATCAATTTATTCAAGTAACCCCATTTGCAAGGTATTTTTGAACGTCAAATATATTTGACGTGCAAAAATACCGAAGGTAGACCTTCGGTTCGAAAATAAAAACCTGCGAACCGAGAAGAACGGGTAAAAACTCAGTCAGATAATTTTTTAATTTTTTTTCATGTGCGATATTGGGTTTGCTGTTTGCGTCTCTGTGGTTATCAGCTCTGAAGATGAAAGTTGAGTAGATG
Organism: Zeuzera pyrina; assembly: GCA_907165235.1. Lineage (NCBI taxonomy): Eukaryota > Metazoa > Arthropoda > Insecta > Lepidoptera > Cossidae > Zeuzera > Zeuzera pyrina. The sequence continues at coordinate 23,434,877 of OU015628.1, forward strand.
TGACGTGTATACATATAAACAGTCAGAAATAACAAAACTGTAACAGTTCCGTTTCTGTCTTTGGCAACGAAAACCTAGAAAAATATTTGAAAATAGGCTTATGTCCAAATAATTTTTTAAACCTCTGTTTACTTGTTTTATCACACGATCTTGTCCTTAATTGGAATGCGAGCAAGTCGGTTCGAAAATCAGTTAAATATTGCCTAATTATGTACTTACGTCTATTTCATTACGCTATCTCTATTATAAGGGCGGGCAGTGACAATTGATTATTTTTTAAATAATTCACACAGACCAAGTCGCAGTAAAAGCTTTCATTAAATACATTCCAATTAATTTCTTAGTAAACTTCAATTCTGAGTAACAATGGCTATATAATGTGCTTTCAGTGATAACAAGGAGACTCTCTTTGAGAGTCATATTTACACCTTTTGCAGTCGAAACTTTTGAACCCTGAGGCCCTGAAGCCCATCGACTGGTTTCTGATATTTATAAGAGACTGGTCGAGGCTTCGGGAGACCGTCGGGCTGACAGCTTCATAGAGATAATGCTGAGCACCCTGAGCAAAGACAGCTTTCTTTCAATGTTTAGTTTTATGTTTGTGACTTTTAACGTTAAGATATGTATGTACTGATTTATGGCGATGAATAATTTTACTAGGAGACAATAATAATATAATTATACACAAGGATTACATACCTATTAAATTTAATACATATTCCGCATTATAATACAAAAAGCTCTCACGGCGTAAAGGTGTTTCTCAAGATTACAATAAGGGCGATGTTAAAATCCTTGATGATTAACTCTTCAATCAAGTACCCTCAGGCTGTAAGGTATAATAATAAAATCTGTCTAATCTATAATACAACAATTTCCTAACACGTCCAAAACAAAACCTCTCTGAACTTCGCCTTAAGTAACATAGGTCCATATCAAATCAAAGGCAATTCGAAGAAGCCGACTGTTTAATTTTGCTATTAATAAAAGCTAAAATATCATAGATTTATGATATATTTATTTATACATGGTTATTGTGAAAGGGGGTATAAATCCGCCGAGGTCCCAACATGTCATCGTTAACTGTAACTAATTAATCTGTGGTTGACTGTTATATTGCAGATGTAATAATTACGGAATACATTTATTTTGTCGTCCATACAAAAAAATATAATAAAAAAATGTACCCTAACGTTATGCCCTAAATTCCAAATGTTTGCTAGCGACGTAAAAACGCTGATATTAGGGTTGCCTCGCCTTATTTTTTTTTAAACTTTGCGGTGTTACACTCGAACTATTATTGACTTTTGGCGAAGTTGTAGAATGCAAGTTTTCCGTTGGCCTGGGTACGTTAAAACCCTTTCGTATTTACACATCCTTTCGATATAACCTTGTATATGGTCAAATGGAATCCAATTTACCGCTTTTTTTTAACGTGAGGAAATGTTTTATGTATGCCTGTCCCACTCAGGAGCAGCGGGGAGGGTACGTGGGAGTATTTTGGTTCACCCATTGTACTAAAACCTGACGAAATTCGTTAGCCATTCGTTGTCGCGCGGCTCCGGGATTTCCTACGGAACGCGACCGGAGCCTCTCTCGCGCTGTACCGAAGCACACTTCTCGGAGGGGGCAGTTACTAACCGCCCCTCTCTACCCGCGCAATGGTAAACGACAGCATCTATCACACGCGCAGAGTCGCATGGAAGGAAGTACGACCGAAAGCCCAATTCACCCCTCATATAACCCTCCTATTTTTTAAATATAACTATGGTTATATAGGTTGTGGTTATGATTAACAAGATATTCATTAGTGTATATTTTCAAGCGTATATTTGACATAGTTTCTGAAAAGATCAACTGTAAGATGAACAGACGGTTTCTGGTTCTATTTTACCTTTTAAGGTAGGGAATCTGAAAAAGAACACCCGAAACCTGAATTTCTTATCGATTCTTCTCAGTCAATTTATTACAGATTTGATTTCCGATAGTTCAAAAATACCTCGTAATATGTTTTATTCAAACAAAAATTAATTTAATTTGAAAATGAGAGTAGAGTAATCAGATATATTTTAGAAAGCTATCATTCCTCCATGTCTCGGCGTTCCAACCAACACAGCACCAACAATGATTCATAACGCCGCCCGCCATCTTGTACCACCATATTTGTGAATGAATAATTAATTTGTGGGTACGTAAGAATTTATGAAAGCGTTATGAGTAATATTTTTATTACACAATAACATATTATTTTGATCGTCACGTTTTATGAATGGGGCAGTTTTAATGAAGTGCAGCCTCAGCAAGGTCATTGACCTATTGACGTAACGGCCATCTTGCAAGATGGTCGCACGGGAAAACCGAGATACTCATTTCGATTGCCTCTTATCTATTCTTTATAATAGTTGTGGTTTTATACACTTTGTTACTTTTTAATAAAAATTGTTGTTGAACTCCCAACGGTACCTGAGCATCGTATTTTGTTTGATTTAACATTCTTAGTACATCTTACTCAAAGTACAGATGGTGATACATACAACACATACTTCTACATAGCTTCATACTGTATTTCACTCAGGATGGACACCTTTTAGCAACAATTAACCTTCCAACAAAATTATTGTGTAACAACAACTTTTTAAGGAAAAATGATAACCGATTTCAAAATAAAAACAAAGTAAAAAGTACAAAATAATTATACTTTACTAAACTAAACTCAAGTACAAAAATAACTTCATAAATATGATACAAATATCATATTTATAATTACAGACAGTTACTGAAGTCGGTGCCAAGCCTACCAAACTAGTAAACTTTCTGTTGTTTATTGGTTTGGCACCGACTTCGACAACTATCAAATTTCATTACATACATAGGTATTTGTTTCATATTTATTACCTCCTTTTTTGAAGTCGTTTAAAAACCAGATAACTTAGGAATGAACTGATCCAAGTAAATATGAGTACATATTGGATACTCTTGTTTGGATACGATACGGAATAACTTTCTACTCGGTACTGTTACTTGTGTTAGCTTCAGGACAGCGTCTACACACGCATTTACTGTGATAACTTTATAACATTTTAATAGCAAGAGTGAAGATACCTGCTACGTATTTGGGGATAGTTTCCTGTGGGGCTGTCTACAAGTCTGAGTTTAGCCGCTGCAATAAGTGATTATCAAGTAGCCGTCTCAGAATACAGATTCAACCAGAAACCGCCATCAATGTCCAAAAACAAAACTAAAGACCCTCACATGTCCCACTTCTCAGCCGTGTAATATCGCCAGAATGTGAACTCTTTACAATTTTCGAGAATTTACTAATATCAGAAATAAAACAAAAAATACAACTGTTATCCGTTGTTAAATAAATAAAATATTGTTTTCTCAGCAACGAAGACGTCAGTGTCTCGTAAGTATGTTAGGGTTTGATGATGGAATTCATCTAACCGTACTCTTTGCATTATTTCTATACTATTTTGCTTTTTTCACCAGCAGGGAAGCTAAAATTTATAAAAAAACATTAAGTAACAATAACAAGCGAAACAAACTATATATACAGTTAAACTGCATAATTTACTTACTTGATATTATATAGAAAAGACATTCATTAGAAACGGTAGGGTAAAAATTTTTATTACATTGGCAACACTACAAGAGAATGAACAAGACTGCGCCCCCCCCTTCTATAACTAAATTACTAATAGAATGTAAAACTAAAAAAAACTGTTTAAACGCGCATTTAACACGTGAAATGGTCTCCAGTTTCATTTTGAGCCCAATATAATTACTACACGTAGGAACGACACAAAATAGCATAATTTGTTTTAGTGACATAAACAGCAATACTCTTCATGCGACGTCCACAAAGTCTTCTCTTTTTTATACTGGCAACTTTTCGAAATTATTCACGGTATTTATTACAAACATTTTTGCCATTTTCATGTAAAATATAGGTAATCTCTAATGCAAAATGTCAGTCTTCTTATTGCTAACATTTGTTGTCCCTAACACTCCAGTACAGTGATAAGTAGGCTTTAATGGCCTCTTGATAAACGCAAAATTTTCAGTTGCACATATTTGTTCAAACTTTCAAGTAATTAACACTTGTACAGAACTTTAACGCACACCATACCTACTATCACTTTTGTATACGTTACAATTCCCAAAAACGCAAAAATTAGAAAATTTATAAAATGCGAACATCACTTCTCCCGTTCCCACCAAAATGTCGTCCACATAGTCACGATCACCGAAGCGTGATACTACACTAATTTAGTGTAGTTTTTGTTGCGTCAATTTTAGGCGCGTTCGCGCCTTCTGCTTGATTCTGTATTCTGTTTAGGTAGCCGTCAGGTAATTGACAATACTTGTATCGAATTGAAAACACTCTAATGAGAAAATCACACTCAAAAAGTATGTGGAAATAAATTCAAAGTTTTAGGGTACCTAGATGTATCTAATACGTGCTAAGAATGGCTTTCAAAAGAAATTAGAAATATGCAGCTTTTGCACACACTTGAAAGAATATTGTTGAACAGTATATGTACTATACTGGGTTGAGTTTTAATTTATAAGATAGAGTTCATGTTCTATACCAACTAGGCATCGATACATTTCATTTGATACAAGAAAAGATTATAATTATCGACACCTTTGTACTGCTACATCTCTAAATGCACTATGAAAACAGAAAAACTTGTGTTCGATTTCAACCTCATATAATGCATTAGAAGAAGAAAATCCTTCAGCACGAACCAGCAATAAGGCCAAATAAAAGAGAAGATTACGATGAAATACGTTTAGGTTAAAATCTTATTACACTTGAGCACGAATTGCCTCGTAACTAAACGATAATCCATAAAACGTGAACGGAAAACCAAAATGTGTCTGGGAACCAAAAGTCTGGATAAAAACTTCGTGTCGTCAGTAATGCTCATATTTAACTCGCGAATACCTAGCACTAGTTTTGTTAGTTTCATATAAAATCAAATAATGTGTCTGTCCGTCTGTGAGAGTATATTTTCTTAGAAACTGCAGTGTATTATTATATATAATCTGGAACAGCGACAAATCTTGTTAACAATTTTTTGATGTGAAACATCTTATGTGGCGGGTCAGACCAGCTGTTGGCGTGGCAACGTGACGTCGCGTCGCCACGCGCTTGTACTGAGCTCGTATATCTACAGCGTATGCAGTGTTGTTATTTACATCGGAACACATTGCCTGCGTTTTTTAAATTAAGAATAGTTTTTTTCTTTAAAGAAAATCTAAATATGTAGTTTTTGATTATATACGCCATATTTATATCCTTTAACAAACCATCCTTTCATGCATATTTTCTATACAAAATAGTTTCGATCTTTCACGAAGAAAATTGCACAGAAGTACTCAGCGGGTAGAACAGAGTTTTGTGGGTCAATGACCCACCAAAACACCTGCGGTGTGCATCCTCGGTGCGTTGTCGAGGAGCTCGATCTTCTACGGAATCCAATGGAGTCCCTCTCGCACTGTGCCGAGGCACTTCTCGGAGAGGCAGCGATAGAGCCCCCCCTGCATCTCCGCAGTGCTACGACAGCACGGACCAAGCGCGCTACCGTTCTCCTCGAGGTCGCTTGCATGGGCGACCGGCGGGTTTATTACCTAAAAATTTGCAGACAGCGATAGCCACGCGATCACTGCGCGACCGGTGACTAATTTTAATAAAAAAATGATATCATATAATATGACGATTGTGCATCTATTATTCTATGACCGTAAAATGCACTTTTCGCGGTAGATTTAGCGCTATTATACAAATTACGTTACACAAATTCTCGTTTTGACAGCAGACATCGTGCGATATTGGTTGTCGCATGCTGACTGCAAGTTACGTGATAAGCGTACCGCACAGTTTTGGAAATTGTTATTAGTATTTTTTAATAATTTTTTGCAGTGTTTGCTCTAATTTCATTTACTTCGTAATAAGCGTCCCCAGCCTTCATCCGATCGGCCGCTATCCTGAAGCCTTTTTTGTTGCCTTTACGAAAGACGGGGAACACCGTATTCTTATTCTTTGGTCCGGGTGGCAAGGCTGGCATCTTGTTAGCCTACACACGTTGCACTAATTGACTTTTCACAAGATATAAGAAATATTCACAAGATTGGAGAAAAAGTAAGTCAAAGTCAAAAGTCAAGTCAATTTATTCAAGTAAACCCAAGGTATTTTTGAACGTCAAATCTACCTTAGTTTGGTTCGAAAAGAAAACCTGAACACAGAAGAACCGACAAGAAAATCAGTCAGGTATAATTTTTTCAACATCATTCTACAATAGTTATTTAAAATACAATATTCATACAGCCAGTAAATGTGTGTGCAGACTATTGTTTTTTCTTCAATGAAATCGCTAACTTTGTAGTATGTTCTGCCAATCAATGTGCGTTTAATAACAAGTTTAAATTGCTTTTCCCTTAATTGAGTAATTTCTTGAGGAATTTCATTATAAAAACGAACACAGTTGCCCAAAAAGGACCCACTTGACTTTTTTATTTAATTTTACCAGTAACTAGCTGATCACGACCACGAGTTTCCATACCCTTAATAACACCTTTCTTTTGAAATAGATCTATATTTTTTCTAGTGTACATTATATTTTCATAAATACTATACATTTATGGTAGGGTAAGGTGAATACATCAATGTCTTTAAAACGGTCTCTCAGCGACTTTCGTGCATTTCATATGCGCCGCTGATCCCCACAGAAGTAGGCCACAAGACATAAGGCTATGGAAAGGTAGGTATGATATGGTAGGTATGTCCTTTCTTTAACAAGTCCTTCTTCAACTTAACTATGGATATTTTGAAATGTTATCTAATAGGTAGGTACTAAATATCTATGCGAAGTTTATTATTACTGTTAATTACTACCAAGCGTAAAATTACAAACTTATTGTTTCTAACTTCTGATAAAATCAACTGCGGCATGAGTGATCCGTTAAAAATGTTTCGTCTTTGATTTTAAACAATCCTAATTAAAAATAATACGAGACGAAATTTCTACCTGACAGCATATTCTAAAACTCCACTGAGTCTTTTGAAGTCAAAGTTTAAACTATAACTCGGGAACGTTAACCAACTAAATTAGGCATCCATTATTTAAACAAAGGAGATTTTCAGTCTTTCGAATTTCCCGATCCAAATTTCAATCAATCATAGCCCGGCCTTGAACGTAACCTTACCCCACAAAGGGAAATATTCAAACCGCCCTCTCACACTCCGAGCCCTGATCGATGGGCGACCAGTACAAGCGGCACGCGCAAACAAAGATAATGTCACAAAACAAAAAACAAACTCATTTATATTGTTTGACAGTACACTATTTAACAGCTTTTTAACCATTAACGAAAAAGAAGGGTGATATATTAGTGACGTAACATGTACCTATTTCTGTAATACAAGGAATAGGGATCTAATTACGCATATCCTGGCTGAAAATAAATATCAGTTTGACATTAATATTTATTGATAATATTGTAGTACTTTGACTAAATTCACATACTAAGTAATTAGTTTATATATACTTTTTAGCTTCCTTATATTCCTTCCGTTTATTTTATAAACAGTGCACGTTAATAACAAGTTAAATCTCTTTTCCGTGAATTGAGTGCCTTCTTGAGGAACTCTATTATAAAAATGAACACAGCATCTCAAAATGGCTCATTTTATTTTTGTATTATATATACAATAACTATTTGTAGGAAATCGACCTAGATTATATTACCTGGGGTTTTCAAACGAAGTTTTATAGTTATACAACTCAAAAGGCTTTGATGGACCCGTCATCCTAGAACTTTTACCACTGTTAACCTCTTCTTAGAATATGGTATCCAAAATTACAAAAACTCTTATGGAACACCACACCACAGACGTTTTTCTCAGAGACTATATATTTGAGATAAACAGTTATTTGGAATTCCTAGTCAGTCCTATCGTGGCCCAAATACAAACATGAACTTTTAGTTCGATGATTGGCTATAGGAAATTAAAAAGAAATCCTACAAAAAAATATTTGCTTTAAGTCATCATGAGAATATGATGAAGAATAACCTTCGATGCTCCTAAATACTCGTATTTGGTATAAATAGTGAGTTCAAACGCACGACACACCAGTCGACGTTAGTGACCTTCGTCCAAAATCAATAGGTACTTTTATGACACACGTTTACACCGTACAATGACCCACATGATCTATGGAGGGCGCATTATAAATATGTTAGAACAGCCTCGTCGACTTCTCTACCACGTTTAACGCTTGTTCCTTATTCACACAGCCTATTTGACCCTTTGATTAAATAAAAGGCTAGATACGCCAATTATTTCCAATTGGCATGACAAAAACGATTAAAAATGTAGTGTCGTGTTTTTTAATAAACTACATATACGTTCATATATATTAGTGATGTAACCAATACCTATAATTGAACAATGCAAATATCTTTTACTTATATTCTTGGATGGGAAAGCGGATGCGCAGTAAGTAACTCTGTGTGTGTAATTGATTTGTGAGAAAAGAGATTCTAAGTATTTATTTTCAAAAATTTGTATTACTTCCTAAAGCTGTTTATCGTATAAAATAGAAGAATTCTAATTAACTTTATTGTGAATGTTTGATCAAGTTGGGTCTGATAGTAAGGTACCTAAACATGTACCTTTAAATAGAATAAGAATACACTTGTAGAACTAAAAACTATACACATATACGCAACTTGCAAAAACTTAATCTGATCCATGCAATCGCGTTCGCTGCATCTGTGTGTTTCATAAGGTGACACAGTGATAAACAATAAAGTAATGTAAAATAAAGCTTCCGTGCCCATACACAGCCCTAAAAACTATCATTAATTTAAAAAAATCTAACTGGCATTTTGAAGAATACGGTTAGATTAAACTATACAGAAAATAAAGAAACATAAATTGGTATCATTACTCCGAAAAACCTATATCTCTGTTTTAAAGGAGGTTTATTCGATATTTTTTTTCTGTTAAAAAAGTAAACCAACCGTGTAACGCAACTGGCAAAATGAAGTCAGTGAAATGAAGAATCAGCTTATTAAATATCACTTTCATACGTTTTGTAATTACTTAGAAAAATTGAGACCCTGCCATCAACATTTTCAATGCGTCGTCTTAACTTGCCACAATATTGTGCAACGAGAGAATGATCTGCATATCCCGCTATTCGGCCTCGTAACTCGTCTAATATCTGGTATCCGGTATTTGATATTAACTTTAAAAAAATTAACTTACTATTTAAGGGTGGCTTGCACCAACTATTTAAGCTCGGTTTCAGGATTTGACATCTCGCTTGCACAAACTATTAAATAGTTGGTGCAAGCGAGATGTCAATTCCTTGCACCAACTATTAAAGTCGGTTAAAAATTTGACAACTCACTTGGACCAACTATTTATTAGTTGGTACAATCGAGATGTCAGTTCCTTAAATCGAGTTTAAGTCGTTGGTGCAAGCCTTCCTTAGCCTCTAAAAGCTACCTCCAAAAGCAAAACTCAACTTTTGAAGTTAACATTTATCTTTGATCCACCCTTGTGGGTCATGCTTATTATAACTGAAAACAAAGGTCAAAACCTCCTAGAGAAGCGGCTGTACCCATTGAGTTATAGTATTTCACACTAGAATATCACAACAATAACAATCGTGACGACTTTTTGGCGGGAACGGGAGAAGCGAGGTTGTCATTTTATTTAGATTTTCCATTTTGTTACATTTTTAGGAGTTTTAAAGTACAACAGTGATAGTATATTGTGTTTTAAAGTTCTGTGTAAGTGACAAGAATGGAGTAGGTCTAAATAAACATGTGTAGCTGAAGTTTTCGCGCTCTTCCAAGAAGTCCTTTATAACTTCAGTAAAGCCTACTATCATTTTACTAGAAGAGTTTGACGATAAGAAAGAACTAATTTACTTGTGATTCTACTTATTCTGTGTCTGTTTTTTAGTTTGTGTTAAATGTGTTAACGCGTGACATTGGCAAATGCGTTAATCATCTGTTGAATTGTTTTCTCGCTTTACTTGACGTTGGCAATGTACTCACGTACAGTGCCATTTAAAAAAAAAAAACAATCGTGACGCTACGCCCTGACAGAGGGAGCGCTGGGACTGCTACTTCGCCGTAAGTAAAAGCGAGACAGTGCTATTATGTCGTCGCACTGAATGGGCAAGATCTACTCACGATGTTTAAATTTTACGTATAATAAATTAAGTTTAATTAATTTAAAATCCATTTTAAATGTATATTCTGCAGTTTAATATTAAATTGGGCATCGATTTTTTAAAAACTCATTATAAAAACATTACACAAGTGCTTCATATATGTGAGAAGTAGAATACACTACCTTGTTCACTGTACAAACGGAGAATTGAAAGTGAGTCAATGGTGTGGTCCATGAGATTCAGTTAATTGGAGCATAGCGATTGTTTCGAACACTCAATCTAGGAGGTACTAGGTAAGTAGGTACACGATATCTATTATCGTGGGCCGTACAGACAAGCGGACAAAATGACTCCATAATAATTCTTTCCAATTTTAGAACAGCCGTGCGATTCTCTAGAGCGAATTAGTCGAATTCACTTCTGAATCCGCGGTGAGATTGTCAACTGTGGACTGGTATTCTCTAAAGTCGACAGAGATACTAGCGCCGCCTCGATGAGTGCGGTAGCGAGTCATACCATCGTGAATGAATTTTTGACGTTTCGCTAAATATGACAATCTAATCTAAAAAAAACAAGTTTTAACGTAATTATCGCAGAGAAGTTAAAATACACTAAGACGAAATATCGACTGAGATGTTTACTCTTATAGCAATCCCCGATAAAATCGCATCTAAGATCACTTCACTTCTCTCCTAGAATGTTTGGTTTAGAGAATTCCATTTGAAAGTCAAGTCAGTTCGAATGTGAAGTGGGGTGAATTGTCGAGCGAGTCTCGCTTAGGGTGATTCGAGTTTTTACAGAATTGCATAGCAGAACGTTTAACAACCTAACTACATAAAAAGCTTGAAAAGAAAAGGAAATTATTGTAATTCCTTGAACTCGTGGCTTGATGTCATAATCCTTTTGTTTAACCGTAGTAAAAAAGGTTAAACTAAGTCATAATATAATTTAGACAACTTATTAACTTTTACTTTTCTCAAATACAACTGTATTTCGAATAGGACAAGGAGGGCATGGCTGGGCTGGGCTGAAATCATCATTGGTTTACCCCATAACTAATATGTTGTTATAAGTTATGGCCATGGCTGAATACGCCTATGGTCGCAACCCATAACAATCTTTGTAACAACTGTCATTTAATAAACATGTATAATAGTCAGCCGCGCCGCTCCCGCGGCCGGGCCTCAATAGACATGACGTGCGCGGCCGCGGGCCTCCCTGCGCGTACGCATACGGCGTTTTGTGCTCTCGTGAATTTTGTGACAAATCACGTTGTTCGTATTTCCGTACGCTTACGATAATTGTAGCGAAAAAATTTAAATAAAGCTGAAGTTTTAATATACGTACAAGTTTATTTATACTAATATTATGAAGAAGTAAACTTTGTTTGTTTGTAAGTAATAGATAACTCAAAAACTACTCAACCGATTTCAAAAATTCTTTCACCTATAAAAAGCTACATTATCAGCGAGTATCATGGGTTATATTTTATTTTCAAAAAATTACCCGTGTGAAGCCGGGACGGGTCGCTATGCGATATATATCTACATTTTATTGTGTTATAAGTTTTACATTTTTAATCACCGACAAAAAATGGGGTGTTATAAGTTGTCTGTCTGTCTGGCAATCTATTTATCTGTCTGTCTGTCTGCGACTTTAAGGCACCGTAGCTATCAAGTGATGAATGCACTTTTACGCGGTTTTTGGTAGAAACTTGCAGTTATCGAAAATATTCTTACCTATGTTTAGTAGAAATCGGTCCAGTCACACTCAGAATACTCAACTCAACTCTTTAGCGTTATAATATGTGAAGAGATTATAAGCATCAGTACAGTTAACCTTTAAAAATTCAGCTCCGAGTTTAATTTGTGTTAACAGTTGAAGGTCTGAGGATGACGAACAAAGAATTATTGGAAATAGGATGATACCTTTCTTAGTATTTAACTTTATTATTGATAAAAATCTAAAACTTATTTAAAAATATTTTATTAAGTACTAGTAGTGCTTTGCGGTTTCGCCCGCGTTAAATTTGGTATTTTTCCGGTATGAAAACTAACTTCAATTACTCTGATTAAAGTCCTCTACCTGCCTATGAAACTCCCGTCAAAATCGGTTCTGCCGTTTCGGAGCTTAGCCCGGACAAACAAACAGACAGACAAAAATTAAAAAAGTGTATTTCGAAATCATAGATAATTTAAATTTTATTAAGGTATATGTGCACATATGACAGATTAAAAATAGTATACCTATTAGCTTAATTTTATCAAACTTTGAAGTGTTAAATCTTCTTTCACATAAAAAATTTGTTTTTTTTCAGAGTTTATAAAATTCTAAAATAACTTTGGCAGATTATTTTAACGGTTCAGAAATATAGACAGACTATCCCAAAATGTTCTTAATAATTAATAATAGCCTACTCAATTGTTAATTAGTTTTAAAACTTTGTACCAAAAGCCATATGAAAATAGGTTTTAAATAATTACCGCCGCGATAATTATTTTAACTTGACTACGAAATATCAATTTTTGTCTTATACATGTACTAAACTGACAAGCCGCACCGTCATCGCGCAGTCGTGTTTATTTTAATTAGAGGCAGATAAACAGCGCTTTCTTTCCGACTTGATTTACAAATACTAAGTATCGAACGGAAAACTTATCATTTATCAAAATAAAATATTGCCTATATATAATTCAGGGATAGTATAATATTCCAGTAGCGAGAAAATATTTAGAATCGGTTTCAGAGATTATCCCCTAAGCACAAACAAAAAAATGTGCACTTTTTATAATATTAAAAAAGATATTGTACATTGACATGTACACCTTTCTTATTAAATTTCACATTTTGGTGAAAACTGCACTACAAGCGAATACACAGATTAAAATGATATAGATATTTCTTTAATAACATAAATCAATACATACTGTATATCTAAACGTTAAGATTTACAAACTTAAAACTAAACAATATCTTAAATAATAGACTTCCTGAAAGTACTAAAACAAAAGAGAATATTATAAATAATCAACATAATTCTAAGTAGTCTTCAGTGTGAGGTCACACAATTTCTGTAAGTGGATTAAGTAATTGTTGTTATAATGCGTGAAAAGGCGTATATTACGTTAATTAGATACATACCAGCCATGTACTTTACCCCCTTTGCTACGTCGCAATCGATTAAAACTCGACATGATCATGGTTAATGTTATTACCCAACAAATAAGCCATGGATTTGAGTGAAAATTTGTAGCGCCCTTCCTCCCTAAGTGCCCCCTTACGCTGCCGAATTAAAAATACACCGCTAGTAAACGCTTGAAACGTAGTTGCGCAATGTCTAAAATCGTTTAGGTTGTTTCACACAAGGTCAGTCGGCCTAACACGCTCGTGCGTAAGATATTCTAAAAAATAATGCTTCATAACGATTACATCGTGACGTTTCAGCAAAGATTAGGCAATGTCAAAGACACGACACTACATAATTCGATCGGTACTCTTTGCGAACTGTGATATATTCTTTGACGCATAATAATGCTTTTGAAATTTAAACAACCATAAGATTGTTTATCTATTCGTCTAGGATTAACCCTAGACGGCTTTTCCTATTTTACATACGCGAAGGATCATTGATAGTTGGACAAAATATAAACTGTACTTTAATTTTTTTTACCTAATAAAATTATCAATATTTTTCTAAGATAAAATTAAAATAAAAATTATTTAGCATAGTCAAAATGTTTTTACACCGTTTTACTGTTTTTACTATATTACATATAATGTTACATCGTCATATTTTATGACGCTCTTTCTTCTATTTTTTTTTAAGATTCTGCGATCCATATTGAACCACATGCTTTAGCTTGTTTGATGATTTTTTTAACTTTCTTTTCAAATTATGCACAGTCAAACATCTGTCTACATATGCATTTTTGTATTTTATTCATTTCAATTAAATAATTATTTCTTGTTGTCTATTTTATTTTATGTAAAACGATAAGTAATATAGCTATTTTCAAACGTCAGAGTAACAAACATTCTATAAATAGACATATTGGCCATCTAATAGATTCACGACTGCAAGACATGTTTGAATAAATTTGTGCAATCAGTTTCTTTAGAAAATAAGTAAAAAGATTCAGTCAGGCATCATTTTTGGTCTCTTTATTGACAGAACTATATTTAAAAAAAAGACCATTACCACATTCCCTTGTTATATTCAGATTTATACAACAACTATTATTTTATTTTGGTGCTCTTCTCCATTTAATTACCTCCCAGTCATCTCATCTCTACAATAGTCTAACTACATTATTCATTCATCATCATTTGTAAGCCTTTTAATCGATAAAACAAATAAAACTATGGAAATTCCTCAAAATAAACGCAAGTCAAAAATAGAAAACGAATTAAAACACTTAGCAGCTATTCATTGGTCTATTAGACTGCAAAAACATCGTATATTAAAAATAACGACATTTACCCACATGACACTGAAGTCTTTTCAAACGTCTTATCGTCGAATGAATTGACACGAACAATTAAGAAGATACGCTTAATTATACATTTTAATAATTACAAAAACAAATGAAAAATATGAGTCACTTTAGTAAAACTACTAGTAGCAGTGTTCTAGGGTTAAATAAATGAAGTTTCTTAGAATCTGAAACAAATATTTTTGGTAGTGTTAAATATGAAATGTAACGGGAGCACTGATCACTATGGACACGTAATCAATTCTTCATCACAACTATTATGTACTTGACTATTCGACGACTTCCCAACAACTGAACTCTTACAAGACCAAAATCAGGCTTTTATGCAGCCGCACTACACGCAGGAAATACATTCTACCCTCGTTCTTGTTACTAAAATGTTACAAAATATCAATTATTTTATGTGATTAAAATTAATGTGGAACTAACAGTAGGTATA
This sequence comes from Zeuzera pyrina, assembly GCA_907165235.1. Classification (NCBI taxonomy): domain Eukaryota; kingdom Metazoa; phylum Arthropoda; class Insecta; order Lepidoptera; family Cossidae; genus Zeuzera; species Zeuzera pyrina. Next base: position 23,450,011 of record OU015628.1, read on the forward strand.
ACTTCATCTTCTAAATTGAGAGACGTAGTAACGACATACCAATGAATGACCAGTCGACTTTATTATTTTTTAAACAATTATTTCCTACACATAACACATGTTTACTATACAATAACAATGTCAGTAACATCAGAATAAATTATGTGTCCAATTATATATATTGGAACCGACTTAAAAGTGCATTTCAGTAAATAAAAGACACATTATTAAATCATTTTATTTTATTACTAGTTTCTGTAGCTTTACCTATATAGATGTTTTTATTTTTTAAATGCTTGTATAACAAATTATAGTCAGAACGAGTAGTTTACATTCCCACGCCTCCACACCACGTCATGCTTTGAGCTTGTCCGCCTCCAACGATAACCAATGAAGAATATCAACATAAGTCCGTTACTTTATCTCACTGAATACCTCATTATTTAAGACCTTCCAAAATAGATATTTAATGTAATAGTGAAAACAGTATTAAAACTTATGCAAATTTCGTTTTATAAGTACAGAATTAACACACTTATTAAGCAAATCGTTTCTTAGTTGTTTTAATAATTCAAATTAAAAAATGTAAATTAACCATGTAGAGAGTTCTAATCTCGAGTAAACCCAGATACTTTCACACTTCAGGTATTTTTTACACCACAGGAAAAAGAAACGAGCAAACATTTCACCTCATGATAAGTGGACTGAAGCCCTTGAGTAAATGTGAACTGAGATCTAAAATGTTAATGTTGTATTATATATAATGTTATTAGATATAATAATATAATATAAATAAATAAATGTTGTGCCTCTTGTGCCAGAAATGGCACTGGCTGTCATATCCTCCAAACCCAAACACAACAGTGGAAGCACTACTAATTGGTGACAGGTATAGTGTGTGAGATAGTGGTAGCAATCCAGATGAACCCTCCACATGATCCTATCACCCACTTCTAGACTTACGACATTACAATAGTTTTTGCAATACCTCCGTTACGGTGGTTAATTAGTTTAGATCGAAACTCGCGAAGCAAAGTGTAGTAAAACCCAAAACTTTCGACGTCAGACATTGTTCGTGTTGTAAATACAAAAGTACGTGCTATTTACTTTGAAACCTTTCAGAACCCCGATAAATCTTTTCCTCTTATTGTTATCTCACACACAATACAAGACTATATAACTTTAAATAACCATTTGTTAAGTTTACTCCCGATGTAGTTTAAAGGCGATATACTGCTTAACACCTACTTGCTTTTTGCTACTGTTTTAATTACTTTTAACGCGGCGGAGTAAACAGATTATAATAAGAATATTTATGTCTAATTTTATAGCTCATTAAAAGCAGTAGTGAAAATGGTAATTATTTTTAGAGTTCTGTACTAGATTTTATGAAACGAAATTACTTCAACGTTTGTCACGTAGACATTAATCGACATAAAAAAACTTAAATTCTATATCTATAACTACTGAGTTTTATTTATATTATTTATTTAGGATTTAAAACATTGACATTTTTATGGACCTCCTGACATTGTAAATTTATAAAATATATAATAATCGTATGCATAATGTTTACCTCATTTGATAGGTATTTGTTGACATATTATTTACTATTTAATTTTGTTATTTACATTATTGTATTGACGATCATATTATTCTCTGACATTTTTAATACTGTATGTAAACTTGACTTTGATAATATGAAATAAATTATTCATTCATTCATTCATTCATACTCAATTACAAAATACATAACCAAAAAATTACAGTTTTTCAATTTAAGAATACAACAAATGTTTTAAAAAATTTTGAGATTATTAGGATATGGAACATCAGAACAGTGAAAGTTTGCCTTAGTTGGAATTTATTTCAAAAGCGACATACTTATGTGAAGTATTTAATAAATTCCAATATTTAAAAAAATATACATAAAAAAATTCGACAATCGCTTATGAGATTTAAACAAAATATTACACATAGTAGTCACATTATTCCGCCAAATGTTTTCTTTCCTCTACAAGCAGTTAAAGAAGGTTAAAAAAATCTGAGTATAGAACTCCATCTCAATTCACAGTCTTTTCGATCAATTTTTTGAAGATATGTATTAAAGTTTTTGCCAAGAGTATTGAGTATAGTAGGTATAACACTGATTAGCTAATTCAAACAATCGCAAATATTTCGATAATAATCTATGTCATGGAGTTCAATGGCCGGGGCCACGCCGCCGGCTGGGTTCCGACACAGTCAACACAACGTGAATTAAGTCAGAACACAGAATAGTTATTTCTTGTTGGAAAATTAACGACTATACATATTAACTGTACAAAAGTTTTATTTCAATTTGCTGCAACCATTGTGTTTGTACTTTTTGGCGGGAATAGCGTATATAACATTCTGTTTATAATTCATAGATGTATTTCCTTGAGTTTAGAAGTAAAATAGTGATAGTACATTGTGCATTTAAATTATTTAAAGTTAAATCGAATTATAAATGTGTACCTAACTGGTGCGTTCTTTCGAGAACTCATAGTTTCAGTGCTCGACTATAAATTTAATTACGTTAAACATAAAAAGTGATAATTACTGCATTCGCTGTCTTTTCTGTTCCAACGTTGTTTATTGAGTTATTTTTGTGTTGTTATTTATTTCAATGTCTTTGGGCTACGGTTTAAAGAAACATAATTGTACACATGCCTAATACAATATTAATTATTATAAAATAGTGAGCACGATAATGGCGCTAATTTCGTTGCTTCAAGCACATGCCTATCTAAACTATTAGTGCGAATTTTATTTTTTATATTTAACATTCTAGTTTTGAATACCGTTGTATTATATATAGTTAGTTGTTATAATTTTCAGTTTAAGGAAACCTATTCTTTATGAAAACGTTGCAGCGAGACCTTCCAATATGATGTTAGCCGCCATCTTGGTCCGCCATTTTAATTCATGACATTATGGCGTATGAAATGAAAATGTGACACGTAATTTTTTCAGTTATACTAATACATACGTATATTAGTTTGATATTTATTTATAGCGCCAAGTTATATTTTTATACCAAATGAATTTAATTGATTTTTAGCATTTTTCTACTTGAATCTTTTACTCTAATCTAAATACTTAAAAGGAAAATAAATGGAATACGGTAAAAATTGATGCAACTGGTGGGTTCTATATTTTTTATTCTCACTCTAACCAGTTTCGTTTTAACATTACAAATGCAAATAAATAAGACACCGTAAGTACTTCAAGTTTCATAATTATGGATAAAAAAAAACGCTCATATGCGAGTTCCACTTTGCTGCAGAGGGATTTGTTTAATGCTCAGTTCATGAATCAGAAAATGTATTAAATCTAATTATCGGCGTTTCTTTATGAGACTTGCGACTTTGGTTATATTTCTGTCTTTACACTTTTTAAGGCGAGGGTTCCTGAGCGTAATAATCATCTAAGAGCGTGAAGGATGTCGCGTAGGCTGCGCGAGCGTCGATGTAGATATTGTAGAACTGAAGAAATGTATTTAAAATTGTCAATATTTCAATTGCCGAAATGTTTGGCTCATTTAATGACAATTATTTTGGTAAACTTTGAATACCTACCCACAACCAAGTTTAATTAGAATATTTGGAATACAAATTAGACGATTGTTTGAATTTTTTTTGATCCAGTGAATTAAAACATATCAAGTATCAAATGGCCGGAATAGCTATTAAGAAAAATTATCAATATATTTTTCACAGATTTTAAATCGCTATGATTTCCGAATACAACATTCTTACAAACATCCACTATCAGAGGTATTCTCGGGAAAGAGCCTTAACTAAAACTTTTTATTGACTGGCGCGATGGCGCGGTGGTAGAGCATTTGCCCTCCAAACTGAGCCCCGGATTCGATCCCCGGTCAGGTCAATTTAAGAAACAAAATTTTTTAAATTGGCTTGGAGTCTGGGCGTTCATGGGAGCTCCTCAGTTAATTATGTGGTAGGTACCTACCAATTGTACAAACCTAGGTACACAATTTGTGTACCTAATCATCTCGAGTATTATTATTTATGACCATTGTTGGCGAAATGCAGACAGTATTGAAGAGGAAGAGGTGACGCATAGAGTGTACCTGTTAGTTTATAAAAACCGATGCGCAACACTCAATCGGCGGGATATTACCTAAGAATTTGTAGACAGAGAGACAGCCACGCGATCACTGCGCGACGGGTGACAATTTGTAAAAAAAATTGGTATCATGTATGACGATTTCGTGTCTATTGCTCCATGACCGTAAAATGCACTTTTTGTTATAGATTTAACGCTACTCTACAAATTACATTACACAAATTCTCGTTTTGAGAGCAGATATCGCGCGATGTTTCGCTGTCACATGCTGTCTGCAAGTTACGTAATACGAGGGCTGCTATTTATGTAATAATAATAATAATATTTTTATTGAGAATTAATTGTTACATAATAGTGTTTTACATCGCCTAGAAGCGTACAAAATTTTTATAACAAATGTACAAACTAATAATATTATGCAATTTCTTTGCCGGGATTCCCGTTTCTTAAACTAGGTAGAACCTGTGCTATAAGAAAACGGTACCTCCTCAGATACAACTAGCAGTAACAGAGTGCAGTCAACATCATTACACTTTTTGTACTAAGTATTGCAAATAGATGTAACAGCCAGAAATAGGTAAGTTTTAAGTAACTAAATAGAGATAAAAGTATCTATAATGTTTTGTGGTGATGGTGGTGGTAGAGGTGTGTGGGTGTGGGTGTGTGTGTGTGTGGGTGTGGGTGTTGTGGGTGTGTGTGTATGTGTGTGTACCTACGGTTAATTATGTTGTATAAATATTAGTATTAATTTATAAGAAAGTTTTCTATTTCCGTGTACGTTAGTTTGTTAATTATTTTATTTCTAGGTTAATTATATTATATTAATATTAATGTTCATCTTTAAGAAGCTTTTCTGTTTCCGCGTACGTTAGTTTCTGTATCCAATGCTTTACCTTCCTTTTAACCTCAAATACATTCAAAGGATATATATTAAGTACCTTATTTACTCTATTGTACAACCTTACGCTTAGGTACTGGTGACGGGAGAATGCAGTGCGACTGCCGACTTGGGGACATCCCGGCACACCCTTACGTTTCCGAACTATTTCACTATCAAGGGGTAATTCTAAGTGTTTTCTTAAGATTGTGCGGAGCACAAAGAGCTGTCTCACTGAGAGTACATTTGAATCAGCATACAGACTGGTGGTAGAGTATAAACGCGGTTTAAAATATATGACCTTTAGCACCGCTCTTTGTGCTCTTTCTAGATCTAGAAAAAGAGTTTTGAATGTGCCACCCCATGCAGTGATGCAGTAAGTGAGTATCGTATCGATTCACATAACGCAGAGTATGCCATGCTAATCGTCTCCCTATCGGCTGAGCTACGTAAGTTTTTGAAGATATATAGAAGCCGTCTAACTCGTGGGACGACACAAGAAAGATGCACGTACCATTTAAGACTCATCGAGATGCACTCCCAAATATTTGATGCTACTGGCCATGTCAATAGTTTCACATGAACAATGTGAATCCGGTAATGCGCAGTCATGGGCTCTGATGGCCAATGCCGTTTCTGTTTTAGGCGATAGTGTAAATCGAATTGATTTGGTTTTTGCAAGGCTTAGCGAAAGCAAGTGAGTCTTTAACCAAACCACAACAGAACGCATTGCATCTTCAGCATTTGCTCTGGCCATATCCCAATTCGCACCATGAACTATCAAAGCTGTATCGTCAGCGTAGGCGAAGATTTCGCACGAGTGAAGTTGTAATTTACAGAGGTCATTTATGTATATCAGAAATAACATTGGCCTCAGAATGCTCCCTGTGGAATCCCAAAAGTAACAGTATCCGGAATAACAAAGTGAAACAAACATATAGCATTTATTATAGTTTTATTGCTTTTCAAAATATTCACCATGATGATTGATGCACTTTTGCATGCGTTGGAACCAATTTTCGTAGCACTTTTTCCATTAGGATTGAGGTATCTCCAAAACGTGCATTTTGAACGCATCAACAGCCTCTTCACGGCTCGAAAAACGTTGACCACGTAATTTATTCTTCACGGTTGGGAATAAATGAAGTCGTTGGGGGCCAAGTCGGGGCTGTACGGTGGATGACCCGTTAATTCGATCTTTTGATCTTCCAACTACCGAGTTGTTTCGGCCGATGTGTGGCAGTTACCATTGTCATGATGAAGAAGGATTCTGCGTTGTTGGTTGTTCTTTCTTATTTCTTCAAAGACTTCTGGCAAACAAATGGTTGTGTACCATTCAGAATTAATCGTTTTACGATCCTCTAGTGTCTAGGTTCCCAAACTTATTTTGTCTACTGAGTCGAGAGCTCACGCAGTCGTTGTCTAAGATACCTCCTAGCTAAATGAAATTACAAATCACCCCCCAGGCCTCTACACAACGCCCCCATTTTTTTTTCTGGGTCTCTTACCGCACCCCTTTAGGCCTTCAGCGCCCACAGGGGGGCGTTATCGCCCACTTTGGGAATGGGTGCTCTAGTGGCACTGTAGCTACATGTCCATTTATACCAAAAAAACAAGCGACCATTTGCTTCAAAGTGCTTTTTGAACGAATGACTTTTGTTGGGTTCGGCTCATCTTGGAACACCCAAACCCTTGATTGTTGTGTTGTTTAGTTTCAGGATCATAGGCATATATCCAAGATTCGTCACCTGTGTAAATATTATAGACAGCTTTTGACGCACCCTGATTGTACTTTTGTAACATTTTTTCACACCAATCGACACGAGCCCGTTTTTGGTCAATTCTCAAGTTGTGCGGAATCCAACGCAAACAAATTTTTTTTACAGCTAAATGTTAGTGTAATATTTTATATATACTCGTCATACTTATGCCCAGAGACGCCTCTATCCCGTGATATGTAACATAACGATCTTGCATTATTAGTTCCCGTTCAGCATCAATATTTTGACGTACAACAACCGATTTAGGGCGACCTTCTTTAACTTCGTCCGTGAGCACAGATCGCCCACGATTAAACTCACTAAACCAGTGATACACAGTAGTTTTCGATGGTGCTTCGTCCCCAAAAGTCGAAGTGAGTTGATCGATGCACTGTTTTTGAGTTAGCCCTCGCTGAAAATCGTAATAAATAATAGCTCGAAAATTTTCACGACTTAAATCCATGGTGATAAAGACTCGCAATTTTCAAAATGACGCCACAAAAGATAAACAAATGACAGTTACATGAAACAAATTGTATTCTTCAGCCAAAGAGTTCAATTATTAAATGTTATAATTACTTTTTTAATATTGTTCTGTAACTAGCCAGTTCCGGATACATAAATAGCAGCCCTGGTATGCGTGCTGGTCCTTTTCGTGCCATTAGTCCATTTGGGAAATACACGCATCAAAAGTGTCTAGGGATTAAGTACGTTTTAGAGTATCGCCGCAATTGAAGATTATTATTTGAACTTTTTTGGATCGTTATTGATTCTTTTTAGTGATTTTCACTATATGAATAAAGAATTTTCTTTAAATTTTGATTAAAATAGAAAATGAACTGTCAATCAGGATTCCTATAAAAGTGTGTAATAGCGTTTTTACAAAAATATTACTATTTCTGCATCGGAACTGAAAAAAATTGCATCGATATGGAGCGACGACATCATTTGACACGAGAAGAGATCATGAGAGCCGTCGAAATGTTGCAAGCTGATACCAGACAACGGTACTGTGGGTCGCTTTTGGCACTACACAGATCGTCATAAGCCGTAACTGGACTCGCTATCGTATCACGGGCAGCGTGGCCGAGCGACATAGAGGACGATCTCACATTACCACTCGTAGACAGGACCGGTACATCCAAAATATTGCTCGACGGAATCGTACTATGACCGCCATGATGTTGGCTACGAGGCTCCACAGCTCTTTAAGCTTGCTGATAAGCGACCAAACCATCCGAAATCGTTTACGTGAAGTGAGTCTGCGTTCCCGAAGGCCGCTGAGAGTTCTGCCTATAGCACCCTGCAATCGTAGGGCCCGTTTACAATGGGCTCGCGAAAACAGAAATTGGGAGGAAGAAGACTGGCGTTGTGTTTGCTTTTCCGATGAATCTCGTTTTGGTATGAGGCCGGATACAAGACGTACTCCAGTTTAGAGGGCCTCTGAACGTCAAGAACGTTTGAAATTTTGGCAGGACGTTCATTCATATGGAGGGGGTTCATTCATAAGGGTTTGGGCCGGTATTTGGATCGGTGGAAGAACCGATCTTATTTGGATCAGGGGCAACCTCAATGCTCAGATTTATGCGGAGAGGATTGTTTCAGACGTGATCGTCCCTCTGCGAAGGCGGTTGGATGATTCGTTTCGACTAATGCACGACAATGCACGTCCACACACGGCTAGAGTCGTAACACGCGCTCTTGCCGACGCTCGCATCAACGTTCTGCCGTGGCCTGCTCAATCGCCAGACCTCAACCCAATTGAGCACGCATGAAATATGCTTCAAAGAAGAGCTCTGCCGAGTATGGATGCCGTGCCATACCCCACAACAACTTTTTGACTTGTTAGAAAGAATGTGGGCGGCCATTCCTCAAAGTAATTTTGATTAATTGATTTTAAGCATGCCAAATCGCTGTGATTGTGTAATTCGTGTCAATGGTGTAAAAACACAGATTATTAATTTTTTTATCTTTACAATAAAAATTTAAAAAATTCTCTTTTTTGCCTTTTTTTTGCTTTTTAATTGACGACATTAACTTAGGTTAATTTCCCACAATTTGCAAAAATTGTAATTTTTCTTAAATTTTACTAAATATAAAAGGGATAAGTTGTTAACTTAAACATAGAAATTAAAGTAAGAAGCCAGTCTGGAAGACTAGATTTGATAAATATTAATTGGATAATTTTTTATAGTTAAAAATGTACTTGGTCCCTAGACACTTTTGTGGTGTGTAATTGCCTAATTGTTTTAGTTTTGAAAATACCTATTACTAAAATTTTAAAATAACTTTTTTTAATTTAATTCAATTTTATATGTGTTAGAGCCATTGCAGCATGAATTGGACCGGCTCGCCCGGTGAAATACCAGCCTCTTACAGAATATTGGCATGAAATAACAGCATTTATTGCTGTTATGTTTCGTTCGGTGAGTGAGAGTGCCGGCGGTCCGTCTCCTCCTTCACCTTCTTTCCCTAAAGGCCGGCAACGCACTCGCGACTCCCCGGACGTTGCAGGTGTCCATGGGCGGAGGTGATCACTTTCCATCAGGTGACTCGCTTGCTCGTTTGCTCCCTCTTTCATAAAGAAAACTTCTGATTCCTAAAAATATTATTTTACCTGAAATTTTCATTCCAGTAGTTTCAGAAATAACAATGGAAGGAATGGACGTGATCCAGTATTCAATTTGCCCTATAATTCGCCTATAAATAATAATAATACTCCAGTCAACTTTCAATTCAGATTTTGTAAAAAAAATTAAATTAAATTTGAAAATTACACAAACTGTGTGACCTCGAACTAAGCCTAGCCTCAAGCTAGCCTTACACCGTGGGTATCACACAACGAACTGGGGTAGCTGCCAGTTACACACAGACTATTCGTTACCTAAATTGACCTGACCGGTGATCGAACCTAGGGTTCTGGCTTCGAAGATACATGCTCTGCCACCGCGACAACGTGCCAGTCAACTTACAATTTAAAAGAACGATATTTTATAGCGTTAACTTGTGCAAAATATGTGCATTAGTGAGACGTGCCACTAATCAGTCATTATCGAAGTAAGTATGCCGCAGTTTCTAAGAATATCATCTGTGACGGTTGGTCTCTTAAAATGGTTCTGTTTTCCTTTTAAAAAACAGAATCCTAAAATTAACATAACACTGCAACACCGTTAACGAGTGACATTCCCACAGAATTTCTAACACCATGTATTTACATACACAAAAGTTCAATAGGAGACAAATAAAATCTCGGAGACCAGCCTAACCTGATTCTGCGGATTATTACGGCCCCATAAACGTATCTACCATATATAGAGAATACCAGTTCCCGGACATTAGACTTCCAATAATGAAAGAATATCGATATTTGAAATTTTCATGATGATAAAACACACTACAAATATTGTAATGGACTTAGATATGACCTTGCGAAATCCATCTAAAGTAATCAATTTGTATATTTATAGGGTGCCGTAGCTGGAAATTAAAAAACGGAATCCTTATAGGATCACTTCATTGTTCGTGTGTCCGTCTGTCCAACCAGTCAAGACCCTTTACCTCAAAATAGTTAGAGGTTATTTATATCAAACAATTCTATGGTCCCTCGGAGGCGTAAGATATTCAAGCTTCTAAGTTAACGCAATCAAAAGATACGGTGACAAAAAGAAAAACCTATAGGGTACTTTCAGTTGACCTGGAATCAGATAGGAAGTAAGGTCTTACAGCGTGATAAAATAGAAAAATCTAAATTTCTAAATTACATCCATTGATCTATATGTGCTACGCACTAGATTACGCGGTCCGAACACTCGCTTTGTTCAAATCAACTGTACTGCAGTCCGTACACCTTACCTTACTTAGTGTGGCTTCAACTGTCATAGCTTGTGTGCGTATACCGAGCGGTGTTAATAAATATGAGAAATCAAATAGAAGTATGAACTTACAATTCAGCAAAATATTTCTATTTAATTTGTTTTTAAATTAACGAATAAACGCGTATTCCAAAATTTACGAATTTTTAATTTAATGAACAATTATTATGTCCGTTCTGTAATGTAAAATCTATAACTGATCCATATTGTCACGCTAAGTTAGACGAAACGCGTAAGCGCCATGAAATATACGGCGCTTACGACTTTGTCGTCGCGAGAAAACTGTACACTATTTGCTATTCAGCGCTACATGCTTAAATGTTTGGCTAGATGACACAATCATTCCCTCAGCGCTAGAGCGAACTTTAGCTTAAACCCTTTCAAAAGTCGGGCGACAGTTTTGTTGAGAATAGCTTCTCTAGTACGTAGTACATATACCTCAATGACTTTTTTGCCATTACTTACATTTGCAATTAGAGTATAAAAGAACGTGTCTTTGAGTTTGTTTTTGAATCCGACTTATATTGTTTTGGTAAATACATTGTATGGTGATATGGAACCTTCGGTGCGCGAGGCCGACTCATACTTAGCCGGTTTTTAGGCAACATCCATCCAAGCTTCAAACCTATTCATCAACACGCGTTTTGTTTCTCAACGAAACACTCTTAAGAAATTCTAAAGATCAGACCCAGCACCGAATGATTTCTGTGCTGGGTAGCTAAACCTCCTCTTACTCATGTCCCTCAGGCCTCAATGACCTACCAAATTCCAAATGACCAAATGGCCAAATGGCCAAATGACCCTCAGGACATTCCTGAGACTAGACTCCGTCAGCTACTCAGCGCCGCAATCATTCGGGGCTGGGTATGAGCCCTAGAATTTCCTGAGAGGGCTTCATTGAGAATTGAAACACGTGTCGATGAACAGTTTGGAAGCTTTGGGTAAACGATAACTCAAACACATACAAATTAATCACAATACAAATATATATAAAAATTACAACCGGGAATCAAGTCATGTTTTTTTTACGGGAGGCAAACGAAAGCAGGTCACCTGATGGAAAGTAACTACCACCTCCCATGGACATCCGCTACGTCCGGAGAATCATGGGTGCATTGCCGGCCTTTAAGGAAATAGGGAAAGGAGAATGTGATGGACCACCGGTACTCTCACTCACCGAGCGAAACACAACAGCAACAAATGCTGTTATTTCGCGCCATTATTCCGTGAGAGGATTAAACTTAATTAATTGATTGATTAAAGGAGGAGAAAAGGAGAATAACATTGTTTTAAACTTGGCTTAAATAAAAGTCTACACATGGCCTGCTAGAGTGCTAGAGTATATTCAAAATGGATGAGATATACACACAGAGATACTACTCTATACCACACCAGTACGTTTTGTAGATATTATAATATAGAAGCGGTAAAAGAGAATGACGCAATAATACACTGTAGCAAATGTGAGACAAGCTATCGTATTCGGGTTGTCTCAGCACCGCTCGCTATCACATCGAGAGCTTTCCTCTCGAAGATATTGATATGCTAGCACTCATGCTGTATCTTCCTTGTCATCAGCATCAATCTTTTAAAGATTATTCCATAAAATAAATGATTTCATCAAAGACATAACAATAGTCTGGAAATAATCTTCTCTACCAATGCATTTAACCTTTGCACTTAACATTCTGAATATTGTATATTTATAAACATATTGTAAATTGATGTTGTAAAAATTAAACTTGTTTCTTGTTGGTTTTTCTTGGTGCTTAGATTTAACGTTAAAAATGCCTCGTAAGTAGGTTTACTTAAATAGATTGATTTGGGTTTCACTTTACCCAAGGATGTAAGCTTACGGTGAAGGATAACGAATTTGAGAATACTACTTTAACAGTACATCGATACATCAAAAGCAGACACGATATATGCCTCATAAAGTCTATTATTGTATCAAAGAATTGTCAATACACTTGACAGCGATGAAGTGAACGGTTTTCATGTGTTTTATCGCAGTATGTATGGCAAAAAATGGCATATTAGAATCCGTATTTTTTTTTAATTTATTTAACAATTTATTGCACACAACGACGTATACAAAGAGAGATACATACAGAAAAAAGCGCAAAGGTACCGCGTATTTCTATAAGAAATTTCTCTCAGCAAACCCGCGAGAGAGAAACTTTATAAAGAAAGAAAGAAAGGTAAACACTGTGTGTAATACAATATTATTAAACTAAATATAAATAATCATGAATATGGAATACAATAGCAAAAACATACAATCAAAATATCAATACATATAAATATATAAATTTTACATATACAAATACAAATATATATACATATATAAATACAAATGTATATACATATACAAATACAAATATATACATTTAATAACGATATATATTATATACATGATAATTATACTCAAGTGAAAATGTCTGTTTTGAATTAACTCTTCATATGATGCTCTTTAACCGCTCGTTTAAAGCCTATACTAGGGATCGACTCTCCCGAACGCTGGGGGGAAGAGCACTCCATAGTTTAACGGCAAGTACAGTGAAGGAATGAGAATAAAAGTTTGTAGAATGAGTTGAGGAAAATGAGGAAGTTGTTTGAAGAGAAGTAGATAAATGACTACGACTTGAAGTTCCAGGTGAACATAAAAAATGAAAACGCTCTTTAAGATAATATGGTGACGATGGAGAATGCAAAATATTATAAAATGAGGAAGGAATATGTACATATATTTTATATTATCTATCTGTCTGTAAGTTGCCACCTCATAACCTCACAACAGATTTATTCCGTCATCTTTGAACTGAACTGAAATTTGGTACAAAGATATAAATTGGAAACTAAAACTGGGTATTTTTAACCGGTGTTTTAAATCCGGATATAACGAATATTTTGGATTCAGTGTTTTCTTTTAACTTCTACTTTGTCTGAAATTGGTACGGAGTTGTAAGTTTTTTTAAATTTCTTGAAGAAGTTACTCGATTAACGGAAAAGACATTTAAAGTTGATTAAATATGCAATTATTAGGAAAACATATTTACTTACTTTATAATACGAGTATAACGGGTAAGTTAAATCATAGATGGCGGTTTAAATAATTTTCACAGAGGCGCTGTGATGTGATTGGTCAAATAGTGATCAAACGTTGAAAATTAGACAGGGGATAGATGGGTGGAGAGCTATGGGCATAGTTGTCGTTTAAGTAATATATTACTAAACTGTGAGCAGTCACTGGTGCCCATAAGCGTAGTCAAAAGCTTATTCCCGTAGAATAATCCCGTAGAAACCCCGGCTTTACACGAGTAGAAATTTTATTGATAATAAAATGCAGCCCATGTTACTCACTGATAATGTAGCTTTCTATAGGTGAAAGAATTTTTGAAATAGGTTGAGTAGTTTTTGATTTTATCCATTACGTACAAACATACAAACTTTACCTCTTTCTAATATTAGTATAGAATAGATACGAGTATAGATGTAAATGATATCTGCATATTTTTTAACTTTTTGAATATTCTATTTGAATAAAGTCTTATTCTATCCATTTTAAAATGGTGTTGACAAAATGATAGCTTGCTTAAAGTTTCTCCCCGATTATTCTGTGCAGATATAGGAAATTTCACTTTCACAATTCAGAGGACAAATTTCACGTTCAAAAATATCTTTTAATTTAGTTCTCTTGAATAAATTGATTTGGTTTTGGTACGAGCTGTCTATGTCTTTGTGGATCAAAGATCCCAATTTAAACTTCAACGCACAGACATAACTTTGTTATAGTTCCATAATGGTATTTCGTCTATATTTGGATATGGTGTATCAAAAGTATTAAAACATTAAAAACAGGATGTCATAAAGCAACTTGATCGTCATAAAATTGTAACTCACGGAATTGTAGGAATTATTTTATTATATATAATGATATAATATACGCATTAAAGATTTATCCGGCAGGAAATAAAGTGTCTTAATTAAACACATATCATAGGTATGTATTAAGTTGCTACGGAGAAGTCAAAGAGAGTAATGTGCTTCACCATGTGGGTTTTTTTACCAACTACAAGCTACTTAAATGTAAGTAATAGTTTAATCCCTGATTCTACACAACAGCGATAAAATTTGCATAGCTAATGTTGTCAATTTGAACACTTATGTGATGTCGATATAAGCATTTAATAAATAACGTTTTTTTGCACATAACTTTTTTGCTCGACGTTAAATATCGCATATACGTACATATAAGTTGATTATCGACAAAAAACAACGTCAGTAAGCACGTCCCTATTTCGCTTATTTATAACTTATTAGCAAAATCTTGAATGGAAGTGGTACGGGAGGTGTCCTTGGTCGTAAATTGTGTTCTACGCATATTAAACATGTGAAAAAATATGCTGTCTGTGTACGTGACTAAGTTAAAACCGGAAAAAAATAGATTTCGTATATATAACATAACATATGTACCAACTTACGTAATATATATTAACAATATACATGTGTATACTTTGCCATTTCTAATTCAAGACAAGCTTGTCTAGGCGTAATATAGCAACCTGTAACAACACTATTCATTTTTAAAAATGCCTTCAAAGTATAGACATAGGCTATTACTGTTTTATATGTTATTATTTAAATTAGACACACGATTCACATTAGGTACTAATTTATTTCAGATTCAACTTCACAGATCAACACAAACTATACTTTCACACAACCAGGTGTTACCGCCTGGTATAATATAACAATTAATGTTTTAATAAAAGTATTTTTTAATATAAGTAGACCTCTTCAAGTTGAGTGTAATTACGCGATTACGGCGAGGCTAAAAGAAAAGTTACGATTTTAAACGTATATACAGGGTGACATTGACGTCATTGGCATTAATAAAACGGGGGACTCCGTTGTTTTGGAAGTAAATAAATTACAGCAATCACTATAAAAAATATGACAAGGACGCGACGCTTGGCGCTCCGTCCTCCCTGACTACCCCGTTAGGGATACAGCGTGAAGATATGTATGTATGTATATATAATATGACATGTTTCAAAATCGTGATCGCACTCTCTATGATGCAAAAAAACGTTTGCGCTGGAAGGGTGTAAGAACGAAAAAATATAATTTTTTATGTTAAATTTTACATTACTTTTGTAATTCATGATTTTAAAAATTTTGGATTAATTCAGTAACACGAGTAGAACCTTAGTTTATAATAATGCGAATTTTTTAATTTAACCTGTTCCTATATTAAGTGCAAAAAATTGAAAATGTAAAAAGAATGCTAACGTCAATTCTCCTATTCCCCCCAAAACGTCAAGGATTTTAATTTCATAACTTTTTTACATGAAAATGGCAGAAACGGTTCTAACAAATATGAAACGAATTGTCAATATTTAAAAGAGTATAGTATAGGTATATGTTACAGGGATTTACCTATTATAGTCTAGCCACAAGCTGATAGTAAATGGATCGGTTAGATATCGACTTATTATAAAATAACGATACGGTTGTTCATTATATGTTTTAGATAAAAACTAACGACATCTATTAGAATTAATAACAATTATGTCATTGTTAAGAACATATGGCTGCATATACATTTCATAACTTTTATTTTTTTATTTTGTTTGTCATATCTGAATAAATCTTGACGTTATGGGTGTCCATGGGCGGTGGTGATCACTTTCCATCAGGACTCGCTGGCTCGTTTGCCCCCTCCGCCCACTCCAACATCTACATTATTCTCCTACTAAATGCAGTCCAAATTCCCCGAAAATGAAGTCAAAACCCTTTAAACCTAAAATGATATTTTCTAATATCGAATGTAAGTATTTTTCCATCGAACTACAGGCTTAAGTTATAAATAACGTCATCTGAAAAAATTAACTGTTAATTTTTTAACCTCTAAATATTTTTACCACAGAGACACTTTTGTAACTTATATTCCATTGAATTCACGGGGGGAAAATCCCAAAAAGGCTACATTGACTCATCCAAAACCCCATGACCCGGGCTACACATAGCATCATATCCCTAAACTACATTTTGCTTACGACTTCGATTTTATAGAAATTGTGATTCGGTCACTGTACATACAATTTCATAAATTACAACAAAACTTTGGATTTATAAGGACACAATAAAGGAGACATTAAAACTTTCCATAATATGTGGTCTATACTATACTATGAATAAAACAGCATTGAAATTACTTAATATAGTAGAAACCGAGCTACCAGCAGACAGACAGAAATTGCGGTATATATGTTTACAACTGGAGCAACAACATTATTCTAAGCCGTACCACCACAAATCACATGAAAATTAATTATTCTCGAACTTACCACAAAGTGGCAAACAGATGCATTCCTAGTATATTCAAACCAGTTAAAAGTTTATATGTATAAACAGACCACAAATCAATTTTTATTAATCTACAAATAATACGGTGGAAGTGCGGTGATGGAAAAACCAGAACCTAAAGTTTAAAAAAAACCGTAACTGTCACTTTCTTACTCATATTTGATTAAGCACGACTGTGCGAGTTAGATTCGCAGACAGACGGTTTCGCACAATATTTCGTAAAATTATTTCTAATAAACCATAAGATTTAATATTTCTCTTATAATTATTTTATACTTATAACACAATTTTTTGAACTTTATAACAAACTTCAAAAAAAGGAGGAGGTCCTCAATTCGTCGGGATTTTATTTTAATGCGACGCATTGATAAACAATAATTTAATCTAAAATAGACCTTCTGTTCTATGCAAACGTGCGCGCGTTAGCTTACGAAAAACACGAAAAAACAGTTATTTTCGTTTATTTTAAAAACTGTAATTAATTTTAAAAAATCCAACTGTAATTTTGAGGAACATGTTTAAACTAAACTATACAAAAAATTTAGAAATATAAATCGGTCCCGTTACTCCTCCTACTCCAACTATACAGAAAATGTATATATAGCAATCGGTCTCGTTGCTCTGAAAAATGTAAATCTCTGTTTTAAAAGAGGTTTCTTTGATATTTTTTTTTTTTGTGGTACAAAAGTTAATCAACCTTGTATCGCAACTGTTAAAATGAAGTCAATGAAATGAAGGATCAGTATACCAAATATCACTGTCATACTTTCTATAGTCACTTAGACAAACTGAGGTCCCTGGCGATACAATTTCCAATACGTCGTCTTTCTTCACCATTAATTTGTGAGATGATTCTTTTTTATTTAAAAGGGTATATAATGTCCAGGGTGGTCCCACAGAAATTTAGTTAAGATTCGATGTCCTCAATGGTTTAGGTATTATAAACACGTATTTCTAATATCCTTTTATATAATGTGCAGTTAGAATTGAAAAAAAGTTAGTTGTAGAGTTATCCTAGATATTTACTTAGGACAAGACCACTCAAAAGGGAAAAATAAATAGCTTTTTATTGATAAATAAATAATATAATACACATAATATTCATATGTTGGATAGGTATACAAAAATTACTCATTTATATTCTAGATAGCTGCATAATTTTTTTCACTCAAAAGTAACACGAGTTCTAAAGATTAAGCAATAGTATTCAATGAAGTCAAATTCATTATTACTTCCTTAAACCAGCTGTTGAATTCCAGTATGTCGCAATCGCAAATAAAATAAAATAAAAATAAACAGATTTAAATAACAATGAACTGTGTCCAAAATCCAAAGAATAAATGAAATATCAGTGATTCTTTCGGAGTTTATTTCCCACCCCTTTAAAATCTAGATCCGGACAATACAGACAGCCTAAAAGGGCTCCAATTGTGTAAGGTCAGTCCCGACCAGTCGGGCTTCTTTTTATTTCGTTGTATGAGCAATGCTCCATTACAAGCGGGTTGTGCGTCAATATAAAATTATTCAACAGACACAGATCAACAGATATATGAACTATTATGCAAATAAACAGGTACCTAAGCAAAGAACCAATTTTATTGTTCCTATTAGTTTGATAGTTTTATCCTCGGAATTTTGTAAATTCATACGCAAGGAATAGTTTTCGCCAGTTTTATCCATGTTTTATCATAACATTTTGACTAAATTAATGAGAAATAACGTTAAAGTCCAAAGCGCTAGTAGTACCTGCTTGCAAAGTAAAAGTGATTCACGTTTTTTTTGTTCGTTTCAAGGAAATGAGATAATTCAATAAAATTGTCGAAAAGTTATTTAGATTCGGTATTAATTTTTGGGAATTCGCGCCACAAAATGTAGTAAAAAGTTATTTTCTTTAAAAACCAGCCTCAGTCAAAAATTTGAGTTTGAAACGTACTTTTTAAACACCACGGCAGTTTTACAACCGGCCAGTAACATGTTCAAATGATTAAAACAGTTTCCCAGTATTCTTTTCAGGCAGGAAAAAATCAAAACCGCCCACTTTTTTGCAAATGAACTTATTATGTTGATGTGACCGTAAGATGTGAGCACTAGGAGCACTATAGTCTTTCTCGCTTTAACGATCTGTGTTTGTCAAGCCGGCCTTTGCAGCCTAGGTGTGGCTTGCACCAACTATTTAAGTAAAAATAGTTGGTGCAAGCGAGATGTCAAATCCTTAAATCGAGTTTAAATAGTTGGTGCAAGTCACCCTAAAATACTGCATTCTACCATCACGCCCAAAAGAGTCTATTTATCTCACATATATTAAAAAAAATTATATTAACTTTTCACATTTATATTAAAGTTCAAAAATAATAATACAAAAACTTAAAAGTACTAACGAACAAAGATTTATTTTGTGTCATATAATTGTTCAATGCAAGATCTTAAAATATTGGGCAAACCGATAGAGACGAAATATGTATGTTCCCATCTCTTTCTATTACAGGCTAACGCCAAATATTTCTTTCTAACAATTCGTGACGTGTAAAAGGCGATATCTATCTATTAGCTGTAAATCTGTGCGACAGGACGAGGTATTTCTGAACGTCAAATCACAGATTAAGTATTTGTAGCAAGCTACAGATGCGACAGTCACTTTGTCGTAATTATTAAGTATGTTTTGGTTCTACTATCGCTTACTTTTTTGACAACCGTACGTACCAATACTTTTTATATATCTTTATGTAGGTATATTCTAGTGATACCGAAAAACCACCAACGCAGCGGTTTAGGGGATTATTTACATCAAACAACAGAAGAGAATAGGCGTTTCAAGTTTCTCAATTCAAGCATGAAAACGAAGAAAAACAAGGTAAACCAAAACTCAAATCGAAATAGAAAGGTAGCCAAAGTCTGAGTCAGACTGATAACACACTGACAACCAATTGACTTTTAAGGCGGATAGTCAAAACGGCAGAAGCAATTTTAGCGCCAATACAACTTGTTCGTAACTAAAACTGTTACAGGCCTGCGTCGAATCTACAATCAGTTCTGAAAGAAACTACATTGAGATGTAGCTTTAAATTAAGTCAGATATAATTTTTTTCAACATTACAATATTTAATCTTTCTTAAATTATAAAATTATAAAGATTGTGTATGTGTTCGTAACTCTTCGCCTCCTAAGCACTTTGACCGATTTGATGAATTTTTTTGTACTTTTAAGGAGTATGACGTATGACATATGCAAAACTCAATCTAATTGATTAAGTTTTGCATATTCATTTACTATCTTTTAAATGAAATTGGTTTTTCTTGCAAAAGTCTGTTTATTTATTAAAGTTTAGTTTGTATTTTCATCTTTGAAAATATATTTAGTTTTGCAAATAATACATAGTTATGCAACCGCCACCCACGCTTTTCTCACGACCATAGCTGACTCAGTACTTAGTTAACAAATTCTTTAAAGCGGATGAACGATTCGTTTCTTTAGTCCATAAGTTTCCATTGCTAATTAAATGTAGCCTCCCATGGTCTTTTTCATCCACCTCTAAAATAGAAAACACATCTCGTGTTCATATAATTAAGTTAAAGTAAGTCCAATAGTCACATGTACTTTTAAGACTATTTTTAATTAAGAATATTTTGTATTTTATTTTGTAATACAAGAGTTTTTAAAAAACCTTTTACCGGATTCGAGAGCTTGGCTACACAGTAATCTTTCCACTGTAGTTGTTTTTATTAGAAAATAAATAGGTCAGTTTACAGGAAAAACACAACGCAAATTCTAGGTCTTATTGATTATCAGAAATTAAGTTTAAAACTTTAACATTTTATTTGATAGTAATGGAATGCTTTGTTAAAAATAATATCAGCAGATTTAACCATTTAGTAAGGAATAAACCTGAAAATAAGTACAGGTACTGTTTGTTTAAACTTAGTAGACAGAATATTAAGTTGAAGCTTGCATTTGTTGCAAAAATATTATATATTATAAGCACTCCAAATAAAAGCATAGTAACACAACATCTTTTACATTAAAAAATGTTTTTTCGTTGTTATAAACAGTTTATAAATATCAAATCTTCTTCAACAAATTAGTACTGGCTGGTTATGTTTTACAAATTATGAGTAAAAAAATAAAACGTTCTTTCGTCGAATTCTTGTTCTGTTTTTAATTATTTTTAATTAAAAAAAACATTTAAGAAATGTAGTCAAAGAGAATGTAAAATTACTACGTAATAAATGTAATTGGTCTTCGTACTAAGTGTATGTTGCATTAAGCATAATTTTTTTGTTGTTATTAAATACTCATAAACAACTTATATGTTTCATTCCGTAAAAACGAAAAACAATAAATATAT
This sequence comes from Zeuzera pyrina, assembly GCA_907165235.1. NCBI lineage: Eukaryota > Metazoa > Arthropoda > Insecta > Lepidoptera > Cossidae > Zeuzera > Zeuzera pyrina. The sequence goes on from OU015628.1 coordinate 23,471,326, forward strand.
AATAAAATTAAAAAGAAATTTTTGTAAAAGTGTTTAATAATAAAATTAGACATCAAAAAAATCCATAGCTGTGTGTCTTAGATTTTTAGATGCGTGTTATACTAATTTTTTCTTTAAAATATTCGGCTGTCCCATTACATAGAGCTTTCTATTTGTTTAAAAACCTTTTAATGTAACATAATATACGACAATACTTCACTTTATCCATGATTTATTCTCAATATTCGTAACTGAATTTATATTTTTCAGAGCGATGCTTTTGGAGATAAAGTAAGCTACTTTTAAGCGTTTTTCTAAATGCTAAATAAAAGTAACATTACATTTTTGAGTTTTCCAACTTTTTTTAAATGTTTTATTAAGTCTCCAAAACTAATTCCAATGTCAAAATTTAACTCTTAAATTTCAGGTCCATAATAACAATGTCTACAAATTGTTTCTTTCAACATGCTTTCAACTGTTTACCGACGTGAAAAAGCCTAAGAAAAATGTGTGAAAAACAAACAGACAGACAGAGATGATTTTATGTGTTACATGCATTAATTTACTGAGTTTCATAGCAATTTCGGACAAAGAAGTTAAAATATAAATAAATACAAAATAGTTAAAAAAATACAAAATAGTTAAAAAAGAAATTAAAAAGTAAGTATTCATGAATACCTCATTTTTTCTTTTTAATTTATAGGGTTCGTGTTGGTCATTCACATCTCTAATTTTCAACCAGTAGGAGTAAAGATGACAATAAATAGGCATAACATTGACAAGACTGACAAACAGAATAACGAAACTAGATTAGAGAGTATTGGTATTGTAATTATTACCAATGTCTTATTATTCCGGATGTTCAAATCATATTTTTTCATGAAATCTTATTTAACTATTGAAGCTCTATCGCTATCTAACTATAACCACAGACTAATTAGTTTACTAACGTAAACTACAACTATAACTATCGCTAAAAATATTATACTAGTATTTTTTCATAGATTTCCAAGTCGTTTACAGTGGGACCCCACCCAATAACTACCTACAATAATCCCTTGTTGAGGGGACACGCTAGAATTGCTTAAGTACATACAAAGATAGCCTGTTTTACATCGAGTTGTAGAGGTCAAAAGGGCGTTCAAGGCAATTGGAAAACATTGATGTGGGTCACTAATAAATTAATTGTTAAAGGACAAATGGGACCACGGTTATTAATTTACCATTGTCGCTTATATTTCATAAAGCTCATTGTAATAAATTTCATAACTTTCATAAACTTTTAAATAAATTTGAATTAATTTAATATAATTGAACCCAAAAATTCATAATTGAGTGACTTTACGTTTTCCCACAGCGCGCTTGTAGATCCTAAGAATTCGATTTGTGTTTTCTTCGAAAAACAGTTTGAAGTCACATTTAAGTATGTCACACATATCACATAATAATTTCACATCTTAACACATATTCCATAATAGTTTTCTTCCGACTAAAAGCTCTGATTTGATTGACATCATTTTACTGCTTAACTTTTATTGCTTATGAACACTAGTCAAACTTTCCATCTGACCACTCATAGTGTACATTTAGAGTACACCCACCGTTTATGGTCTAGGTTCCCAAACTTATTTTGTCTACTGAGTCGAGAGCTCATGCAGTCGTTGTCTAAGATGCCTCCTAGCTAAATGAAATTACAAATCACCCCCCAGGCCTCTGCACAACGCCCCCATTTTTTTTCTGGGTCTCTTACCGCACCCCTTTAGGCTTGCAGCGCCCACAGGGGGGCGTTATCGCCCACTTTGGGAATGGGTGGTTTATGGCGACATAATTAGACTGTTATATGCTCATGTAGCTGCTCATGGACGACTTTACTCAGACTCTGCATCTGACCGCTCATATTCTCTACATTAGACTACATCCATCTGACCACTCATAGCGTTAGTTAAAAGTTAAGACTACTTCAGTCTGACCGTTTATGTTGACACAATAGCGCTTCTAGACAGAGTACCGCTTATAGCGACATTTAGGTTTAAACTACTTTCATCTGACCGCTCATGGCGATAGAGTCAGACTGACTCCATGCCATTCCTCCAATAGAAGTGCCCAACTTTGTCTCCACAGCTTCGCTCTTGTTATTGTAGTGTTAGTTAAATTCGTTAAAACAGGTAAATAAATAATATAACTGATTTTGTTGTGCACCTAACACGACCAAGATTTTTTCCTCAAACGTACTCTGTACTTATAATAACTAAATTAATTAATATTATAAAGAGGTAAAATTGTGTTTGTTTTAGGAAATATTTTTTTGGTAAAAAAGCTCTATCGAAGCGAAGCGAGGGCGGGTCGTATTATATGTTGTCAGTGCTTAGTTTTCGTTCGCATTATTGTATTGTTTGAAGAATATCATTATTTAATGAATACCACGAATAGCTCTGTTTATCCTAACGAGAACTTCAGAGCAGAATTTAACCTTGGAAGCCTCCCATCTACAATAGCTATGATTCTGTATTCGCATATTTTGTATAAGTTTGTAAATAGGGTACAAATATAATAACGTAAAGCTAAGTTATATGGATGTTCGTTACATGTGCACATAAATGTATAAGTAACTTGAAGAAGTATGTAATATAGTGAAGGATCTGTATTTGTATCCGTTTCCATTACTTGTTAACGGATCTTAAATGGAGCTTTTAATTCATTCGTTACATGAAATTTTAAAAATAAAATAAATAACACGTTCGTTATGTACTGACATATTATTTTCATATTTCGCTACTAAAATTTCTTGTTCCTAATTTGTAGTCAGTAAAAACACTGACGTAATCTGCACTGTTCTTTGTCCCAGTAATCTATAAACAAAAACGCGCGCAGTGCAAGTCAAAACAAGTGCCATAGTTTCATATACGGAAAGCGGGACGTTCTCCTCTAGGTTCTCTAACTATAGGTCCAAGGTCAACTGGGCAGACTACGAACGAATGAAATACGATTTAGCCTATAAAGTAGATATATAATGCAATTTATAATAAGTACGTACTTTATTGTTTTAATTGAATAATCAAAATAGTTGGTTATTAATATTTACAGAACCTGCTTAAAAACAATGTACACAAATGTTTTAAATTAAATAAATAAAGGTATTTTAATTTTTTAAATTAAAGAATAGTAGATCAAATAGCTAGTGTTAGCAGACGGAAATGTCAAAAGTACTCGCATACCTAGGCGAAAATGTGTGAAGAGAATGATGAGTTTTGAGGAAGCGAAAGAGGTGTGTAAGGACCGCGACTCCTGGCGCTCCGTCCTCTCTAACTACCCCGTTGAGGATACAGCGTGAAGATAATGTATGTGTGTAAAAAAATAGTAAGTATATCAGTCGAAAATATTTTAGTTTTGAATAATAGTTTTCCAAATCGATCAATGTTTCTAAACGTCAATTGTTTCAAAAAACGTTCATCTATGAAAATTTTATTTTCTTTAATTTTACAAATGTACTGCGCATTTTTAACAAAAAAATGGTAATAGCTTAATGTTTTTATCAGTTGTTAATACTTAGTTCTCTTTTTTATGAGATTAAACTGTGAATACACGAAATGAATCGTAATTGCATAAATATAACCTTTAAATATGCGGCCCTATATCGGGATGGATTTGTAAATAGTCTTAAAATTACATTTAATGATTGTACAAAGTCACGTCTTATTACCAATTACTTTTTAAGCCATATAACTGTTGAGGTTCATATCCGCATCCGCGAATATCATAGTGTTGCAGAAATCTTTCACATCACCTACGACGGGCCTCAAACGTTCCGTCTGTCGTATTTATCAGTAACTTATATTTCTCGGAATGAGCGGGCGGGCGACTCGCGTAGAGCAGTTTGGTTATATTATCACGTAATTTTTTACTTACACTTTGAAATTGTTATTTGTGGCTATTTTTTTAAATTAAGTGGATTATAATACTCAATATGTTGTGTTCATATCCTGGATAGCATATAAGGTTGCTGCATGGGTTATTTTTTTTATTGTAAATTACAAAGTTAACTGTGACAAGGCAAGTTTTTCATATTTAGGGTGGCTAGTGCCAACTATTTATCTCAGTTTAAGTAATGACATCTCGCTTGCATTAACTATTAAATCGTTAGTGCAAGCGAGTAGTCAAATCCTTAAGGCAACGCATTGGAAATTGTGACGCTAGGGATCTCGATTTTTCTAAGTTACTACGAAACGTAAGACAGTATTTGGTATACTGATTCTTCATTTCATTGACTTCATTTTCACAGTTGCGATACACGGTTAGTTAACTTTTGTAACACAAAAAAAAATATCAAAGACACCTTTTTCAAAACAGAGATTTACATTTTTCAGAGCAACGAGACCGATTTCTTTATATAAATTTTCTGTATAGTTTACTTTAAACATATTCCTCAAAATCACAATTGTTTTTTTTTTAATTAATTATAGTTTTGAAAATAAACGAAATTAACTGTTTTTTCGTATTTTCCGTAAGCTAACGCGCGCACGTTTGCGTAGAACAGAAGGTCTATTTTAGATGAAATTATTGTTTATTAATGCGTCGCCTTAAATCGAGTTTAAATAGTGCAAGCCGCCCTAAATGGTTAAAAATTGATACGCCAAATATGACACAGCAAAGTTTTTGACAATATTGTTTCAATCTTATAATTTTTGTAGGTATCAAATTTTTGTTTATAATTTGGTATCTTTTTGGTACCTACTTTCTGTGTACCTATCGTGTACAAAAAACTGATTGTTATGTCAACATTGTATCTTTGTCACATGGAAAAAGAAAGAAAGTAGAAAGCATCCTAACTCAAACTTGTCTCAAGTGTATGCATGTCAAACTACAAACTAGACACATGCCTGGGATGGATGGTATGGGAACGGACAGACAAACAATTGGTAATACTCGCCATAAGCACATGTTTTTATGAATACGTTAAATACTTTAAAAAAGAGCTAAATAATTTCACCACCATAACCCACCTGTGTTACACTGGGTAGAGTAGGTGCCATTTTCTGAAACATTTTATGTACTTTTATTTTTGTAGGAAAGAAAAAACCTATGAATTTTTGAAAGTCGTAAAACACCAGTTATTAAAGATAAAGTTTAGTACAAAATACTAGGAGGTTATTAGTATTTTTAAATTAACCCTGTATAGGTACTAATAATCCCTATCTGTGCACATATCCGCGGATATAAATTTTTTACAAACCGGCACACCACTAACTGAATAGCTTATACTCGTATTATTAAACTACTCAGACTAAGTGGTCTAAATTAAGTTATTGTGTATAACGTTTTCATGTTGACTTGAGACTTGAAAGAAAGAAAAACCAACATGTGCGTCTTATCTTCCCAGTTTGTAAAACAAAGACCAAAAGTTAGAGTTAATTATAAAGAAATTGCATCGGCGATAATTACGTAACTTGCAGTCAGCATGCGACAGCCAATATCGCGCGATATCTGCTGTCAAAACGAGAATTTGTGTAATGTAATTTGTATAGTGGCGCTAAATCTACCGCGAAAAGTGCATTTTTCAATCATAGAATAATAGACACGCAATTCTCATACATGATATCAATTTTTTATTACAATTAGTTACCGGGCGCGTACTGATGGCGTGGCTGTCGATGTCTGGTAATTTTTAAAATTTTGAGCATTTTTAAATACGTTAGCTGAGGCGGGCGCACGTTTAATGAATGTAAAATTCAAATACAATATATATTTCTTTATAGATATTTCTATCGACTGCCTAAAACCATAACGCAAGTTATGTATTTTCATTCGATACTTTTTTTCTCCAATGTGATGCCTTTTTGAGAGATTTTTAAGTATTACCCCTAAATTACTTGAGTAAGTTACATAAAATTGCGGCTAACAGGAAGACAATACAGTTTACTGAATACTGGCTGAAGGATATTTTATTACATGAATTAATATTCGAGTTATAACGATATATTATGTCGCGTTCGGGTGGCAAAGTGTGAGTGCAGAGCTTGCTCTAACAACCTGTAATTATCTATAATTTCACTTTTCCGTTTGAAAGCCCAAGCATTATCCAGTTTAACCTATCTATGCAGCCTAACGTAAGCGAATACACTCGTCGCCCCTGTGCCCTATAAGATCGATTTAGATCGGTCATATTTAGTACGGAAAAATTGTAAATCTGTTTTTGTACATAATTGTAATTTTCAACAACACTACATTGCCAACTAAAGAATTAGTTGAATGATTTGAGTTATTATTTACCTATCCAGTATATTAAAAACCATTTTGGAATTCTCTACAATTTCAGCGATCCAACTAATGTGCAAAATAGCATGGTTTTGAGATTTCTACGATTTTTCTTCATCGAATTTTTTTCAGTCGTGTTTCTACATTAGAAGATTTTAAGATAAATTGTTGAAGTTATATATCGTATCCAAATACCTAACTCTCAGCTCAATATCCTTCGGTATCGAGTTCCAGCTCGTCAAACACTACAAAATCTGCATATAATGACTCGTGCACAGAGGGTTCTATACGACATGCACAAAATGCCAAACTTCCCAAATTGATCCCGTAAATTTGTAGGTATTAACCCCGCCGGTCGAAACGTCAAGGTAAAAACGGTATTGGGCTTAAAGTATTAACACGACATAGACCCGGGTTGTTCAGAATTGTAAGATGTGTACAAGCTAGGATTTAAAATATCTTGAGGAATTGCGTTTTCCAGTAGGAATGAACTAATTGTTCAATACCATCAATATATGTATTTATTATAACGGAGCGGTCGCAACATGCTACATGATTGAATAGTCGCAAGAGCAATCGCAAGTAAAGTTGCGATCACAACCACGACCAATTTTAGTCTATTTAGTGTACGAGGTCGAAGTAGTATGTTCTCTGCCACTAAAAAAATTGCTTAGGGTATATTATTGCGTAAAACAATTCATTGTAAAATAATCAAATCACGAGTGTTGAGCTTATTTTGGAATTATAATTGCTTGTTTATCTGAAGATTATTCTTGTTTCAATACATATAAAATATGCGTAATAATGATCTCTCTTATCACCCACTTAGGCGTTTATTTTCATGTCCTGATAAACAACATTGTAACGATCGGAACATTATTTAATCTAAAAATAAATATGTAACGATATGTAATACTTGTGTGAGATAAGATAATATTATACGAGTTTGTTAACATTCTTTTGATTTATTACAGGTATTATGTATATTATGTCACCAGATTTGTTTTAAAAAAAATACGATATTTAAATAATTTCCTTTGCACTTTGACTGGTGACACTTAAAAAATTGGAGAAATCGACTTTTTTTTATCGATTACTTTCATTTTGTTTCTCACTTTTTTTGATCACATTGTCATAACATTGACCATAAGTTTTTTCAGCGGTTTAGCATTTCCGTACAAAGTTTCGTCCCCCTCCCTCCCGTCCCCCTTTTCACAGATTTCTGATAAAAAAGTAGCCTATGTATTTTTGATAAAAAAAAGTCATATCGTTTTACCTATCATTACCAAGATTAAGCGTTTCCTATACAAAGTTTCAGCCCCCTTTTCAGCCTCTTTGGGATAGATTTTCGATAAAATAAAGTAATCTATGTCACTTTTTTCCTCTTTTTTCACTATCTCCCTGCCAAATTTCATCAGAATCGGTTCAGCAGTTTACCATTTCCCATACGAATCACATGTTTGTACTACGTACCGATTTTCATCATGCTCGGTCAATCTGTACTTTGGTTATAAAAGGACATACAGACAGACAGGCAGATAGACAGACAAACAAAAATTTTAAAAATTATAGAATCGGTTTCAATTAGTCATAAAAGGACTATCTCTCACAAAATTTGTTAGTAAAATTGTAATTACAGACAGACGCTAGAGATTTACGTAGTAATATAGAAGTATAGATATCTCAAGTCACTTCATGAACGGATTTTTTTATGAATTGAACAATGAAAACTAAGGATTTCATCGAAGACAAAAATCTTTTAATTACTAATCCTCTGCACAAACGTTCATTGACCGTTTAGTGAACTATATTTACAGTGTTATTATGAAACGATATTAAAAATTAAAACTTGGCTGAGCTTCACGCTGGCTCTTCTCGATGTAAGATCTTTACCTCCGTAATGTGTTCATTGGATTAGATTTGCACATGACCATCCCTGCAGTCCAGTAGTAGGTTATGGGGAATTCCGTAGATCCTGGAGCACCCAACACATCGTTGACGGCGGCTACCGAAGTATTTCTAGTGGGTGAAAGTTTCACATAACTCAGTCTGTCCTCAAGGTATATTTCGCAGCCCTGATCTCGATTTCTTGAGGCGGAGGCTCACTCAAGATACTTTATGTGCTTCTATCATGTTCTAAATTTCATGAACACGTAACATATTTGTGTAGAAATAACAGGGTTGGAGATAAAACATATAATCCATTTTAAATCAATTAATCGATCGATAATCTGAAACTCTACATCTGAATGCCACGTTTAAAGTCACCCAATGAAGCTAAGACTTCCGGACTTGATCTAATAGTAATTTTAAGCTGTTACCTTATAGGTACGTTAACGGTGTAAAAAATTTACCGGAAGTGAGGGTATAAAAAATATATGCTATCGGTTACGCGCTGGCTCACAATGATTTCTAGCATTAATTCAAACCTAATCCATTCTAACCTGTTACACGATAGGCTGGAGTTATAGCATTGCGCTCTCGTACCATATGTCTAATTATGGGATTCTGTTTTTGTCATTTGAGATGCGAACTTTAAAAAGGAACAAGACGGATTCCGTCAATCTTCGCAAATATCGATACATAGTATCTAACCGTGCGAATTAAACGCTGTTCAATAAATAATATTAATTATGACATATCGATAACAACAAATTACAGATATTTTTCACTCGACTGTAGTACTGCATACGCACTACATCCGGCTTTATGCAAACGATAAAGTTAATTGTAATTGTGAACATAAATCAGTGTTACTATAATTATGTTATTGTAATTAAGTCACATGTATTTAATTAGAGAAACCGATAAAGTAGCCTATATGGACTACGATAAACTTTTTTAATTAAAAGCTTTGATTAATCTATATTAAGTATAATAAATCAGTAATTGTTATCTATACATTTAAGATATTTAAAAAAATGTTTGGGAAGGCTTTACTAATCAAATACCTCTAGATTTTTTGTTTGTTAGTTCGAGTCATTGCAAAACTTCGTATAGATATACTATATCGATTTAGCCATTATGATTACGAAAATAGGTAATCCTTATTTATTATGACTACAGAACCAGACTACAGCGGAACCGTGATTCCCCGGACGTCGCGGGTATCCATGGCCGGCAGTGATCATTCATTTTCCATCAGGTGACACACTTGCTTGTCTGCTCCCTCCGCCATAAAAAAAAAAATTTAGTAATACTGATTAATCAACAGAGGTGGTAATAGCGATTCGGGACACTATATCGTTCTCGATTTAACAACATATCGCGATCGATCGCATAAGATTCGCTTATAGTTTACTGGATGTAGTTACGTGATAAGTTAACCGATCATACTACCATCTTACACTAATTCTCCCGCCAAACAGAAGGCTTTGTACTGAAGTGTTCTGGTGTAGTGTGAAAGACAGTTGGTGGAGGTTCCGGCACAAAAGACATAAGGGCTCGCCCATTAACACGTGATGTTTTTTGCCAACTTTATATATATATATATCTCCCCTCCCCTCCTGGTGATACGTGGCAGTTTTAATATAACCTCCTTACCGAAAATTACGTACATTTTTTTGGTATAAAATATTTTAAAAATTTTCAGAATATTATCTTTAAATACAGGTATAATCTAATTTCAATCAGGCAATTCGCGCGTTTAATGATAAAATAAATACACGTGATATCTCACTGCTCTGTGACAATTCGTGATTTTTCCGAACCCCTTTCCCCCTCTTTCGAGCCTCACGTGATTAATGGACGACTCTTAACTGATTAGTCCTCAAGGTCATTGACAACGCTTTCTTAGCATTGATACTGTAAAAATGTCCATGGGCTTCGGTCCACCTACCATCAGGTGAATTGCTTTGCTCTTTTGACTTCTCAGTCGTATAAAAAAGGTACAGACTTGGTAAACCACATTTGTATATATACGGTACTTAGATTTTAGCACTGCTTCATAATCATATTTTTCTAATTACAGAAGCCGCGGCCAGCGCTGCCGAGAACTTGAAGCAGCGTAATGCGACTCTCTCTGAGTTTCATATTTATGCCCTTTGCATTCGAGACTTTGGGACCCTGGGGCCTCAAAGCCTATCCGACTCATTTCTGATAATTGTATGAGACCGGTCGACGCTTCGGGAGACTGTCGGACTGGCAGTTTCTTTCACCAATGGATCAATTTGGCTATTTTAAGAGCCAGTCTGCTGGGCACCCTAAGCGATAATAGCTTTCTAAGCGGCAGCTTCGAGGAAGTCATTATTTACGATAACGTTTGGTTTTAAATTTTTAAATATTAACGTTAAGATATGTATGTCATTAACATCAATTAGTATCAATGTCAATAAAAAAAAAATTATATTACAAAATTTATTTCATCGCATTTGTTGGCTTTACTTATATAATTACGTAGTTAGGTACATATTTGTTTTTTATTTTTTTTCTTTTACACAACATTTCAGATTAGCATGTCCTAAATTTAACTCTATAGGTATTTAAAAGGGGATCCAAAATAATATTTAGTAGTAAATAGTAGGTCAGGTTAAGGAAATAATAAGGAAAATAAATAAATGTACTCTTTAAGATAATGGAAAAACAATTTAATGTAATAAAAGAGGAATTTACTTCAAATATTTAAAAAAATATTACAATTTAAAAAAGTTAACAGCCACCGGTCATTGACAGCATATCTTTCAACTGAAAATGCAACTATACAGGTACTAGTGAACAAAACTTGCTGACACTTCTAGACCTAGATGAAGTTGTTATTTCAGCAGCTACATTGACGCCATCTGAACCCAGATATGTATGTGAAATGGGCACAAAATACCCAGAACCTATTATTTAATTTACGTTTCTCAATTATGAGTCTGTGTCAATTTAATCCACTTTATGTCATTTTTTGCCAAATAACTCAGTATGTGTAAAGAATAAATCGGCCATAGACTATTAGACAGACAAAGACACGAATGAAGATTTTTCGTTCTGCTAGGATATCGACTAGGATGGAACAAACGTAAGATACATAGAGTATCTAAAAAGACATGATCTCGCTAGCTCTTGTAATTCTCCACTGGCCATTTTTTAAAGCTGTCATTCAAAAATACCAACGATCAAATCAGTAATAAATTATCGTTGAGTAGCAACATTCACAAATGACGGTATTGCCATCTACTAATGATCGTAGCACTCAATCACGAATATGAATAATAGCTAACATGGTACATACATACATACATATCCTCACGCCGTATCCTTAACGGGGTAGTCAGTGAGGACGCGCCAAGCGTCGCGATCCTTACATACTTCTTTCGCTTCCTCAAATCTCATCATTCTCCTCACACATTTTCGCCTAGTTATCGCCAGTAATACATAAATAATACAATGAAAGGTGTGAAGACATGTACATTGTACATATATGTATGTATATTAAATAATCACGTTAAATGGTGTTGTCATGTTTCATTAATGTTTTATACTACGTTTCTGATTGTACCCACTTTAATGTTTATTCACAAAATTGGGTCAGTCGGTTAACTAAGATAAAGTGCATTATTTACACATCATTTGTTTATGTAATATGCATAACACAGTGGGATGCTGTTTTGAGCCTTTGAGACACAGGTTCAAAGTAACATAATTTTATAGTATTAAATTATTTGGAGATTAAATAGTGGGGAATATATGTAAGTGAGTAACACAATTAGTAAATCGAATTACTACTTATTATACTTATTTTCTTATATATAATTTAACTATTTCTGATTTAAATCATGTATCTACAGTTTAAATTAGTATTAATTCTCGTAATAGAACTTCGTTTAACCGTTAACTATTGTAAATTTTAAAATAACAATACTTTTCATATAGATTTAACATAACATAACATGACTTCACGCTGTTTCCCCAACGGGGTAGTCAGAGAGGACGGAGCGCCAGGAGTCGCGGTCCTTACACACCTCTTTCGCTTCCTCAAATCTCATCATTCTCCTCACACATTTTCGCCTAGGTATGCGAGTGCTTTTGACATTTCCGTCTGTTAACACTCTGGCTATTTGATCTACATAAGTCAGCCTTGGTCTTCCTTGGCTTCTTTTACCACTCACTTTCGCTCTGTATATTTTCTTCGTCAGTCTTTCATCACTCATTCTTTCCATGTGCCCGAACCATCTAAGCATTCCTTTCTTCATTTTTACAATAACACTGTTGTGCAACCTTGTCATACTGCGTATCTCATCATTGCTTATCCTGTCACCAAGCGTGACACCGCACATATTTCTGAGAGACCGCATCTCCACAGCATTTAACATACTTTCACTCGATTTTGGGCATATCCAGGCCTCACTACCGTACAATAAAGTTGGCACCAACACCGCATTGTGGATGGCCATTTTAGCAGTGTTAGATATATTCACACTACCCACTAATGCGGACAGAGCACCGTTCACTTTATTGCCAGCTGCTACCCGTCTCTCCACATCCAACTCACATCTTCCATCCCTCGAAAACGCTCTCCCCAGGTACACAATTTCATTCACCTGTTCTAGACATTTTCCATTTACACAAATCACACATTTCGTTTGTACCGCTTCTCTTTCAAACACCAGAACCTTAGTTTTGTTCACATTCATTTTCAATCCTTTTACTTCACAATCTTCTTTCATGCACGTGACTAGTGTCTGCAACTCTGCTTCTGATGGTGCTATTAGCACAGCATCGTCAGCGTACAATAGGCAGTTTACCACTGTGTCACCACATCCCATACCACTCATATTACCTATCAATCAATCTATCAATCAATCAATTCATATAGATTTCTTAGCTTAAATCGCATAAAAAATGTCGATCACGGTCAGATATTGTTGGCGTGATGCAGATGACAACAAAAATTGTATGCAATTATGTGTAACCTACTTGAAAGATTATAAATGAAATTAAATGTATATTTTAATAGTACTATACCAAAATTATATTTTAATGTTGTTTCGACTTTTTTTATAGCCTACTTTTTTACTTGCTAGCCCGCGGCTTCGTCGTTAAAATAGCCTATGTGTTTCCTCAGGATTCAAGCTATCTCCATACCAAAATTTATCGCCATCGAATAAACGGTATGGCAACTCATAAAATATACACACCTCGAACAAAAACACATTGATTTTTATACTATTAGATAATCATTTATATTAAAAAAGAAACATTTTCATTTTATACAAATCACGTGAAAACTGCTGAACGTTTCGGTATGACAGTATGACCATTCGGCGCGTAATCGTTCATTATATATTTTGATCGTTCATTATATATTATATAATAGGTTATTTATTTTTTGAATTCCATAGACCCTTCACCATTTTTCAAACAAAAATCTACTATAGGTACAAAATTTTCATTTGCGCTTAGCGAAATGTACGACTAACGGCTTGTATTATTATGAGATTACCTGTGGCCGGTGATGTGCCGTTGCCGGCAATATTGCCCAAAAATTTGCCTTAAATTCCTGCAATTTTCCTAGTAATATTTCCACTTTGGGCAATATTGCCAGCAACGGCACATTACTAGCCCAGCCACGTGTTGCTATGGCTCACTAGATATACTATTATTCGTGAGTTATGGTTTTATTTTAATACAAAAATCCCATAGAAAAAAGGTAGTTTCAGTTTTCACGAATTTTGCAACTATCTGTGCAATTTGTCTTTACCTAAAAACTTTATTCGGACTATTTAAAAAAATAAAAATAAAATCGGTCGTTCTCAAGTGATGTGCCTAAGTGTAGTTGTCATTTTATTTAGATTGTCTATTTTCTACATTTTGGAAGTTTTAAAGTACAAAAGTAATAGTATATTGTGTCTTACAAGTTCTGTGTAAGTGAAAAGAATGGTTTAAATAAATGTGTAGCTGAAGTTGTCGCGCTCTTCCAAGAAGTCCTACAAAACTTCAGTAAAGTCTACTATCACTTTACTGGAGGAGTTTTACGATAACGATTCTACTAAATACAATACGTGAGATTGGCAAATGCGCTAATCTGTTCGCCATGCCACGAATAAAAAAAAAATCGTTTAATTTTTATTTATACGGTTTAGATTTTTTCTCTTTAAAAGGGTTGTCTATAGTAAAAAAAATACCATCCCGTTACGGCTAGATTAATGTTATTTTTTTAATGTATAAATTGCATAATGGTGATAATAAAATGATACCTGCCCTAATTTCTTATCGGTTTGTCTCAATGTAGGTTTTCTTTTCAAATTGATGGCGGATTCGACGTTCAAAAATACCCTGTAATTAGGTTCACTTGAATAAATTGTTTCGACTTACCTTTGAGTTATTTGTATGAGTAATTTTATAATGGAAACAAACGTGGCAAAATCTTACGGCACGGGGTATGATGTGCTGTAAGCCGTGATCTGATTGGTCACATCAAAACTGGACGTTAAATATTTGAAAGCGGATAGGCGAAGAGCTGTGAGCGTGGTCGACGTTTAAGTAACATATTACTAGTCGCTGGCAGTTGCTGGTGCCCTCATAAGAACCCTTTAGGGTCTTACCTGGTCTGAAAGCTAATATTATGATATTAGCATCTTCGAATTAACTAACAAAGAAATGCGAGAACACTTTCATAATCCGATATTAAGGTCCGTATTCCAGAACAATATTCAAGTGTGAATATCTGTTTGAAAATAGAAATATGTAAATGCCGCCGCATATTCACCGCATGTAGCGGCATTTCTAACTGTGCTCAAGCAGATTCATTGTGGTTTTGGATTACGGGCCTTTTAATTTTTATACATACATACATATCTTCACGCTGTATCCCTAATGGGGTAGTCAGATAGTACTGAGCCCCAAGGGTCGCAGTCCTTACTTATTTCTTTCGCTTCCTCAAATCTCATCATTCTCCTCAGACATTTTCGCCTAGGTATGCGAGCGCTTTTGACATTTTCGTCGGCTAACACTCTGGCTATTTGTTCTTCATAAGTCAGCCTTGGTCTTCCGGACTTCTTTTACCACTCGCTTTCGCTCTGTAGATTTTCTTCGTCAGTCTTTCATCACTCATTCTTATATATTAACAATAATATAATCATTTCCCATCTAATTAGTCATCTCTTCATCCGATTAGTATTTAGAGATACTCGTAGCTTATGCTGCCTCTTTATCCAATAGGTATTTAGAAAGATGGCTTAAGCCACCTCTTCATACAATAGGTATTTAGAGACGGCTTAAACCGCATCTTCATCCCATCTAATCTTTTATCTATGTAATATACTATCGCTCAGTAATTTTATAAAATACCGAAAACACAAGACACTATTATTGATTTATAATTGCGTTGTTCCTACTGATAGATAATAACATACATACATATCTTCATGCTATATCCCCAACGGGGTAGTCAGAGAGGACGGAGCGCCAAGTGTCGCGGTCCTTACATACTTCTTTCGCTTCCTCGAATCTCACCATTCTCCTCACACATTTTCGCCTAGGTATGCGAGTGCTTTTGACACTTCCGTCGGCTAAAACTCTAGCTATTTGACTTCATAAGTTCAGCCTTGGTCTTCCTTGACTTCTTTTACCACTCACTTTTGCTCTATAGATTTTATACATTTTTTTTCTATAGTTACTAACAGGTGACAGTTATCTTACTTTATTAGCGATACACAATTAAAAGAAGTTTAAAAGAAAGGAAACAGCGGGAAATTGTATCATAAAGGTCAATTCAGACTAAACGGAGAACTGCTCTTGCATGTTCGAACATGCTTTCATCCGTGAATCACCTAGGTGGAAAAGTGCGCACGTATGCTCGAGACGTGCGGATACTCACACTGCCTCCGCGTCGCCTTTTGATGTCATTTTACCGGCAGAATGAGCGTGCATCGCTATTTGTTTGAACCTCACACCAAATAAAAAAGGAAACGTAGGTAACGCTGCGAATAACACGGTGAGGTAAGAGCCTGCGCGATGTAGCTCGCGACGAGTAGCGTGTGCGAACACACACTGCTCTCCGCAAAAGTAAGTTATCAATTATGTACTGTTTGTAACTCTATCCAAATTGTATAAGGACGATATTTATTAGTTAATTATTCATCAGCTAGGAATGCGCGATCGCCAATTCTAATTGGTGCTAACTCGAACTTTTACGAAATTGTTCGAAGATTTTAGCAAAAGTAAATCTATCAAATCGACGAGTTTGTTTGTATAACTGCCCCAATAAGAAAAAAAGACAAGAGAACATTTCATGAGGACGTTTTTGGTCGGTATTCCAGAACGATACTCAAGGATAAATCTCTGTTTGAGCAGTTAGAAAGGGATGCCGCTACCTGCTATGAATAGCGGCATTTCTTTCTAACTATTCTTAAGCCGAGATTCGCACTTGAGTATCGTTTTGGAACACAGACCATAGTGTTTAGTAACGATAAGATTTAAGAACGCTACCCTATTGTGGTGTGTTTTTCTGAAGATTATTTAATACTAGCTGTACCCGCGACTTCTGCGCGGAAAATTTTTTCGTGGCTTTCCCGGATTAAGTTAGATTATATGTACAGGTACATAGTATGTTTAAAGATTTTTTTTGAAAAAAGGTCTACGTCTGGCCTACGTCTGTCTCCGGGCACATACTATCTCTGTACCAAACATCATAATTTCATCCCACTTTTCACCCCATTAGGGGCAGATTTTTGATAAAAAAGTAGCCTGTGTCCGTTCCCAGGTGCCCAACTATATCCATGCTACATCATAATTAGTTCAGCGGTTTAGCATTTCCCGTACAAACTTTCGTCCCTCTCCCTCTCGTCACCCTTTTCACAGATTTTTGATAAAAAAAGTAGCCTGTTTCTTTTGATAAAAAAAGTCTTATCGCCGCACCAAATCGTATCGTCACCAAGTTTAAACGTTTCTCATACAAAGTTTCATCCCCTTTTCACCCTCTTAGGAGTAGATTTTTTATAAAATATAGCCTATGTCCGTTCTCTGATGTCAAACTATCTTCTTGCCAAATGTCATCATAATCGGTTCAGCGGTTTAGCCATTTCCCGTTCAAAGTTTCGTCTCCCTCTCTCCCGTCCCCTTTTCCACAGATTTTTGATTAAAAAAAAGTAGTCTATGTACTTTTGATAAATAATGTCTTATGGTGATACCAAATTTTATCATTACCTAGATTTGCGTCCCCATACAAAGTTTCATCCCCCTTCTCTTGGGGGTAGATGTTTTATAAAAAGAAGCCTATTCTATGATGTCGAACTATCTTCTTGCCAAATTTTATCAAAATCGGTTCAGCGGTTTACTATTTCCCATACAAAGTTACATCCCCTTTTTCACCCCTTTAGGGGCAGATTTTCTAAAATCTAAGTAAGCTACCACGAGTGCAATTACATGTTTCTACTACGTACCGATTTTCATCAAGACCGGTTGAACTGTTCTTCAGTTATAAAAAGACATACAGACACTAGCCACCAAATTTCATTTTTTGTATTCGTAATATTAGTAGGTACCTAGATAATATTTTAAAATTAAATAACTTCAACAATAATACATGTATACTGCCTCCTAGGCTCAGCTGAAGTGTTTCACAGCACAATAACGGTTAGAATGTGGAGTCTAAATACAAGTTTTGCCGTTTACCATGGCTCCTTTTGAATAGCGTTCAATAGGGCTGCCAAATATTAAAAACTGGTTATTCGACAGTAGTAAAAATAAATTACAAAGTGCTTAGAAGTAAGGAGACACATAAAATGTCTGAATGAAAAGAAACGAGATAGAAACTTGTCCTCTTTATAATTTTAATTATTTTTAAGTCGTGAAAGATTGCGAAAAACTATGACGTCACCGTCCCTAATCTGGAAATATCTTGTAAAAAATTCCGATAATGCTCTTAGCCATATTTTTATGTATTATTTTACTTGTGTTTACCAACAATTATATTTGTAACTTAATAAAAACGCACAAGGCCCCAGCTGATGTGCAAACATACATAACTTCACGCTATATCCTTAATGGGATAGTCACAGAGCGGTTCTCTGGCCTCCTCAAATCTAATAAATTATTCTCCTCGTACAATTTTGCCTGGGTACACGCGCTTTTGACAGAATTTTTGTCATTTTTTGGTCTTCCTTGATTTCTGCTACCACTTACTGTAGCTATGTAGATTTTCTTTATCAATCGCTCATCGTTCACTCTTCTTATATTGCCCGAACTATCTAAGCATTTCTTTCTTCATTTTATAATAACGCTGTCACCCAACCTTGTCATATTGCGTATCTCTTTATTGGTTATTTTGACCGCAAGGCAACTCCGCACATATTTGTAAGAGATCATATTTCCATTGCATTTATATTAATTGCACTCGATCTCGGGCATATCTAAGCCTCACTGCCGTACAATAAAGCTGGCACTAACACCGCATTGTAGGTGACGGTTTTGGCAGATTTAGATACACATATTTGAACAAACGGAGCACCGTTCACTTTCTTGCCAGCTGCTACCCGTCTCTCCACATCCAGCTCACATCTTCCATCCCTCTTCAGACAGTATCACTCGTTGTAAGAAAAAGGAAGAAGGAAAATGGTTTATTTATCGCCACAGAGCAAAAAACACTGAAATAATAAAAACGAATATAGATATAAATTAACTAGTAGCTTATACCTGTTTTAACTATGCTAATACACAGGAGGCACAGCGCTCTGTAACGACAAAAGGGCTTCGTCTCAGCATTAAGCGATAACGCGAAATGTTACCGCACTGTTTTTCAGCTTAGCCCAAAGTGACACACGGACAGACAGCCAGGTACGAATAGTGTCTATGTAGCTTCCCATACCTATGTGTTTCTCGGTTTGTTTATAATTATCATATAATTAAGTGCATTATAATGGACAATAAATACATTATTACCTATTTACTATCTCATCAAAGCTAATTATAACTAAATACAAATGAATTAAAATTTAAAATAAAGAAAAAATAATTAAGTTTCAATAACATAAATTGTAACATTGTAGAAGGAAACATACAGCATTAGGTATTGTTGTGTGTAGCGTTAGTACTATTTATTATATTTTCTGTGGTTGTAGTATCTTATAATATAATTTATAACCTAAAAATAATTTTCTTATATTTGAACTTAAAGCTCTGTACTGTTTTTGAATCCCGGAGACGTGGCAGGTTTTTCCAACACTTAGTTGCAGCATATCTAAAACTACCTTTAAAAGCCGCTGATCTACATATAATAGTACAAAGCAGATACTTAGCTGCTCGCGTATTATATTTATTTTGATCTCGCGACCATTGCAATTCTTTATATAAGTATTTTTTCATTGTCATCATTAGACACTTCCCATTTACCCATATTTTCACACTTCGTCAGTATCTTGTCTTTCAAACATTAGAGCCTAAGTTTATACTAATGTATGTACCAATAGTGTTTTTACTGTAATCTACAAAAATAACATGTACGCAATTCTGCCTTGACTTCGTGATGATTCGTTGACTAAAAGACAGTTTAGCCACATGTGATTAATTTAAACTTGTATAATGTGAAACTAAGTCTAATAAAATTTGTAGTAATGGTGATAAATATTCAATTTGCTTTAAAAATATATAACTTCCCGCACAGGTCGTAAATTAGGCATGTAACACGGCTTTTATGTAACTTATATATAGACGATAGCAACCTATATCACCTAACTGGATCCAAGCTGCCATATGTAAGTTACTTTTAAGCTACTTATTACTAGCAATAAAATAAAGAAAAACAAGTTTATTTTAGCGTTAAATGCTTAGTCTGTGGTAGTAAAAAAGGCAAACGACTCAGCATAATTTCTCGGCTCTAGGGAGCGAGGCATTAATTTCCTTGCGCTGCCTTACGAATGAATGTAATGATTTATTTTATATAGAGAAGACAAAAAGCAAACAGTGTTCCTGACGGTAAATGTAGTGAGGCTCATGGAAATTTGCAATATCAAGGCTACGTAACCACTTTTGATTGCTTGACGACCCTGAGGATTTTTGGAATGAAGTTCTTTAACGCGGCTTGCGCGATTTGCGAGTTCGTAGAAACCATCGCGTAACGCAAAAGCGTTATGCCCCCTACATTCGACTCTCTCTGTGTCTTATTAACGCACGTTAGTTAATTGAGTAACGTGGGGTGAGGCCCGAGCGCCGCTAGATTCGTTAGCTCTATACAGTAAAAAAGATTCACAGTGACCTTTCTATCTCTTTCTATTATATACAAGAGTGTGTGTGTGTGTGTGTGTGTGTGTGTGTGCAAGTATCGAGATTCGAGCAGACGAGCAGCGTGCGCGGCCGGCTCATTACTTTATATTTTGTTAAAACTTATGTTTTTTGTTTGCGTTTTATACTCGTACCATACATGAGTTTTATTGAACTTCGTTGCTGACGGGGGTCCCCCGGCAGCACACTTTTTTTTTGTTGCTCTATGTACCTGACTGATAAGGCTAAATTAGATTAAACATTTGTAACAAATGGTGGTCGAAGCGGCTCCCGCTATGAAGCTGTTCCGGTCGAAGGTCAAAATTCGTCTGACATAGTCCATTTCGTGATCTCAACTGGATTCATTGTCTCAATATACATATGTGTTAACTGTTATAATATGAGAACTAAGAATGAGAACCTGAGAACTAAGATGTGCCAGAAATTTCACCATTCAATTTCACTTACCTTCCACGCCAGAACACGATAGTTCAAGCACAGCTGTTTGGTGACAGGATCAGCGACTTAAGACGGTGGTAGCGATCCGGACCAGACTTATCTATTTAATTAACGCATAAATTGTATAAATATAACATACATACATACACATCTTCACGCTGTATCCCTAACGGGGTAGTCAGAGAGGACAGAGCGCCAAGCTTCGCGGTCCTTACATACTTCTTCGCTTCCTCAAATCTCATCAATCTCCTCACACATTTGCGCCTAGGTATACGAGTGGCATTTCCGTCAGCTAACACACTGGCTATTTGATGTTCGTAAGTCACCCTTGGTCTTCCTTGACTTCTGCTATCACTCACTTTCGTTCTGTAGATTTTCTTCGTTTGTCTTTCATCACTCATTCTTTCTTCACTCATTCTGTATAAATAAAAATATGTAAATAAACAATTAAATTAAGTTTTTATATGTAAAATATATATTAAAACCAATAAAATTAATGTTCGGATTATAAAGGCCCTCCCACGCAAGTAGTTTGATTTTCAATAACCACTTTCTCAGATGATATTTAAAACTTAGATAGAACAATAAAATGACGTCACGATGTGAATTCGTACGTCTTGATCAGCTCACCTCAGATGAAATACAGCGTTAATTTATGTAATTTTATTACAACTATTTTGATCCCATGTGTCTGCGTACCTACTATGGGTGTCATAGAAAACGTAATATGTAACCAAATATATAAATTGAGTTAAACAGTATCGAGTTGCCAACCCTATAGCTAGGCCACACATGTCGGCGTTGAATACACGTTACACACTTGTCCGTTTGCAAATATCAATTAAATAGTGTGCACAGTTCACACGCAACCCGCAGTGTTTCATCGGCAGTTTTTTTACTCCACTTTTTTCGTCTGTCGAAGTAGACACGTCGGAACCACGTTTTTATATGCTGTAGCACAGAGCGAGCGCCATTTCCTTATCTCTACGATTTCTATAGGAAGTCAGTTATTCACTGAATTTACAGCTTACAGAAAAGCTTTAGCTATGAGAAATTTCTGATAAAATTCAAATTACAATTGGTCAAGTAAGAATCGGACTCGCATACTGAGGGTAAAAAGAAAGAAAGAGTTTATTTTTTAAGTTTGTAAATATTAACGTATGTATGTACTTTATTGTTATTAATAAAGGAAAATTGTTTATTCGATACATCATGTACAAATTAAAAAATTGTATGAAATCTATTACGAATCCGACCGGCCATTCTATCCAAGCGATTTGCTTATTTTTTTTAATGAAGGTTTGTCATCAAACATTGCAAATCACCTAATATTCACCCTTCTCAAGTTATACTCAAACGCGAATTCCACCTGTTTCATGTTTTCATAGCTTTCTTTCTCTAAATCTCCGGTTCTAATTGAGGTACGCGGTTCGTTTGGTCTAAGAACACTCGCTGGAACGAGCTTTTTCATTTGAGCTTTTGCCCACTTAAATTGGTTGTGTTCGAGGGAAGCTAGATGTGATTCAACTTGACTTTCAATTTTTGTATTCAACTTAGGTTAAGTTACAATTACTCATCATATAAGTTATACTCAAACGCGAATTCTTCCTGTACATTTCTTGTTTTCATAGCTTTCTCTCTCTATATCTCCGGTTCTCATAGAGGTACGCAGTTCGTTTTGGGCTAAGAACACTCGCTGGAACGAGCTCTTTCATTTGAGATTTTGACAATTTAAATTGGTTGAGAGAAGCTAGATGTGATTCAACTTGACTTTCAATTTTTGTATTCAACTTAAGTTACAATTACTCATCACATAAGAGCGTTATTTTTGAATTATATTATCAACATGATGCTGCGGAGCATCACGGGTCCTCTAGTCTATCTAAATCAATCGACCTACAAGACTGGCAATATAGAACTAAAAATTTGTCATCTAAAGAGTAGTCAATTGGTTACAACTCATTTAGTCGATCACATGCAAATATGAGATGAAATTGTCTGATTTGTGAGCTAAATATTTAAACACTTCATTAAAAACGCGTTTATTATTAAATTTTGGTGTGTTGCAAACATTCAACATCCCACCCGGGTGAAGCCGGGGAGCATCGCTAGTAATAAATAAAAGCAGGTACTTGATACTAGACGTATCTACAGACAGGGACGTCTTCACGGTGGGTGGTCGGTGGCTTCAGCACCCACGAGAGGTAAATAGTTGTAAACACCCATGATCGTAGACATCGAAACTGATCAAACTTCACCAGCCGCGCGACAAGACGTCTATACTTACGTAGGTCTACTTGTGATTGCAACGTACGCATTCTAGTATGGAAATAATCATATTTTTGTTAAAAATTAATTAGTAGATAAGTGCTAGTAACACTAACTAATACACAAAAATAAATATAAATAAACGTTCTGTTCTTTACTGTTCAATGTATATCTGGTATTTTAAGTATCTTTCCTACATTTATAAAATGCAAAGATCTTTCTGTCCTACTATTTGTCTGTTCGCCTATGAGTTTAGTAGACGAATTTAGATGCGATTTTCACGATTATGTAGGATATGTATTTGTCAGTGCATTCTTCGTCTCGTACTTCACCAGGTCTTAAACGTGTTATCAAATGGACTGGCAAGCACCTACGGAGTTTCCTAAAAGCCGGCGCCCCGGCCTACAGGTGCCTATTTCTACGGCAGACAGAAATACATTATTAGAATATTAAACTGAGTGAGCGGATGATCCTAGTAAAGCAGAAGGCACTGAATAACAATGTAGGGTAAAGGAAGTAAGTAATACTTAGATGAAAGTACAAATATAATACGGCTGCCAACTTTCATTACGAAAATTATAGTCCATTAAGATGGTTGTTACAAACCTTTTTATATGATTTATCATATTTTTTACAATCCTTTTTTATTATTTAGTAAAATTCGATAAAAATCAGTTGTGTCAAAGTCTTGGTTCAATACAGTCGATACAGTCCATTTGGTCTCTAGCGCTATCAATCGTAGAAAGAACATACGACGTTATATTTTATGAAGAGTTAAAAGACACTAAATAAAAACAGATACAGAACAGATGGCCACCCTGGCTTGGCCAGTGTGGGATTTTGGATGTTTGCAACACGCCATATTTTTTTCTTTTTTATACAATAATATCCTAATTACGGAATTTTTCCGTGAAATTTCCAAAAAATTTCTTTCAAACCTTGCCCTGATAATTACCAACACAACAAAAAAAAATCAGCCGAATCAATAGAGCCGTTTTCAAGTGATGCTCAGTCATATATGTGGCAATTGATTTTTATTTATGTATAGATAGATTAAGACTTAAGTTTTACTTCCCGTGAACTACAAGTTTTATCATCCTTGAATTTTTTAAATCCTGTATTTTCGAAAATAAAGACGGCAATGCTCAAGTCTAGTCCTAGTACCAATTTGTTCCTTTTAATTGTCTCATTAATATGTATTTTACTTAATGCACAATATGTGGGGCTAACAAATCGTAACATGAAAAGCACCTTGTACTTCATATGCTTAGTTCCCAAAAAAATCAAGTAATAGACGGGCAGGCGGTC
Source organism: Zeuzera pyrina (assembly GCA_907165235.1). Taxonomy (NCBI): domain Eukaryota; kingdom Metazoa; phylum Arthropoda; class Insecta; order Lepidoptera; family Cossidae; genus Zeuzera; species Zeuzera pyrina. The sequence goes on from OU015628.1 coordinate 23,495,773, forward strand.
CTGCTTCTTTGCTTTAAGTAAACATACACATACATACATACATATCCTCACGCTGTATCCCTAACAGGGTAGTCAGAGACGACGGAGCGTCAAGCGTCGCGGTCCTTACATACTTCTTTCGCTTCCTCAAATCTCATCATTCTCCTCACACATTTTCGCCTAGGTTTGCGAGAGGTTTTGACATTTTCATCTGCTAACACTGGCTATTTGATCTTCATAAGTCACCCTTGGTCTTCCTTGGCTTCTTTTACCACTCACTTTCGCTCTGTATATTTTCTTCGTCAGTCTTTCATCACTCATTCTTTCTATGTGCCCGAATCATCTAAGCAAAAAAACACTAAAAACATTTTGTATAGACTTAGGTGTTACTTTGCGGAAACCCATTTCATGTGATAAATTTCTAAAATCTTTAGCTTAGCATTCGGTCAGCTAACCAGCACCGAATCAAATTTCGATTCGGTGCTGGTTTGCTGACCGAATCCTATCTCTGATATATCCTGAGGATGCTTCGTTGAGAAGCGAAACACGTGTCGATTGGTGGTTTTTGGAGTTTGAGCGGAAAATGGCTAAAGATTTTAGAAATTTATCACTAAAAACATAACTTCACGTCTCTCAATCGGGATGGAAAGTACATTAATATGCAATGAAAATGACACTTTTATACCATTTACCAAATAGGTTGTCAATCTATCACATAGTTCCTTATAATTAGGGTTGGCATACTTCCGGAAGTTTCCGGACATGCCCAGTAATTATTGTCACCCCATTGCATAGTTCCTTATTAGAGTTGCCATACATCCGGAATTTTCCGGATATGTTTAGTAATATAGCTCTTCGTCCGATATGTGAAGAAACTCTAAGACATTCAAAATTTCCAGAAACTATAGGTAAAAAAAGTAAAAAATCAAATAATGTTTTTATTAAAAATTAACGTAACTGTCAACATGCTAATAGACATTATTTATAATACTTAAATATACGTAATTCAGTACGTTTCGTAATTATATATTACCTTCGTTACATCATTTAGTCATATTTATTGTTCTCGGTTGTTCAACAGTTTGAATTCTTTAATAAAAGTCTCAAAATTGCTTCTCTCAGTCGCATGCCTTGTGTCGCGCCACAGAAATTGATATAAATATAAAAATAAATATTTTTTACGATAAAGTCCAGAAATTTATTCAGACATTTGGACTTTTGTCCGTAAGTTTATGTTTTTATCTGGCACACCTGTTAATAAGTTCTGTGATGCTATCTCTTTTACAACTTGCGTAGATAATCAACTGAAAAATTACATTTTTTTTCTCTTCCAGCTAGTATGAAAGTAACAATGAATAATAGAGGCAAATAATACCTTGCATGTTTTTTCAGTGTAGTTTCTTTTCAAACTGGTGACAGATTAAGCGTTCAAAAACATCTTGTAACATAATGAAAGTACATGGAATTTAAATTTATTCAAATAAACATTACAAGCTATTTTCAAGTCAAATCGAGTCAGAAATTCCCTATACTGAAAAAAGCAAGAATTCAGTCAGGTATGGTTTTCGACATTAACAACAGACATCGAACATAAACGACGTTCCAACTAAATTATAGCAATGTATTTGCTTACCAAACCTACAACTACTCGTTTCCCAAACAAAACATCCGAATACCCACTTAAATATTACAGTGCTGTCCCAAAAATCCACCAGATAACTTTCCAAACATCACAAAAACTGCCATTCTAATAACAAGTCCGTTAGAGCCACTTTTGGTCAATAAACCGACAAACGGCGAGCACTATGAAGGATTGTGTTAAAGTGTGCGCGAACAGGGGCCCCTGACCTTGCGGCGCACGCGGTGAGCCCTCCCTCCCCCCTCCCGCTGGCACCTCGCCCGCCGCACCCCGCCCGACTACGCTACTTTGATTTCCACTAACTTTTCTTGTTATTAGTTTGCCTATCGGGGACTTTGCCCTTCATGGGGCCCGTGTTCAAGCAGCATGCTAAGAACTGACGAATTTGTTAAAACAAATAGCGGCCGCACACGTCCGTGCGGCCTTGGAATCCTAAATTTCACGTAAGGGCTGCCTCCGCAATCGAGACGCTGAGTAACGTCTATTCATACGTCATAGTGGACCATTTATCATGCGAATCTGATAATAACAGTACATAAATCTAGTCCCTCCAAAACCGACACTAAGCCAAAAGCCAGTTTCCCATAAAAGAAGAAAATAATCCAGCTTTTCTCCAACATTGCGCGGTGAAGTAAAATCTGCTCACTTATTTGAAGACAAGTTATTTCCTATACGGACTTCCCTTTCCTAAATATTGGAAATATTGGCCGCGCGCCCATTCTATTCAAATCAGTAAGGCTTATACCCCACTATTCTCTCCAAACAGTAATACCTATCATTATATATACACAGTACCTACGTATTATGTATTAATCATGCGTGATCGAAAGCACGGTATTCCATGAGCACAATGTTGTTGGAAATCAACGTATGATCGACAATCTATCCTTTGTCATTGTCGAAGTTTAGGCAAGTATTTCTGTGATATTCATTTCATATTTCTTCTGTTGTATCATTAATTTTGTCTACATCTACAGATATTTTGAATAATGCTTCGAGTTTATTACATTCAGCTCTCGATTCATCATTTAACATTTATTTTATCGGATAAAATATTAGATTTATTTATTGGTTATTGAAACACTAATATCTCTACTCTACAATGCAAAATAGATTTGACAATGTATTATGAGATAACTTTAAAAACGATAGGTACAATTTGAAGACAAATTGTCTATCCGAAACAATAAAGCCACAGCATATTATTATGATACCTTTTATTAATTTGATATCGTGTTTTTTTGTTCCGCATATTTTGTCGAAATAAAAAAAATATCTTTAAACTACTACACTTGATACAGCTAATTTCCATAAATCAAAATGACAGAGGAACTCTTGAGAGTTCGTTAATCGTTTAAGTGATATATATCTCGCTGTAGGTAACAAGGCTAGGACCTAAATCTCGATGCTCAAAATGGATATCCCTTTTGAAATGCTCTAAGGTTTTCGCCCTAATAATTTTCTCGGTACACTTTATCTTGATTGCTTTCAATGATCCTAGAAAGACAAGAGATCTTCAGCGAATCGATCGTGTTAGGAATGTAGCAATGAACTTAGTTTTCAAACAATCAACAGTTAGGAGCGTTCCTTATTCCAACAATCTATTAGGTAAGCCATGTGGCCTTGATTGTGGCCTGTAATCACAACCACGCAACTGCCTTTTTTTAGTAAAACACCAGTAAAAAATCACCGCGGCCTCTTTTGGGCATTCCGAATGGGAAACAGTAGAGATGAGTGAGCGGTTTAACAACGTTGTTCAGATTAATTGCCCAATACTTCGGTTTAAAGTCTTTGAATTGTAACATTTGACACGGACTTCAAGTTTCGTTGTGTTCACTAAACCATTTTAATTTGATCAGTGTTTTCCTCGGCGTAAATTCACTGGACTCGTAAAAACGTAGGAAGTACCCCAGTACAAAATTTAACTTTGTAACGAAGCAAGCTTTTGTTGACAATGTTTAAAATATGTGTATTTTAATAAAAGTTTGTCACGAAGAGATTGAAAAACAAATTAGATCGTCGAGGTATAAACCAAGGATCAAAAACACCAAAGCAATGCAGTTTCTACAAAATCACAGGAGGCTTTATAAAGAATAACAAAGTCTTACCATTTAAAACGAAGTAACTGTTTGTATCTGTAATAAGGTTCCAAAGTTAACGTCGCTAATCTCACTGGTAAAAAGTGATTTTGTTAAACAAAATCGAATTATTTTTTTTTAAACACTACTACCTACCCGCACATAAATCTCATACTTAGTTTTGTTCAATCATCCTCAGTTTTCGTTAAACATTAAAATTGATTACGCGAATTTCGCGTACCGACATGTGTTTCCGATAAATTAACATTAAATTATTGAAATTAAAACGGTTTTTTTTTGTGATTGGTGTTTCTATACATCGTAATAAGAAGCCCAGTGTGTGTAAACCCTCCTGATTGATAACTTTTGTTATATTTGCGGTCAACTTTCAGTTAAAAGTGAACGTCGTAGTTTGACACAATTAGTTCAAAACTGTTATTTTAATTTATTTTGGCTTTCCGGTGCCAAATTTGGACAAAATCTGGACTCCTCGTGTTTGCTGTGCACAGTGTGTTAGCCTATTAACATCATGGGCTAAAGTAACTCGTCATATGCCGTTAGCAGTTCCAATGATATGGTCCGAACCGAAAGAGCATATATCAGATTGTTATTTATGTCAAACTTCTAGAAAAATTATTAATCACAAATCTAGACACTGTGAACTATCCGAATCTACAATCTGCTCACAAAGACCTATCCCACACAGCGATGATTTGCCTGTTCCTCAGCCTCCAATAAACATGGATAACGTGACTGAAGAAAATGAATCAGAGAGTTCTGGTACCGATCCGAGTGTTGAGCCCAGTACTTCATATAGGGAACCTCATATTTGTTGGGCCACAAATTGTAGACTGGCTGATGAAGAGTTTGAACAAAAACTTGTTTTCGAAATATTGTTTGTAATTTTCTTGGAAACCACAGGGCCAAAAACTATAAAGAATTGGTCAACAACCTCTTAACAGCTTACAAGAATATGAGATGCAATATGTCGCTCAACATACACTTTTTACACTCATATTTGGATTTTTTTCCTCAAAATTTGGAACCGTTAGCGACGAACAAGGTGAGCGGTTCCATCAGGACATTTCCAACATGGAAAAATGGTACCATGCCAAGTGGAGTCCGAACATGGTAGTAGACTGCTGTTGGACACTCAAAAGAGATATACCTGACGCTACACATTCCCGAAAATCCTGAATAAAAGTAAAATATAAGTTATTTTTCTTCATTAGATACAATTTTTAACCGTTTTTGCTTAAAAAAAGTTAACTACTGTTGCAAAAAAACTGAGGCTGACTAAATTTTTTTTTTAATGCAAATTAGTTACAAGCTAGTTGTAGATACAAAATAACCCATGCAATTCCATTTACCTTTCATTAATGTCGTTTTTGTCCATCAGTGAAACGACTGAGACGATTACAATTCCTCAATCCACGAGGAAAGGGATGAGAATAGAGATCATGAAAGTCATCAAAGTGAAAATAATTTCTTTTTGGAAAACCTACTCAATCATATGAAACTATCAATGAACATAAAAACCAAAAAACAATTGGCACTGATTTTCCCTTGTAATTAAGCATTGAAAAAAATTTATTATACAAGAGCGACTTGTCTCACAGTATAAATAAAATTATGCCGATATATTAGTTTGCTCTAGGTCATTAGAAGTTTATAACGTATATAGAAAAACGTTTACATAATCACATTGAGTTGCCTAAAATAGTAATAAATTTGTATCGCGCAATATTGGTTCTTGGAAATCATCTTGTGACTAGACATAAATTATTACTGTTCAAATAAGCGTAACCTATCGTTATTGCGACCTTGGCTTACCCCAATTTTAATGTTTATGGGAAAGCAGCTGATTCTCACTGATTACTTGTATATTGCGGTATAATCGGGAATTCCCATTTTAATTCAAGTAAAGATTTTTCTTCTAAAAATCGTTTCTACCATTGCGGTTTTATTAAACTCGAATTCTGGATTATTCTTAAGTATTAAATTAAATATAGTTTATAAACACTTGAATAAATGTTGAGAACGTAGAAAAAGCTTTGAAACATCGATCGGTTCTTTAAATATCGTAAGACAAGGCGTATTTTAATAATTTACACAGAGTTTGCCAATGCAAACAACGTCCAAGGGCTCCGTTAGTTCAAGGTGTTACAATTGATAAATGAAATACATCGCTCAAGGCAGCCACCGACTCGTTTTGGCTCCTACTCGCTACGTACACTAACAATATAAAGCCAGTTTATGTAACTCTTATCTTTGCTTGTAACTTTGACATAATGAAGTTCTGTAGAAATTTCAGAAGCCTCCGAAACAAACATTTTAGATTTGGTAACGTTGAAAACAAGCAGTAGCGTTTCAATTTTGTCAGACAGATTATCTTCTTTAATTCTGAACTGAATCCCTAACATAATTATTTAGAAGCTATAAAGAACAATTCGACAAATAAAGGATGCCATTATAAAATAGGCAAGAGTAATCGAACGATTGTTACTTATCGCGTCCCTATACATTAGTTCAAAGGCAATTATCGATAGGATTACAGTGAAACCTTGCGGAGTTACAAATCACACGACCTTACTGTTTGCCAGGTGAATGTCAAGGGTATAATTTGACGTTGGCCAAAAGTTTCTGCGTATTTACGGTTCTTTCAACGTAGCCCTTGCACTTGTTGAATGAGTTTTTAAGACTTATTGTAGTAATGATAGGAAAGTTTTCACGTGACTTTCCCAAGCAAAGTTTTGAAGATGGCTAATCTTTCTACGAGTTGTTCGTTGCGTTCGGAACACTACTAATTCACTGTAGATCAATAACAGTCATTTTTTCGATCTATTACTGGAACCTGTTATCAAACTTTTCACATCTATCATTACTTTATTGTCTTACCCCGATTCTAAGTTTTAGTGACTACAGTAATTGCTTTATTATATTTCATAATTAGTGTATTGCGGAAACCAAGAAATGATAAGAGCAAAAACAAAACCTTTATTATTATAAATTTGGTTGTGTTTTGTGTTTACTGAATTACCCAATATATAGTACAGTTTTCCTCTTAAAGACAAAACTAGAGCATTAATGAGATTTAGTTTTGCAAAGTTTGTTTTGTGTTTTATAATTGTACTGAAGTATCATGACAGATAAACAAGCAGAGAAGTTGTATAAACTATTTTAATTTTAAATACATGAATAACGATGCTCACTAAATGAAATGTCAAATTACGAAGACAAATGCCTCTGAAAGCATTGCTACTAACACTTATCAGTATACCGACTTTAACTACAATGGAACTACATATTCTAATGGAGACTAAAATATTTAAACTACGCTCACATTGTACAAAGGTATTTGAAGGTAGGTCAAAAGAACCGTTACAATCAGTTTTAACCGACTTCATAAAACATATGTAACTACTAAGAAAACAATTTAGAGCAATGAGCAATAGATACTTAATTGGATTATGAAAGTTTTTATGTAATCTAATTGGATTCTTTAAAGATTCCCAATTAGTAAAATCAAAGAGAGTAAATGAATAGTAGAAATAACTGCAAACGAAAAAGAATTAATGACTGAAAGGCTTCGTCTAATTATGATAATTAAGGCGAAGGTCGCACCGGTACAAAACATACCTCGTCCGAACGGTCGACATTACAGAGCGTGTTTTCTTCGAGCAGCAGCGCCTGATCTATATCTAGACTTACTTGATGGACTACAATTAAGTATATAGGTAGGCTTTTGTAGGTTAGGCCGGTGTTTGACCCGCGGACGACGCAAACAAGCCAGGCGCATGCGTCGACCGCCGTAAACACGGCTTACTCCGGGCGGCCCGGGCACGTGGCACCGGGCTAGGGACACTAACCGTCGGCAGCCGCCGCGATCACACCCAGCACCAACACTCGCAGTAATGTGAGCGCCATAAAATCACAAGCATTTGCACTGCACTCGATAAGTTCCAGTAGCGGGCTGCGTGGACACTACTGGCGCAGCCCGCTTCCGACGGCGCACTGACGCGGCGGCGGCCGCCCGCGCCCGCCGCTGTCCCCGCCCGACCCTACGGCCCTGTCCATTCAACGCATTTTCTGTCATAGCGAATCGATAATCGCATTATACTTCCGCTTCCAAGCACGCGCGCTGCATCCAAACTAATTCACGAGATACATGGAGTGGCTCGTACGCTCGTTATCGCGTAGGTGGAGAAGGAAGACAGCGTTCGATGCGCCTCACTAGAGTTGCCGCGAGTACTCACGCTGTCCCGGGAGCTTGTAAACTAATTTACAAGTTATGTCAACTTACAAAGTTAATTTAGCACGCTTTGAGACTCTTGCTTTTGTCACACTTTTTTAAAACATCGCTCTCACTGCTACTTTGTGAAAGTCGAAACAGGAAAAATAAAGTTGTTTTGATCAGTCTATTGATGTAACAAAACCTAGAAAAACTCACTTAAATCTAATTTGCTACTTATCTCTGTTCTTCACACTTTAACACTTTTCGATTGAAAGTTGTTCAATCTAGTGCGTATTGAGGTAGGTCAGGCGGTACGATTGACCCAATATTGGGTTGAGACCTGTTGAGACCGAGAACTCGGTGAAAGTGTGAAAATGTTTTATGAGACATTTATTATATTATTATTAGAACTAATAAATTTATGAAAATAACTATAATATACTACCAATAACTCAAATTCTAAATAATTTATTTTTCTTGGTTTCGAAGTCTCTTGGTGTCCCATACTGTCAGACATTACCAACCGCAAAATATAATTTGCCGTAGTTATGTAAATAAACACTTGTAAAATAATATCTATCGTAATGCAGTCCTAGGAATGTTGCTTCAATATACAATATTCATGATATTTTTCAAATGTTTCTAAGCAACGCTTTTATAGAGAACAAATAAAATAACATCGATTTTAACTTTTTTTTTTTCAAATAATTATTGAACGAAATTAACACAGACAGGTTGTAAATTTTGAAAATTTGTGACTACAATAATTTATAACATAACATTTAAATAATAAGATCGGAGATAAAGTGGGTTTCCTGCTACACACAAGTCCGATGTCAGCCTTTATGATGAATACTATTCAAATAGCCTTATAGTAATCATTAAGAGTCATCTAAGAGCGGTAGTCTTTATAGTCGTTCAAAAGTAGTTGCATATTTATTGTACAGTCAAGCAAAATTGTGCGATATTACATTGTTTTATTGCTACAGTTCTGTTTTTTCTGTATCGATTGTGCATGCTTTCTTTGTTTTTATTTTCTGTCTGTACGCTCTTGGCTGATTGCAGAGGATTGATTTTGTATTTGTCTATATAATATATAGTCGTAGATTATATAATAATAAATAAAGAATTTGAATTTTCAACCACAGTCGTGTGCAGTGCAGTCAAATGGAGGTAGTCAGAGATAGTGTTACTCTAACCGCCCCGTCGTCATGTTAAAGTAGTGGAACTAGGGTTACCAACCGTATCATAATATATAGTATTGTATAGTATTTTGGGTTTGTGTACTATATATTGTTGACGAGATGTATAGTACGCTAAACTACTATTTTTCAGTTGGTGGATCAATATTTATTTTGCAACACCGAAATTAATAACAAACAAATTCGGTTCGAACCGAACGCGCCTGCCTAAAAATGAGCTTTTGTTCTATATTAATTTATATAATGCGATAAAGCATATGACACTTTTATTGTAGACAAAAAATTTACAAAAATGTAAGTGCAAAAAATATGGTGAACAAATGTATATGTACTACAAAGAGGCAATGCTGCCAGTCTGTTGGGTACCTTAAGCAATGCCAGCTTTCTAAGCGGCAACTTTGAGGAAGTCTATTATTTAAGATAATGTGTGGTTTTAAGCTGGTAAATATTAACGTATGTATGTTTTTTTTGTTATTAATAAATATGTACATAAGTTAGTAATAATTAAGTAGGTTTTTCTATTTTTTTTTCTTTCCACAAAATACTATGTTTCTGAAATGTACTATATTTTTTAAAGCTTATTGAAACATACTATAATCAACCGAAAGAATGATGGCGACCCTAAGGAACTGTGTCTGTGATTATCGCGATAACAGTACCGTTAGAATCAGTAAGTATAACTAACCGTAGCTGTGACCGATCAGTTTCCTAGAATGCTCTAACAAAATAGTAAAATACACGCCCCGGCTTCACACGGGTAGGAATTTTCTAAAAACAATATACAGCCCATGTCACTCGCTGAGCCCAGGTTGCTACCTTTCTACAGGTGAAATAATTTTTGAAATACCAGTTTTTGAATTTATCCATTACATACAAATTCACCTCTTCATAATATTGTAGTATAAAATAGATTAACATAGATAATAGATGACTATTCTTAACGAGCTTATTCAAATATACATAGGTATATAGGTTTACTATACCGCTGAACAAATAGGCCGTAGACGCGGTGGCGGTGCATCTATCTTCCAAGTCGTGGTCCCGAGTTCAACCCCGGTCAGGTCAATATTTAGAAATAAACTTTTAGAAATTGTTCTGTAGTCTGGGTGTTGCTGGGAGCTTCCTTGCCTACTTCGTTGTGTGGTGCCCACAGTACTTTCCAAATCCTTAGTTCGGGTTCACGCAATTTGTGTAATTGTTTGGAGTGTTACAATTATAACACTGCGATAAAATATTCGAAATATAATAAGTTATGAGTTGTGTCTTTCAACTTAAGTAGTGGGAACGGAGGGGGAATAAGTTCCCTCTCTGTCGCTCCTAGCGCTGGACAATCACATTGCTAGTTTGTTACGTCACAGCTCTATACTGCCATCTCCCTCTAGCTAATTGACGACCTCTATGGCGCAATGGTCTAGGCGTTGTGTCTAAGCGTGGATGGTCCCGGGTTCGATTCCCGGCCGGGTCAATTTTGGAATATTTTTTTCTAGATTGTCTCGGGTCTGAGTGTACTGGGAGACGCCTCAGTTGTTGTCGTCGTCTGGTTCTTGTAGCACAGGGTATGAGACCAGATGATCGGAGTGTATCATCTGGCGCACTTATTTAAAAAAAAATTCCTACTCTTCCCCAATATCAAAATTTAGAACCCAATTTCTGTCGATTTTAAAGTAATTTTTGTAGTTTTACTACAATATATAAAATACACCAGTTATAAGAACAGTAATTTATCCTTTATTTATCCTATCATTTATTTATCAAAATTCGAGCCCACACTACTAGGTGGTAATCGAGGAATGAAAAAATGTCCTTGAATCCTTCTTATTCGCTCTCAAAGGAACGGAATTGTCCCTTTCTAATTAAGAGTACCTTAGTAAAAAAGGGCCAATATCTCCTTCGAGACAAAGAGAGACTAGATTTCAAGGTCGTTTTTAGGGTTCTGTATTAAATGATATAAAATGAAACCTGGAACAATTTCATCCTGTCTGTTCTAGGAGATTATCCGTCTGTCTGTCTGTATATCACAGCCACTTTACTCGACACTATTGGCGCTACAAACATATAGCTGCAATTTGGAAGATATATTTCTATAAAGCGCTATACAAAAGCGTAGCAAAATTATGAACAAAATATATAGGTGGCATTTCATACATTTAATGCAGCGCGCATAATCTATCCATTTAAGAAGACGCACTGGAAATTTTGACGCCAGGGATCTCAATTATTCTAAGTGACTACAAAACGTATGACAGTGATATTTGGTATCCTGGTTCTTCATTTCGTTGACTTCATTTTGACAGTTGCGATACACGATTGGTTAACTTTTGTAACACAAAAAAAATATCAAAGAAACTTCTTTTAAAACAGAAATTTTCATTTTTCGGAGCAACGGGACCGATTTATACTTCTAAATTTTCTGTATAGTTTACTTTAAAGGTATTCCTCAAAATAACAGTTGGATTTTTAAAATTATTTATAGTTTTAAAATAAAAAAATAAAACTGTTTTTTCGTATTTTTCGTAAGCTAGCGGGCGCACGGTTGCATAGAGCAGAAGGTCTATTTTAGATTAAATTATGGTTTATCATTGCGTCGCCTTAAGGTGACGTAGTGATAAACAATAATCTAAAATAGACCTTCTGCGCCATACAAACGTACGCGCGCTAGCTTATGAAAAATAAAAAATAAAAGTTATTTTTGTTCATATTAAAAACGATAATTAATTTTAAACCCAGCTGGCATTTTGAAGACTGTATTTAGATTTATCTACCAGAAAAGGAAGCATAAATTGGTCCTGTGACTCGGAAAAATGTAAATTTCTGTTTTAAAAGAGGTTTCTTTGATTTTTTTTTTCTGTGACAAAAGTTAACCAATCCTGTAACGCAACTGGCAAATTGAAGTCAATTAAATGAAGAATCAAGTTACAAAATATCACTCTTATACATTTTGTAATCACTTAGAAAAATTTAGATCCCTGCCGTTACAATTTCCATTTCGTGGCCTTAACATACGACTCAAAAATTATATAGAGGTTTATAAACTTTTTTACTTAAGTCAATGGTGGGTGAGATATGCTCTTCTAAAGGTGTTAAAAGTGTGCCCTACTCACTTTTTAACTGATGCGAAAGATTTTGATAAAATTTAAGGTAATAGGATTTAAAAACACTTTCGAACTAAAATAGTATGAATAAGATATGTTATTGTTTCCACCACTGCAGAACGAAAGGCGAATCGTTTGACAGCTCGAAATGACAGGAGTTGTCAATGTCTCTGTCGCTGCTACGTCAGTGTGTTAATATTATGGACGTATTAGATTTGGGCAGCACGCACTTTAAAAATGAGTATCGTGCGAGGGCCTCTTTTAAACGTGCTAGCACACTGTGCTAGTACAGTGAGTTGGCACGTTTGTGCGAGGCTGGAGTAACTGTGTTAGGGAAGTGAGGAGGTGTCCGTTGAGTGTTGAATGCACATGCACGTCGCACGCACTGTGCGAGTGTGCCTGAGGCGACGACTCGTGAGTAGCGAGCACAATCAAAAGAGGAAAATAAATTTCATACGTCGCCTACATTCACCAGCTTAAATTATCTATTCGTACGAAATTATTCATTATGTCGTTAGTAATAGATAATAAAAGTTCGAATAATAATCATTCAACTCGCGCCTCACATCATCGCGGTTCGCGGCCGGTTCGATTGTGTAACTGTGTGCTAGTGTGCTACCACAGTTTTATTCTACGAGGCCTTCCCTCTTTTCCAAAACTGTGCTATTTAATAGTCCGCAGTCCTGTTAGAGTGATACGTCCATGGTTAATATTTTTCCGTTCATATTCAATTTAAAAATAATAAAAACACACTACAGTGTAGTAAACAATAAAATCCCATTGTGCACCGCGCGTGTGTTATTCATCAGCTCGAAATGTCTTTTATCGTAACAGAAAACTCGGATCGCTCGCACCGTCAGCTCAAGTTACTACAAGATAAAGGTACCTACTTCCCTTTTCCTTTTCTGCTCATCGTCGACGGTTTGGCTTTTGCTAAACCATTTCTGGTCCTTCAATCCTATTTGAACCACAAAAGCCTATATCCTATAACCTATGGAGTTCCACTAAATTCAATTCTTCAACGTTTTTCACATCAAAAAGGAACCTTCAAACATTAACAACGAAAATGTATGTCAGTTATCATTATTCACATTACCTACAAATTTTAATTATTACTACTTGAATTCACAATAGTTCAATCTTTTGTATTATAACATCATTGAGTTCAATCATGTATATAAAAAACCCGTTTATTTGTCTCTTTGCTTAAGTAATTTTTCTTTACATAATATATTATATATGTCGGTGGAAATAATAAAAGGCACTCATTTGACTATACCATGGTAAAGCGCGACTTCCGATGACGCACTAACGGAACGTCGGGGCCGACGCTGAGTCTGTAAGACTACGGCGGCCGGTGCGATAGCATTTCTCCGACGGATCGTTTGCCATTATTAAATTTCCAATTACCTACGTAATAATTGTTACAAAGAGTTTTCTGTCGTTTGCACATTAACTTTGTCTTAACGTTGTATTTTATGGAGTAGTTCGCCTCTTGTAAGATTAGGTACCTATTTCTCATGGCTGAGTTGCAAAAGCACGAATTGCCCCGTGTCTTTTCCGACATATACATAATGTAGTTTTATGGTTAACAATAGTGGTACAATAACAGTTCTCAGCTCAGCTCCGCTCATTTGCAAATAGTAATTAATTTAAGCAAAAAAAAATAGAACATTTTTTGTTTCTTTATTTATCTCTATAATTTACTAGCTTTTGTTCAAAGTAGAAAATTGAACATGCCTAAAGCCTAAAAAGTCGCAAGCAGCTAGGTTCAGAGAAGCATCACGTGCAATCACCTCGCTGCATGATACTGCAAAAGCCATATTGCAGGATGACAGCAAGGAACTTATCATAGAGTTCAAGGCCAAATTTAATAAACTAGATAGCATTAGGGCTAGGTCGGACCATATACACTACGAAATACTGGATTTACCAGATTTGGATGATACTAAAGAACAGTTTTATACGGAGAACTGTGACGTCTGCTCTCAGGCATGTGAATTATCCTGGTGGCTGATGCAAAAATAAATAATAAACGCACAATCTTAGCACCTTCTCAGCCTTCGGCTCCTTCCACATCCAGCACACCAGGATCAGTACTGTCCAAAATAGACTTACCAAAGTTTTCACCAAAATTAGAGGACTGGCGATGGCCAACGTGTTATCGTCATTTTCAAAAGTTTTACAAACATCATAATCGGCTTAACCGGTGCAGTTAAAATGCACTACCTGTTATCTTGTCTGTCGTCTGGGAAGGCACTAAGCTTAGTATCGTACTTGATAATAACCAATGAGGATCTATGAAGTAGCTCTGGAACGTCTAACTAAGCGTTATGAATACAGAAGACTTCTTATTAATATAATTATAATATATACTCAGACATTTTCACACAGCGCCATCTAGTCCCAAAGTAAGCAGCACAGCGCTTGTGTTATGGGTACTGGACAACTGATATACTACTTATATACCTTTCTTTTAAAAATAAATACACATTATACATAAACACCCAGACTCGGGGCGGGAATCGAAACCGCAACCCCCGTTTACTTTCCGACGCGCTTAGCCGTTGCGCCACGGGGGTCGTCGATAGGTTTGTGGACATCATACTGGACTTTCCCACAATCGCAGCCCGTTCGGACCTTCGACGTCTCACCACGCTCATCTCCGCTCAGTCTAGTCTCCAAAATTTAAAACTACCGGTCACTGAATGTGATTACATGTCTGTATCCATTGCTGTTCGCAAGCTAAAAGGGGAATTCCGCTCACTCTTCGAAAGGCAGCATGGATCGGATGATCAGCTGCCCATACTCAAAGACTTAATTGCATTTCTTGAGGATGATGCTCGATACTACGAGACCAGTGCCCACACTCCACCTACTACTCATAGCACACTTAGCACACAGATCCACTACAGACAACAGCAGCAAGGTCAATGCTCTCAGCCACGCCAGGATAACCGGCGATAACAACAGTGGCCGGTTATCAGTCAGCTCAACCCTCTACGTCTGTCTTCATATTCAGCTCAACCGCAAAAATCTCCTCGGCAACAATCTTCTCTGCAACCTACTCGACAATCACCCATTTCCCAACACACTAACATGAGCTAAATGTGCTTAGCACACAGACCCACTACAGACAACAGCAGCAAGGTCAATACTCTCAGCCACGCCAGGATAACCGGCGATAACAACAGTGGCCCGTTTACCAGTCAGCTCAACCCTCTACGTCTCGGTCTTCATATTCAGCTCAACCGCGAAAACCTCCTCGGCAACAATCTTCTCTGAAACCTACTCGACAATCACCCATTTCCCAACACACTGAACTATTATTGCCCAGGTGTAATACCAAGGGGCATACATTAAGAAGCTGTGAGAGGTACAATAGCCAGTCACCCAAGGACGTTGGGACTTTATTCACGCGCGCAATAGAAGCCGAAAGTGCTTAGGCCCCCATATGAGTCTGAGTGCAAATCGACAGGACAGCGTAAAGAGTGTGGCAGTCCTAACCATCACATCTCACTACACCGTCACGGGTATGAATCGCTCAAAGGCAGCTCAACTCATTTATTACCACCTGCATTCCGGGAAGCTCCTCATACTCGACCTGTAAATCCATCTCATTCATCTCACTCAGCCGCCATCTCTGTGCAATCTGGGAAACCTCGCTCACAGTTGTGACTAGGTTCTTCACCACATATTACTACTATGCATAATGCTACTATCAATTTGCCTATTGCTATATCGGCTCATACCTCAATGTCCAATCATAGTAAAACCACACATACTATTTCTCACCCTGACGATGCCTATGACAAACCAGTCTTATTACACACAATCATGATGAAACTAATGGAGCCAGAGCATTATTGGATTGTGGCTCAGTGATAATACTAATAACCCAAGAAACAGCTTATAAATTAAGACTACCAGTTAGACGAGCAGCGTTAAATATTGTAGGCATAGGTAATTTCTCGAGAAAGAATTGAGATACACTCTTCTACCTTAGTCATTGGGACTATTACTCAATACCCGGACCAAGAAAAATAACAGACGGAGTCATCATAAGTTGCCGCAATTACCACCATGTGTCAAACTAATTTTCCTGTCTTTTTCTATCTCATTGAATGTAATCCCGAGTAAAACAGCCAACCTCACGCTGTCATTGTATACAATGACAGCTTTTGAGTCGGTCATGAAATAATTATTTGGAAAATACCTACTCGTAAATCTTAAATGTTATTCACAAAAATAAAAATATGTCATGGTCAGCTGCGTATCGTTGTACTGTTTAACGTTACCTAGTTACGCGCATTAGTAAAAATCTAAAGTTGGTCAACAAAAAAGGGACACTTTAAGGACACCCTTTCAGAGCAAATACTCCGTCCATTGTGGTATTTGGTCCGAGACTAATCACTCGTTGAATTGGCATCGATACATGGATTGATCAACTATTTTATACTGGTATGTGAGATTAGTAAAAAATTTTTTTTTTATTTAGCGCGACTTGCGTAACATTGTTTAACATTGTTTAAATTATAGTTTAACTTATTTAGATGTGAAAACAAAATTATTGTCTTGCGCAGGAAAAATTAACCACTTCATTGCATTTATCTGTCAAATTTAAATGCAGTAAAGATGCTGTTAACGCCTTTGTAACGTAAAGGGTTAGGTTAAATGTCTTTAAATATCTTGCACATAAATAAGAAAGGATTTATTAGATTAAGAAAATATGTAAAATAAAAATACGTACAAATGAATAATGACAATTAATATTTGACAGTTTATTGTGAGATTATTACATTACAATTTCTTCCTTTCCATTTCACTCAAAAAAGCAATAATTTGTTGAATATTATTTGAAACTTTATAAATACGTAGAATGGAACGTAGACTACTGCTTTACTGACGCACTAAACATCATGATTTATCAAACGATCTCACACTATGGAGGGTAAAAGTAAGGAGAACCGTCTCATATGTGGGGTTAGTTGAAAGTGTCCAGCTTTAAGCTGTAAATAACAGTTCAAAAAGTGTCCAGAATAGCGCTAGAGTAATTAGAGGGCATGAACAAAAAATCGCTTTGAAACACAGTCAGTGATTTATAATAATCGTGAGCTTTTAATATCTTTTAGTGATTTTATTGTGTTGACTGTTATAAAATTTTTGAAAATAATATAATAATAATGTATAATAATAATATAATAATAATAATATAATATACTCAGGCATTTCACACAGAGAAATCTAGTCCCAAAGTAAACAGCACAGCGCTTGTGTGATAGGTACTAAACAACTGATATACTACTTATATAATTTTCTTTTGTAAATAAATACATATTATACACAAACACCCAGACTCGGGGCGGGAATCGAACCCGCAACCCCCGTTTACTTTCCGACGCGCTTAGCCGTTGCGCCACGGAGGTCGTCAAATAAATAGAACAATAATGGTGAAAATTTACCCTCTAGCTATAGTAGCGCCACCCTTATTTAACGCCTTCCTACTGTTAGGGTCATTATTTGAAGCATTTTAATTCTTAGTTTTAAAAGTAAGTTTTGTTGTCTTTGGTATTTTTATTATATCTTTTTTAATACTGGTAACTTTATTTAAATTATTTTACTAAATGAGGTAGTCGACAAATAAGCAATCAACATATTATTTTTCCCCACTTTTTGTAAAGACATAAAATATGTGGGTTTGAAGCGTTGCGGGGTATTTTATCGTTTCTTTTTTCTGTAGTGCGATTCTCTAACGCAAATTAGTCAAATTCACTTCTGAATCCGCGGTGAGATTGTCAACTGTGATTTGGTATTCTCTAGTCGACAGAGATACTAGCGCCCCCTCAATGAGTGGCGGCGGCGAGTTGTACTATTGTAAATGAATTTTATGAAGTTTCGCTAAATATAACAATCCAATCTATATAAACGAGTTTTATTTAACGTAATTATCTCAGAAGAAGTTAAAATACTCTAAGACGAAATATCGACTGAGATGTTTACTCTTAAAGCAATCCCCGACCAACTCGCATCTAAGATCACTTCACTTCGCTCCTAGAATGTTTGGTTTAGAGAATTCCATTTGAAGGTCAAGTGAGTTCGAATGCGAAGTGGGGTGAATTGTTGAGCGAGTCTCGCTTTGGGTGATTCGAGTTTTTACAGAATTGCATATCTGTAGTGCGATTCTCTAACGCAAATTAGTCAAATCCACTTCTGAATCTGAAGTGAGATTGTCAACTGTGATTTGGTATTCTCTAAAGTCGACAGAGATACCAGCGTTGCCTCGATGAGTGGCGACGGCGAGTTGTACTATCGTAAATGAATTTTATGAGTTTCGCTAAATATAACAATCCAATCTAAACAAACGAGTTTTATTTAACGTAGTTATCTCAGAAGAAGTTAAAGTACTCTAAGAGGAAATATCGACTGAGATGTTTACTCTTAAAGCAATCCCCGACCAACTCGCATCTAAGATCACTTCATTTCGCTCCTAGAATGTTTGGTTTAGAGAATTCCATTTGAAGGTCAAGTGAGTTGGAATGCGAAGTGGGGTGAATTGTTGAGCGAGTCTCGCTTTGGGTGATTCGAGTTTTTACAGAATTGCATATCTGTAGTGCGATTCTCTAACGCAAATTAGTCAAATCCACTTCTGAATCTGAAGTGAGATTGTCAACTGTGATTTGGTATTCTCTAAAGTCGACAGAGATACCAGCGTTGCCTCGATGA
The DNA here is from genome assembly GCA_907165235.1 of Zeuzera pyrina. Lineage (NCBI taxonomy): Eukaryota > Metazoa > Arthropoda > Insecta > Lepidoptera > Cossidae > Zeuzera > Zeuzera pyrina. The sequence goes on from OU015628.1 coordinate 23,514,720, forward strand.
GTGGCGACGGCGAGTTGTACTATCGTAAATGAATTTTATGAAGTTTCGCTAAATATAACAATCCAATCTATATAAACGAGTTTTATTTAACGTAATTATCTCAGAAGAAGTTAAAATACTCTAAGAGGAAATATCGACTGAGATGTTTACTCTTAAAGCAATCCCCGACCAACTCGCATCTAAGATCACTTCACTTCGCTCCTAGAATGTTTGGTTTAGACAATTCCATTTGAAGGTCAAGTGAGTTCGAATGCGAAGTGGGGTGAATTGTTCAGCGAGTCTCGCTTTGGGTGATTCGAGTTTTTACAGAATTGCATATCTGTAGTGCGATTCTCTAACGCAAACAAGTGAAATCCACTTCTGAATCTGAAGTGAGATTGTCAACTGTGATTTGGTATTCTCTAAAGTCGACAGAGATACCAGCGTTGCCTCGATGAGTGGCGACGGCGAGTTGTACTATCGTAAATGAATTTTATGAGTTTCGCTAAATATAACAATCCAATCTAAACAAACGAGTTTTATTTAACGTAATTATCTCAGAAGAAGTTAAAATACTCTAAGACGAAATATCGACTGAGATGTTTACTCTTAAAGCAATCCCCGACCAACTCGCATCTAAGATCACTTCACTTCGCTCCTAGAATGTTTGGTTTAGACAATTCCATTTGAAGGTCAAGTGAGTTCGAATGCGAAGTGGGGTGAATTGTTGAGCGAGTCTCGCTTTGGGTGATTCGAGTTTTTACAGAATTGCACGGCTGATCGCGGTGTTGAGTCGTACGGACGTAAAGAGAGTAAAGTGCAATGTCGTGATTTTGGCGAACCGTGTTAAAAAGTGGATTTAATTCTGTACTTGTATCTTGGTTATAATAATATCATGTAATTGAAACAAATAATGACAAAGAAAAACAATAAATATAAATAGGGTAATTGTAAATAATAGTAAATAGAAAGTGTAAATAGTACAAAGAAATCAATAAATATTTACACACAAAAAATAAGTATACAAATAGTGTAAGTGTAAATCAGCCATTCCCAAAGTGGGAGATAACGCCCCCTTGTGGGCGCTGCAGGCCTAAAGGGAGGTAAGAGACCCAGAAAAAAAATGGGGGCGTTGTGTAGAGGCTTGGGGGGTGATTTGTAATTTCATTTAGCTAGGAGGCATCTTAGACAACGACTGCATGACTCAAAGTGGGCAGTAGACAAAATAAGTTTGGGAACCTAGAGTGTAAATCATAATAAGTGAAACTCAATATTATATATTATAGATACATGTAATACTTAGTGATGGGAAATAAAGAAAGGATTTATTATTATTATTATATATTGGTTATAAAAGTGTAATAATAACCACAATCGATGTATAGTGTTAAAGTATAAGCATATGTACTGATCTTCTGATTGTGAATCGAATAAAACATTGTTAATTGTGTAAAAAGTGTTTATTTGACGGACTACCTACATGTATTATTATACTACAGACACTTTTTGATACACAGAGACGGTTCTCCTTAACTCTACCTTCCATAGATCACACCATGATCACACCAACGACGTTACGCAACGCATTAATAGTCAAAGTCAAATCAATTTATTCAAGTAAACCCAATTACAAGGTATTTTTGAACGTCAAATCTACTTTAGTTCGTTTCGAATAGAAAACCTGGACACTGAGAAGAACCGACAAGAAACTCAGTCAGGTATCATTTTTTCAACTTCATTTTACAAAAGGTTTATTAAAATACAATATTTTCATTAAGCCAGTAAACGCATGTGCAGAGAACATCATTTCCAGACTATTGTTTTATCTTCAATGAAATCGTTTATTTTATAGTATGATTGTCTAGTCAATGTACGTTTTATAACCAATCTAAATTTATTCTCTGTTAATTGAGTAATTCTTGAGGAACTTTATTATAAAAACGAAAACAGTTACCTAAAAATGAAACATTTGACTTATGTAATTTAAATTTTGGAATAACCAATTTATCACGACCTCGGGTTTCCATACCATTCATATCGCCATTCTTTTTAAACTGATCTATATTTTTTCTCGTATACATAATAATTTCAAAGACGTATAAGGAGGGCAAGGTGAGGACATTAATGTCTTTAAAACGATCTTTAAGTGATTCTCGTGCATTCATCCTATAGATGGCACGTATTGCTCTTTTTTGTAAAATGAAAATGGAGTTAATATGCGCCGCTGATCCCCACAGCAGAAGGCCATAGGACATTAAACTGTGAAAATATGCAAAGTACACCAACCTTGCCGTATCCACATCTGTCATTTGCCTAATGCGTCTAATTGCATATACCGCAGAACCGAGCTTACGAGCCAATTATTACGAGCAAATATGGTCCGCCCACTGTAACTTGTTATCTACTGTTAAACCCAGAAAACTAGCTGACTTAACGAATTCTAATTGTTTCCCACCCAGTTCTATTTTATCATGGATTCTGGGTACATTAGAAAGGGAAAATTTAATACATTTAGTTTTTTGTGCATTCAGTAGTAAATTATTGGCAGCGAACCATTTCGAGACATCTGTTAGGATCCTGTTTACCCAAGTAATATCTAGATTTTTTCTGTCTAGTTTAAATAACAATGAGGTATCATCAGCAAACAATACTGTTTCGCATAAGTCCCTGAGCATAAATGGGAAATCGTTAATATATACCGAAAACAGGAAAGGTCCCAAAATTGATCCTTGGGGAACTCCCATTTTTAACTTTGAACCCACAGACAAAACCCCATTAACACTCACTTTCAGCTCGCGGCCAGACAAATACGAGATCACGAGATCGAGAGCGTTACCACGTATTCCATAGTCAATGTATTTAGTCAATGAAATGCACTTAACTAAAAAAGAAAATAAGGTTTAACCAGATGTCGCGCAAGCCGCCCTTAATGTTAATAACTGAAAATAACTGAAGATATGATAATAATAATTTCCATACAATTATAACATCGAAAAGACCTCAAAGAATAGCAAAATTGTCCCTTGGACAACTAAAAGTGGTTTATCTTGGAATGTAATGTAAATAATGTGTAAGTGTATATAAGGAAAAATATCTATATGTTGTGTAAAAGTTAATTGAATATGTTGATGGGATAGATGTTAGCTTTATGATAAATAAAATATTTATGTAAGAACTGAATATGTGAACTATATTTCCAAGTAATTTATGGCAGGAATTCAGGGACAGTAATGAGACAGTACATTCTCATTGTGAACTAGCGGTCTCTCCCGACATCGCCCGGGTTGACTTTGTTTTTTCTGCACTAAAAATTTAGTACATATGGCGGATTTAATGCCAAGTGGCATTCTCTACCAGTCAACCATTGGGTGAAATGAGAAAGTATTTGGATAGGAAACCTACTACTAAAAATAAAATTATATACTCATACATAGGTTCATATGTACTATACACACAATAAAAATATATAAATACATACAATAATACACAAATATATACCAAATACAAAATAATACACAATATTTAAATAAATATGAATACTAATGAGGCATTTATGCTACTTAATTATCTTCTTTTAAATAGAATTTCTGTAACATTTTTTTAAAAACAAATTTGGAGGTACATTTCCGGATTTACAGAGGCAAGATGTTCCAGAGTCGAATAGCTGTGACAGTGAAGGATTTAAACGTAAAAGTCGAATATCATTTACAGAACGAAGGTTGAAAGAATAAAAGTTACTAAGGAACTAAAACAGTCTTTCAAGATAAAGCGGAGTGTTGGTTCAAAAAGAATAGAAAGTCAAGTGCACAGTATGCGGACGTTTCTACGTGGTTGAATGGTAATTTAATCTGAACGTGATATTGAGAACTGTGATCAAACTTTCGAAGACCAATTACAATCGAATGCAGTTGTACAGCAAACGGTACAGTTTGTTAAGAGGCTCTTAGGAGATGTCTGAGAAATATATTGTAGCACAAAGGAGTAACGCTTGGTGAACTGATTCTCGGCAGAAGTCTAGCGCTTTCTACCACAATAGCCTAGCACTTGCTTGGATTTACTGTAATGCCAAATCGAGCCGACCAATCAAGTTATAAATGGCAGTATCTATGTTGGTAGGTAATATCAGTTTGCGTATACAACTGTAGGTTATCTGCATAGAGGTGGTAAGAGCATTGAAGACGGACAGTTAGGAAATTGAAAAAAATTGAAAAAAGAAGAGGTGAAAGAATTCTGCTCTGTGGAATACCAGCAACCAAATCACTCCATTCAGAGGTATTCTGATCGTCGCGTTAGGCCTGTTGGCGTCCACGAAGATAAGAAGAGAACCATTCCAGTGCTAACGGAGACAGACTAAGGCGAGAAAGCATAGCAAAGAGAATGTCGTGATCTACGCAATTAAAAGCGTTGGAAAAATCTATTAACACCAGTACTGTTAGCTGGGTGTTTTCCATATTGTTACGGATGTCCTCTGTAACTTTCATGAGAGTTGTAGAAGTACTATACCCAGGACGAAAGCCAGATTGAAAAGGACTTAAGAAGTCAAACTCAGTTATAAATGAGATTTTTGCCTATGGACAACAGATTTGAGAATTTTAGACAGAAAGGAAAGAATAGAAATTGGTCTGAAATTATTAAGAGCAGTAGGATTAGAAATTTTCGGAAGAGGTATTGCGAATGCTTTAACTTAAGTAAGCCTAGGAAAATCACCACCTGTAAGAGAAAAGTTAATAGTAAAAGTAAGCACAGGTACATAATAAATAATATATAACCTATGTCCATCTGAAATGATATATGTTCGTTCAAATAGTGAAATATTTTTTTAAATAGGTGCGTAGGTTCCGGAAATTAACCTCCACATATAAACAAACTTACAAAATCTGCTCTCTCTCTCTCTCTTTATATATTCCACCATGGTTCCACATGCATTAAATTTAGTATTTTTCCAGGATAAGGGCGGTTTCAAATTCAAGTTTCAATTTTATTCTGCTTCGTCATCTTTATTTCAATTGCCACTTTCATACTTTAATACTGAATGTTTTTACCATCCACGGTACAATAGGTAAGCAAATGCTTCCCTAATGTGTCGTGTAAAAACTCTTTTCCCGTCGACGATAACGTCATGCCGTAAACGTTATCGTCAACGGAAATGTACGTCTTTATACAACTTTACGTTAGTAACTAATTAATTTGTGATACAACTGTGGTTCGTGTGATGGAAGCCATGTTGCATTGCAGCACGAATTGGGCTGATACGCCCAGTGAAGTACCTACATCTCATAGAATATGGGCGTGAAATAACAGCATCTACTGCTGTTGTGTTTCGTTCGGTGAATGAGAGTACCGGTAGACTATGTCCTCGCCTCCCCTTTTTTCTCCTTCTCTTCCTAAAGGCCGGCAACGCACTCGTGCTTCCCCGGACATTGCGAGTGTCCACGGCTGTGGTGATCACTTCTCCATCAGGTGACTCGCTTGCTCGTTTGCCCCCTTTCATAATAAAAAACTGCATACATTTTGCTTCTCTGTTGTATCGTGGACGGTACAATCGTAGCGATAAAATCGTTCAACGGTAAATTATAAAAGCGATATATAAGGACGCTTTACATACGCAATTACGTATGCGTTACGTGTATATTTCGTGTTTCAAAAAACCAACGTGACGCAATGCGTCCATGCGCCTTTTTCAGCATGTTCGCACGAATCAGAATCCGCAGCATTACAGATTGAGACGAAAAAACACTGCTTTTTTCCATTACTACACCTGCGATTCTCACGGCTAAGAACTTATAAGCGTGTGTACTATCAAACGAAAAGACTTATATGCGCTAAAATACGCAAGTCTGAAACCGCTCTACAGTTGCCTATATTACTTCTTAAAAGTCTTCTGCCTGCTTATCTTTCCGAAAGTAGGCTGAACACACAAACAAACAGACGAAATTTTATAGAAGACGTGCATGTTTAGGTTTTGGTAACACGCAAGTAGCTATATAAGCTTAGAAAAGCGTTTATTTCTAAATCACAGACAGACTTCAATTTTATTTATTTGTATAAATATTCATGTTCAAAACTACACACGTCAAAAAATTCTAAGCAACACACTATAATGTCTGACAAAATTACTACGATATTGATTTAAGATATATTTTTCTTTCTTCGTACCTACTACATAACCTTGTTGTTCCAAAACACCCACTGGCTAAATTAAAAAAAGAAAATACTAGGAGTCTTTTTTTCTTAAATTCTTTTGTTGGAATTTATAGTGGCCTGACGTTTGGCTTTGCTCACAACAATCTTGATTTTTTAAAAAATTTGTCATTTCGACGGCAAATTAAATACAGGTTTCGAGTTTATCAGCTTCTGAAGTATATAGTTTACGTTATGGAATGACGTAATTTGATGGCTGAAGAAATGCAAAAAGCTATAGTGCTTCGAGTGGGAAGAAATGAGTCTGAAGTATCTCGACTGCAATAAATAAAAATGTAATTTATCGCCATTTGCGTTGTTATTCTACCACAAGAGACCCGCGGGGTTATTACCTAAAAATTTACAGACAGCGACAGCCACGCGATCACTACGCAACCGGTGATTAATTGTAATAAAAAAATTAGTATCACGTATGACAATTGCGTATCTATTATTCTATGACCGTAAAATGCACTTATCGCGGTAGATTTAGCGCCACTATACAAATTATATTACACAAATTTTCGTTTTGACAGCAGATATCGCGATATTGGTTGTCGCATGCTGTCTGGAAGTTATGTAATAAACGTGCCGGCCGAATAGCATTCAGCCCGTAGAAGTACAACCAATCTACAGGATCGTTTTATAAAATTGATCGCAAGACGTCAGTCTATGCTAACCACTCGAGAGATGAGTTTAAGGCTACAGGCCTCGAGTGGTGTGGTTGTTAGTCCTCAAACTGTGAGAAATACGTTGTACGAATATGACCTACGTACACGATACCCTATTAGATGCCCACCTATCCGCCGCGGATCGCGCACGTCGAAATGAGTGTAGAAAACGCATGGACCCAGGATCAACGGGATGAAATTTTGACTTCCCATGAATCTCGTTTCGGATTACGTCCTGATATGAGATGCCTCAGTCTATTGTCATGCTGTAAATGCGGAATGAGTGAGGTGCGTCCAGGAAGTACACCTTTACAGCGGCTCGACTGCGATACGAGGGCTGCTATTTATGTATCCGGAACTGGCCAGTTACAGAACAATATTAAAAAAGTAATTATAACATTTAAAAATGGAACTCTTTGGCTGAAGAATACAATTTGTTTCATGTAGCTGTCATTTGTTTATGCTTTGTGGCGTCATTTTGAAAATTGCGAGTCTTTATCACCATGGATTTACGAGGGCTGCTATTTATGTATCCGGAATAACAAAGTGAAACAAACATATCGCTATATGTTTGTTTCACTTTGTTGTTGTGTTCACTGTGTTCGTCGTCGCTTCGTTCAAAATTTTCACGACTTAAATCCATGGTGATAAAGACACGCAATTTTCAAAATGACGCCACAAAGGATAAACAAATGACATCTACATGAAACAAATTGTATTCTTCAGCCAAAGAGTTCCATTTTTAAATGTTATAATTACTTTTTTAATATTGTTCTGTAACTGGCCAGTTCCGGATACATAAATAGCAGCCCTTGTAAGAAGTGAAAATTTTCGTGCTATGATTTATTACGATTTTCGGCGAGGGTTAACTCAAAAACAGTGCATCGATCAACTCACTTCGACTTTTGGGGACGAAGCACCATCGAAAACTACTGTGTATCACTGGTTTAGTGAGTTTAATCGTGGACGGTCTGTGCTCACGGACGAAGTTAAAGAAGGTCGCCCTAAATCGGTTGTTATACCTCAAAATATTGATGCTGTGCGGGAACTAATAATGCAAGATCGTCATGTTACATATCGCGAAATAGAGACGTCTCTGGGCATAAGTATGACGAGTATATGTAAAATATTACACGAACATTTAGCTGTAAAAAACAATTTTTTTCAGGTTGGATTCCGCACAATTTGAGAATTGACCAAAAACGGGCTCGTGTCGATTGGTGTGAAAAAATGTTACAAAAGTACAATCAGGGTGCGTCCAAAGCTGTCTATAATATCTACACAGGTGATGAATCTTGGATATATGCGTATGACCCTGATACTAAACAACAATCAACGGTTTGGGTGTTCCAAGATGAGCCGAACCCAACAAAAGTCATTCGTTCAAAAAGTACTTTGAAGCAAATGTTCGTTTGTTTTTTTGGTATAAATGGACATGTAGCTACAGTGCCACTAGAGGATCGTAAAACGGTTAATTCTGAATGGTACATGACCAGTTGCTTGCCAGAAGTCTTTGAAGAAATAAGAAAGAACAACCGACAACGCAGAATCCTTCTTCATCATGACAATGCTAGCTGCCACATATCGGCCGAAACAATTCGGTATTTGGAAGATCAAAAAATCGAATTAACGGGTCATACGCTGTACAGCCCCGACTTGGCCCCCAACGACTTCTATTTATTCCCAACGGTGTAGAATAAATTACGTGGTCAACGTTTTTCGAGCCGTGAAGAGGCTGTTGATGCGTTCAAAATGCACATTTGGAGATACCTTAATCCGAATGGAAAAAGTGCTACGAAAATTAGTTCCAACGCATGCAAAAGTGCATTAGTCATCATGGTGAATATTTTGAAAAACAATAAAACTATAATAAATGCTATATGTTTGTTTCACTTTGTTATTCCGGATACATAAATAGCAGCCCTCGTAGTTTGGAAGAAATACTGAAAATTAGGCGCACTGAGCTCTTTATAGCTGGCGATATTAACGCTGAAAGTTACATCTAGAACGTTCCAAGATCTTATATTCACCCGTTCGCACAGAACCTTTGCTCGAATTATATTGACACATAAAGTATGACAATCCTCGCTCCACAGCTAGGATTCTAAGAATGGTTGGCGAGGAAAAACGTGGAAGTATTGCCGTGGCCTGCAAAGTAACCAGAGCTCAACCCATCAAATGTGTGTGGGACATGCTCTAGGACGATGTTAGGACGTGTTGCAAAGACGTTGTGGCACACGCATGTAATACACACACGTAATATTAACCCAGCGAAATGTATGTATGTGGACATATGTATGTGTACGAGTGTCATCATGTAATTACCGTACGAGACACGATACTAGTTTCTAAGAGACCATGAAATTGTAAGCATGCGTGTGAATGTTATTGCCAAAATAAATCAAGTCCCGATCACATAGTTGTTTTCTCATTTTGTAACTTCCGACGCAGGTATCCCCAACAATTGGTGACCCCGACGTGATAAAATTGAACCTCTACGTGTTATAAGAGATTTGGACAGGGTGACTGCAACACGATAGTTGCAGGAATGGATGAAACAAATGAGAACGTTTGCCGCAAGAACAGATAAATAATAATTTTTATTGCAAGAAAAATCGTTGTCCACAAGTTTTAAACAGGCGAGGTCATACTCTCTATTGATTTTCATTTACGGAAGAATTAGTGACTAAATTTTTTTCTCTCATTAAGTAAATTGGTCCAGTACGTACAATGTACGCGTACGTGTAATAAAGTATAGTTTTTTTATTCTAAAATGTTATATTAAATTAATTAAACAATTTGAATAGAATTATGAAAATGTTAGTTGTAATTGAAAGCCAGAATTGAGTTATTGGGTTTTAAACATCAGTAGTGAGAACAACGAACATGGTGGGGATAAGCTAGAGCGAGATAGCGTTACAATATCGTAGTGTCGTTGCCCAGCACTAGGAATGACAAAGAAATAGTCCTCTAGCCTTTTCTCAAACACACTGTGAAAAATAAAGTTATTTCCACACCGCTAAGCGTGAAATCGAAAATACTCCATATCTCAAAAACTGCACAACATATCTTATCGAACCCAATTTATGTGAGTCTTTTATAAGTTCCATTATTTCGTTTTTTTTTTAAAATTTTGCGTTCCATATTTAAAAGTTAGAGAAGGGACACTTTTTACTACATAGCAGCACTTATCTCAATAACTACTGACTTTAAAACAACATTAAATTATTTAAAAAAACCCGACTGCATTTCACATTTTTTATTAGTTATTATATATATGGAATTGCCTATTTATTACCCTTCAATGATACCCATATTGTTATACTTTTCCCCCTCTACTTTCTTTTTCTCGGGCGCCATATTGAAAATTTATATCCAATGTCACTCCCACAATTAAGACAAATCTAATGACACCTCATATGTTAAAATCCGTCCAAACGTTCAGTCTCCAGAGCGTGCCAAAGAAATGGACATACATACTCTTAAACGTAGTCAAATCTCGAAAAATATCCCTCCTTCACAGTCGGGTAAAAAGTCACTTCGAAACCCCGGTGTCATTTTTGAAGACCTATCTAAAGTTACCCCACACGATTATGTACACTGGTTCAACCTTTAGTTAATATCTGTGGAGCGCCCCCTCGCCTACCGCATTTTATTTTTTGTCAAAATCTTACATCATTGTGTAGCGATTCAAGAATAGACCTTCCTTCTGATTTCGATAATAATGACCGTGATATACGAACAGACAGACAAGTGGACTGGACGAAATTATAAGGGTTCCGTTTTCCCGTTCGGCTACAGAACCCTAAAAATTAAAGTGCGAAGTGTGCGCGCAGTTACCTCCATACCATATATAAAATGCGTTATTAACGGCAAGATATTTTTTTGGAGATTTAGAACTTCCGTTATAATTGTCCTGTAAACTGAAAGGCATATCCACTGATTTATTTTTCCCAATATATTCTATCATTTTGCTATCATAAAATATCTAAAACAGGAAATTTAACGCGATTATCTTTTATTATGGCTTGACGTTTCGTCCTGGTTGCATCGGCCGTGGTCTCAAGCAAAACGGCTTTGCATGAGATCACGGCCGATGCAAGTCGATCGAAACGTCAAGCCAAAATAAAAAGTAATCGCGAATTTCCCATTTTGGATATTTTATAATGCAACGCGAATGTTTAAAGGTTTATATTTTGCTATCATCCTGATAATGAGATAAGTCCGTAGTTTAAATGAACTAATTTTAATAAATATCGTATGAAAACTGACAATTTTGTAATTTAAAATAGGTAATAGTTTAAACTATTAAACATATCGTGGACTCTAGCAATTTTAAATTGCATTTGATTTAAATCAAAAATAAATTTAGTGTGCAAATTACTAATTTCAATTACATTCATTTGTACTTTTAATTATTTATTCATTCTGATACCCGTTTATGTGTGACATTTCCCACAAAAAATACAAAACATCTGAAACACTATTCAGAACTTCAGACTTGACACGGAATTGAAACCACCATCTATACATATACATTTTATTTTACTATGAATAAAAATTGATACAATATTCTGGTACAATTAGAAGAACAATTTCAATGTAAATCAGAGTTATTCCAGACAATATCAGACTCAGACTTAAAATAAAAGTGTGATTTAAATCTTTAACGGTAGCTTGCACCAGCGATTTAAATATCGATTTACGGAACTGACATCTCGCTTGTACCAACTATTAAAAAGTTGGTGCAAGCGAGATGTGAAATCCTTAAATCCAATTTAAATAGTGCAAGTCACCCTTTGAGCTTCAATAATGAACCTAAAATTATTTAATGCGTGAAGATATTCATATATACACAAAAATTATACTTTCGTTATTGTAGATGGATTCATTATTAAAACACATAATTTGAAAATTTTGAATTTGATCAATTTTGTTTAAAAATTGAGATATATTCGCAATTATTATTCAAAAGCAATATTTTTCTCTCTTTCACACATAAGAAAAATAGGTAATCAAAAACCTTAATAAACGTCGTCATTACATTAGACACACATGTATTTTAGAAAACTCTTGATCAACTTTTAGTCACACTTTCATAACTGAAAATCACACATTTACCACTAACAGATATCGAAAGAAAGAAGAGAGAAAAAGAAATATGTGGCGTAAGCCTATAATAGAAAGGGATGGGAATACACATATTTTGTCTTAATCCGTATGCTCAATGTTTTAGGACTATTAAGGTGTTGCATTTGACAAAGATAGGTACTAAACATTTCTTTGTTTGTTAGTACTTTAAAGTTTTAATTATTTTTGAACAAATGAAAAATTAATATACACTTTTTTGTAAATATTATATGAGGTAGAGACTCTTTTACGCGTGACGGCAGAATTTAATATTTCAGGCTGCAAAGGCCGATTTGATATGCATAGGTCGTCAAAGCACAGTACAAGTAAGCAAGCAGTATTATATCTCGGCAGTGTCCTTGAGATAATTACCTACGGTCGGTCGCTCGGTACGTAAACACGCAATAGGGCTGCCGACTGGGACTGACTGTTTTTCTTGGGTTACGTATTTGATAATAGGTACTACATTCAATTGTCATATTATCCTTTTATTTTATATTATTGCAAATTTCGTAAGTTTTCATTTATATAATTCTACTACTATTTTATTTCTAGTTTCAAAAGTTTGTGAGTTAGTATGGTGGAAATGGACAAAAAAAAAGGCATTTTGTGTTTTTTGTGTGCAGCATAATCAAAAATCAGCAACAAAGTAACTAGATCAATATGATAATACATTTCCTACAAATGAGCAACAGAGAAATATTTTCGGTTTCGATATAGATGTATTCAAACATCCATACACTGAACAATATGTTCGAAAGCTTGGTGCCATAATATTTCGTCAGTAAATGCGCGAGAGCGTCTAACAACGTCCGATGACAACCGCGGCCCACTCGCGACTGTTGTATGCCGAAATATGCCGAGATTTCGAGGGGCGTCGTTTGGAAGCGTTTGTATGAAGATAGCATACTGCTTGCTTACTTGTACTGTGTTCAAAGCGAGAAAGATTATAGTGGCCACATCAGCGCAATATCTATTAGCAGTGATCTGTGCTGAAAATAATTTCAGTCGCGTCAAAACTGATTAAAAGTTCTCCTGACATACAAAACCAGACTCAAACAGAAACATATTAAAGAAATACAAATAATAAACATTAGAGGGCACCACTGGCATTACCAAACGGACGATAAGTTATTAACAGTTCCGCTAGATGGAAGTTTAATAAGAATAAAACAATATCACATCCCAACGAAAATATTTTTATGGATCTGTCAGATGATCTCGTATTGCTTTGCTATTCGTAAGTAATAAATATTTTATAAACAAAAGTGAAAAACCAGTTGTTGGAAGTCGACTTTTCATTGATTTTTGGTAAACATTTTGTTTGAACTTTAGAACTCCAATTCTTTCAATAGTCAGTATTTCAAAGTTCCACACAATATCGTTATGCAAATACTCATCTGACTACTCTACATTTAATCTATATTTGTAGTCAACGTAATTAGTCAATACATCTGCAATGCACTTTTAGAGAATATAAAAATGTGTTAAAAAATACGGTCATTCCATTGAAGTCCACAGATAATTTAACGAAATTGCACCATCATTTATTTTGTATTTTTGCTTCCATAAGTAATGGACGTAATCGCCAACACCAATAGCGATCGAGTATTAGACGGAAAAGACCATAAACTTAGTATATACTGGAGTATAAGACGTACTTAGAAAGAATGAGTGATGAAAGACTGACGAAGAAAATGTAAGCAAAAGTGAGTCGTTAGCAGACGGAAATGTCAAAATCACTCGCATACCTAGGCGAAAATGTGTGAGGAGAATGATGAGATTTGAGAAAGCGAAAGAGGTATGTAAGGATTGCGACTCTTGGCGCTCCGTCTTCTCTGACTACCCCGTTAGGGATACAGCGTGAAGATATGTATGTATGTGTGTATGTATAGACGTACGACGAGTACGATTGAGAATGTAAACTTTTATGATAGTGCCACGAGTAGGAAAGGGACAGCGAACGGGACGCTATGTAATCCGTTTTAAATGACAAGTCGTCACGTTATGGAGAAACGCTGTTGACTTATTTTATTATTTTGTGTTATTCCTGTTTTATTTCAAAGAAATACTGTACTGTACTTTTCAATAATGTTCGTGGTACGTGTTCAGTATGTGATTATGATATTACATATCGCAATGATCTAGGGAATAATTCATTTTATAGCAGACAATGACGAATAAATAATCGTCACGCGTTAACGAGCTCATGTTCGTGTATACGCCAGTATATACTAAGTTCATGTACAAGACAAAACTTTGAAATATCGACACCCAAATATAAAAAAGACTGTTTTCCCGTAAACTATTTTAGCGTGAAAGGCCATTAGCGAAAATTAGAATTATTTAAAAATCGATAACAAATCGATAGGTAATTTTGTACTTTGTCGCCTCCATCGAAATTAGTTATGACGTTTTTCGCCTATGGGTCGATATAATTACATAGTAGCTTTGAAGCTCGTCAACTTAAAAAAGATAGCCTGTCGGAAATAACTGTGAAAACGTTAATTGACGTCACAATTAGCAAATGCATTGGCAATGATGAAAAATAGTAGACGAGTTAGCGTGTGAATCATGTTCCACAGATAATTCAGACGGGTTGTTTAAAAAATCGAGTTTTGATACTAAGATTAATAATAAAAAGGAAAAATATACTTACTTTTTTCGTCACAAATAAAATAATACATTCAAACATGTTTATCAATCACTGTGCCGACTAAAATTGGTGCATTTTGTAAAGTTTATGATATTTAAATACAATATATTTCATGAAGAAAATAACTTAAAACTAATGTAATTACAATTCTGCAAAGTTGACATTTTTCAAGTACATATGTATTACATAACTAAATGCACATATTTTGTTACATTACTTGGGGTAAAATCATATATGTTTACAGAACGCAGACAAGTCTATAAAACTTACTAGCATACATACTAATTACCATAATATTTTCCAAGTAACATGGTACCAATGACGTTATAAATATGTTTAGTGAATACAATTGAAGTATTTTCCAAATGGAAAAAGCAATAATCATACATTAAGTAAATTATTTTGCAATTGTTTTTACCATTAATAATTGAAAATGGGCTTACATATAGCCTGTATTACTCGTGTTAAAGTATTTATTAGATACATAACTAATCATTTTTATATCAATTGGAGCAGGGGGATAAAAATTATAAATCCTAAAGCACTCCCACGAATAAAACGAAACAAAAGACACCTCTTTTCTTGAAATCCATCAAATCGTTAGGCTACAGGATACGCCAAAGAAACCGACATATACACATACATCCGAAAAACATTACTCTTGGGTAAAAAATGTACAATTTTAAAATGTCTTCAACAATAATTAACTACTCTGCTGAAAGGAATATTTAAACTTGGACTTTCAGCAAACTAAAATGAAATACGATACACTTTCAATACAACGTCGCAGATACCACGCTAAAGAAAAAATACAACTAACTACAGTATAATCTATAATCCGAACCCACTTTAAGTTACAACTCCAATATTTCGGACTATTTATTGATTGAATATAATACAGATCTCATCAAATAATTCTCATCGGAAACATACAATTAAGGCATTAGAAATTGATCCACAATAAATTTAAGAGGGCAATTAAAAAAATTATTGGACATCTCTTACATAACAGTGATAATTCTAATTAAAATTAACTAGATTTTAAAAATATACCGTGCAACAGTTTTCATATACTAGAACGCAGTTGCAATTTACAACTTTCTTACGCCATAGCCTACTAACGCCATCTAGAATTGCTAGTTTAAATTCTAATTAAGGGGGCTTGAGAGAGATGGCGTTACTGTTTTTGATCTATGTTGTGACAATTTTTTTAATAAAAAATAAAAGAGTTCTCAAATCGACCTGTATATTTATAAATAGGTATGTTAACGATTATAACGATTTGCGATTGTAACAAGAACCGTTGATCATAATATTTCAATGCGGTTTTGATTAAATAGCTGGAAATGTGAGTATTGTATAACTAGAAGTAGAAGAACTCAATTGTATACAAGGCTCTGATGAATAAACGAATTTCAAAAATTCGACATAGCACTTCGTCTATTGTTGTCATAACATAAGAGGAAGAAATGCATCAGTTATTCGCCTACAGTATTTCATTTCGTCCGATTTCACCGGCCCTAAGTAGTCACATAACTGTTTCACCCAGATTAATAGGATCCCTAAACCGGTACTTAGATATTCGTTTTCACCACTCTAACGGTTCCCTAGTAATGTCAGACATATTTATGTGACGTTTTATTTATTGTTTTACTTCTAAGTTTCTATACATGATAATACAGTAAATTATTATTTTTCATATTGTCAAAAACTAAGACACAAAACTGTCAGTGTTATGGGTTCGAAAATCAAGTTTCTCAATTTAGGGGATCTTTTAACCACATAGAGGCTCCTAACGTTCCGTGAAACGCAAAATCATCATTAGCGGACCCCTATCTTTTTTTAAGGGTTCGCTAAGTATTAGGGGGCTTTGGTGAAAGCGGACATTGGTCATAGTTTTCTAAAATACATATGCTTTAGTCCTCCTATAATTATATTTAATAATTTCACATTTTACTACAGATACATAATATTATAGTCTGTAGTGGTTCGGATTATAGAGTGTATATAACTACAATCCATCGGAAATATGTGTGGACCTGTTAAATGACGTCATAACATAAAGTCCGTATCACACGATTTGAAGTTCATATTTCAGAATTTGAATCAAATTTCAGTGTCTGTGAATTGAAAATAACTGTTTTTTAAGATTATGAGAAAGTTTTACTATTTTTCAACTTCATTAAAATTTTTGTGTCTGACTGACAACATACCTCGAGCTAAGGGATGGCTGAATTATCGATTATACTATTAATGGTGCGAAGACAATTATAATGCTGCTTTTTTTGGTTTGAAAGCTGTAATTTTCGATAATGTACTTAGCAATGTTTGACGAAAATAGATACAGATTATTTCTTTGACAGGGGATCTCTTTATAGTCATCGGTATCCTGCTTTACTCTACAATCTACATCAACAAAAGCTAGTCGCGCGAACGGTCGGCGAGGTCCACAGATAGTTCCGACGGTGTCTCACCTAGTCCGAGGAGCGGCGCGGGCGGCGCGAGTGGAGCCGCGAGCGGGAGCGCGAACGAGAGCGGCGCCGTTTGTCGCGCCCGCCTCTGTGACGACACACACACACACACACATTACTACTCATTATAATATAACCTTTTAAAAAATTAATGTACTTGGGTATTGTTAAAGAAATTGAGAAAAAAATAGGATTGTCTATAACGGGTATTTAACGCGATTACCTTTTATTTTGTCTTGACGTCAATATTTAACTTCTACCTCGGACACCGAATGAAACTTGCTGCGACGGTTTGCTTGAGACCACGGCCGATGCAACCAGGACGAAATGTCAAGCCAAAATAAAAGATAATCGCGTTAAATTTCCCGTTTTAGGTATTTTATAATGCAACGCGAAAGTTTAAAAGTTTATAAATAGGAATGTCCTCGCTTTGCCGTCCTTATACAAGGTTATTTCGAAAGGATGGGTAAATGCGAAAGAGTATTAAAGTACCCATGACAACGAAAAACATGTCCTACGACTTCACCAAAAGTCAATAGTTTTAGTGTAACAGCTCATAGTTTAAAAAAATTAAGAGTGAGACAACCCTAATACCAGCGTTTTTACGTCGCTAACAATACTTTGGAATATAGGACATAATGATAGAGTTGTACATTTTATTATTATTAATGAACGTTTTTTTTGAATGGAAATCAAAACAAACGAACGGGGGTTCGACACGTTGAAGCCCCGCCGGATTTATACCCCCTTTCACAATAACCTTGTTATCTTTGAAAATATAATGTACACTAGAAAAAACATAAATCTCTTTAAAAATGTGATTTTAATGGTATTGAATCCCCCGAGATCATAAACTAGTTTCTGGATAACTGCCTTCGTTTTTATAAAAGTTTCAAAAATCATTTAACGGAAAAGAGATTTAAATTTGTTATAAAACATACACTGATTGGTGAATCACGTTATGAAATAAACAATTTAATCTATGACAAAACTATGTCTGGAAATAATCTTTACGCATGCAGATTACTGACATTTGAAATTACGTATTTTAACAAACCGTAAAATGATGCTGAAAAAATGACCTCACTGACTGACTTTCTTGTCGGTCCTTCTCAGTATGTGCAGGTTTTTTTCCAAACTTATAGTAGTCTTGACGTTGAAAAATTATAACTATGTTTATAAATTATAACTACGTTAAAATTGTAACTATGTTTATTGCAATAAATTGGTTTGACTTTGACTTCGTAACACTCTCCGTATACGTATACGTAATATCACACGTAATATCACTGTGGTATACGTAATATCACAGGTAGATTGCGCAACAAGTTTTGATACTTGAATTTATTTTATTTTACAATAATGGCTGCTGGACTTTACTTGTTATTTCCTCCAAAACAACTCTTAACAAAACTATCATCATCAATTTCAACGACAAGATCAACTACATTCTAGATTCTTTCTTCCAATGCTCTGCTGTAACTGACACAAATGAAATAAATAACGATTACAAGTAACATTAGTAGCCATTATTATAAAATAAAAAGTGTGTGTCAGCTTCGACGCACGACTGGAGTTTACTGGTTTTTTCCTATTTTATAAATTTTTATTCACTTCACTGTATACAATAATATTAAATATCAATAGATTTTTGTAGTAAACTCCAATAACAATTACAAATATCGAAACTTGTTGCAACAACTATCAATCTACATGCATATGTATCTTACATACATTTTTAATTCTTAACAAATGCCCAATCAATAATTTATTACATAACTAACTAAATAGCACAAATCCAACACCAAATTCCCTAACATGACCAATTATTCTTCATATATATTTTCTTATGCAAGTCCCAGACATGTGTACAGATATGTATACGAATACCTCTCGTTATATATTGAGAAGTGGGTAGAAAATAATACATTCAGTTTGGAAAATGACATAATACGAAAATGTGAGTTATAAGTAATGTGCAAATATATAATATCTAGTTATTTTAGTTTAGTGACGACGAGAAAAATAAATGTTAATGATAAATAAAGAACAAAAACATTAATAATTAAAGTATTTACATAAAAATAAGCAATAAAATTGGCAATTGGCAACGGCAAAATTATATTTCCCATTTTTCTTATCGTTTAGAAGCAAATGAAATAGTTGTAGAGCACTGGTTCCCAAACTTATTTTGTCTACTGAGTCGAGAGCTCATGCAGTCGTTGTCTAAGATGCCTCCTAGCTAAATGAAATTACAAATCACCCCCAGGCCTCTACACAACGCCCCCATTTTTTTTCTGGGTCTCTTACCGCCCCCCTTTAGGCGTGCAGCGCCCACAAGGGGGCGTTATCGCTCACTTTGGGTATGGCTGTTGTAGATGATAACAAAAAAAGCTAATTTGTTGGTTGTGTGTGGTCCTGACTTATATGATTTAATTGTGTCTTTATTATCTAACTAAAATAAGTGAAGTTAACTTTTCAACTGTCAAAACAAAACTTGATAAACTTGAGAAATAGTTCAAATACTTTTGGAAACAACATCAAAATTTACAAACACCGACACACGTTTCGCAAATATTTTTGGATTTCGCAAAACAGAAAAGGCGTTTTCGTTACGAATATACGCATCGTTCAATAAAAGAACTTTACAAATGTATGGAAGTCGTCTAACTAAATACGAAATATTTGTAAAAATATGAAATATATTTGTACAAATATTTACTTATGACCCATTTTTGAATATCTTTGCAAAAATCTTTACACATGTCTGGGATCGGCATTAGGGTTGACTGAACTTGAATATACGAGTAACTATATTTTTTAGACGGATATAAAATAATTTATTTCAATATTTAAGATTCTGCTTAAACTGATCATAGATACATACATAAGTATCTGAATATTGTTTAAATAAAATACATTATGTAGAAGACTCACATAAATCTAATTAAAATTACAATCAACCATCAACTCTCATATATCAGCATTCAATTCAATTACATTTGTAAATGAATTCATGTTATCATGCGTACGAAAACTAGAAATATCCTTATTTTTCCTCACCCTCGATTGCATTACATAATGCAAATAGAGTTATTTTGTGCAGTTGTATTAATAAGCAAATCATAAAATCACTTTGATAACTAATTACTCGCGTGTCGTCAAAATAGTAGGATAGTATGGTAGAACCACAAATATAAGTCACACGCAATCTTACCGATTAAAAATGATTGTGAACACCAATCAAATACAAGCCTTATTACTTTACGTTTAGATTTAAAATAAAACAATAATAAGAGACTCATGCTATCTCGCTCATATTTATATAATACATGACGCGTATGCAACAATTAGCAGATGAAGACGTTTCACGCGTAATTATGTTGCGTTATGAATGGTCAAAACATTTTTGCGTCTACCAAAACTCGACATCTGCGCATGGATCAGTGTAACTTATAAATGTGGTACTGTACCGTAATATTTAGTGGCATTATATTTGGGGATGTACCTGGGACTCTCGCTGCGCTTCCTGCGATCCTTCTCCGTAGAGTTGTGGCGCTTGATCTTCTCATCTTCTGAACTACTCGGCGTCATATCGTGTTTCTTCTTAGCTTCTTTTGTGAAATAAGAATGATTCTTATGAGATGACTATGACTTATAAGAGTCTCTTATAAAATTCTCAGAACAATACTCAGGTATTAGCTACTGTCAGTAATAGTGATTTAGATTACTGGGCACGTCTCTAATAGAACAAACTTTGAACGAGTGTAAGTGATGAGCAACCTATTTCGCAATCTGTTTCACCATCTTTATTCCAATGGCCACTTTTATAATTTACTGAATGTTTTTACCAACCACGGTACAATAGGTAAGCAAAATGCTTTCCTATTGTGTGGAGCAAAAAAACGCTTTTGCTTCCCCATTGTACAGTATTACACATCTTATATGGCTTAGCGATGTATCTGGGCAGTAAACACAATTTTAAAGCGCGAGAAATGGATTAACCAATCGGTTAGCTACTTCCTGAGGAGACATCAATGGGCGTTAAAATCTATGTTGTCATTGCTTGATTGATTTAGCGCCTTGTGCGCTAATAAAGCCTCTTTCAGTTGGCCATCAGACGTCATTGTGATTAAGCGTAGTTTTATTGTGGTTACAGTTAGTTGGAAATTAAGTGTACTACTTCATTAACAATATTATGTCCTCATTAAAAAGAGGACGTCCTTTAAAAAGACAATCGAGAAAAATTTAATGATTTTCATTTAAATAATTTTGTCTTCACGTAAACGTTGTATAATAAAATAAACATTCGTTTTCATTTGAACTTGATTTCAAGTCATTATTTTGTGTATTTCACGACAAAAATTATCAATTCGAATTTTCAATGGCACGTAATATCATACATACATATCTTCACGTCGTATCTCCAACGGGGTAGTCAGAGAGGACGGAGCGCCAAGTGTCGCGGTCCTTACCTACTTTTCTTTCGCTCCCTCAAATCTCATCATTCTCCTCACATAATAATAATAATATAATACAATATCACGTGAGCGAAATAGAATGTCAATATACTGCAATGATTTTTCCACCTTATGACTGTTGCATAAAATTGATTATGAAATGGATTTAGCATTTCTGGTATTTTCGTCGATCGTCTTTTTGTGTCTGCGCGAACGAAGATTAACGACGCGCCATATCTTTTGTGTATTACTGTACCGTGGACAGAAAAATCATGGCGTTACAAACGTTCAACGATAAATTATAAAAGTGTGTGGTTTAGGAAACCAAATGGAAAATGCCGTGAGGATACATATGTATATCAATATTTTAATTACTACAAAAACATATAAGGGGTTACCTGCAGCCTTAGACTCTCTGTCGCGTTGCCTGGACTTGATGAGACGAACGATTTCCATTAGTTCCTTCCGAGCTTCATTCCTCTCTTCCTCCTAGTAAACAATAAAACGAATTTTGTCGCAATCTGTTACATTTCACAAGAAAAATCATGTCGATTAGCCGTATTATGTTATTTTTTTAAACAAGATCAACTGTGTACTTTCGGGGTCAAAAGAACCGTGTTGTTGTGTGGCAACAATAATGCAATGAAGTAAACGAATAAAGGTTTCGAAAAAATAATGGAATTATATCAGTCATCTTGAACAGTGAGATATAGATGTAGATTAACTCTTTGTCCATATAAGCGGTCGATCAGAACTTTCACTTAATTTTAATTTTAGCATAAGTTTATAATACAGTAACAGTTCAATTAACGCAATGGGTGGGACTTTTAGATCTAAGAGACAGAATGCCCCAGGGCAAGTTCTTGCATAACTGCTATCTACATACCATACAAAATATTGAAACTATAGATGTGTAAGAGAAAATATTGCCGTCTCTTGTGGACTCATAAGTAGTGGCTGTCGAGAGAAAGAGGTATTGTTCACTATAATCTTTTTGAGATGGATCGCGTTAAAATAAAAAACCGGAGCGTAACGTGTTATGTAAGGAACCGATACTAGATGCTAATAGACAGTGTACAAAACAGAACAGAGCTTTTTTAAATCCAATTTCCGAGGATATTTATACTACATTACTGATTTTTTCAGGGGATTACATTTATCAAAAAGAAGCAGTATTTCACATAATATACGTTTACGTGGAATAGTTTTTACGAGTGTCCAAAAATCCCAATTTTATGTAATCAATGGGTAATAATTAAACAATGCTGTAATGAAAACTTGCCAAGTTTATTAATTCAATTTCAATAGGTTTTATCAATTCGCACGATATTTTTCTGAGTAAGAAAGAAAACTACTATATTTAAGTTTATTTTAGCCAGTCAAAAAAGAGGGATATCATATTTTTGTCCATATTGTCTATATGTCTGTGTCGACATAGCTCTTGAACGAATGAACCGATTTGGGTGAGCTTTTTCGTTTGAAAGCTGCTGTTTTGAGGATGTTCTTAGCTGTTTGGTGGATCGATCCAGGTTATTTTTTGTCTCACGCACAATTATTTCACAAAACGAATTATGACTGACAACCAGTTAGTCTGTTTGCTTACATGTACGTTTTAGAAGGATAATTTATGACCTTAAAATGTTTCTACATAGTATATAAATAAAAAAAAATAGGCTTTATAGATTTTTTCACTATTATTCTAACTAAAAAATTTCCGAAAATAATGGTGAAAAAGGAAAAACGTAAATGACTTTCTTGCCGGTTCTTAACAGTAGTCTCTTTTAAATTGGTGGTAAATATAACTGTCAAAAATACCATTTAATAAGGTTCCCTTGAGTAAACTATTTCATAAGCACAGTACAGTACATAAGCTACAGATTATAGGAATATATAGTCATAAGCGTCTGGACAATTTCGAGTTGTTGACTTAAGAAACTTAAAATTTGAAGTTATATAAGAAAACGTTGGTGAATGGTGCCTCATTCAATCTTGCTGCAATGTTTCAGCACACCATATTTTATTGTCTATTTTTTTGGGCCGTTGATATGATAATATCATGACTACCTTCTGTCTTTTACACCACTTAATCATACAGATCAGTTTTAATTTTCATTTTGGCTGTTTTCACGTCAACAAACCAATTTCATTTGCGACGGCTGACTGTCTGAGCACACGGTAGACTAAGTAGCGCGTTTATTGTGGTTTTAATAGCCCCGCCCAGTTGATCGGAGTTCGCGTTGTGTCATATTTTTAAATGAATGCGAGTTTCATAGTATTTCCGAATTCGTTGGTACAAAGTATACCTACGGTTCGAGAGTATGGAAGAACGTGTCTTTCAACGGCAAAATTAAGTTTGTTTTTGAACCTGACTCATATGTCTTTGGTCAATACATAACACGAATACGTTGTATAGTGGTAAGGAACCCTCGGAGTGCAGTCTGACTCGCACTTGCCTGTTTTCAATTCTGTCGATCAATATTAATTAATGTTAACAATACGAAGCTCTAGAAATTGCATGTCACGTGTTATTTAATAATTAACTTTATTGTCTTGACTAAGGTCCAACTGTACCTGTATGATATCAGTTTTTGAACTCTGGTTTTAGGAAAATAAATTAGTTTGTCAGGCACTTGCAACAGACATTGACGTGGCACGTGAAAAAAGTATACATTTTCATTTAGCCTTAATTTGGAGCTGTTACTCGATAGATACATCAATGTCCCAAAAAATAGACAATAAAACTCGGTGCCGAAACATTGAAGCAAGATTGATTGAATTTTATATAACTTTATAAATGCTAATTTGTGGCAGTAATTTTAAGCTGTTACTTTATACCTGGTTCCCAAACTTATTTTGTCTACTGAGTCGAGAGCTCATGCAGTCGTTGTCTAAGATGCCTCCTAGCTAAATGAAATTACAGATCACCCCCCAGGCCTCTACACAACGCCCCCATTTTTTTTCTGGGTCTCTTACCGCCTCCCTTTAGGCCTGCAGCGCCCACAAGGGGGCGTTATCGCCCACTTTGGGAATGGCTGTATAGGTAGGTACGTTAATCGTGCAAAAAATTCACCGGAAGTGAGGGTATAGAAAATATATGCTTTCGGTTGCGCGCTGGCACACAATGATTTCTATCATTAATTCTGTAAGTACTAAGACTTTCAATCCATTACAACCGTTACTCGATAGGCTGGAGTTATTGCATTGCCGTCTCAGTCTAATAGTTTAAAAAACTCGCATCATTCAAATACTTTTAAATTACGTATTATATGTTTCAATTCTGTTACGTATTATTAGACGTCTCAATGTATACTCTTACCTTCTTCTTCTCATCTTCTGTGACCGACTTCTCTGTACTCTTATCGCGGTTAGAATTATCAGAATGTTTACGATAACGCGTCTTAGACTTGGATCTACGGTTGGATCTACAAAATAGAAAATATTATTAGATTTAATCTTTTTCATCAAACATGTGCCAATAAGCACTTGTAAATGAAGAGGACAAAAAATAACGAAAGTTTATAACATAAAATTTGTGAATGGCTAAAACTATAAATAAAAAAGTAAACACACATACATACATATTTTCACGCTGTATCCCTAACGGGGTAGTCAGAGAGGACGGAGCGCCAAGCGTCGCGGTCCTTACATACCTGTTTCGCTTCCTCAAATCTCATCATTCTCCTCACACATTTTTGCCTAGGTATGCGATTGCTTTTGACATTTCCGTCTGCTAACACTCTGGCTATTTGATCTTCATAAGTCAGCCTTGGTCTTCCTTGGCTTCTTTTACCACTCACTTTTGGTCTGTAGATTTTCTTCCTCAGTCTTTCATCACTCATTCTTTCTAAGTGCCCGAACCATCTAAGCATTCCTTCCTTACACAATAACACTGCCGTGCAACCCTGTCATACTGCGTATCTCTTCATTGTTTATTCTGTCCGCAAGAGTGACACCGCATATAATACTGAGAGATCGTATTTCTACTGCATTTATCATACTTTCACTTTATTTCGGGCATATCCAAGCCTCACTACCGTACAATAAAGTTGGCACCAACACCGCATTGTGGATGGCCATTTTAGCAGTGTTATATATATTTACATTGCTTGCTAATGCGGACAGAGCATTATTCACTTTATTGCCAGCTGCTACCCGTCTCTCCACATCCAACTCACATCTCGAAAACGCACTCCCCAGATATACAATTTCATTCACTTGTTCTAGACATTTTCCATTTACACGAATCTCACACTTCGTTTGTACCGTTTCCCTGTCAAACACCAGAACCTTAGTTTTGTTCACATTCATGTTCAATCCTTTCACTTCACATTTTTCTTTCATGCACGTGACTAGTGTCTGGAACTCTGCTTCTGATGGTGCTATAAGCACAGCATCGTCAGCGTACAATAAGCAGTTTACCACTGTGTCGTCACATCTCCTACCACTCATACTACCTTTCAATCTCTGGAGGCAACTGTCCAAATACAGCACGAACAGCCAGGCAGACATCACGCAGCCCTATCTGACACCAGAGCAGACTTCGAACCAGGGCGACATGTCACCATCAATCCTTACACAGGCTCTGTGGCGCCGATATAATGACCTCACAGCCTGGAGTAAGGAGCCCTCCACGCCATATTCAGGCAGAAGTCTCCACAATTTCTTTCGCACCACTCTATCGAATGCTTTTTCTAGATCAACGAAAGCGCAGAAAACTTTTTGACCTATTGCCAGAAACTTCCCCACGATAACGCGAAGCGAGAAAATCTGATCCATACAACCCCTTCCGTTCCTTAAACCACCTTGCGCCTCCCACAAATATCTTTCTGAAATTCCTTCCATACGTTCAGTCAATACCTTAGTATAGACTTTACTTGCTAGCTGACCAAGCTGATGGCCCTATGGCACGCACAGTCTAAATAGGAACCTTTCCCTTTGTACAGAGGTACTATGACTGCGGTGCACCAGTCCTCTGGAACCTCCCCCTTTTGCCAACAAAGGTTGCACAGTGCACAGAAGGTATCTCAGACCCTAGGACCACCATACTTGATCATCTCAGCAGTTACCTCATCAATTCCCGCAGCTTTTCTACATTTCAAACTTCTTATTGCTTTCTCAATCTCTTTTATACTAATGCCATCCTCCAGTCGCTGACCCGAGTGTGGCAAGTCGTTAGAATCGCTCTCAGTATCAGAGACTGAGTCGCCATTCTCATACAGTTCTCCATAGTATTCAGTCCATGGCTGCAGAACATCTTTTTTATTTGAAAGTAGGTTGTTTTCTTTCAAACGCACTTTATTCATTCTACAAGGTGCCGGACGACTTCGGTACTTACGTACATCTTTCCAAAATAATTTGGAATTTTCCTCGAAGTTGTCCGAAAACGAACTTTCATCTTGTTTTCGTCTAACACCCTACACTTTTCACGCTTCTCTTTCACTAGTGCTTTCGTTTCTGCTTTCTGCAGCTTATATGTCTTTCATCAAATTCTTCATACCACAGTCATTTTTAGTAGCTAGGTAGTCTCGCCATGCTTTCTTCTTCTTATATACAGCCTCTTTCACTTCATCATCCCACCACACATCACGTTTTTTACCGTCCCCAATAA
Organism: Zeuzera pyrina; assembly: GCA_907165235.1. NCBI lineage: Eukaryota > Metazoa > Arthropoda > Insecta > Lepidoptera > Cossidae > Zeuzera > Zeuzera pyrina. Next base: position 23,541,875 of record OU015628.1, read on the forward strand.
AAAGTAAAAAGTAAACAAAATGTTTAAATAAAGTATTTAAAAAAATGGATTCGAAATTACTAACCTTTCCCTAGAAACGGAACGCGAATGTCTACGCTTAATTTCTTTCTTCTTCTCGGCTTCTTTACTCTTACTATAGCCTAATATGTCCCATTCCCGTGAATTTTCACTTTTATTATTTCTCTTTTCTTCTTCTTTTTCTTTAGATTTCTCTTTCTTATCACTCTTTTTCTCTTTATGCTTGGATTCTTTGGGTTTCTCGTGACCCTTGCGTTGAGGCTCTCTTTCTTTGGATTTATCACGTCTTTCGGGCTTCGGATCTGTAACCTTAAGCACGAGCTTGGCATTATCGTCCTTTTTATCAAATTTGATGTCTCTTTCATCCTTTTTTTGCTCAGAGTGTCTCCGTTCTCTTTCGTCTCTCTCATTTCTGTGTCTATATCTTTCTTCTTTCTCCCTCTCTCTGTCATGACGTCCTTCGAAACGGTCAATACGATCATCTCTTCTGTAACAACAACATAGTATTGGTTAACTTACAAATATTCCCACTTACTAACATCGAATGCTGATACTGGTTCAGTGCTGGACAGCTGGCAGCTTCTAAGCTCTGGGATTTCCAGATGATGCTTCGTTAAAAAGTGAAACAAGTGTCGATCAGAAGTTTGAAATATTGTGCAGAAAATATTAATCACTGTCCTGGATTTCCGAAAAGAAAACAACATAGTATTGACCAAGTCCTGGAACTTATTAAAAAAATCCGATAATATAGATCAATACATACATTGTATCTTCCCGCTGTATCCCTAACGGGGTAGCCAGAGAAGACGAAGCGCCAAGCGTCGCGGTCCTTACATACGAGTACTGCTTTCGTTTCCTCAAATCTTATTCTCCTCGCACATTTTCACCTAGGTATGCGATACAGATTAAAACTGATTAACAACCGGTTAACACCGGTTCAACTGGTTTCAGCTTGTATTAACTAGTATTTTTCAAACCGATTTAAGAAAACGATCTGTACGAGAACAAGATCAATGCAATGCGATCTAAAAGTCGAGATAAAATTGGTATTACAGAGAATATTTGCTATACACTCTTTTATTTATAATTGTAAATTGATTTAAATCGGTTCCTAACCTTGATGTTGACATATACATTTATATTAGATTTTCTCACTGGAGTATTGGAATATGACCTAATAACACCTTTATTTATTTATTCACTAGCGATCCGCCCCGCCTTCGCCCGGATGAAATGTTGAATTTCGCAACACACCTAATTTTTTTATTAAAATTTTCATACAAAAATACTATCCAAATTTCCGATTTTTTTTAAATTTTCTTTTACACAAACCTTGTCCTTGTAATTACGAACATAACAAAAAGAATTAGGTAAATTGATCGAACCGTTCTCTAGCGACGCTGCGTCATACATGTGGCAATTGATTTTTACTTATATAGATCTGTCATTTGTGAGACACTAAGTATAATTTTAAATTATTATAAGTAAATAAACTATCAGTGCTCCAAATATATTATAAATCTTACACAAATATATTATACATCGCTAATAACCCACCTAAACTCCTTTTTCTCATCCCGTCTTCCTTGGTTCTTATCTCTGAAAGTGCTCCTCAGCAAGCTGACTGGATCATATTCGTTATTGGACTTTTCCTCATAGACTGGCTTGGAGCCAAGACCTTCCGAGACAGAGCTGACCGCAGACGCTAGTTTGGGCGCCGCCACGGCTGACGACAGGCCTTCGCGCCGGCGAGGTGGATCTCTCGAGTCCCTGGTAAAGTTTATACGTGAAGAGAAAACTGTACCGCATTTTAAGCATATTGCACGCACGGACGAGTGTGAGATTTGGCATAGTTATAGTTTATATGAAGGAATGCAGAAAGGAAAAAGGCGGTAGCCGGATAACAATGGGGAATCTGTCTTTGCACCGATTCGGCTGATTTTTACCCCAAAGCTTGCTTTCTAATTGACATTGAAATTTGCCAAATATCAGATTCAAATTATTGATATTTATTGCAAAAAAAAATTTTTTTTCTCAAGAACTACTGTTGCGAATCACATGTGTTAGCTACGATAAAATTAAATAGTAAGTTAGATACTTATAGCAATGGTACACCCCAAACTTTTATCGATTAATATTAATATTTAATATCAACATCAACTAATAATTAATTAATTTGTATTCGAACACTTCGTGCTGCAGTCGTAAAGGTAAAAACAATAGAGAGACGTGAAGCGCTCGAGTTTTGACATATAATCTCGAGCGGTAGTGGGGAACAAGCCGACAGTCATTGTTTTCTATGACGTCACGAACACCGTCGTGCTCTGCTAGAGGGCGTTAGTATTCCCCTTTATGTTTATACGTCGGTGTTGCTAACACATGAGGTTGACATATGTTATGGAGGTACTAAACAAAGTCAAATTAATTTATTCAAGTAAAACCAAATGCAATGTATTTTTGAACGTCAAATCTACTTTAGTTCGGTTAGAAAAGAAAACCTTGACACTAAAATGAACCGACAAGAAACTCAGTCAGGTATCCATTTTTCTACAATAGTTAAAATACAATCCCATAACAAACAAAAAATGTAAAAAATGCCAAGTCGCAAGTCGCAACGCAGTTCTTCCACTACAAAAAGTTGTGAGATCTCATGTAAAATCAAGTCAGTTATTTTAGTCAGTGTCTATGGAAGCACCTATTCAACAACTTTGTTGTAAATTGTTATCTAATCTACTATCAACATTTATAGCGACCGTATCAACATTAGACATCTTTATTTCTATAATAAATATAATGACTTGGCAATCGCACGGCAACATAATAACATAAGAATAATCTACTATTTAAACTCCTTTACCTCCATAATCCATGCGATTCGCAACAGTAGTTTTTGAGAAAAAAATTTTTTTTTGATAATTAAAAAAATAATTTAAAAAAAAAATTAAAAATAAAATTAAAAAAAAATTAAAAAAAAATTTTTTCAATACATTTTCCATTCGCTTCCTTAAATCTCATCCATTCTCCTCATACACTTTCGCCTAGGTATGCGAGTGCTTTTGACATAATATGCTATGCTTTTTTTTTCAGTAAATATCAATAATTTGAATATGATATTTGGCAAATTTCAATGTCAATTAGAAAGCAAACTTTGGGTACAAATCAGTCGCATCGGTGCAAATACGAGAGGGGGAGAGGGGTCACCGGTACTCTCACTCGCCGAACGAAACAAAACAGCAATAGATGCTGTTATTTCACGCCGATATTCTGTGAGAGCTCAATTCGTGCTGCAATGTAAGCATGGCTCTACCAGACAATGTATAATAATATGAATTTATACTGGCGTATAGACGTACAACGATTGCGAGTGAGAATGTAATATTTTATGATAGTGCTGTTCTGTAGGTCGTCATGAGTCGTTACGTTGTGGAGAACGTTGTTGACTTCTTTTATTATTTTGTGTTATTCCTGTTTTATTTGAAAGAAGTACTGTATTTTTCAATAATGGTTACGTGTCCTGTATGTGATTGTGATATCGCAATAATCAAGAGAATCATTCATTTTATAGGTGACAATGACAAATCAAAAATCGTCACGCGTCAACGATCTCTATGTTCGTGTATACGCTAGTATATATACTGTTTCACTTTTTTCATGGCATGGCGCACAGATTAACGCATTTGCCAATGTCACATATTAATAAGTTTCTCATGAAGCATGTTCGAAGCAAATTCGTTTTTTCTCTTGTCTTACTACTATTACTCTTCCAGTACGCCTACTATTATTACTCTTCCAGTAATAATAGTAGGCTTTAATGAAGATATTGTAGTGTAGCTGTAAGAAAAATATATCTTATACGTATGTACGTTATAATTCTAGACTATATATATGTAAAACTATCAATAAAGAGTCAGTGATCAGAAGATTTCAGATCTGAATCTTGTCAGAGTCGCCATGTAAGGAAGAGAGTAATAAAACAAATGAGTAACTGAATAGCATTGACTCTTTATTGATAGTTTTACAAATATGTAGTCTAGAGTTATAATGTACATACGTATAAGAGATATTGTGTGCTTACATCTCCAGTACAATACAAAGGACTTCTTGGAAGAGCGCAAGAACTTCAGCTACATGTGTTCATTTAGACCTTCTCCATTCTTTACACTTATACAAAACTTTAATACACAATATGAGCGCAATAACTTCAGCTACACATGTTTATGTAGAGAATTTAGACCTACTCCTTTCCTTTCACTTATAACAGAACTTTAAAACCACTGATTTATATTTAAAACACAATATACCATCACTTGTACTGTAAAACTCCCAAAAATGTAAACGATAGAACATTTACATAAAATGACCTCACTTATCCCGTTCCCGCCAAAAGTCAAATGTACTAAGTTGATAGTCAATACGCACCTGTCCCTGTCCCTATCTCTGTCCCTGGCGGGGTCGAGGCCGAGCGCGAGCGCCAGCGCCATGACGTCGCGGCGGCCGGCGCCCGCGGGGCCGGGGTGCGGCGGGTGCGAGGGGTGCGAGGGGTGCGAGGGGTGCGAGGGGTGCGATGGGTGCGAGGGGTGCGGGGGGCCCCGCGCGCCGCGCGCCCGCGCCCGCGCCGCCGCCACTTGCGCCGGCGCCTGCGCCTGCTGGCTCTCTATACCGACACCATACTGATCACTTACTATACTTTTGAATTACTGGTGCAGATAGCGGCACGAAAGTCTGGCGGTGAACGGAGAGGGTAGTTGCGCATGGGTACTGTCGCGTTTTTTTTTATTAGTTTCTGAGCGACGAAATTAAATCCCCACGGACTACCCAGCCGGACTCTACGCCGACTGGGGAGTGTCTGACTCGAACCGACTAAACAAAACCCCTCTTTGCTGTTAGCCCTAGTGGCTTTTACAGCGTCACAAGGCGCTGAAGGCGCCCTGCCAGATGGTCGACCGCCTCAGGGTTCCTCCAGCCGAGGAATGCCTCGTATGGAGGGCGGACCTCGGACTCAAGGCGTCGTCAGGGGAGCTTTCCGCACCTGCATGCATCTTATCGGGTTTCATATTCGGATGTCCTCTAGCGGACCCGACCGGTACTGTTGCGTACGTATCAGTTTATCGTATAAGTATTGGGGACACAATACGACAAGAGAGCCAATCAGTGCTTACGAACGAACACAGTACGACTGGAGAGCCAATGAGCGCTTAGAAACGATACGTTCGCCCACCCCGCATCCCGCTATCTCTCCAAATATTTATTTTCGACTTCTGCGCCTATAATAGTCACCGCTAGATTTTCGTGCCGTTACCTATAAGTGTAATTTACATTATTATGAGCGACTAGCTACACCCGCGACTGTGTCCGCGTGGAATTTTTTTCCCTGATTAAAGGCGGTTTTTGGGAAAAAAATAGGCTACGGCACCAAATATACTATCTCTATGCTAAATTTGATCATAATCGTTTCAGCATTTCCAACACAAAATTTCATACCTCTTTTCACCCCTTAGAGATATTTTTTTATAAAAAAATTTTTAAAAAAAATAATAGTCTATCTCCATCCTCTGATGTCATACTATCTCCGTGTCAGATTTCATCAAAATCTTTCTAGCGGTTTAGCCGTGAAACGTAGTAGACAAACTAACAGACAAACAGACTTTCGCATTTATAATATTATTACAATGATGTAAATTGTTATCCTCATCGAGTATTTTAAATAATACTAAGACAACGTACTAGAATTCAATTGGAAAAAAAATCACATCACAAAATGAAAAATTTTTACTTATTGAAACTAAAGATTAAAATTACATTTGCTGACAAATTCAGTGTGTATTATTTTCAGGATATACATATATGTTATGTTATATACAGGGTGTATATGAAAACGGGACAGTTACTTTAATGGATGAAAGGGCATAACTTTAGTATGTAGTTACAAAAAGAATTATCGAAAAAATTTTTATTTTGTAATAATTTCATCCGTTACTGAAATACAGCCTGAAAACCCCCATTAGGGTATACGCATTATTTTCGAAAATGGTTTTCAGGCTGTATTTCAGTAACGGATGAAATTATTACAAAATAAAAAAAATACGTAAGATTTAAAATCTGTAACTGTACACGATCAACCCAATTTTACGAGAAATGGTGGGGATAACACTTGAAAATTAAAACGGTCATAACTCTTAAACGGATACGTTTTTTTCGATAATTCTTTTTGTAACTACATACTAAAGTTATGCCCTTTCATCCATTAAAGTAACTGTCCCGTTCTCATATACACCTGTATAACATACGACTTAGGATAAATTAAAAATGTGAATAGTAATGAATACAATACCAACAGCCATTGTTAATGTCATTTTTTTTGGGACGCTAATGCTCATTCTCTTTTATTTAACGATTACTATACTAATGACCCGCCCCGGCTTCGCAGGAATAGAAAGTTTTTTGAAAATAAAATACAGTCTATGTTATTCGTAGATAATATAGCTTTCTATAGGTGAAAAAATTTTTGATCGGTTGAGTAGTTTTTGAGTTTATCCATTACATACATACAAACAAAAAAAGTTTACTTCTTTATAATATTAATATAGTCTGTGTCTTGCAATTTCCCCACGTTAAATGTGGTATTTTTTTCAAAACATAACATAGCCTAGATTATTCTATAAAAAGGCTTCTACCTGCCGACAAAATCCCTGTCAAAACCTATTCATCTATTTCTAAGATTAACCCAAACAGACAGATACAAATTTTAGATGTTTAAATATAGATAACGTTAATTACATTAGTAGTATATTTTTGCTCGTATTTTAACCTATTAATCGTATTAGTGCCTATTTTATTATGCAAGAACACACGCACACACACAGGCAAGCTCGCGCACACACAAACTTGCGAAAATTTTGTATTCAAAATAAGAACACATATTCGGGATATCTTATAATTTTTTTATTTCTTGAAATATTTTTTCCAAGGTGTGAATACGTTTACCATGCTATAATTTCTATTATTCGCAAATAAAAAAAAATTTAGATACGAATAAAATACTATACTTATAAGAGTATTGACTTAATATGGACCACCTACAAGATGACCCGCACTTGTTAATCACTCACCATCGTGTTCTATATCCTCCTCAAAGTCCAGAGCGTTGTAATCGATTTTATCGTGACGCGACGTCTCTGTAAATCGAATAAATAAGTAAAATTGACTAATAATTACCACTCTGTAAATTGATACTCACCGTAATTGTCTTGAGGTGTGTTGTCTGTAATTGTAAAGATAAATTTATTTTTTATAAAGAGAAATATTTATGTGGATTTACCAAAATCACTATTTGTTAATTCCCTTCAAGTACCTACCGATTTACATATATTGCAATAATCTAATAAACCACATTTTTCCTATATCTATTAATCCTTACTAATAAATAATATTAGGTTTGAGAGAAGTCCATTAGTATTTTGTACGAAGTTCTAATTAAATCTCTTTGGTTGTACTGTTCGTAACTGGCTAGTTGTGATACCGTTAAAACTTGACATTCTAAAAAAAAATTTAAAAACTATTGGCCGCCATATTTTCACTGTTTTCCTTGTCTTTGAAAATGAAAGCAATTAATGAGGACTTTTTGACGGGACTTCTATGGGGAGTGGTCGGGCGTTTATTTTAATTATTTGCGAATGGTTTCTTGTAAATATTGTGACGTAAAATTGGCGTAGTTTTGCGTCCCAAGTATCTACGCTGTTGTGCTGTTATGTGAAATTGTTGAAATAAGTGCTTATTTAGTAGTGTAGTTGAGATTTTCTTTGTGGCTTAGTCCACCTCAGAGGATCCTACTAGAAAGACTGTCTCAATATATTTGTCGCTAGAAACTCCAAGAAACGATTAAAATGTATTATGCCGACATTTTAATGGAATAATATGAAGAATTTCTTTATTTACTACTGAAGACATCGGTTATACGGGCATAGAACCCTTTAACTTCCCTCCTAAGGGAGAATCGTAATAAAAAAAAGTAATGAATGGCGAAATTTGATATATTTAGAAATTAATATCACAAAAAAGTTATAAAAATTAAATTTGACCTCGTATTTAATCTTTTATTATTTATCTAATCACTGTATGAAATATTATCTAACCTAACCTAACCTATTATAACTTAACCGTATTATAAAAAGAAGCTTAAAGGAGCTACTAAGATATTACAAACTCAAAAATTCAATAAATTCCTGTGAAAGCTTTAGGCTTATTTATTTTCATATGGAACACACGAGTTACGAATGTTTTCAAGTTTTTAAATAAAATATTCAACAGCAAGACGTACCCAAAGTAGAGTCACATTCACCTTCTTCTTTTTCCGGAGGTTGTTCCGGAGTACCGGCTTCGCCTTCACCTAGTATAACAAGCAATATTCTTATGCATAAAAACGTAGACTTATTGACGAAATTGTTTAATTATTGAGTAATATTGATATACATTTTTAAATTAAAATGAGTTTTCTTTGTTGTTATATGATACGTATATGATAGTCTTTTTACAACAATTACAAATACTAATTTTTCTAAAAGATTTTTCGAAGTAGTTCCGGTGAGCATACATCCTATAGAATATACATCCTATTTTTTTCATTTTTGTCCAGAATATAAACAAACAAGAAACTAAACAAAATCACTAAGTTTTGAACGTTCGCTAGTCCGACGTATACACGTAGCTTTCTAATAACACTGCTTTTCTTTAATATGTCGATGGAAATAATAAAAGACTATACTATGGCAAAGCGTGACTTCCGATGACGCACTAACGGAACGTCGGGGCCGACGCTGAGAGTCTGTTGGACTACGGCGGCCGGTGCGATAGCATTTCTTCGACACGTCGTTTGCCATTATTAAATTTCCAATTACCTACGTAATAATTGTACGTAATAATTAACTTTGTCTTAACCGTGGTATTTAATGGAGTTGTTCGCCTCTTGTAAGATTAGGTACCTATTTCTCATAGCTGAGTCGCAAGAGCACGAATTACGCTGTGTCTTATCCGACATATACACGAAACTAAATCTTGGCCCTCCGTCCTCTCTGACTACCCCGTTAGGGATACAGCGTGTAGATATGTATGTATATTTTGTTTTTATAATAATGTATAAAGGTGTCTAAAGATTACCTATGTTCTTAGATCAGATTAGTATAGATCAGTTCACTCTAATATGTGAGTGACACAATTCATTTGAAATGTAAGACATAATAATATAATATTCTTTTTTAAAAATATAAATTTTTACACTTATCGTGATGTTTAATATTCTTGTAATTCAAAAAAAATATTGGCTGCTAAATTTTAACCCTAGGGACTGTATACTTAAATTGAGCCTATTTTAACTCCGGTTGTGTTTGTTTAGTCCTTCATTACCGTTGTGAAAGCCGTGAGAAATAGATTAACTGATATTTGCTTGTAGCAGCTCCATAATAAAGATAGCGTAATGATATTAAGTACCTGGAACCTTAGTCTATCAAACAATGCACTACGCATTAAAATTTTGTTATTGGTTTTCATTAAAGCTTGAACAAACAAACATGCAAACAGATAAAACTTGAAAATTGTCCGTTTATCTAATAACAACTGCCTAATGACAACTGAGTCAATCATTTGCGAATTACTCATCTCTAGTTATGTCATAAATGTGACAGTCGCCACATTTGTTTACATTCTGGACAAAAATGAAAAAATGGAGTGTAACGAATCACCACATTAGGAGCCATCCATAAATACATCACTCAAATTTCATAATTTTTGGAGCCCCTTTGTTACAGGTGGTTGCATTTGTGTGACCCCTCCCGGGTGTAACGTCACATATTTTGCAATTTTAAATTTAGAAATTATTAAATTAACAGCACTTCCAAATATTACATTTCTATTAAAAATTCTTTATCATAAAATCATACACTTTAGAAAATTTATAAAACAAATCAATGAACATAGAAAACCTAATCATCTTATGTATAATGGACTGCACTTATGGACCTATTACTTTGTCATTTATGACTGGCATAGCAGTCACTTCGTTCCGGATTAAAACGTTAGGAGCATTCGATGTGTCAACATATTCATCCAACCAATATACCAGCGTCATCATTTATACATGTCACGAAAAGCATCAGAGCTAGAACACACTCGGTAATTAATTGCTGTGCGATAGTTGTACGGCGGGGTTATTACCTAAAAATTTGCAGACAGCCACTCGATCACTGTGCGACCGGTGACTAATTGCAATAAAAAATTGCTCTCATATACATATGACAATTGTGTATCTATTATTCTATGACCTTAAAATGCACTTTTTACGGTAGATTTAGCGATTAGCGCCACTATACAAATTACATTACACAAATTCTGGTTTTGACAGCAGATATCGCGCGATATTGGCTACCGCATGCTGACTGCAAGTTACGTAATAAGCGTGCAGACCTCAAGGAAGTATGGATATTTGTAGGTGTGCACACACTTGCGATAGTTTCGAAACGATTTGTCTGCAATTTATAAAATTGCATGGCCCCGCAATTTTAGTGCAACGTGATAGTCGCATAGGAATCGTTTTCTATATGAAACTATCGTAACGCGCACATTAAGCGACAGTTGCACGCAACAATCAGATCGAGAAATATTTGAGGTGGACGTGTTGCGATTTTTGCTACTGTGCTAGAAATGAATATAGACGTGGAACTTCTTATTGACGAAGTTGAGAAAAGACCTACCTTATATAATAAAAAAATTAAGGGAACCGCAACATTATTGATCCGACTCTCTGGGACCTATCACTTCTCCGCTTTCAGACTCAAAGGATACAATACCAAAATATTTGTCTAATTTTGGAGTCGACACCGATGATTCAGAAATAATTTACGATTTCGATAATAATTAACAAAGACATACAAATCATTGATTTCATTTTCTAAAATACAATAAATGACTACAAAAAATATAGTTTGAATACTTGCCTTAAGATTAGGAAGACGAAAAGTGGGCAAGCCTCTCTCTAGGTGAACGGACGATCTGGTAAAAGGTCGCGGGCTGCCAATGGATGCAAAAGGCACAGACAAGAGACATTGTGAATGTGATTGGGTGAAGTCTATGTCCAGCAGTGGACGTCTTTAGGCTGATATGATGATGAAGACTTACCTTAACGTTACCAGAAATCTTTCTTCTACTGATATAGCCAGTCTTAATCGTGTATCTTTGGATGTAATCGCTGGACGTATAATATTAATTAAATTGTCGAAACTTGCAATACTCATGCGACAATATCCATAAAAAATTTCAGGATCAAATCTTAAATTACTGTGCAACGTATAAATTTTCCCTTTTGTAAATCTTTCTGTTAATATAGGATGTACTCAGTATCTTCTTTTCTTTTTTTTCCCGTTTCATTAAAAGCACACAATACCACAACAAAATCCATCATCTCGAAAATACTAAATAATTGGAGTCGCACAATATGTTATGTATGTGCATTGTTGCATGACAACGCGATTATATTATTTCACAGCAATTAATTGCAAGTGTGTTCTAGCTCTCACTAGACCCTCTTCAATGTGTTTTAAAGGTATCTTAAGTTTAAAAAAACCATGACAGTTCAAAACATATATTTAAGGTTAATTAGTTTATAGCAGGTTAAACCAAGTTAACAAATACCTACACACACACGCATACTTACTATTATCGTGATTGTTGAGACGTTTAGTGACGTAGTCGATGTTCAAATGTCTTTTTTAGAGAAAATAGGTTAATTTTAAAATGATGTACGGATGTATATATTTGTAATATAAACAGGGGAAAGTTGGAAACAGCGGAGGGTAGGGGGTCGCAAAATATGTTTACATGCTAAAGGGGTCATGCCACGAAAAAGGTTGAAAAACACTGCTGTTAGGGATACAGTGTGAAGATATGTATAAAATAATATATGGCATGAAGATATGTATGTATAAAATAACATATGGCATGAATTTCCGCAAATTATCATAAATACAATACAATGCCGAATGTTACTAATTAATTACAAATACTCACGTTTATATTGGCTTATTTCTATGGGCTTATTCCTCTGTATCTCACGTTGTTCCTTTTCAGCACGTTCGTGCTCTAGACGCTGAAAAAATATATCATATTAAGGCGACGGCAGAGGCAAGTGACCTTGACCAGTTACCATGTGGTTGATGCCTATACGCGTGCCATCTAATCATTTCAAGCAGTGCATGAGCTCTATTTAATAGGTTGCACTAGGTCCTTTAACGAACTATCGCGCTTTTTTGTTGATATATGGCGTGCGAACATAACGGTAATTAGCACAGAGTAATGTACAGAGTAATGGTCAGAGACAAAATGAATCATTTATATTTATACTTTATTTAACTACTGTTCGGAATAAATGGACCTCCACGGTCAAGATAGAAATTATAACAATAACCACAGCGAGTTTGGTAGTGAATAAGTTTGATTTCGCGAAGAAAAACGTGTATAAGATGCAAGTCATAACTGTTATTTCAAAGTACATTTGACGGCTAACTATCACAATTGAAATTATAATTGGACCACCAAAATCAACTTAAAAATACATACATGCTATGAGATGTATTAGTCACAAAACCCCTATATGCTATATTTTCGCTGAAAAATCTGCATATAAACACCTATTTTTCACGTTTTCTGTTCTCTCTTCGCCTCAACGCTTTCATGATAGAAAGAAAGAATGAACATGCCTACATAAAATTGATCAAGAGACAAGGAACCGTCCATATAGCTAGCTAGCAAGCAAGCCAGTCTAGCTGTGCCTCGCGATGTCATCAGCGTACAATTTGGTACTTATCCAGTAAAAAAATAGCCTAAAGTACTCTCTAGAAACTCCTCGACCTGCCAATAAAAGTCCTGTCAAAATCGGTTCAACCGTTGTGGAGATTATTCCGGACAAACGGACTGACAGACAAAAATTAAAAAAAAGCGGTATCACGAGGCATCTGGAACAAACTACTGAGAAGATTTTGATACCGTTTTCGTTGTTTGATAGCTTGGACTACAATTTTAAAAAACGATCTTCCATTCAGTAAAATCCATACAAATGATGCTTAAGTTAACGGTTAACAGTGGTTTTTTCGTTGACGAATTCTCGGGCAAATGTAAATAAACAATAATTACTGGTTTTCATACAAACACAGATCAAAATCTGCTAAGGTAGGTACCATATTGGTAAGAATGGCACGGGCAGGGCCACAATAGGTGGTCACAGCGTTATCGTAGTGTGTCAATTAACAAAAACAATTTTTTAAGAAATTGAATCCATGTAAGCAAGCAACACCGCTGTAACATAATATATCAACTAGTGAGCCGCCTCAGCTTCGTACGGGTACAAATTTTTTTAAAAGAAAATACAGCCCATATTACTCGCTGATAATGTAGCTTTCTATAGGTGAAAGAATTTTTGAAATCAGTTAAGTAGTTTTTGAGTTTATACATTACATACAAACAAAGTTTACCTCTTCATAATATTAGTATATGGTAGATATATCATAATCTGTCATAAATTATTTATAAAAAATACATTGCTAAAAAAATTTTATAACGTTAGAATATTTAAATTGTACATGTAACATTCATTGTATTTATGTGCAGTGAATAAAATTATTTACCATCTATCTACTAATAAAAATACGTTAGAATCTTCGATCACGAATAAAAAACTGGATACACAATAAACGCTCCAAAAATGTCCGAACCAAATGTGCGCTCAAATGAGTATTTGAGTGCACTTCTGTTTTAGTAGTATTCGAAATAGCTAACAGCGAACATGTCAATGTGTTGTTTTTACAATTTTTGTAGGATAACGATAAAAGATGGAGATTCTTATTTTGGGTTAACAAATTATATATTTGACGACCTCCGTGGTGCAATGGCTTAGCGCGTCGGAAAGTAAAACGGGGGTTGCGGGTTCGATTCCCGTCTCGAGTCTGGGTGTTTATGTATAATATGTATTTATTTACAAAAGAAAAGTATATAAGCATCAGTTATATATCAGTTGTCTAGCACCCCTAACACAAGCGCTTTGCTGCTTACTTTGGGACTAGATGGCGCTGTGTGAAATGTCTGAGTATATTATTATTATTTATGTGTTAATTATTTCGGTATAGTTACGTTACATAGCTCTAGTCACTTTCACGTAACAAATCAAAATGACGTAAATAGCAACGCAAATAGATTATGTGAATTATACTTTACGCACGAGACGTAAGATTGCATTTTAAATATTTTTTTTAACAAACTTCGATTCAATATCATGCAAGAATTGTTTACGAGCTTTTATAACCTTATGGTTCGACGATAAGATCTACTTTAGATTAACACAATATTGCTGATAATACTATATGATATTAAAAATATGTCATGTCAATTCGGACAATAATTTGTTTAGATTTTACAGGAGATTGTGAATATAGTTCTTTATTTGTGATCGATGGTTAGAACTCAGAAACCAGTGGAATAATGTTATCAATGGTAACATTATACCTGGGGTACTAGGAATCGATATGGCAACACTGGCCTACATATCCCATGTTTAAAAAAAGACATCGCTGTCGTTCGCAGTGTCTTCTTTGTGTATACGCATTGTATATTTCGAAAAACGTCATAGCAAACTATCCATTGCTACTATACCTCGACATCTGACAGCTTTATGATACGTCGTTGTGCTTGACGCCAGTGTGGTGGGGTCACTGACCGCGACCGTGACCTTGAGCGAGATGGAGTACGGTATCGCTGAAAACACATTAATATAGAAATAATAAAGAAAAATATATCAATGTTATTCACTCTCATAGTACTAGTAATCACGCGTTATACATATGTTTTCATTCCATCTAATCGAAAAACGATGATTGGTTTCTCGATAATTGCGACCAAAAATTTAATAAGAAAAATTTATGAAAAAAAATTAAACCGCCTTCAAAAAAAAAACACTGAAAAGTACGAAATAACTCTTCTTTACTAATGTTTCTAAACTTTCACGACTTCACGACTTTTCACGGCAAAAATGCTGGCACTCTACCGACCTCAGGGCGACGCACCCTTCTCCGCGGACGTCGTATGTTTCCTCTATATCCGTTTTGCTTTAGTACCTCCTGAACATGTGTGAGTTCACTATCTAAATGTTCAGGGTCACATAGGTCGTACGCTCTGTTCAACAGGTAAGCTACCACAGGATTGAAGGTATCGCGGATGTTGATGCGAATTAGAATGCAGACACCTGTCAGGGTGCGTGGGTTTTCTGTATACTGTGTGAGCCAAGGTACCATTATCTTTCACCGTTATTTTCACATCAAGAAAGGGCAACGAACTGTCTATCTCCATTTCAAATGTGAACCTGATGTTAGGGTGTATGGAGTTCAAGTGGCTAGCTAATTGTTCCACCTCCTGTCAGAAAACGACAGACAAATAGGTCAGCCATTGCCGAGCACTTGCTGGAGTCAGGACCCCATCATTGGATTGAATTGCATCAGCCACAGGTCCTTTCCACCGATTGACACTATTATTCCAGAATAGCACTAGAGGCGGGTGAAATCAAGAAATACCATAATTTCAACCGGGAAGATGGATACCGCTTATCAACATTATAGAATCCTGTCATCAGTGAGTGTGTCCGGAGCCGAAAAACCGGACGTCGCCAGTGTGTAGATGTCGTTAGTGTAGTGTGTCAAAGTACCAACAGTGACCATAACAAAAATTAAGAAATGCATTGAATGAGTGTGGGTAGTTGCAAAAAACCGCACTCTACGAAGACGTCATTCATCCACATCAGTCTGCCCGTGAGCACGATCGGTGCAATCCGGTCGAAATGTCGGGATAAAATAGGTAATTAGCCTTAAAGTATAAATGCGACATAGACCCGTTAGTAAATATTGTAATATATCCTTTACTAATCAAAACTGAAGTACAAAAACAACTATAAAACGGTCAGTTACTGAATTCGGTGCCAAGCATACCAAACTAATAGACTTTTCAAATTAATAATGCATCAAAAAATAAAACTGATATAATTAAAGACAGTTATTGAAGTCGGTGCCAAATCGATGTGCAACAACAGAAGGTCTATTAGTTTGGTAGGCTTGGCACCGACTTTAGTAACTGATCGTTTTATAGTTATTTTTGTACTTGAGTTTTTATTAGTAAAGGATAGTTATTTCGTACTTTTCAGTGCTTTTTTTTTGAAGTCAGTTTAATTTTTTTATTATTTTTTTTATTTCTCCCTTTTGAGTGACCTTGGCCTAAATAAATATCTAGGACAGGTCTACAATCAACTTCTTTTATAATTCTGGATAACTTCTTTTATAATTCTGGAGCGCAATGACATACAAGAGAATCATCAATACAAATAAATAAAGGTTATACGCAGTTCGTGTTATTTGGTGTATCATCGAAATCCAAACTCTAATACAACTGAAATTTAAGTGAGATCACTCTGAATATATCTTTTCAAATAAAAAAAGAATTTTTCAAATCGGTTCATAAATGACGGAGTTCTAGGGTAACCAACATAAAAAAAAATACAAGCGAATTGAGAACCTCCTCCTTTTTTTAAGTCTACTAAAAATAGATCTTTTCTCTTGAAGACTGTCACAGAGGGCAGAAATGAATTTGAATAAGGATCACGAGAGGTTAAATGACAATATTGGTTCAAAAATTTACGGCGGTAGCCGCGCGCCAGAAAAAAAATAAGAAATTAAAAATTATAAAATACTTTTACTTTTGCACACGGAATAACATCTCTCATTTATTTTTCTCATAGATGGGCATGAAAAGTAGAGTGTATCACTCAGTTGTAAAATTATTATTTTTTACCTCGGGCGACGTCATTGAATCCCTCGCTGCGCTTAGGATTCTACTTTAGAATCCGTGGCTGCGCTCGGAATTCTACTCTAGAATCCTTCGCTGTGCTCTAGACCCAAAATAATGGCTCGCCGAAAAATATTATTTTACTCCCTTGTTATACAATCTGCTATTGCATGCACATAGTATTAAGGTTAGTATTGTGTGGGGTTACAATGAGTTAGATCATTGGTTCCCAAAAGGGCGGTACCATCCCAGTGGGCACTGGAACTTTCCACGACAGCGGTAGCAGAATTAGATGCAAATAGGAGTGCTGAGACGTAAAAATGGCTATGGTGTTCCTACCTACATAGGAAATAACATACTCGATACTTCATAAATACCTACTGTATTCAGAAATAACCATTTTCTCCAGCTATCTAACATTTTAATGGTATTATTCTCACATAAATGGGTATTAATTAATTAGCATTAAGTATACGTAAGTGTAATTGGGTTCAGTTGTTGTTGTAAGATGCAAGCGATGCCTTGAGAGCGAAGGCAGAGACCTATGCCCATACAACCGATGTCGTCTGTCAATTAAGTGATAGTAAGCTATACTGAAGTTAAAAAGGACTTACAGAAAGAATGCGAATACTTTAGTTGTATATAAAATTTAAACTTCTTTCAATTATTTTCACTTGCACAAGAATTTAATGCGCAAGATACTATCACTTTTGTACTTTAAAACTCCCAAAAATTGAAAAAATAAATACCTGTCGGAAAAGACACAGGCCAATTCGTGCTCTTGCGACTCAGCTATGAGAATTAGATACATAATCTACAGGAGGCGAACTACTTGATAAAATACCACTTTAAGACGTTAAGAAAGATAATGTGCAATCGACAGAACTCTCTTAATAACAATTATTACGTAGGTAATTGGAAATTTAATAATGGAAATTTAATAACGATCCATTGGAGAAATGCTAACGCACCGCATAGTGTGACAGACTCGCAGCGCCGGCCACAAGGTTCCGTTAGCGACCCCTTCCACACCGGACGCAAAGAATATGTAAAAAAGAAGGCCGACTTTCGCCTCGAGCGTAACGGAAGTGCCTGCTCTCGGCCGGATCCGTAGAGTTGTGTCATTGGGTACGAGATACGGAGCGTCTCGTTTAGTTATACATTTAGTACATTATAATAAAAAACAATGCATACAATAAGTTTTTCGTATTTGTTAAATTTAATTTCTTATAGTTATATTAAATATTGATAACGGATTCAAATAAATATTTAGGCATCTAAGGACGTTATAACACGTTTGTTTAGACCAGCCATTCCCAAAGTGGGCGATAACGCCCCCTTGTGGGCGCTGCAGGCCTAAAGGGGAGCGGTAAGAGACCCAGAAAAAAAATGGGGGCGTTGTGTAGAGGCCTGGGGGGTGATTTGTAATTTCATTTAGCTAGGAGGCATCTTAGACAACGACTGCATGAGCTCTCGACTCAGTAGACAAAATAAGTTTGGGAACCAGTGGTTTAGACATTTTGACATTTTTTATTTGTGACGATGTGAAAAACAAATTAAAGGCAAACGGAGGCGGTCGCATGTTTACGTCGCGTGCGACCGCGACTAGCGCTACAATAATTAGCCATATTCACCCAAAATATTGCCGTTGTGTGCGTGCCACGGCGCGTGTGTATTAGCGTGCACACATACAAACCGCGTACGCTGATTTACTATGAAGACATCCTACTGTTATATTTATGCTGTGCCGGAAGACGCGCTTTGCGTTAGAAGTCAAGTGAGTGCCTTTTAGTATTTCCATCGACATATAAATAAGAGGCCAACTGTTTTTCTCCCGTTCTCGCCTAATGAGCCTAATTCGGTTTAGTTTTGTGGATAACAAATATATTCAGGTTGAACAAAGATAGGATTCACGCAATCAAACATGTTTTGACAAGTTATCAAAGTTACAATGAATTAGAATATTTTTTGTCTTTGATTTTTTCTTCAGAAACGCGACATCATTTAAAGATCTACCCCACCCCCAATCAGTAAGAAAAAAGGTTAAATTGCCTTTAAGTGTCTTTTCAATGTTTCATGCCATAGCAAAATTACTCACGAATACACCTCTCCCTTTTATTATTCTACCACTGCGAGTGTACGCATGACGGTCTCTTTCGCGGTATCTCATCCTGAAAATTGAAAAAAAAAATGATGAAGTGTAAGAAATTTTTATTCCATTAATTCCTATGAATGTGAATTCTTTTCCGATAAGACACGAAAAGTTATTCTACTAGTCATTGTCTCAAGATTAGTTTCAAGTTTCGATTTCGATTTCGGTCACAAGTTAGTTAAAATGGGCCTCAAGAAATCAAATAACATCTAAAAACTTACATTAAAAATCGACAAAAACTGAAAAACAAAGTTAATAACTATAAGTAAATGAATAAAAAAAACAATGCGAATAATGACTGGGTTTTAAAAAGATTTTTTTTAGAACAACTGCTCAATAAAATTACGCAGATTACCTCTCTCTATCTCTCCTAGGATCATTCCTATCTTTGTCCTGGTCTTTTCCCCCTCTCATCAAAAACCTGTTTGTCGGAACTTCGGGTATCTCCCGAGGATCTATCTTGGATGTCATCACTAGAGGATGAGCAGGTGCTTCAGAAACTTCTTCCTCATCAGCAGAAGCAGAATGATGATGTTTCTTCTTTTTCTCCTTCTTATCTTTCTTCTTTTTCTTATCCTTTTTTTGCGACTTATCCGAGTCTGAATCACTCTCTTCCTTTTCTTTCTCCTTCTCCTGTTTACGTTTTTTACCTGAGAAATAAATATACTATTATCTTAACTGAGTTTTCTATCGATTATTAATGAATTCAAAGTCAATGTCATATTTGATGTTATATTTGTCGATGTTATATATTTTCATTACAAAAACATAAAATACTCAAAGCATCATCTATGGGCTTATTGATCGGTGGTTTCTTTAATTCTTTTTTTTAATAATTCTATATTCATTTTGTTTTTACATTATATTTATGATCAAAATTAAAAACCATTTAAGTATGTTATGATAAAAAACTTTTATCATAACATACTCGGTGCCAAGCCTACTAAACTAATAGATTTTCCGTTGTCGAACAATAATTTGGCACCGACTTCAATAACTGTCAAATTTAATTATATGGGTATTTGTATCGTATTTTTATAAAGTTATTTTTGTACTTAAGTTTCGATCTGTAAGTATTTCATACTTTTCAGTGTTCTTTTTTGAAGTCGGTTTAATTTTTTTATAAAAGTTTTTTTATTTCTCCATTTTGAGTGACCTTGGCCTTAATAAATCTCTAGAGCAGGTCTATAATTAGTTTATTTTCTAATTCTGGAGCGCAATGTGTTAACTTCCATTCTATTGAGGAGCACAAACCGTGAGCTTTCACAATAAAGGATGCGAACAGATCGAACATGGGATATTATTGCCCATTATAGCCATTATCAATATCATCAATATAACATCATATCAATATCAATCAGTTATAAAAGAAGTGTAAAGGTTGTATCATAATTACACCCTAGCAGTATTCTTACAATCCGAAGACGAAAGCCACCAGCCGTATTCTCTGTCCGCCACAAGACTGACTCTACTGACTGAATTTATTATATCACAGCCAATTTATATCTTCTCCCTACTTTACCATTATATCATACTACCATTATACCATGTGGGGACAACGATTAACAAATGACATACAAGAGAATCGTCAATATAAATAATCAGGTCGCGTTATTTGGTGTATCTTCGAAACCAAAGCTTCAATACCAGTGAAATTTCAATGGAACCAATCTGGAAGTGTATCCTTTCAAACAAAAAAACAATTTTTCAAATCGGTTCATAAATGACGGAGTTATGAGGTAACAAACATAAAAAAAAAACAACCGAATTGAGAACCTCCTCCTTTTTTGGAAGTCGGTTGAAAACTAGTGGTCATCCAGTAGTCGAAATTCAACCGTTAATTTTCCCTTAAAATACACTCCGCAGAGTTGAAATCAGCTCACAGCTCACAAATTACACAAAATTCTCATAATTCATTTGGTCAATCTTTAGTAATTATTTGTTGGCAGAATTTTAAAATTTCTGGACGACGATCACTAATCTGTGCGACTGTTTGAACCTTGGATCAAGAATCATAATGAGCTTTTGTTTTAAGAATGTCCGTTTTTTTTTGGTCTGAGCTCTTAGACTTGTACTCGTGACGTGACTAGAAAAGGATCACAGTACTACAATACGCACCTGAACACGACATATTTTTATTTTTGTGACTACTAGCTCTAGCTAGCTTGCGTACACTAGCGAATTGCATCGGCCGTGGTCTCTAGCAAAAGTCTCAAGAAAAAGACTTGCTTGAGACCACGTTTCCAATTTCCCATTTTAGATGTTTTCGACATGGCCGTGAGCTGACACAAATTACACCGATTGTGCGAAGTTGACAAACTGACTATAGCTGTTATACTTGTGGTTACACTTAATGAGATAAACAGAAAGACATAAAAATTCGTTTGACATAAGACGATAAGAGCAGTAACTCATTATGACTCCATCCGCTATGATTATTGGTCCGAGGTTTCACCACAAACTATTGCGTGTGTCATTGACAGTATAACTATTATGGGTTCGATATTGGCAGTATAAACAATTAATGTTTTATTTTCTTTAATTTAATAGATTTTTAATACATATTGCATCTAAATTTTAGTTTTCTGCACTCCTTCTCCTTGTTAACTTTAACTATGTTAAATCTCACACTTCCTCATGGGCGCAATAATTTTAAAAAGGGATACGAAATTTTCTATTCGCGTATTAATATACAGATAAGTTAGCAGGCACATAATCATCATCATCATATCAGCCGAAAAACGTCCACTGCTGGACAAAAGCTTCCCCCAAAGATTTCCTCATAATAGGCGTAGTGAATTCGATATCCTCCATTTTAGGACTCTCAGAACATACTAGCGCATTGGCAAGAGTGTAGATGTAGAGGTACATATTGCCGACCGCAGTAGGCGGTGGCGTGTTTGTGTAAGTGTGCGTGCGTGTGTGTGCGTGTTTGTGTAAGAATGCGTGCGCGTATGTTTGCGTGTGCGTGTGTGTGCGCGCGTGCGTGCGCGCGTGTATGCGTACGCACCGGCCTTGACCTTGACGAGCTGGCCGCAGTTGGCCACGAGCACGTCCTGCAGCGGGCGCGCGTTCCGGTCCACGGGCAGCGCCTCCACCTGCCGCACCAGCGCCGCGCCGCTCGCCACCGCGCCGAACACTACGTGCACACTGCGCGCGCGCACGCACGCATACACTTATGGTTAGCTGTGCTACTTCATTACTGTTTTAATAGGACTTTTTGGCAGGAACGAGAGAGCTGTAGTTGGCATTTTGTTTAGATTTTCTATTTTTTGCACTTGAAAGTTTTAAAGTACAAAAATGATAGTATAATGTTATGTCTTAAAGTTTTGTGCAAGTGAATAAATTGGAGGGCCTGAATAAAGAACAGTTGACTTTATATTTAAATTTTCTCCTTTTTTGCATTTTCGCTAGTTTTAAAGTACAAAAGTTATATTATAGTATGTCGCGTGTTAAAGTTCTGTGCAAGTGAAAAAATTGTAGCGTCTGCATATAAACATGTACGACTGAAGTTTTCAGTTTCATCCAAAAAGTCCTTTTTAAATCCAAAAAAGCCAAGTATCACTTTTTAAAGCAGGAGTATTAGAAACTTAGTGAAAAGAAAAAGGAACAAGTTTTACATCAGACACATGCTTTACGGTAAAAGATGAAGAATTTTTACATTAGACAAATGCTATTGGAGTCTGAAAAATGAACACGGAGGACATGGTTGTATAGGCATAGTTCCTTTTGTCTCCCGAAAATTGAAAAAAATATTTAAAAAAATTAGTTAATACGAGTATATGTTACAAACCATTCTAAACTTTTAATAATCCTATAATACAAGTTTTTTTTTCGTTCTTCATGGCATGGTGCACAGATTAGCGCAGTTGCCAATGTCAGGTATTGTATTAATAAGTAGAATCGTTATCGCAAAACTCCTCCAGTAGTCATAGTAGACTTTACTGAAGTTATAAAGGACTTATTGGAAGAGCGCGAAAACTTCAGCTACACATGTTTATTTAGACCAACTCCATCCTTTTCACTTACACAGAACTTTAAAACACAATATACTATCACTTTTGTACTTTAAAACTGTAAAATACAGAAAATTTAAATAAAATGATAACCTCACTTCTTCCGTTCCCGCCATAAAGTCTATAATACAAGTTATCAATAAAAAACTAGATGATACAGGTTAAAAACCAGATAATACAGGATTAAAAGGTTTAGAAACCGTTGTAAATATGTATTGATTTATAATAACGATTATAAACTGCTATGAATTACTAAATAACTACCAAAAATATTACTGTTATAAATATTTCTAATGGTTTTTAATCAATTAAAAAAGATTTACAGAACATGTAAGTGGAAGCAGAAGCCCAAGGAGGACCAAGGCTGAGAGTATTGGTCATAGAAATGTTAAAAGCCTTCGCATACTTAAGCGAAAGTATATGAGGAGAATTATATTTGAGGGAAAGAAGCATGTAAAAACCGTGATACTTGGCATTTCATCCTCTCTAACTACCTCATAGGGGATACAACTTGAGGACAGGTATGTATTAACCGCTTTTTATTTACCTGTATTTATTTATTTATCTTACTAAAATTCTATACTAATCAGTGTTTAAAAAATACTGATTATTACAATCTAATCGGTATTTTTTAAACTGATTTAAACCGTGTTCGATACCTAGCGTCTGAAATGAAAAATATACTCACTTGTCGAGATGCGGCGCCGGCTGTGTAGTTCTACAACACACAGAACATAACATATGATAGCGTGTATCCACGAGCGAGTTGCCGGCGGGCCGCTCTCGCCGCCGCCGCGCCCTCTACACAGCCAACACATGCACACTGAGCACTGTACACGTCACGACATAGCGCCGACTGCGCAGGTACACTCAGAGAACAATACACATTTCATATCCGTACACTGACAGATTTGTTTGTTCCAGGCACTGTGCAAATTCTATGTATGTGTCTTATACTGTTTTCATCTCAGACCAAGAATGATAATGGACTGAGTTTTTGCTTTAAGAGCGTGTCCTTTTTTGTTGGTGTGAAGTTCTAGACTTATACTAATGTGCGTGACTAGGGAAAGATCACAGTAATACATAACTCAGCTGAACATGACATATTTTTATTTTTGTGAATACTGTAGTAGCGGAAACCCTTTAGAAGTATGTTAGCTACGATAAAATTAAATAGTAAGTTAGATACTTATAGCAATGGAACACCCCAAATTTTTACTTAAATTATCGTTTAATCGATTAATTTTAATATCAATTGATAATTAATTAATTTCTATTCGAACACTTTGTGCTGCAGCCGTGAAGGTAAAAACATTAGAGACAGACGTGAAGCGCTCGAGTTTTGACTTATATAATCTCGAGCGGTAATGGGGAACAAGCCGTCAGTCGTTCTTTTCTATGACGTCACGAACACCGTCGCGCTCTTCTAGAGGGCGACAGTGTTCCCCTTTATGTTTATTCGTCGGTGTTACTAACAAGTATGACAGTTTTGCAAATAATTCTTTCAGTACTGCAACGTTTAGACCCTTAAGCCTGTTATTGAACTGCACGGAATAAATCGACAGCGTAAGGTCGCCAAGCTGACTACAGCTGTTTTACTCGTGGTTATGCTGAATGAGATACGATACGTAAATTCGTTTTGACACACGGTGATATAGAGCTGCAACTCATTATGATTCCGTCCATTGTTTCTTGGTCCGAGATTTACATAGTGCCCGATACAAACTTGAACCAACATGGCGCCGACTGCACAAGTACACTCAGATTGAAAAATATAGTTCGTGATTGTACAATACATTTTACGTCTGCCATCAACCTGGTCTCTTCATGATATTAGTGATGTAGTAAGCTGTGCCCTATATTATTTTGAGGTAACATTGTACACATTTTTAATTTGGTTATCATATTACTTAAGACTGTATATCAGTGTTGTGCAAATCGTAATTGTAAAAATAATTACAATTTGTAATTGTAATTGTTTGCCTACAAAACGTTCTTACAATTACAATTTTTAATTGTTTTTACAATTACATTTTGCCCAAACTTCTGCATATATCATCTACCATATTACTAAAACTGTAACAGGGCCAACTCTGTGCATTGAAAATTAATTATACAGAATATTTCTTGAAATAATTGAAAACAACAGAATTAAAAAAAAACAATTTTGTAATGTTTATATCCGCCTGTCCTTTTATTCGCCCATCATACAAGAAGTACTTGATATTTTCGATGAAACTTATCAGTGTTATTTAGAACCAGGCGTTGACTAAACATATCTTTCATCTCCATCAGGCGAGAAATTCCTTCGAGATTTATAAATAAAAAATGTGCTGTAAAACAAAGGAATTGCTTATAGAAAAATGTAGTACATCATACATAAGTATATTTCAATTTAATTAATTTTATATTTTACTTTGATAAGTTCGGTTTCATTAACCTATCACATTTAATCAGACCAATATACCAACCTGACCACGGCAGTTTGTAATAACATTAATATCGTCAATGTAAAAATAATACGCACTACTTACAAAAACGTTCGAAACTATGGCCGCCTTTATAATTTTCCGTTGAACGTTTTGATCACCACATTTTTACCGTCTGAAATACAATAAGTAAGAAAAATGCTGCCTTATTAAATCGTTGATAAAGACGCTTTTTCAACGTCCACTGCACGACGTTATCGTGCACGGAAGTATAAAAGCGTCTCCATACAACTGCATACATTTTGCTTCCCTATTGTAACGCGGAAGGTCAAAACGTGGTGATAAAAAAGTTCAAAAATTATAAAAGCAGCCAATAGCATAATGTATCCGTCGCCATTTTATGATATTTTTTTCAGATAAACTTACCTAAACAAACACTTAAAATCATAACTCTACTTTAGCTCTACCATAGTAGGGAAAAACAGCGAGTTTAGTTGATAAAATAAGATTGACATGGGCGTACAAATCCAATTTTCCTTTCAAATATCCAGTCTGACTGAGATTAGTTTTAACAAACAAATATCATTTGGTTTGGTATTTGTTTTAAGATAATTTATTACAACAATTTTGAAGATTGAGTTCATTGTAGCTAATTGCAAACATATGTTGGTATTCAAAAAACAGTGTCTACTGTATGTTAGCTATTATCAATATTGTCAATTAATCATTCTAATTATAATCGTTAACAAATGGCAACAATGTTTTTTTGAGGTTGTTGCTACTTTTATAATAACATAGTATCTTTGAATGTCAAAAAAATAAGGCAGTTGAGAAATATACGAGCTAGCGAAAGCACGTCTTTTAATTATATCTCGTCATTCTACATTTCCATCCAAGTCAACATCCTTCTGCAGAACGATTAGCTTTCATGTACATGGTATGAGTTGAGGTGAAAGAACCGTGGAAACTCACAAACTACCAAATTTTCGGAAGGCTTGTCGCCAAAACTGAGCCGAAATGAGAAAAGAGATTTTCTGGTACAATTAACATTGACCAGAAGGCGGCCCCCATTTTAAAGAACAATGAAAATGAGCCCACTGATTCTTACATCATTTCATGCCATATTATCCTGTCAATATCAATTATAACTTTGACATTAGATTACATACTATTTCATGTTTGCATATGCATATGAATAACACATCTGCATTTATTATGTTCCTGCATAATTTAGTACTTTTTCGTTAGTAATGCATTATTCTATAGATAGCGAGGTAAGTACTAGTAAAAATATTAATAAAATAATTAAAGGGACCATTCACGTTACAACGGTCGCAAGGACTGTCAATCGAACCGTTGCAATGCCAGTTCTATTACCACACATTCGTTGCGACTTGGTCGTACAGATTGTCCTGTACAAATGTATCACAGTTGTCAGATGCTTTTAGTGTGAAGTGGGATGCTCTTGCTTAGATATATCAATATGAATATTATAAGTAAAAAGAAAAGCTGCACTTACTGTAGCATTATTAGAGTGCATAAAAATGCTTGCTCAGAAGAAATATGTATACCTACCTACATGACCTTGCTTGATGAATTAGTGACAAGAAAGAAGAAGAAAAAAGAACGGTACGACCGGTGTGATCGTGTCGCAAGGTTTGATGACTATGTCAACGGACTTGCGACATGACAGTGGTCGTACTGTCTGCTTTACAACCGATACATTCACGATCGAACTTGTCGCATACGACAAAAGTCCGTGAGACGGTCCGTACAACCGTTGCAATGTGAATGGCCCCTTTAAGGCATAGTATTGATTTATGAGCAAACATATTTTTTTTTTCATTTCAACAATACCACCTGTTAAGAATTCCCAGACTAATGGAATCTTGGATTAAAGGCTACACAGAAGAGTTTACAACCCATGGTACTGTGAGTTTCATAAGGTTTTTTTTTTTCTTCGTGGCATGCCGCACAGATTAGCGCATTTGCCAATGTCACGTATTAATAAGTAGAATCGACATGAAGCACGTTTGGAGAAAATTCGTTTTTCGTTCTTATCGCGAAACTCCTCCAGTAAAGTGATAGTAGACTTTACTGAAGTTATAAAGGACTCCTTGGAAGACCGTGAGAAATTAAGCTACACATGTTTATTTAGACATACTCCTTTCTTTTCACTTAACAGAACTTTAAAACACAATATACTATCACTTTTATACTTTAAAACCCCCAAAAATGTAAAAAATAGAAAATCTAAATAAAATAACAACCTCACTTCTCCCGTTCCCACCAAAAAGTCTTGTATAAGGTTTGTGACAAGCTAATACCTTCCTTAAAAAATAGTAAATTAATTTTGTGAATACTGTTTCCCATGCAGCAGCAAGAAATATTTTAATTTACTAATTAAAATAGGCAATAATGCATGTATTTAGTGCATATTTTGCCTTTTTTTAGAACACATTGCATATGTATTTTGCCATATTGTTAGTGCCCATAATCTAATGTCTAATTATAACATAATACAACCTACCTCCTTATGGTTCTTAACAAATATTATGTAACCAATTTCATTGCAAACTAATGTGCAGTATTAGTGAAATATGTATCTGATGAACTGTCCGTGTACACTCTTACCACTCCTCTTATAAACTTACATAAAGAACTGTGAACCGTTTGTGTCTTTCCCTCTGTTAGCCATCGACAACAAGTATGGTTTGTCATGCTTCAGCTCGAACGTTTCATCTGAAAGAAAATAACTTATGAAGTATTAGAAATAGCTACTAGTTTTGCCAACTTAAAGGAATACTGTCTGGTCCTTCTCAATGTTAGGTTTTCTAAATTATTGGTAGATTACTCATGATTAAAAGAGCCTTATAATTTTCTGGGAGTAAGAAATTATTATGTAGAGACCAGTGCATATACGAGTTTAAAAGAAAGTTTTAGATGATTACAGACATTGCGCATACACCAGAACAGTGAAAATTTAAGTGAACACAGCTTTCTATTCTTTACCATTATATTGCCTCAAAAAAAGAGAAAGACAAGTGAAATGAAAACAATAGAACATCCCAAATGGATGGAGAGCAATCATACAATTAAGCGGCAAGAATCACTGGAAGAGGCCTATGTTTTCGAACAGTCTAATTAGTAACTAGTGTTCTATAATAAAATATAGTATTGTAGTTCTTTAAAAATATTGTATAGCAGTTAATCAGAGAATACAGACTTATTTTATTTTATCTATTTATTGACTAGTGTCTTGACACGGCTTCCCACGGGTGCATATGCTATTGTTCAAACTACTTTCAAAACCTTGTTATGTTTTAACATTGACTTTGATCAGTATGCTGACTAATCAAAATCTATATAGTTTATGGATCATGCTGATGAAGCAGTGCTTTATTATCTGTCTTGGTTTACAAATATTCAGATCTCGGAGCAAAAACTCTACAAATGAAAAGAATTTTAATGTTTGGTTTGGCAGTTCCAGAGATATTTATACTCTATATATATGACTGGCCCGTTGGCGCAGTGGCATATGCATATGCTTTCCAAGCTAGGGTCCCGGGTTCGATCCCCGGTCAGGTCAATTTAAGAAACAAACATTTCTAAATTGGCTTGGAGTTTGGGTGTTACTGGGAACTCCCTCAGAGTTCGTTGTGTGGTACCCATAGTACAAGCTTACTGCTTAGTTCGGGGTCACACAATCTGTGTAATTGTCTGGAGTATTATTATTACAACCAAATTTTACCTCTTCATGATATTAGTGTAGACTTAATGAGAGCTTACATAATATATTATTTTTAATATGATATAATCAAACATGATGATGAGATTCGAGGAAGCGAAAGAAGCAAGTAAGGACCGCGAAGCTTGATGCTCTATCCTCTCTGACTACCCATTAGGGATACAGCATGACGATATGTATATTATCAGAGATTTTAAGCTATTACAAAATATAACAAAGCACATACATAATATCTTCATGCTGTATCCCTAACAGTTACGGTCCTTACATACTTCTTTCGCTTCCTTAAATGCAATCATTCTCTTCATGCGTTTTCTCCTTAGTATGTGAGTGCTTTTGACATTTCCTACAGCTAACACTAGCTATTTGATATTCGTAAGTCAGCCTTGGTCTTTCTTGACTTCTGCTACTTACACTCTCTCCATCAATTTTTCATCACTCATTCTTTCCATGTGCCTGAATCAGATAAGCATTCCTTTCTTCATTTTTACAGTAACACTGTCATGTAATCCCATTATACTGCATATCTCTTTATTATCCATCTTTGTTATCTCTTCATATATCAAAGTAAATATGTAACTTATTAGGATTGCATGTTTAATAACAGATCATACATTTACTCTTTTGTCCTGCCTGCCCGCCTTAATCCTGCAGTAAACTTAAATTAGACTAAAGCTACTTATTGCAGTGTTTCTTAATTTTGTTACTCACCTTCGAAAGTGCCGCCATATATTGACTCTCCACCAGTCCCATTAGCATTGGTGAAATCGCCGCCTTGGATCATGAAGTCCTTCACAACCCTATGGAAGACCATACCCTATAAAAGCAAAATACCAACAATAATAACAATTAGATTAGATTACTGAAGACTTATTTAATTTCAATTTCTAACTTGGACAACGTCTTTTACTACGTTGATGTAGGAACCTATGACTTAGGGCGCCCTAAGCAGTAGCGGCGTTAGGGTTTTGCATAGTTGGGTATGACATGAAGGGGCACCATAGGCACCTACATACAGTACATATAAAAACTCCATTCTAATAAATGTTTGTTTTTGTTTTCAATGTTTTCTCCCATATGGGAATTGGAGAGTAGAGAGGTAGCGCCGTAGAAATCCCACCTAAGGCGACGGAAATGCTAAAATAGGCTCTGGACCTCAGACTATGGCACCTTTAATGCTATTTTCGCATTTCATCAAACATTAGGGGCTCTTTAGAGTATTATCTGAAGTTTTATACTACACAAGTGACAAATTAGGTAAAATTGGTAAAACAACCATTAGTTAGAACTTACATGACAGTCATTGTATAGTCCCAAGCTTAGCGCTAGACTATATTTTGAAAACTGAACTGGCTGTAAATACTGGCCTCCAAGGCTTCAACCAACAAGCCAAACGTGAAATTACTTTTTTTAATAACCTTGCACTAACCTTATAAGTAAGAGGTTTGTCAGTAACCTTCCCGACTCCCATCTCTCCTGTGCAGAGTGCACGAAAATTTTCAGCGGTTTTAGGTGCCACATCGTTATACAACTCGAAAACAATCCGACCAGAAGGCAAACCTCCTATAGAAATGTCCATGTACACACGATCTCTTTGTGGTTTTTCATCGCCATCCACCGTCATTCTCACAAAAAAATTATTTGTATTTCCTAACTAAATTATAGAGCGAATGACAAATCGCGTTTACAATGAATATGAACTCATATATTTCAGGAGAAACAAATATTAACAAAAGTGCAAATGAAATGAAAATCACAAGTACAAGAACAATTGCACTCTGTGGATTTTTTACTTTTTATGTTTCTTATAGGCATTCGTAACAAGGCCATCAGGCACAAAGTACATTACTTATTAGCTGATATAGAGTAGTCAGTGACATATGCTAGCTATCTTAGCGACATCCGGTGACGAATCCTCGAACTACTGAATGACATGTACATATCAACATCTATATGTAAATAAATATACATCTAATATAGTCCTCACCTCATTTAATTTTTTTTTGGATTCTTGTAGTTTTAATAAAAAGACAATTATTTCAATAATCTTTTATTACCATACAAATACCTATATCATTTGTTTACATAAACCGGCATAACATAACGTTAATATATACAAACTTAAAACTAAAAATACATTTAATTCTCTCGATAGATCCACCTTGTTGAAGCAGATAAAACAATATGTTCCGGACATATATCCTTACCTCTGGCAATCTTACAGCATTTATTTAATACTTTAATAATTTACTCATTTTGCGAGACACAGGTATTCTATTAAAGCCAGCCATTATATTTAAATCAAGTCCTTGGGTAGCAGCCGGGGTCAACAATGAATACACTTGATCGTAGGAGTCAAAAACAGAGCACAGTCACAAAGTAAAGCAGATTTGCCAGGGTCCATAAAGTCATTGAAAAAAAGCCACAAAAATTAGATAAAATTAAAATAAAATTTTCATTCACAACGAAAGTGATGAAAATAAACATCTAAAAAAAATTTAATTAGCAAACGTTACATTTCACGCTATTTTGTTTCATTTCACATTATCTTACATACAAGTACATATCATCTAGATGTAAGTAAAATATCTTTTATTTTGACTATTTTCAAACGTTATTTATCATTAAAAATTTCGTAATAAACAAACTGCTTCAACGAAATAATCAATTGTCAATTAATTGAAAAAAAAAAAATTTTTTTTATGAACGGAATGCAAAATGTCTCTCCGTCGTTACTACATAATTACCATTTTATAACTACAGTGTTGCTAGAAGTAGGTTTTAATGTCTTTTCATTATAACTCTTGAAGTATTTTTATTATATCATCCGTCATTGTTGTAATTTATTATTGCAAACAAAATACATTACCTCAATATTAATATACATATTTTTATCAAAATACTGTAACCAACACACTAGTGCCATCACTTGAGGAGTCCTCGAACTAAAAATAAATAAAAAAATAAAATAATCAAACTGCTCTAACACAAATTTGTACTAAGTGAAAACCCCCTGCCATCAGGCTTGTAAATGCCTATACACCTTCCAATTTGTTGAACAACTTTCCTAGGGATAGCGATCAGAGATCGATTAATGGAAAAATTGATATATCAAGCTCGAGTAGTGAATCGATTTAGAGAATTGATGGTGGAGACCCAAAAATGAAGTTTCCATTATATTTCCGTATTGGTAACAACGCAATTATAAAATAATAAGCTAGCGTGGAATTTTCTATAATAAACTATTCGTACATATATCGAACACTGCCGTCACTTTAGCGCTTTCGGAGGTAGATTTAGCGCTTTTTTGAGTAGTCTGACTTTTATTTTTCACATGCTAAATTTATAAAAATCGTAGAATTATTTTTGAATAGTCGATCTTTTTGACAACGATTTCTGTGAAGCGTTACCAGACTACAGTTCAAATCGACATAAATTCGATCTATTCCGGAAAGAATTCCCACCTCTAAACTAGCCGACGACGCCAATTAATTGTAATGTCTGTAGTGCAGATCGCCAACTTTGGAAGAACAATTGCACTCTGTGGATTTTTTACATTTTATGTTTCTTACAGGCATTCGTAACAAGGCCATCCGGCTTGTAAATGCCTATACACCTTCCAATTTGTTGAACAACTTTCCTAGAGATGGCGATTAAAGATCGATTAATTTAAAAAATTCCAACATTTTTCGGTTGGTCGGGAAACCATTCCAACTTGAGCCCACAATATAGTACACATACTGTAGACAGTATAATACATATTACAGCAACGTTGTAATATCTATTAACGTAGTCCATAAATCCACCTAATTTTAAATACATCACATTCTATTAAAAGCATTTTAATGTACCTATAGAATTACAAATACAAATACAAATAGTTTATTTATCAAAATAAATGAATTTCCATTTTACATTTTATCCTTAAGGTTATATACAGGAGAGAAAAATAACAGGATAACAGCAATATCTAATGGACCCCACACTAGGCACAGCCTGTATCGTGGGGACCTAATTTGGAATTTCGGTAGGCAGTGATGTTACTGTTTGCAATATATTTATCACTTTTGGTTAAACTATATTTTATTACTAATTTTTTTGGATATTATTTTCTTTTTCTTCACTAAATTTTATTCCATTGACTAAAGATACATTTTTCTTATTCAGCCTCTCTCTCTGGATATGTGTGTAAATGTCAGTGTGTGTCACTGGGTTTGTGGAGGTAAAGTGAAGTGTCTGTGTAATGGAGAGAGTATATGTGTGGAGAGTGAATGTGTGGGAGTGTCGCGATAGAAGTGAAACCGTGTATACGTGCGTGTTTGAGTGATCGTGTATATGTGTAAGCAGGTATGGATGGGTGGAATTAAACTAACCGTTTGAGTAGGTCTTCTGTTTGTGCATATGTCCTTGACAATAAGAATTGTGTTATTTTTTGTTTGGATGCCTTTATTGTTAGGCTTTTAAAGTTACATACCTTCATGATGCGGTTATAGACGAAGGGAAACATTCGGGCTGGGAATCGACGGGCAAATGCTGTTTTGAAAGATGGGACAGGGACCCTGAATACTCGTTTTTGAAGTAGAGTAGTAAATTCTAAATTATATATAATAATAACATAATTATTTATGTGTACTACATGGGTGTCATATTCTAGGTTGCTCGGGGTGCTGATTACGAAAATGAAGCTCATTTTCAAATCCAAAATGGCGAACATACATTTTTTTGGATTTATTGAAATGAGTGTCATTTTTTAGGTTTCTCGGTGTGTTGATTATGAAAATGATGTTCATTTTCAAATCCAAGGTGCCAGATATTAATTTTTTGAATAAAATGAAATGAATAACATAACAAACGGTATAAATTGTACATACAAACATCTGTTTCTCATTAAGTGAATATGGTTAATTGATTGCATATATGTATATTTTTCTATTCTTTTTACATTATAACAATTGTTCATAAAGAATTAACTCCAGTCGCGCGTCGGAATTGACACACATAACTTTTTTATAATTATAAAAAAAGCAATGTATTGAAAACCATCTTTTGTCTATTCGAAACATACGTTTCTTTGAGAATAGAAATAGTTATTTACGGATTTCAAAACGCATATTTAATTATAGCTTTATTTTCATTTCACTCCTGATGTTTCGGTGCCCTTCAAGAGTCATGGTCACAGGTTTCATAAAGCAAGCTGAAAGGTCAAGAGTAAAATAAGATTTAAAATGTTTCAATTAATTAAGGATACAATAAACCGATTATAAATGTTAATAAATAGGCGTTACTAATTAAATCCGCCAAAAAGCTTACGATGTTCTGTATTTGGTGACAAATTTGTAGAAAAAATTAAATATTTCTTTTATAAAGCCTTCGTGACTAATACGTACCCCTGAATGTATTAAAAATTGAAATTTTTAATGTTATTATGTAAATGTTGATTGATATGAAAAATTTTGTGCGTATTATATACAACATCGACTTCTATAATCTCTTTCTTCTACGAGTAGTAGGCGACGCTACACATGCCGCCCGCTTACGTTCCGACATTTGACCTTGACATTGTTTGCTTAGAAATTCATAAACATTTAGGTCTCGTAGGCTAGATTGTTTGTGGATACATCATGTATGATATCATTTATAAAAAACAAATCCACGCCAACTGTTCTCTTTTATTTTATAGTTGGGTTTGTAATAAAGAAATGTTACATAGGTATATATTATCTCTCCACTATTCAGAGAGAATATATGAAAAAATTAAGAAGAAAATATGAAGAGAATGAGAGAGAAGTAGGTTTCTCTGTATTTTAAAGCAGAATTAAAATTAAAAGTTAAAATAGCAAAATTAATCCAGCTATGTTATCCGATGGTCTGCATGATATGGCGCATATTAACTCCACTTTCATTTTACAAAAAAGAGCAATACGTGCCATCTGCAGTGTGAATGCACGAGAATCGCTTAAAGATCGTTTTAAAGAGATTAATGTCCTCAACTTGCCCTCCTTATACATCTTTGAAATTATTATATATACGAGGAAAAATATAGCTCTGTTTAAAAAGAAAGGCGATATGAATGGTATGGAAACCCGAGGTCGTGATAAATTGGTTATTCCAAAATTTGAATTACATAAGTCAAATGTTTCATTTTTGAGTAACTGCATTCGTTTTTATAACAAAGTTCCTTAAGAAATTACTCAATTAACAGAGAATAAATTTAGATTGGTTATAAAACGTACATTGACTAGACAATCATACTATATAATAAACGATTTCATTGAAGATAAAACAATAGTCTGGAAATGATGTTCTCTGCACATGCGTTTACTGGCTTAATGAAAATATTGTATTTCAATAAACCTTTTGTAAAATGAAGTTGAAAAAATGATACCTGACTGAGTTTCTTGTCGGTTCTTCTCAGTGTCCAGGTTTTCTATTTGAACCGAACTGAAGTAGATTTGACGTTCAAAAATACCTTGTAATTGGGTTTACTTGAATAAATTGATTTGACTTTGACTTTGATATATTGAATAAGATAGCTTACCCATAGCTGTGATTAAGTCACTGGATAGATATTGTCGAGAAACCATTGCAGTATTAATCACAAGACAGGTTTCTTCTATGGCTGTGTAACCCCTCAGTTTTGCACAACTGATTTTAAACGAATAAAAAATAGGTAAGTATAATGGTTTAGAAAACTAAATTTTATTCTCGTGAACAAATTCTGCTTGCATGACAATAAGTTTGCTAATGTACCCCTAATGTCCAGTATTACGAGTATTATAAGAACAACCTAGAACTTTGTTGCTGGTGGCATTGTAATCCACCCAAGGCCATTGCAATCCAAAAAGTAATGAAGATTGTCACGTTTTCAAATTTGCCAAAAGAAGCGCGATGTTCAATAAATTACATTCTGGGAAGACGGATGAAATGGTTCAAATAAGTTAACATGGGAAATAAAAATAAAATAAAAAAGGAGCTGTAAAAAAGGACAGATGGCTCAAAATTTATAACAAATCAAAAGGACAGCGTGGTTATTTGAGGTTATAATCTATAACTTATATAAACAGTGCAAATAGCGCAAAGAAATATTATATAAATAGTGCATTTCATGCACTTAAGTCGTGTTCGAATGATATAATTGGATGAAAACCCAAATGAAATAAAAGATGAAAATAATAATAATATAAAATAATAATTGGCTCACATTATACGTGGCGAAAGGTTGCATATATGTACCGTGTAACAACTTAACACGTTGTAAGGTAGCGACAAAATTCTACGTTACAGGTTTTTACCATTACAGAAACATAATGGAAACTCGATTTTTGAGTGTCTCTCGTCATTTCACTGGATTGATTCACTACTCGAGAGCGGTCGATCGTATCTTCCATTAATCGATCTTGGATCACCATCCTTAGGAAAGTTGCTCAACAAATTGGAAGGTGTGTAGGCACTTTATCACGTAACTTCTAGACAACTTGCTATAAAATAATCACGTCGCAATATCGTGTGTTATAATTCATGACGAACATATGGAGCATAATGTACATCCTTTTTTCCCCTTACAACTAAATTCCTAACACTCCTCCAGTAAAGCAACAGTAGGCTTTAATTAAGTTAAACAGAACTTCGTGGAAGAACGCGAAAACTACAGCTACACATGTTCAATTAGATCTCCTACATTTTTTTTACTTACATAGAACTTTAAAACATAATATACTATCACTGTTGTACTTTAAAACTTTCAAAAATATAAAAAATAGAAAGTTTAAATGAAATTACAACGGTGACAACCTTACTTCCCCCATTCCCGCCAAAAAGTCCGTACTCTGGGAATGAGCAACGTATATTGATAATGATGAAATTTTGAAATCAATTTTTAAAATATTGATATTATAGTATCGATAACGACGAATTTTAAATATCGAAATATCAATATTTTTAATGAGATACAGCAATATCGATATTTTCAACGAGATATCGAAATATCGATATTTAGAACAAGATATCGCAATATTGATGTTTTTACCTAGATATCGTAAGGTCGTCATTATTTCATATACGATGTGTTACGGAGTTAACAAAATATTCAACATAATGTATCCTTTTAATAAATAATGTGTAAAAAAAACAGGTCGTGCCAGTATTCTTACTTTACTATTGCTTATTTAGTACTTACTACAGTCAACCGTTAAAGAGGACATAGATAACTAGGTAACAGACATCTCATTGTTTCTAGTCTGTATTACAAAGAACATCAATTAAATGTTTTTCTTAATTCGCTTTTTGTAGTTTTTAAAATTTTATTGGAAACAAATTTTATGTCTATAATATTTTTCTGTTATTAACACTTACCTAAGTTGCAGATGATCATGGTTTCCCATGAGCATTTAATTCAATGTGTTAAAAACAGTCAATATTAGAAAATAGTGATATTTTAAAATATCGAAATTTTGTGTTCGATATTATCGAAATATCGATATCAAGCTATTGAATCGATGTTAATATCGATCTCAATATCGATACTTTAGGAATATCGCTCATCCCTCCTGTACTCTGTGGAACAATTTATCTCCAAAGCATGTCCGAAGCATAGAATTAAATATACTTGTACTACTATCTGGAAGGTTTACCTACTATAAAAATTGTGATAAATGCAAATGAACGCAATAACAAACGCATAAGGCTGTATTTAAAGGTATCATCTTTAAAAGAAAATGGTCCGAGATAATAAAACACGTTGACTTTCACAATTCACAAATCGACTAATTTATTTTTCTGTTGGATGTAATCTATTGTACATACTACATAGGTGGCGCTACTTACAATATATTATGTTATCCTATTAAAAAATAAACCAATATCCCCACTTAACAAAATAAAAACTATTCCTTAGCCACAATTCCTATCATCTTCATAAACTTAGGTTGGTTAACAAGTCAGCAGACATTTCTTTAGTTGAAGTGTATTCAATTTCAATCAGTCTATTCTTAATTGCATCTCTAACATAATGGTATCGAACATCAATATGTTTCGATCTATTGTGTGACTGATGAATTGTTGCCAATTTTAATGCACTTTGATTATCACACTATAATTTAATAGTACATAGTT
The DNA here is from genome assembly GCA_907165235.1 of Zeuzera pyrina. Classification (NCBI taxonomy): domain Eukaryota; kingdom Metazoa; phylum Arthropoda; class Insecta; order Lepidoptera; family Cossidae; genus Zeuzera; species Zeuzera pyrina. The sequence goes on from OU015628.1 coordinate 23,580,212, forward strand.
TACCGGTAATTTCATACATTAAATTTCTTAAATAAACAGTCTCCCTAGATGCCTCCGATAGTGCAACATATTCTGCCTCAATACTTGGCAACGAAATAGTCTGTTGTTTTCTACTCTGCCATGAAATTACAGAACCTCCCATGGCAAAGCAGTACCCAGTATAAGACATTAGCTCTAGATTATCACTAGCCCAGTCTGCATCAACGAAACCTTTCAGTTCCACATTTTCTTTACTGTATATTAAACAATATTTTTTGGTTTTTTGTGTTTCAATACTCGTTTAGCATAACTAAAATGATTTTCGCGGTAACAATTTTTGAACTGACTAAGATAACTCAGAGAATATGCTATATCAGGCCTAGTGAGAATAGCCAAATACATAAGGCTTCCTATCAGTCTTAGATATGGAACATTTGTTGCACATTTTCAGAATTCTTAATGTTCAGCTTACACTCAATGGCAGTATCTACACCTCTACAGTCCGACATATCAAATCTAGCCTACAATTGCTCTATGTATTCATGTTGATCCCATGTTATGATATTACACTTTTTGTTAACATCAATTCTCATACCTAGATAACGTCTAACATAACCCAAATCTTTTAATTTAAATTTAGAAGCTAATACAGATTATAATTTTTTAGTCTCTTTAGTACAATACGAGAATATTAAAAAATCATCAACATAAACAGTTACTATGATTTTAACACTATCAGTGTTTTTAGTAAATAAGCAAGGTTCAAGCTTACTGATTTTAAAATCTAAGATAAATAAGCAATCCTTTACCTTTTCATACCATACCAAAGAAGATGGCTTTAATCCATAGATAGCTCTTTTAAGTTTTAAAACTTTTCCAATACCTTCATTTACAAAACCTTCAGGAATTGACATATCATTTGAAAGAGAACATTTATATTATAAATGTTCTCTTTCAAATGATCATTTAAAAAAGCGGTTGTCACATCCAGATGTGTAATGTCCATGTCCCACTGTACACTGAGTGCAAACAACATTCTTAGTGTGGAGTGTTTCACGACAGGAGAAAAAGTGTCCTCATAATCGATGCCGTGTCGTTGTGTAAAACCTTTTGCCACAAGTCTGGCACGGTAGCGCACTTTGTTATTCACATCAAGTTTTTTATTTAGCAACCACTTACACTGCACAATTGACCCACTATTAGGAATATCGACAAGCTCCCACGCATCATTGTCCTTGAACGATTGCAGTTCCTCTCGCATGGCCTGTCTCCATTGCTTTGCTTCTGGTCCATTCAGCGCTTCTGAGAAAACAATCTGCTCAACTTCAGAACGACAGCTGGAAATACACATGTTATTGAAACCATAACGTTCTGGAGGTTTCGTTATTCTCTTGACTTCTTTAACTCGGAGAGACGACCTCCGTGGCGCAACGGTTTAGCGCATCGGAAAGTAAAACGGGGGTTGCGGGTTCGATTCCCGTCCCGAGTCTGGGTATTTATGTATAATATGTGTATATTTACAAAAGAAAAATATATAAGTAGTATATCAGTTGTCCAGTTCCCATAACACAAGCGCTATGCAGCTTACTTTGGGACTAGATGGCGCTGTGTGAAATGTCTGAGTATTATTATTATTATATATAACTACTGGAACTTGTAGAAGCTCACTACTTGAAATATCTGTCTCAATATTTGAGGGAGTAGGGTGTCATCATCAGTTTCACTATTTGAATCTTTATATATAGATGATGTATTTGAACTTGAATTATTCAGAGATTCATTAACCGAAGACTCCCCCACTGAATCTCTGCCTTCTTCATTAATTTCTAAAGATTCATGTGTTGTTGAATTTTCTTCATTTATGTCTGTTTCTTTGACATCATTCTGTATCCAGATCATATTTTCTTCTTCATTGTTTACTATTTTTATTTTTTCTTCCATCACTATTATATCTCTCTTTATAGCAATAATATTTTTTCTGGGGTTGTATACACGATAACCTTTCACTATTTCTGAAAATCCTACTAGGATATACTGTTCAGACTTTCTGTCCCATTATCGTCTTTGTTCCTTAGGGACATGTACCATCACAGATACTACATACTTCCAAACAGACGGATATGACTTAAGTCTGGTTTTTTACCACACCACGCTTCATAGGGTGTTTTATTTTCCAAACTAGAAGTTACAAACCGGTTTTTTATGTATACTGCTGTATTTGCTGCTTCAGCCTAGAATTTTTTTTCTAGTTTTGCATCAAAAAGTAAGCATCTTGCTTTTTCAACAACAGTTCTATTTGCTCTCTCACAAACACCATTCTGTTCTGGCGTGTAAGCATTTGTCTTCTGATGGATAATTCCTTCTCTCGACAGATATTTCTCCATTTCTCCATTACAAAACTTGCCACTGTTGTCTATACGTATTATCATTACTCTCTTATTTTGCTGGTTTTCAACCATCACTTTGAAGTCTTTGAATTTTTTAAATACTTCATTTTTATGTTTAAGGAAGTATATGAAAGTAATACGACTGTAATCATCTACAAATAGTAGAAAATACTGAGCGCCACCAATGGATTTTGTTTCCATAGCACCACATTTTTTTTTTTTTTTATTTCGTGTAAGTGGCCATGCAGGTCCTACCAGTCCTGTATCACTGCGACCAAAATTGATCTATTGTGATCGCCACTGTGTTACAATACACTGCCAAGTCCCACTGCAGTCAAAAACTGCAAGGTATTCCTTGAAGTGATATGCTGAACCTCCTCCGGACTCAGAAAATACTGGCCGAGGCAGGATCGACGAGTGCGCATCAGTGGTCCGCAGTCGCACAAAATATGCATAGGCGTTTCATCCGCCTCCCGGCAGTACCGGCACAATCTTGTGTTGGAGAGCCCCATACTAAACATGTGCTTATTTAAGCAACAATGCCCAGTAAGTGCCCTAACCAAGATACGCAAGTTGCTCCGGCTCATTGCCGTGACACTAGAAGCCACTTTGCAATTATATGTCTTTATTAGGGCTTTGGAATGCTCCTGGGCCGGAATATTCTTCCAATATTCGCAAGACGCTTTTAAGCAGGATTTCCACAAAATCAGTTGAGCCTGGCTTTTGGGTATACCACAAAAAGGTTCTGGACCAATAAATGTGATTTTGGTGCCGGCACTTGCGAGTTCGTCGGCATTTTCATTGCCTACGATGCCCGCATGGCCAGGAACCCATTTTAGAATTACTCTGTTTTTATTTCCCAGAGTATTTAAAATAGTCACGCAGTTATTAACTAGCCTCGATGTGATTACATTCGAGGCCAATGCCAAAAGAGCTGCTTGACTATCAGAATGTATATATATATGGTTTGGTTAACGTAGTGCTTTCTAACGTTAACGTCCGCACATTCAATAATGGCGAACATTTCAGCCTGGAAAATAGAGGCGTACCTCCCAAGATTCAGGCTCCTCTTGAAGCTTGGGCGCTCTCCAAAAATTCCACATCCTACGTCGTTGTCCGATTTTGAGCCATCGGTGTACCAAAGTAGACCGCCAGGTTTCCAGGTCATTTTTCTTTGAATCCAGTCATCCCTGGAAAACATCTCTACTATAAAATGTTTTTCGAAGGTACACCGCGGGAGCATAACGTCAGTTGGCATACTCAGAATCGGAATATTCGTTACTGAGTCTTGAAAAGATCTCAGTTTCTGCGATAGCCATTTTGTTCCGTCCTGGGCGGATAATTTGTAAAAACTGCTCCTCGCCTCCTTTAACATATACAAGTGAAGGGGCGGTAGGCTCAGTAAAGCGTCTAGCGCCGCACCCGGCGAGGTCGACATGGCTCCGGTTGCTAATAGACAGGCGGTTCTTTGCAAGCCACCTAGTCTATCTATCACTGTCTTTTGGTGGGCTTTCTCGTACCAGACCACAGAGGCATAACTAATTGTCGGCCTCACAATGGCTGTATACAGCCACACAACAACTTTTGGGCTCAGCTCAGACCCCAGTTGTTCTCTGCCATCCGACTGCAGGTACCTAAGGCAATTTTTGCCTTTTGCAAGGTACTTGTGATATGACTGTTCCACGTCAGTTTTTGGTCGATTATAACTCCCAAATACTTAACTTCAGTGGAAAAAGGTATCGATTTACCGTTTAGTCGTGGAGCTACCAACCTGTCCAGGCATCGCTTCCTCGTAAACGGCACAATTACTGTTTTATCAGCATTAATCGATAACTCGTTCTCTCCACACCATTCAGTGATAGTGTCGAGGCCTCGTTGCATAACACAAGAAATAGTGGTTAGACTGAAACCTCGTACTATAACTACCATATTGCATATCCCTGAGTGTCAATCCTAAGGTCAGCCATTTCATGCAAGAGCTGGTCCACAGCGAGGGTCCATAGAAGGGGTGATAGAACGCCACCTTGAGGACATCCTCTCATTGTGGAAAACGTCAAGGTAATTTGACAGAGGGCTAGTTTGGCTCCTCTATTAGAGAGCATCGAGCGTACCCATCTAGTGGTCGTAGGGTCGACCATCTTGGATTCAAGACCCCTAATCAATGTACTGATGGGGTATTATCGAAAGCTCCCTCTATGTCTAAGAAGGCACAAAGCGCTACTTCTTTATCTTCAACTGCCTTTTCTACTCTGTCAATTAGACTGAGCAGAGCAGTTACTGTAGATTTACCTCTACTATAGGCATGTTGAGTATGATGAATAGGTATTGTAGCCAATGGCCCATCCCTAATAAATCTGTCTAAAACCTTTTCCATGGTCTTTAACAGAAATGAGCTAAGGCTAATGGGCCTAAAGGACTTTGGTAGTCCGTAGTCCCTTTTCCCCGCTTTAGGTATAAATATTACCTTTACTGTAGACCATGAATCAGGTATGTACCCCCAGGTATAACTAGCTCTGAAGATTTTAGTAAGGTGCGGCAGGAGGACGTCAGTCCCTTTTTGTAGGTGTATGGGACGTACACCATCCTCTCCGCAAGTCTTATGTGGTTTAAAGGAGTTGATCGCCCATCTTATTCTGTCGGCTGTTATTAGTTTGACCGCTCTTTGCCAATCCTCCTTTTGAGGTCTATACAAGGCGGTCTATGGTGCAGACTCCGATCTTTTACGGTTTGCCCCGGGAAAGTGGGTCGTTGCCAACAACTCTAAAGTTTCACTTTCACAGGTTGTGAATGAACCATCTGGCTTTTTAAGCAGCCCAATTTGATAAGGTTTGGATTAAGAGAGCACTCTATAGAGTCTTGCTCCTTGAGGCATATTATTAATTCCCTCACAGAGCCTCCTCCATGAAGCTCTCTTTGCCTTCCTAATTTCTACATTGTAATCTGTTAAGGCTTTACTATAGGCCTGCCATTCACGAGTCCTTTTAGCCTTATTAAATAATTTGCATGTCTTTGCTCTAAGCTTCCCTAGCTTAGAGTTCCACCACGATACTTCTCTTTTGGAGGTCTTTATTTTCAGCGGGCAGCGCCTTCTTAGGCATTTTAATGCCTTTCGTGATCATGTGCACTGCTGAATCTAGACTCTCCCACGTTTTAAGACATTTAGGCATTATTTCTAGGCTAGCACCTAGTCTTTCATTATATAAGTCCCAGTCCGCTCTCCTAGAATCCCTATGTGTAATAGTTTGATTGTCTAAGGAAGTCCTGATATCAAAGCGAATATGTCTATGATCAGACATAGAGTTCTCGTCACTGACCCGCCATCCAACTATGTGTCTGGCTATGTTGCCAGTGGAAAAGGAAATGTCTAGCACTTCTTGTCTGACACGCGTAACAAAAGTCGGTTCACAGCCTATGTTTAACGTGTAAAAGCAGTTAACAGTTAGAAAATCATGCAGTAACTCACCTCTACTATTGATGTCCGAGCTCCCCCAGGTGGTATGGTGAGCATTGGCATCACAGCCCACCAGAAGCTCAGCGTTATGTTTCCGAGCATAGGCCGCTGCACGCCGTAGATCTTCAGTTGGGTATTCCTTTTCTCCAGGCAGATAGGCCGAGCACAAGATTACTCTAGCCCCATGCTAGCCTTGGAGATTTACGATCGCTGCAACCAGATCGTCAGAACACAACTCTGGAACAGCTAAAAGATCAATTTTCTTATTGAAAATGATACAAGCTCTAGGCTTTTTACTACCGGTATTATAAAGTATATTACCGGCGGCGTTTAGACCTAGGATTTTTGAATTTACCACCCAAGGTTCTTGAATCAAGGCATTGCTTACTTTGTCCTCGACAAGACAGCGCTCCACAACCGCTGATGCAGCAACGGCATGGTGGAGGTTAGCTTGGAGGATCCTCAACGATTCTCTTTGGGCGGTATGTCATAAGCCAGCAGAGGGCTTTAGGTTTGCGGGCTTTGCTCCCCATTTCTGCGGACGTGGTCGTCCACGAGTAGAGGGCAGCCCGGTCGCCGTAGCACCTCTGATACTTGCACCTGCCCCTCTACCTGCACTACCACCCTTCGCTACCGATCCAGAAGGCCTTTTACCCAGTTTGAGCTGGGATTTAGGCTCTTCTCTTACCGGCCTCAAAGGGACACTAGAGGTGGAGGGTTGTGGGGTTTCCGATGCATTTATAGTAGTCTCACTAGTATCAGAGCCGCCCTTGACGTTAAAAACTATTTTTCTAAAGCCAAGGTTAGCCCTGCATTCCATGGCTTTGAGAGCCTCAGCAGAAGGGTCGTCAACAGAGAAGGTCGCAAAGAACCCACTCTCTTCGCCCCTAACTGCTAGAGTTTTCCACAGCCGTGTATTCAATCCCTCATTCTGTACCCGAAGCAGAACATCTTGCCTTCTGATAATGGCCATTTGACGACATTTTAATGTTTTAATATGATTTAGAGAAGCAACAACAACAATAAATGTTAACAAAAACAGCGAAAAACCGTAGAAATCACATAAACACACAGAAACTTATGAAAGCAATTGTCATTCGTCATTTGACAATGTCACAGAGATAGATCAAGTTTGATCTGACTTTTTGGCGGAAGCGGGAGAAGTGAAGTTGTAATTTTATTTAGATTTTCTATTTTTTTCATTTTTAGTAGTTTTCAACTACAACAGTGATAGTATATTATGTTTTAAAGTTCTGTGTAAGTGAAAAGAATGGAGGAATCGAAATAAACATGTGTAGCTGAAGTTTTCGCGCTCTTGCAAGAAGTCCTTTTTAACTGCAGTAAAGCCTATTATCACTTTACTGGTGGTGTTTGGGAACTTATTATTCCTCCAGAAAAATACGTCTTTAGACTGATAATCTTGTTACCAATGCCTTATAAAATATAAAAAAAAACAAGAAGGATCTTTTTTTAAATTACCAGTAGCGCTGGTGTTCTATGAAAATTGATAACATTCGAAGTGTGTACTCGCTCCTGTTACTGACCGTGGTCTGTGTCACAGAGTCCGTTGCATTCTATGAACAAGTTGCAGTCTGTTGTAGGGATGAGCGATATTACCAAAATATTAGTATTGAGATCAATATTAATATCGGTAACTTGATATTGATACTTCGATTCTTTCGAACACAAAACATTAATCTTTTCTAATGTTGACGGTTTTTACACTTTCAATTAAACCCATACTTATAGGAAACCATGATCATCTGCAACTTAGGTAGGTGTCAATTATACAAAAAAAAATAATGGACGTTAAATTTTTTTCTAATGAAAATGTAAAAAAGTACAAAATGAAAATTAAGAAAAATATTTAATTGATATTCTCTGAAGTATAGACAAGAAACAATGAGACGTCTGTTACCTAGTTACTTATCTCCTATTAACATTTGACTGTAGTAGGTACTAGATAGGCAAATTATAATGATTAATAATAGATAAATAATATAAAGGTAAATTAAGAATACTGGCACGATATGTTTTTTTATACATTATTTATTCTAAGATTACGTTATGTTGATGTTGTAATAAAAATAAAAATAATAAAATAGATTTTTATTCGAAGTAAACTTCGTAAAGTATTTTTCGAACGTTAAAACAAAAACTATTAATTGACAGTATTGCCCTCTTCGTAAGTCCTAAAATTACAGTTTTTTTTCGTTTGCACAACAACTTGACCAGACCAACTTATCGTTAACAAAATCTTCTATTTTATAATAGCCTTTCGAGCATAAAATAGCTTTAACAATTTTCTTGAATCTAATGTCTGGTAGTGCGATTAATTCTTCAGGCAAAGTGTTGTAAAAGCGAACACCGTCCCCAATAAAAGATTTGTGTACCTTTGCCAATCTAGAGCCCTTGATAGCTAGTTTATTTCTAGACCTGGTATTCCTATTATGAATATCACCCACCCTTCGGAACCTGTGTAAATTCCTACGTACATACATAATATTCTCGAAGATATACTGACTATAGACCGTAAGAATATTAATATCTTTAAACTTTTCTTTTAACGAAATTCGAGATTCTAAACAATAAATAGATCGTATCGCTCTTTTCTGTAAAACAAATATCGTTTGCATATCGGCTGCGTGACCCCAGAGTAATATCCCATACGACATTATACTGTGAAAATAGCTGAAATACACAGTTCTAGCCGTAGCTACATCAGTTAGTTGTCTTATTTGACGCACAGCAAATGCTGCCGAGCTAAGTCTTCCAGCCAATAATTCAATATGAGGACCCCATTGTACCTTATTGTCTATAGTAATGCCTAGAAATTTAACAGAATCTACAAAGTTTAGTATTGTATCGTCCAAAACAATATTAATGTCAGAATCATTAACGTTGGGTAAAATAAATTTAACGCACTTAGTTTTGGCAGAATTCAAAAGTAAATTATTTACGGTGAACCATTCCAAAACTTTACCTAATATGTTTTCCACTTCATCATAATTAGTGGCCTGCCTTGGAACTTTGAATATGAGAGAAGTGTCGTCAGCGAATAAAACTATATCACCTAGTTTCTGCACAAGGAATGGCAAGTCATTAACATAGACCAAAAATAAAAAGGGACCCAAAATCGATCCTTGGGGGACACCCATTTTTACAATGGATCCTTTCGATTTAACTCCGGTAATATCAACCTTCTGAACTCTTTCACTTAAATACGAATTGAGCAGCTCCAATGCCTTGTCTCCTAAACCATAAAATTTGAACTTTCGTAAAAGAGTATCGTGAACCACACAGTCAAAGGCCCTAGACAGGTCACAAAACACACCAATAGCATTTTGCGAGTGCTCCCATGCATCAAAAATATGCCCCAACAGTTTAGCTCCAGCATCGATGGTGGATCTACCTTTGCTAAAACCATACTGCTCACTATGAAGCAACCTATTTAAAATGAAAAACACAAGTAACTGTTTATTCATAATTTTCTCAAAAACCTTTGAAAGCACAGGCAAAATGGAAACTGGCCTAAAATTTGTTGGATCAGTCTGCTGTCCTGCTTTAAATAACGGAATGAGCCGGCTATGTTTCATTAAATCTGGGAAAATTCCTTGGTCTATACTTTGATTAAAAATAACAGCCAAGTGAGGCGCAATAATGTCAATGATTGAATTAATGACCTTTACTGACATGCCCCAATTATCCTCAGTAGGCTTTAGGTTTAAAGATTTAAATGTTTCAACAATGATATGAGGGGTTACATGCTCAAAAACAAACGGTTTTACAATATTACGTGTCACATTTTCTTTCAATAGTTTTTCAGATTGGACAGATGAAGAGTTTAGAGATTGCGTTGTTAAAATAGGAATATTAGTAAAAAATATTTCAAAGGCATTTGCTACATCGGACTTGTTAGATAAGGTTTTACTATCGATCTTTAGAGTTAAGTTATTATCTCGTGGTTGTATTTTACCAGTCTCTCTATTAATTATATTCCAAGTAGTTTTAACTTTGTTTTCTGAATTCCAGATTTTACTGCTGATTGCCAAAGACTTAGCTATGGAGCATACTCTTTTAAAAAGTTTTGAATAGTTTCGTACATATTTACAAAATTTTTCACTATGATTGAAATTTTTTTCTTCATATAGCTCGTAAAGTCTATTTCTACTTATTCTAAGGCCTGGTGTAGCCCAGTCATTGAAGGTACGCTTAACAGTCATATGAATTTTTTTAGTTGTGAATATCTGTTGGTAAGCAGTATTTAACCCAAAATATTTATTTGAATATTTTGTTAACTGCGGTATTTGCAAAACAAAACGCAAATGAAATAATAACGACATTATAATATGTTGGTAAAACATCGATATAGTGATATCTTGTTCCAAATATCGATATTTCGATATCTTGTTTATAATATCGATATTACTATATCTCATTTAAATTATCGATAATGCTACATTTAAAAGCCGTCATTATCGATGTTAAAATTTGCTCTTTGATTAAAATATCGATATTTTTAACATTTTTATCGTTGTTTTATTAATTTCGATATATATCGCTCGTCCCTAGTCTGTTGATTGTAGTGTTTGATCTGTTGTGTGGTCTCTTGTTTGTGCTGTTGTTTTACATATTCTGTGTTTTATTAAACTATTTCCAGTAGTTCTTTGCGTAATTGGACGCTACAATTTTATAAAATATAATTCACCCATATTCGCCTTCATATCTTTTGTTAATACTTAATTTTAAAAATATAGAATATCAAAAGCAACGAGCAAGAGTAATCAATTCGCAATGTTGGGTTCCGGAGATAGCAACCATATTGTCAAGCTCCGGGGCCTACCTTTCTCCACGACTGTTGAAGATGTCCTCGATTTCTTGAACGGCGTCAACGTGGTAAACGGAAAACAAGGTATTTGGCTTATTGAACACACACAAAGGAAATATGCATTAATCCAGCTGCACGTGAATGTATAATTTTTTACACATGTTCATAACGCATTTCTGTGAAAAAGTAAAAATTTAGATCTGTCGATGGACGATACTTCTTTAGAAATCTGCTTCGACAAAGCAGTTTTGGTTTCGACAAAGGTCTGATAAAAATTTACTTATATACTTCGTTACTAGACATATCGGTTGACGACAAAGTTCACTTGGTTCCCTTAAGATTGTCTTTTTTTGGTAATGCAGGAGAAACTGTCACGCAAGTACCCACCCCCCTGGGTTGGGTATCGATTACGTGGGACTTTTGTCTACTAAAACTTCTCGGCATTTGGTGCCTTGTCAAGAAGCTCTTATGTCTCCTATGCAATCAAGGAGTTCTTACGTCTCCTATGGTATACACCAAGAGCCCCTCTCACACTATGCGACAAAGCCTTCTCGGAGGGTCAGTTACAGAGCCCTCTGTACCCTCACAGTGCTGTGTCAGTGTGGACCACATGCTGCTGTTGTTCTTCTCAGGGTCACATGGATGGGCAACCATAACTTCCATTCCGTTTAGTCATGACCCTGAAAGACCCCTTTAGCTGGTTTTTATGAGAGGATAGGAACACTGAGTAAGTTGGCGGGCTGCAGCCGGGTCTTGAAGAAATAAAGAAAGTTAACGCATATATCAATGGCACTGGCCAAACCCTGTCTAGCATTTTTACAGAAATGATATCAAATTTTAAGTTGATTGACCAGTAATGTCAGTATAGAGGTTATTTTTTTGTGTCCAAATTAATATTAAAATGATAAACATCACAAGTTTACTCTAGAAAATCTAGAAAAATATTTAATTGTGTATTGTCACAGAATTACAACTGATTATTATTATGTAAATTTTGTGAAAATAAACATAAATAAAATATATATGCATTTTGATCATGTATGTTTTTCTTGCATATTTCGCCCCTTTTTCGGATGTCTAATTGTTATAGATTGTTTAATTACCATATAACATTTATACTAGCATTATTTGTATTATTGCCACCTCAATTACTCTTTGTTTGTGCACAAATGTCAAATACATGGAAAATTAATAAGAGCAATAATAACAAGGAATAGATATATAATAAGATATAAATAGACAACTTGAAACTGACTTTAAGAGTAAATTATATATAAATATAAGTAAGGCCAAACAGACTCATGCAGTTGTAATTAAATTATGAATAAGAGGCTATCTAAAAGTAGTCACTTGAAACTTATTTATTTAAAAAGTAAGTTATAAGGTAAATAGGCAAAAACTTATATAGCTTGGTGATAGATACCAGTCAGTTTTAAAGTAAATGGCAAGATTGCGTTTGTTTCAGGAGTTCATTTAACAGAAGTACGTCCAGGCAGACCTTCGGGAGAATGCTTTGTGGAAGTAGAGAGTGCAGAGGATGTCGAAGAAGCTCTGAAGAAGGACAAAGAAAATATGGGAAAGAGATATATAGAAGGTAATACATATAAGTTCATGTATTTTTTCATAATTACCATTGTAGAATCACAAGAGGATGTACAGAAATCTTTAAAGTTTTGCACAATTTATTCTCAGATCTTCTACAGTGAGTATATCCAATATCCACCATTCTTTTGGAATATGATCATTAACCATTTTATTACCAGTCTTTCCATGTGATCAGCAACCATTTTGTTTGGAATCCATTATAGTGTGATCAGTAATCAATTTATTTGTACGATGTAGATGTAGATTCTTTGTGGGAATGTCCCCCAGGCTGCAGAAGGGCCATCAGCCTTTCTCAAAAGGCGGCCATTCAGCCCTATTCCCCCGGATTGAAGCTCTAGTTATTGCTAGCCCGGTGGTCCTCCCTCCTCTGTTTCATTGAATCTTTCGGTTTTGCTACAAAATATGAGGATATCCCTTAGTTTGATACACCTATTCTTCCTCTCTCAGTGTGTCAGTGTGTGTGGGCACAGTGTGCGGTACAGCTCCATGCACAACCACTGTGCATGCTGGGCTCTTTATAATTTCGGAAGGGTAACAAACGTGCCGGGAACTGCGCCGACATCGGCCGCGACACGCAGTGCTAATAAATAAAATTGTACAAATAAGAAAGGCTAAATGCCTATAATGTCCATTAGTCTTCAGAGTGGTGTAAACCGGAGGTGGCTTCCGGCACCGTAAAGCCACAAAACGAAAGATACATCCACTTAACACCTTCCTAACCTCTTTGCCTACCACTTCAAGAATTATATAGTAACAGTATAATGCAAAACAATGATACCAATTCCAGTTGCCGAAAACAACATAACATGTAAACACGACGCTGCAGAATTTCCTTTAGCTTCAAAACAAATAAAAATAATTTACATTTACAACCAATATTTCAAAAACTTTCCCTTTTTATTATCATAAAGCGATCGACACTTTTTTAGACTTATCCATTACAATAATCAATTTACACACTAAATTACCCACATACCAAAAAAAACAGACTAAACCAGCACTGAACGCGACCACCAGCGCCATCTCCCGGCATCGTGAGATAACAGAAACAATAATACGTAATAATACGTTTTATTTCTAACACACAGTGTAAGAAAAAAAATTATACAAACAGTGGGTGAACGCCTGCAAGACACTGCAAGGGTAGTTTCAATTTTTTTATAATAATTTAAATAAAATAGTATTATATTTTTAGTGTTTTGTCACATTTACTTAATATTTTTTTTACAATGCTTTAAAATAATATGTATAATATACAGACAAATAGAACCTATTAATGGTCCTTCAGGGTGTGCCTGATAAATAATTTATATATTAAAGTTGGTCTGTGCTCAGCTTATTAACTTAGAACAAATCCAGTCTTGAAGGAGTAGTATTTAAAAGTCATTTTTACCCTCCAATTGCAAAGTCAAAATGGAGGTTAATGTCTTTTCATACATTTGTTATACCACGTGTGTTTGTTTTTCAGTTTTCTCCACTGATCGTCAAGACATGGAATGGGCACTAAACGCCATGCGTCAGAATGAGAATGGCTTTGGTGGAATACCTAATGTCAGTGATGATATGGGCATAGTCAAACTTCGAGGCCTGCCATTCGGCTGCTCCAAGGAGGAGATTGTGCATTTCTTCAGTGGTGAGTAATTCATAATGTTTAATGATCATCCGCTTTGTGAGTCATAGTCACACCGATATGTTATTACATGTTGGGGATTTGATGTAGGATGGTTGCTGCTGTGTTGTGGTTGACAATATTTAGATAAATTTGTAATCAAATTACAGAAAATTACATATTTTTCAGTCATTATAATGTATGTGAAAAACAGCTAATGTGTGATTGTCAATATCATTAATTTAGTTTTAATTCATGAATGGGCCTTGTATTTTGATGGCTGCAGTAGTTATAGGATTTGAACTCTGGTGCATTGGCCCAATGTCAAACTGCATTTAATAACTGAATTACAAAGGAAAATTTATTTTTTGTATTTTTTAAATATTCAAAATTTAGATTTGAAATTAATGAATAATTAAAAATTTTCTACATGATCAAATACAAGCTTTCATGACCATTTGTAATCAGATGTGTAACGAAAATTTTCTCTGTCAGCTTAACAAGATTTGACAAATTGTTCAAATAGCTCAGGCGTTAAAGTGCAATAGGCTAACTTTCGCGTTCACAATCATTTTAGTTATTATACTGCAATAATTTAAATTGTAGCTACATACAAAACATTTGTGCAAATCCATTATATTAAAAAAACATTACTTACTTTTATCTATTTTTCAAAATATATTATAAAAGCCTCATAAAATATGGTGCTAACTTTAATGATATTAATATTTAAGACATATTAAATTACTATTAAATGATTAATAATTCCAATATTTGATTAGTTTAACCACCTTTTTCAACATAATTAATTACATTATAATAAAATAAATAGATGATTGGACTAAATTCATAATTGATTATAGGGAATTATAAATGATTATGATGATGATAGGATTAAATAATAAATTCATAAATGATAATTTGGTAAATTATTATTATCTACCTTAATTTATGGTTATAACTATAATCTATAGATAATTACAATAAATACATGTATGATTAAAGTGAATTCATGATTATAGTGAATTAATAAATGATTATAGTAAATTGCTCAATCACAACCAGTAGACAACCGTTGGACGCGTCCGTTCAAAGTATAACATGAGATTTGTTGCACGCGTGTGGGGTCAGGGCTTCAGGTGACCCCGGACGGGGTGCACTTGCTATCGGACGCGACGGGGCGAGCGTCCGGCGAGGCGTTCGTTCACTTCGTAGACAAGGAGGGCGCGGCACAGGCGCTCTCAAGGGACAGGGAGAAAATAGGACACAGGTGGGGGGACATTCATTTATCAACGTTGCGCGGCGAACGCGACGGAACAGGGGACTTTTGGCGATGTTGCCTCGTGCGTTTTAGCTATCTAGGTTAGGTTAGGTTGTATGTCTATGGCTTTCACTTCAGTGCGACCAATTCTGATCTTCTATTGTGATCAACTCCAAAGCACTGCTAAGTTCCATTGCAGCAAGCAATAGCACATTATTTCTCACAGCAACTGGCTCAACCTCCTCCAGACTTTTAACAATACTTATATATGTATTGTTATATTTCTTTGTCTGGCACGATGGTAGAGCATGTCTTTCAAGCTGGAGTCCTGGGTTCGATCCCCGGACGTTCGTTGTGCGGGGCCCATAGTACAAGCTTACTGCTGAGTGTGGGGTCAAACAATTTGCGTTATTGTTTGAAGTATTACAAACTAAGTTAAATAATACATTTTAGATATGACGAAAGTTATCTGCCGACTGGAAGAGATTTCCCATAGAAATACACTCGCAAAAGTTACAGCGGGTTCTTGGTTCGTTTTAGAATCTTTATTATGCATTTGCGACCGGTCCCGGCTTCACACGTGAACTTGATTGACGAAACGTCAATATTTCTTTACTTCTATGGACTAAATGTGAATGTTTTATCTATGTATTTATTAAAATGTGAAGAGAAATCTTTTTACCATTTTTTAAATATATTGCGTGCAGGGAGTGGTGTGAGATTTGGCACAGTTAAAGTTTATGTGGTGAGGTGTACAGAAAGTTAAAATTTATGTGTTAGAAATACTTTAAATTAAATAAAACATTCATTGTTTATGTTCATAATGCCAATGTCAAACATAAAAACTATACATACTGTCAATGTCAAACTTGTGGTCAAACTGTCACACAGACTAGAGATTGTTGCCAAAGAATTTTAAAATGTTGCCAACAATAATTACTGGGAGATTGATTGAATAAATTTCGAGCTGTGAATTTTGTGTGATTTGTAAGCTGTGAGCTGTTTAGAGTCTGTGGAGCGTAAGAGACAAAAACCGCGTTAATTTTATATTTACGGCCGAATTTCGACCATTGGTATGTATAAACCTTACTTGTCAAACATTCTAGATAAAGGTGGAAAAAACCGCATTGAAATTCATTTAATAGTTTGAAGTTATATGAATGAAACGAGGATCGTGACTTTGTTTTACTCTAATAGAGATTTTATGCAAATAAAATATTAAATACATACATTCATACATATATTAAATGCATAATATTCAAGTAATAATTATTATGAACTTCAGTGTTTATTACTCATCTGTTTTCGCTACTTGGCAATTGTTTCTAATTGATTCGCTAATTTATCAATGGTTGTTATGCAGTGACCTCATCACTACATACAACTACGCTACATGTGTATGTATACAGAAATGCAATTACTGGTCTGTGGACACTAATAATAAGACCTATCCCTTGGCAGATTTTTACAGCCCTCACAGACAGCCGACACTATCTGTATACGTATTTGTGTCCCATTTTTCAAATACTTGTTCGTTAACTACACTGGCCAACACGATTTTTGTGACACAGTTCAACCGATTGTTCACGCAATGCATAATAGAAAAAATATTGTCAAAATTAATACGTCAATTTTTCGCTGGCCTTTTTGTATTGGCAAATAGTACATTTTATAAGGGGTCATTTGCAAGGGATTGTGTTATAAAACAGAAAGATAAATTGCGATAGGTTGTTTATGACATTGAAGTTATTCTCTTATTAATTCTTCTTTTTTTGAGTTTCAATTCTAGCTATTCTGTGTAGTTAAGAAAGTTTTTTCAACGACGAAATATCAAGTGAAAAATTTCTCTTGACAGGTTTTGTTATATTTGTGGAGAATTTCTGATTAAGTCACCAGCCAGACCTTTTTCTGAGATGTGAAAAAAGTCTACTTTATGTATTTCGATGTTTTAATCGGAGATTAGGACAAGCAGTGGGGATCAACAACTGGGATCTCAAAATGTTTAATACATGCCTCTTGTGGACCCTTAAAATGTCCCTTTGCCTCCTCTTCACATTAAACTTGGACTAATGAAAAGCTTTCTGTAGGCTATGAACAAAAAAGACGAAAAATTTAAATACCTAAGATAAGTCTTTCCCCAGTTAAGTGCCGCCAAACTAATAGATGGCAATTTTTTAGGGCCACAAGTTAGAAAATTCCTTGATGACGTTAATTTAGTAGAAAACTCTCGGCGCAACAACTTAGAACTTAGAACTCATTTGTAAATGTAGTGAGAAGATTTTAGGCAAGAATATGAATGCAAACAACTAGTTAGTGAATTAGACTTCTACAAATTGCTTAGTTGGCGAACGTCACTAAAACTTTAGTCTCCATTCCTATTTATCATTTTTCCTGAGAACCATAGTTGCTGTGAGCGATCAGCCGTGTGAAAGGTTTCATCAAGATATCAGGACAATGGCAATTTAGTACAAAGGACAATGGGGTCCAGCTGTGACTGGTGATTACTATTGGTTTTTGAAAAGAGAAGATGCGATTCTCCATTAAAGGAATAAATAAAATTAATGTGTTCTAATAAATACTGTTACGAGCTGAGGGTAATAAGATGCCGGTTAAGGGTGCAAAGAGTTTATTTTTCTTCCTACAAGTAGATACCAAGAACACGCGAACTTAATTACGGCGGTTCCTTATCTTCGTAGTCGCCCTCGAAGTAGGTACTCGCGTAGTAGTCACCGAATATACACGTTTCACTCAATAACAATGTTCCCGAATTGCAGAGTTCTTCTATCCAAGGTCGTCGCAGTAGTCGTCGTAGTGATCTATGTAATTCGCCTTGATGTCGCCTCGATCGCTAGTTGAGAAACACTGACTCGGCGGCGTACACGGAGCTCTATTTATAGTCGGCTAAAAAGAGGGTGGAACGTTCTAGTGAATTACGCTCGCTAACGGTAATTCGACATTGTTCTCGACGCCGCCTGTTTGCATGAGTCATAGGTACATGAGACGTCATCGCTCGGGAATATTCGAGGTGCAACATGGTTCTTCTTTCTTAATTTGACTTATACCATTCGATAGTAGGCCTTAAACCTATCAATGCGTTTTTAGGTCATAACTCGATAAAGCCTAGGTCTTGAGATATAAGCACAAAGTTATGTTTCGAGTTCCACCAAAAATCGACCTTATTCCCTACGCATAAGGTCCAACTGTAACAATACTATTGATGTTTGCTTTTTTCTTAGATGTCAACTTCACATAAATTATTATACAGCAGATATACAGGGTAAAAAACTTGATTTTTCAATTACAATATTTTTTCAAAATATTAAGTGGTACCATTCTACATGTGGTTTGTTTAAAGTAACACGAAAAACTTACGGGTTACAACTTTTTTTTTGCCATTTTCGTATTTAGGTAGGTTCATTTTACTTATTGTAAGTAAAATGTAAGTAATTTGTTGTCCAAAAAAAAATATAATAGAAAAAAATGTACAACTCTATCGTTATGCCCTACATTCCAAATGTTTGCTAGCGACGTAAAAATGCTGATATTAGGGTTGCCTCACCTTTATTTTATTTTAAACTTTGAGGCGTTACACTAGAACTTTTGACTTTTGGCGAAGTTGCAGAATAGAATGCTAATTTTCCGTTATAATGGGTACTTTAGTATCATTTTGCATTTACACGTCCTTTCCAAATAACCTTGTATAAATCTCTAGCGTCTTTCTGTAATTTCAATTTTTTTTGTCAAATTTTGTGATAAATAATTAGTCGTTTATGAGTGAAGTGAAGACTTTGATTCTACTATACTTAAAATATTTGTGTGTATGTCTGTATGTCCTTTTATAACTAAAGAACGGCTTGCTCGATCGTGATGAAAATTGGTACGTAGTAAGAACATGTGATTATGCATTTATTTTTACAAAGTCTACCCCTAAAGGGGTGAAAAAGATAAAACTTTGTATGGGAAATGCTAAACCGCTGAATCAATTATGATGAAATTTGACATGGAGGTGTTCACCCCTTCTCCCTTTTTCATCCCCCTTTTCACATTCTTAGGTGTAGATTTTTACTTTCAATGGGAAATGCCAAACTGCTGAACTGCTGAATTGTAATGAAATTTTTTTTAAAACAATCTTTGTACTTGTATAAATGTACATGTAATCTAATCTAATCCGGGAAAGCAACGAAAAAGTTTTTCGCGCAGACGAAGTCGCGGGTACAGCTAGTTTCATTGGAAAACAGCAACAAATCGTAATGTCTGTTCATTGTCGATCTTTTTAACAATGATTTAACTAGGCTTTTCTGATTCCAAAATAAATACTCATGGAATTGTTGTATTTATGCGTTTTTGTATATTTATTTCTTCAAAGTTAGGAAACTGCCATTGAATTTCTATACGAATCTCTCTGAAGAATTGGAGTCTCACTTACATAATAAAGTGCATATCATCACGTTCATCTTTATCACAACGGTGCGAAGTTATTTTTAATTAGTAAAAGATGTGAACTTGAGTTTTGATTAGTAAAAGAGAATTATATCTAATTATGACTACGTAACTAGTGGTTTCTAGGTAACTTATCCTAATACTAGTAGGGCCAGACAAGTAAATACTTAACTCTATTCAATCTTTACTTATAAAATAGTACCCATATTAAACATATTGATGTTATTGTATTTCCTTTACATACATTTGACGCGTCGCGAACTCTTAATAATAATTACAAATATTATATGTATTAATAAAAAAAAACGAAACTTTTGATTCGAAAAAGTATCAAAATTATATTTTATACTGAAGTCGCTTCGTTACTCACACTGCAATAAAGCTACGAAAGTCGCACGCATACATGAGTGTCCGAGCGTGCCGATACTTAAATTCAAGTGCTTACGATTTGTCAAAGGGCTCATAAAGTAAAAAAAGGAATGCTTAGATGGCTCATGTAACATAAAATGAGTGATGAAAGACTGACAAAAGAAATGTGATGAATTACTAAAATCTTTAGCTATTTTCAGCTCAAACTCCAAAAACCACCAATCGACACGTGTTTCGCCTCTCAACGAAGCATCCTCAGGATATACCAGAGATCTTCTCGGTCAGCTTACCAGAACCGAATCGAGCACCGAGGATCCGGTGCTGACCGAGTGCGATCTCTGGTATATCCTGAGGATGCTTCGTTGAGAGGCGACACGTGTCGATTAGTGGTTTTTGGAGATTGAGCGGAAAATAAATAAAGATTTTAGTAATTCATCACATGAAATGGATATCCGCAAAGTAACACCTGAGTCTATATAATGACTAAAGAAAATCTACAGAACATGAGAAAGTAGTAGCAGAAGTCAAGGAAGACCGACGCTAACTTACGTAGATCGAATAGTTAAGAGTCTTAAATGATGAAAATGTTAAAAGCACTCATATCTTAGCGAAAGTGTGTGAGGAGAATAAAAAAATTTGAGGAGGCGAAAGAGGGACCACAATGTTTGCTTCTCCATCCTCTCTGACTACCCTATTAGGGATACAGCATGAGGATGTTTGTGTATGTACGTGTGTGATAGAAGCCACGCTGTATTGCAGCACGAATCGGGCCGGCTCGCCCGGTGAAATAACACCCTCTCACAGATTATCGGCTTGAAATAACAGCATCTATTGCTGTTGTTTCGTTCGGTGAGTGAGAGTGCCGATGGCCCATCTCCCTCCTCCCCCCACGCCCCCTTGACTCCACGGACGCCGTGGGTGTCTGTGGGCGGCGGTGATTACTTTCCATTAAGTGACTCGTATGCTCATTTCTCCCCTCTTTTATAAGAAAAACGTATTGTGCACACTGTGCACTCAACTCGCTCGCTACAATACTGTGCACTGCACAGTATTGTAGCGAGCTTACAGTCCCTGGATGGGTTTATGTGTTTCCATAAATAGGCACTGATATCTACATGTACAGAATACAGAAATAAAACGAATATCATTTGAATATTATGCACGGCACAGAAAGACATTATTTCAAATTAGTCCTACACCCTGGTAAAGAACTCACTATTATGCGTTAATTTTTTAGCTTTTATTTGTTACTCGCGTGTTACTGGACAATAGTAGGCTACGTTTTTGCTAGAGTTATAGTCACTGTGTGCAAAATTTGAAATTTTGAACTGATGGGTTCAAAATATTTTGTAGCAATAAACGCAAACAAACGGTTGTTACGTTTTTATAATACTAGTACAATATATAACAATTTCCTTACTGTAGTAATATAATTACAAACATTTTCATATTTCGAATTTTTTTTTCAAAATCACGTTTAAGCCAACGGATTTCAATTGCTGCTTTATAATTAGAAAGTGGGCTAACGGGTCGCTATCATCATCATATAGTGCTCCTTTCTTAATTGTTATTCTATAATGAGTATTTTGATTCTTTTTGTAATAAAGTTCCTCAAGAAGTCATTCAATTAACAGAAAATAGATTTAGATTAGTTATAAAACGTACATTGATTAGACAATCATACTATAAAACAAACGATTTCGTTGAAGATAAAACAATAGTCTGGAAATGATCTTCTCTGCACATGCATTTACTGGCTCTTTGAATATTGTATTTGAATAAACCTTTTGTAAAATGATTTTGAAACAATAATACCTGGCTGAGTTTCTTGTCGGTTCTTCTCAGTGTCCAGGTTTTCTTTTCTCTTCTTTTTGAACCGAATTAAAGAAGATTTGACGTTTCAAAATACCTTGTAATTGGGTTTACTTGAATAAATTGATTTGACTTTGATTGTGACTATGAAAATCTTTTTGTACATATAAATCTGGGTTGAATAATTCATTTATCAAGTCTGCATATAATACGCTGTTATAAAAAAAATTATGTACTGTTACATTTAAAAAATTTTTATGAGAAGAATGTAACAATCATCTTTTAAAATCAATAGTTTTTTGATTGAATTTGAGGACTTTAATAAGCTAATGATAGTACGAAATATTAGACTTTCTAACTCGACATCACTGTTGTATGATTCTTATAATTAAACTATTGAACTGCATTTTTAAACTGTTTCATAAGTATTATAGTTCATATTGACTTCATAATAGCCAGTGACAAACTATTTACTTTACCTAGGGAAAGTAGTAAGATATTAGACAACATCGCCAAACATCCTCGAAGTGAAATCAGTCGCAAACCACGTCAACAATGGTTATGTTCCTGTAGTGGGTGAAGTAATTTGTTCTGCCCCCTTGTTCTAGAAACACTTCGAAACAACTGTTGAATTCGGTTTAAAATCCCATAAACTTATTTTAGTCTACCAATTTTTGTCCCCGAGATCAACTGGTTATCCTCGTGTTAACTAGTTGATTTTATGTTAATTGTAATCTATAATTGTAAATTATGTAATGTCATTGACAAGGAGGAAGAACTATTAGTTAAGGGAATTATCATAATTAGTGAATTAGTGCACTTTTATAACGCTGCCTTTAAGAATGGTTATGTATGCTAGATAAGTTATACTAAAAAGTATACATTATATTATATAAATATACACATATATACTCAATTCACACAGAGCGTGGCAGCGGCCGACAGTGAGGCGACAAGCATTTTTAATGTCAAAATTGACACAGCAATTTAAGTGTATCTTCATTACTATGGGCTCGAAAAGATCTCACGGGTGCCATGGCAGCCATGGATGATCATAGTCGGCCATCTTGCTTCAGATGAAGCTTTCCTCCCTGTAGATGGCAGCACACGCAGTTGTTGTAAGCATTAGCGAAACGTGCTCGCATTGTGCAAAACACGGATACATACGAAAAGCTTATTTGTAACGCCTTGCACTTTCTCCAGGAACTGTCGGCCGCTGCCACACTCGGTGTGAATTATGCCTTATAATCTTGTATAATAAATGAATAAATGCTAAGGATATTTCTACAAAATCGTCCTTTCAAGAGTTGGTACTTGTAGTAAAAAAAGGGAATATGATCTTAAAATCACTTGAAATGTATGTAGAATGAAAAAATTGTCTTTTGCTGCTGTTAACCAAATACATAAATTATTATTTATAACTTATTTATCATACTGTCATTCTATCGGAGTTTGTGATTCATTTAACGGTTCGTGTTCAATCGCATCGATCAGATGGCGAGCAAAGCGAAGCGAGACGAGCCGATCCGTTAAATTGACATCAAACTTTAAAATGGTAGCGTTTAAAAGTGCATCAGTGATTGGTTGTTGAGTTGCTAAAGGTGGGAGAGAGCGGGGCGAGGGAAGCGGGGAGAGAGGGCGCGACGGGGAGACGAAGAGGGGAAGAAACTTGGAGCGGCGAGATTGTTGTTATTTATTTGTTATTGTTGTCTGTTTATACTCTGGGTGGTATCCAAATAGTTTATAATAAGTCTGTAAAATTGTGTCAATATTTACATATCTGTATACATAAAATTTATATCAGTAATTCTGTATGTGTTGCAAACATGAAGTACACAACCTATGTTGCAAACATGAAGTACACAACCTATAGAACCTAAGCCTAACCTATTGAAGTCTATAACCTAACATGTAGAACTGAAATATTGAACCATTCTACTGTCCGCTGCTCAGTTTTTTGACACTAACAAATATCAACTCTCGCGCCTATTAAAACAGTACATAACCAATACTGAACCTGTCTCTATATCTTTCTATATTCCGAAAGATATTTAGATATTTACTTAATGGCTTCCTGTTCTATTCGGTGGTGTGACAAAAATAGCAAAAATCAAACTACGAAACAGACATAATCTCATTTCATTGGTAAGTAAGTGACAGTAAATATACAATTTTCAAGTTAACATTCATTTTATCACGGGTCAAGTTAAACCGGACATTCATTGACGTGCTCGATAACTTGTATCTATGCATCTCGCTTTCACCGGTGCGAGCTCTATTACGTTATCTCAGTTTATTCATACGCACGTTTAAGTTTCGTAATAGCGTGTGTGTGTAGTCAACCAATCAGAGCGCAGTAACCGCAGCAGTGTTTAGACTTAAATTGCTTTCAAACAAAATAAATGAGATTTCTTCTCTATAGGTTGAGTGCTTCATAGTTGCAAATTATAATGTACTGTAAAAGTTTTTATATCATGTATCTGATGTTTATGCACTAAATACTTTCATCATTGTAAACATATATTAGTTTGTAAGAATCCAAGGAAAATTAGTTAACATTTTGATTTCATTCATAGAATATTGTCCAAAATGAAATTGTAGCGAGGCATCGTCCAGGCGTCAATTGGTATCCATTATTACGTTACCTTATTCTCTTTTTTTTTATCCTTCTGCTTCTTTTAGTACAAGTTTTTTCCAAATCGATAATAGATTTAATTTTCAATAAAGCCTTGTAAGGGGAGCTTGAAACGAACTGTTGTAAACGAGGGATCAGTTACACAATGACCACAAGTTAATGTCCGCCATGTTTGATATGCCATGATCATATTACCATACCATACACAATTTTTGTTAATTTAAAAAGATACCTATTTTGAAACTTATTGCTATTTTTATTGGCTGTTTTATTGTTACACTTCCCTTGGATTCTTCCGGAGCTGTTCGGAGCTAGTACATTATCTGACAGTGTCGCCCCATTCGCAGGTACATCGAGGTGTTCATGAGCTCTGCTGACGAAGTACGCAACTACAGCGCGAGGCTCGAGAGTGGTTTCCGGTCGTCGCGCGGTTACCGGCCGGCGCCGTACGACCGCAACGACCGTCATGGCGGCCGGTTCGGTCGTGGTCGAGGTTCGTTTACCCGGGGTAAGTTCAAACTATTACGAGACTACGGCCATGCTAAGCTTCTCTGTCCGCAAGTGTGGTAGTTCCGTAAGACTTGAACCTCCGTACTTCTTATGCAATTTTGTAAAACTTTATTGCAATTTAATAACTGCAATTTAATGGTGCGCACGTGTTTGGGCACATATTGTGACTCAAACTATTGCTAATATATTTTGTGTGTATCCATGGCCAACAGAGTTTCATTTATTTAAATATTATGTATGTGTGTGCTCTCGTGTGCGTGTTTTTGTTCCCTCTTGTAGTTTGAGTGGCTGGACAGATTTTCAAAAAAATTGTCCTCTTTATAAAGACTAAAAAGTTAAAGAAAAGAAAATTAGAATAAACAAATAATCTTTTTAATTACATTTCTGTTGAATTTTGGATATTTCGTCATGTTAGTTTGTCTGTTTTGACGTCACAGCGAATTATCCTGTTACCTAATTGTCCTGTCATCTTTGCAACTACAAAACCGAAATTTGGCACAGATGTAAATTGGTTCCAAAATTAGAAATGAGAAAGAAATCAGATGTTGAATCATCAAGGAAAAGAAAAAGAGAGGGTCATTTTTTTAGAGCTACCCTATCGAGTAATGGTATTATCGAAGTGCCCTTTAAGATAAAATGAAGAGTTCTTTGCTATTTTTGCTATGACAAATTAATAATTTTCAGCGCCCAAACTAGCTATGTAATCGTTTTGGCAATTACAATATTTGTTGTGTTTTATATTCTATTGTATGATTTACTATTAATAATATTACTACTATTGTTCCATTTATTACGTTATTCCATTGATGGTGAAGTAATATTTCTAAAGACATGCTTTCCCTGCAGATGATATTAATAAAGAAAAAAGGGACATAAAAACGTACAATATCAGAATTTTAATTAAAAATAAATTGTAAAAACAGTCGTTTAGCAAATGTATAGTACTATCCAAATTATAATTCTTTTGGTCAGTGACTAGCTGAACTTGTCGAATGCGTAAAAATTTATAGTGAACTTTATTTGTAAGAGCAATAAGCAGGATATTGCTTGGTATGTATTCATAAGGTTGAGTGGTTTAACACTTGCCGCACGTTGTACGGGCGGCCGACCGAGATTTTGCCACGAAATCGATCAACCAATAACAGCACAGTCAAGTATGCATTTTAATTTTACGTGTAATAAAATAACTTTAATTTCTTAAATATCCATTTAACATGTAGGTATATTCTGCAGTGTAATATTTAACTGAGCAACAATTTTTCAATTACTTATTATGAAAGTATTACACAAGTGCTTTAAATATGAAATGAAGTAAATTGTGCTACGTTGTTGCACGAGCGTCAAATTTAAAGTGAGGTAGGTGTGGTCCCCGAGCCTCAGTTGAGTTGAACATAGTACGTACTACACAGAAATCGTTGTGTTGATTGGTCCTAGTGATCGTATCAGTACCTAGGCGACCGAACTTTGCTCGGGTAAAAAAAAACCAATACGAAAAATCTGACCACATGGCATGATTCGAACCCGCGCACTTCGATGTGGTAGCCCTATGCCTATGCCATAACCAATGAGCTATTGAAAAAGTAAATTCTTTTGCAAAATTACCAATCCATACCAATTATCTGTAGGAAAACATGAGAAAACACGAATAAAACGATTTTTCTCAGAATCAAGATCTAGTTAGATCGATTTTTCACCCCTATAAACCCCTGTATGTAAATTCCATCGAAATCGTTAGAGCCGTTTTCGAGAACGCGATTACAAACATATATAAAAATATCTCTACCGTCTGTCTGAAATTACAATTTTATTGTAAAATTTTGTGATAAATAGTCGTTTCATGACTGTCTATATGTATGTCCTTTTATAACTCAAGAACGGTGGACGAAGCTTGATGAAAATTGGTATATAGTAAGAACATGTGATTGCGCAAAAGATAGGCTACTTTTTTATGAAAGATCCACCCCTAAAGGGGTGAAAAGGGGATAAAACTTTGTATGGAAAATGCTTAACTGCTGAACAATTACGATGTAATTTTAGTACTGAGATAGTATGTGCCCAGAGGCAGACGTAGGCTTAGATGTCGGTTTTTTTTTTTCAAAAACAATTTTGGTACGTATATACTGTATACATAATCTAACCTAATCTGGGAAAACCACGAAAATTTTTTACGCGCAGACCAAGTCGCGGGTACAGCCAGTTGCTTTTATAATAGTATAAGAGTTAGTGATACGAGCGTGCTGTTTGAGAGCACAATTGATTGTAACTAGACCTGTGTCATGATTGATTCGATCGTTTGATTGCAAACATTCCAAAGTATTGGTGTTTGTAATCACATTTGGGCGAACGTATAGTTTATCGATTCAATCAATTCACCGATTCGATATTTAATTGATTATCTATGCCGTTTAATATGTTATAAAGTGAAATTAAAAAAAATTGCACATTTTTTAAACACAAATAATAATTCTAAATGCAGCAAAATTATCGTTAAAACTATAAAAAATATCGAAGTTGTAAAAGATTGGATTACTAATGCAATTGTTCGAACTTTTATTTCAATCAGAAATCCATGATTGATGTATATGACATGATGTATATTGGATCATTTGAACGAATCTTTTTTCATATCTATTGATCGAATCGATCGATCGATCAATGATCGAATTTTTGAAAATGAACGATTGACACAGTTGTAATAGGCTAGATAAAACTGCTCTTAAATGTGGTATATTTTATACATAGTATTAAAATAATTAAAAATTTTGATTACGATTGAGAAAAAACTATTTGACATTAATTAACAGAAACTTAGTTATTGGGCTTAAAACATCAGTAGTGGGAACAGAGCGGGGATGAACTAAAGGGAGATAGCTTTACATAGCTGTGACGTCACAAACTTTCAATGAAATTTCCCAGTGCTAGGAATGATAGAGATGGAATTTATTCCCACTTCCTGAATTTAAAAGCGAATAACTCATATTTTTTAATATGTTTAGAATATTTTTTTACAGTTTTGTTCGCGATTATTCAGTAACTCTACCATGAGTTGACGACGTCGATACTCGCTATCGACAACGTAAAATTTTGTATGAAGAATTGAGCAGCGCTCCTAGCGGTTACTATAGTGAACTAAGAATTGTCATACAAAACTTCGACGCGGTCGCTATCGAGTATCGACTGCGTAAACTTATGGTAAGGCTACAGATCGTTCAGAAACAATAATCTAGCCTATTACTGTAACTGTAGGCGGAGGCTTCGGTTTGGGTCGAGGCGGTCTGCGCGGGCGCGGCGGGGGCGGGGGCGGGGGCGGAGGCGGGGGCGGCGCGGGCGGCCACTGCGTTCACATGCGCGGGCTACCCTTCAAGGCTTCGCCACAGGATATCGCCTACGTGAGTACACAATACCGGAATCCCCTCCCGACTACAGTACAATCCGCTTATAATGACATCGAAGGGAAGCGACAAACATGATAAGCGGACGTCATACAAAGCAGTCTTAGAAAATAAACGACTTTCTATTTTTGTTAGATCAAATGTTGCAAAAGTCTGGCGATTTGTGCGTTAAATGCAGGCGAAATGATGGTCATTTCGTCAATAGTCAAAGTCAAATCAATTTATTCAAGTAAACCCAATTGCAAGATATTTTTGAACGTCAAATCTACTTTAGTTTGGTTCGAAAAGAAAACGTGCCTCTGCAGTCTCGACATAGCGATCGCTTTACGACCGATTTCGGTTGATAACGATTAATTTTTAACGATTTTTTAAAGTCCCTACATTAAAACTATCGATTGTGATTGGAATCACATCGAATCTAACTATCAACTTTATGATTGCTGATAATGATTTTACGATCAAATTTGACAGCTCGCAAAGTGTTCGTGCTTATCGTTATGGCAAGCGATTTTTTTCGTTATTTTTATCGATCGGTAATTTACGAAAATAATCGCTATGTCGAGACTGCAGCCCCTGGACACAGAAGAACCGACAAGAAACTCAGTCAGGTATCATTTATTCAACATCATTCTACAATAGTTATTTAAAATACAATATTCATAAAGCCAGTAAATGCGAGTGCAGAGAAGATTATTCCCAAACTATTGTTTTTTCTTCAATGACGTCGCTAACTTTGTAGTAAGCTTTTCTAATCAGTGTGCGTTTAATAACAAGTTTAAATTGCTCTTCCGTTAATTGTACAATTTCTTGAGAAATTTTATTACAATAACGAACACAGTTGCCCAAACATGACCCACTTGACTTTTCTAATTATACATAATAATGATATTTATTTTAATAGAGAAAAAAACTAAAAATTACATGTATCTAACCCAAACGTCGTCACAGGGAAAGGGGTGGGGAGGGTCACAAAAATGAGCGGTGTTAGGAATCATGTCGGTCACTATAAGCGAACAACCGAAGTCATTATATTCGAACTTTGTTATAAACAATTTTATATGAAAACCAAATATCGCACTGCAATTGCTTTATGTGAAGCGGTTGGTCAATGTAGGCGGAGTCATAATAAACAGATTTCACAGTACTTCCAAAGACTTCAATATAAGCTGAGATAGACACGCCCAAGAAACGAACTTCAAAAAAATATCACGCAATCATTGATGCACACACAAACAATATTTGCATAAGTGTAATTATAAAGTAGTATTATTATTGTTAATGAGGGACGTCTGCCAGGCCCAGACGGGTGATCAGTCCTCTTTTGGACCATTTCACCCAATTCCCTACGTGGAGTACGGTCTACCGATGGCCTAGAAAACGCTCCCCATCAAACCTTCTTGTACGCCTACAAAATTCTATTATATCCTCGTAGCTGAGAGATTTCAGTTCTTCCTCCCCAAGTAGGTCCTTTCCGAAAATGTCCCATCTTATTCTTGAGTACATTACACATTCCGCTATGAAGTGCTTGCTAGTTTCTTCTTTGTCACAGTGCGGGCACTGTGCACTTTCACTTCCCCTACTAATTAGAGCCTTGTGCCTATTTAGTGAGTTGTGTCCAGTTATTATTCCTGTGATCGTCTTAATGTTTGTTTTGTTCATACTTAGGGTCTTCTGCACCTTCTTTTTATCTATTTCCTTTGACTGCCTGCAGCCTACTTTATTTTTCCATGCTTTGAATGTTTCTTTCCTAGCTATGGTTTTAATGATTCCTTTTGTTATTCTTTCTGATATTGGGAGAACGGGTTCAGGTCCGATGAACCTCCTTTCCGCTCCCACCCTTGCTAGTTCGTCTGCCTTTTCATTGCTCTCATTCCCTTGGTGTCCCGGGATCCAGGCAATGGTTACTTCCATTGAGGATGCTAGCCGATTTGACATTCTTTTGCATTCTAGTACCAAAGCTGATTTGGTGCTAGATCTATCCAGCGCCTTTAGTGTGGCTTTAGTGTGGCTTGACTATCTGATTATGAAGTAGTTTATTTTATGTGATGATAAAAAGAGTGAAATATAAATAAAAAGTGACAAGCACGGGAGGCCCAGCATTAAAATCTTCCATGTCTCGCGTGGGTTATCGGGTGAGAAGATTTTCTTAGAAATAAAGATGAAGTAACATACTTTACACTTCAACAGGAACAATCTACAAAACATGAAATATCTATGATTAATTAGGATCTTTTTAAATTACGTTCCACCGAATACATATAATACGTACGAATCGTCCCGACATCGTTAAGAGAATGGTAGGTAATAGACCACCTGTCATAGTGACAGCTGACAGCCGAGTCGCCATTACAATGGTCGGTGTTACGTCACATAACACATGCATTCACAAATTATTAATTCAAATCGAAAAGTGTCGTTCAGAATTTAATAGTCTGACAGAACAGAAAATGGCATAATCGAGCATTTTCTTTTGGCACGCCGACAAGTTTTTTTTAATTTCAAATAGCTCTTCTTGTAAGACTACACGACGGACAACGGTAACAGCGTTTTGTACGCACTGCCGCGTCTACCTCACTAGTATGTAGGCTTAAGACTTTTGTTCGGAGCCCAGGCATACTCAACGGTGGGCGTTTTGTTTTTTTTTTTTTGATAATTATGGCTTACGATAAAACGATCTTTTTCTGCAATTAGTTTTTCAACGTGACACTTTAGAACATAGCAAGCTTAGTAATTTTTTGTTTGTGTAAGTGTACCCCATACATTTAGTATAAATATACTGGCGCATGGACGTACAGAGTGTGAGTGAGAATGTAATCTTTTATGATAGTGCCACGAGTAGGAAAGGGATAGCAAACGACATGCTATTTGAACGACCCTTCCCCTTTAACCCTTAACCCTTTTTGAATGACAGGTCGTCACAAGTCGTCACGCTGTGGAGAACGCTGTCGACTGATTTTATTATCTTGTGTTATTCCTGCTTTGTTTCAAAGAAGTACTGTATTTTTCAATAATAGTTACGTGTTCTGTATATCATTGTGATATTACATATCACAATAATCAAGGGAAACATTCATTTCATAGGTGACATTGACAAATTAAAAATCGTAACGCATCAACGAGCTCTGTGTTCGTCTATACGCCAGCATATACTAAGTTTATGGTGTACCCAATTGATACGTCGAGAGTTCCGTGCTCAAACCCGATAACTGCAAAATTGTGACTTTTGAGTTATTCAATGATATTTTATGAATAAATAAAATGTATTTGAACAATTAAATACGCCCTTCCACTAATTGCATAAATAGGAACAATTGTCAACAACATGTTTTTATATTATATCTATAGTTACTGTGTTAAGTTATTCTGTAAATAAATTATTAATGGATAAAGTGGCGACTTATAGGGTTTTAGCAAAAAAGGAAAAGACCAATTTTTATTAATTAAAGGCTTTTATAGTTACTTAAAATGGCTATCACGCCTCAAAAGCCTAGATATGTAGTCTAGCGCAAGAATTATTCTTCAGTCTCACGCTCCATATTAGCAGCAATAAGGTTAATATTCGCAGCTGCAGTTTGATCATATTTTAGCTTGAAGTTTCTAAATTTGTTTTTGTACCTACATACTATTTAGCAAGAAAGCGAAATTACTAGTTAAAAATTTGCTTGGAAGATTTGAGACATTATAATTATCTGTCCATTGTAGTAAAAATTATTTCAAAATTCTTTAGAATTTCAGAGATCTTACTGAACTTTTGTGTAAAAAAGATTTTCTCTGGATTGTAAATCCTGTGTAACATGGAAATGATATAAAATTGAAACTCTATAATTATATTTAATTTGTTTAGGTTTTCACTATCATTATGGGTTACTCGACCAGTTAAGCTTGAATACTCGGTTCTATTATACATTTTATGATATTATGTTTAGTATAGTAAGAATCACAAGCAGCTAAATAACACTAAATATAAATTATTTGGTTCTTCCATTATAATAAAAGAAAACGTAACCTTTTAATATATGTACTTAAATTATTATTTATTAAAATAAAATTTTTAATATGCACTTATTGGATTATTAACTCGGCAGTTCCAAGTGTTACACCTTGAATTCTATTTATCTGGTAATTTTATGAGAAAAAGGATCAAAAATATACTATATTTGATCTCAAACCCTTAATTTCATTTTTTCACTTATCGGGTTTGACTACGCATCTATCGATAGGTTACATCGGCTGATGAGTATGTCAAAATTTTCAAACCCCTTTATTCAGCAACTTCACTAAACTATGTACAAATCAAGTCTGTCAATAGTTGACAATACTCTGTATTAGACTTGAGATAATACTTTTATTGATTAAAGGTGTTTACTGATTGATGATGTTATCATTCGCAGTTCTTCAAGCCGATCCGTCCCGTAAACATCAATATTTTGTACGACAACAGCGGAAGGCCTTCAGGCGAGGCCGATATAGAGTTCGAATGTCATGAAGATGCTATGAGGGTGAGTGATTCAGTTAGTGTCAAATCATTTAATGATATAAATTCAATTATAAGGTATTTTTGAACGTCAAATCGTATAAATAATCGCATTTTTAACCGATTTCAAAAAAAGGAGGAGGTTCTCGATTAGGTTGTATTTTTTTAATGTTTGTTACCTCAGAACTCCGTTATTTATGAACCGATTTGGAAAATACTTTTTTTTATTTTAAAAAGTATACTTCTTAATTCTTTTTTTATTTTAAAGAGTTGGTCCCATTTAAATTTCATTGGTATTGGAGCGTGGATTTCGAAGGTACACCAAATAACATTGAATAAATTGAATAACGCGAACTGCTTATAACCTTTATCTATATATATATATATATAACAAGCAGTTTCTCGCCTGCTTCGCTGGGCAAAACAAAAACAAAGTTCAAAAAATAAGTAGCCCAAAACCATCTACAAACGATTCCGCATCGAATGGTCGTGGTCCCATGTCGATCCGTTCAGTAGTTTTAACGTGATTGACGCACAAAGAAAACATAACTTCATTATATATATAGATAGATAGATATATAGAAGATAATCGACCATTCGATGTGGAATCGTTTGTAGATGGTTTAAGTCTATTCATTTTTTGAACTTTTTTTTTTGCCCAGCGAAGCGGGCGGGAAACGGCTTGTTTGTTTATATTGACGATTCTCTTTTATGTCATTGCGCTCAAGAATTAGAAGAAAGTTAATTGTAGACCTACCCTAGATATTTATTTAGGGCAAGTTCACACTCAAAAGGGTAAAAAATCACTGAAAAATACGAAAAAACTATCATTTATTGATAATACGCAAGTAGAAAAATAAGTCAGTTTAATTTTTTTAATAAAGTTTTTTTAGTTCCACGGTTTATATCCGTTATTACAATACAAATTAACTGGTTACCGCAATATTAATATATTTAAATTTCCCGATATTTCGATACTGTTGCGATTGCTATGATCACAGGTTAACTGGCGAAACTGTGATGGAGATTTAAGAGCAAATATTTCATTCTACCCCTCTTTCTGATTATTAATTGTCATTTTTCATAATCACTACTGGAACTCACTTGATAGTCACTCCA
The DNA here is from genome assembly GCA_907165235.1 of Zeuzera pyrina. Lineage (NCBI taxonomy): Eukaryota > Metazoa > Arthropoda > Insecta > Lepidoptera > Cossidae > Zeuzera > Zeuzera pyrina. The sequence continues at coordinate 23,614,083 of OU015628.1, forward strand.
GCGATACAGACACGTTTTGGTATCTGTGGGCCTTATTCTTCTTAATCTTATCACTTAACATAACATATCTTCACGCTGTATCCCCAACGGGGTAGTCAGAGAGGACGGAGCGCCAGGAGTCGCGGTCTTTACACACCACTTTCGCTTCCTCAAAACTCATCATTCTCTTCACACATTTTCGCCTAGGTAGCGAGTGCTTTTTACATTTCCGTCGGCTAACACTGGCTATTTGATCTTCATATGTCAGTCTTGGTTTTCCTTGGCTTCTTTTACCACTCGCTTTCATTCTGTAGATTTTCTTTGCCAGTCTTTCATCACTCATTATTTCCATGTGCCCGAACCATTTCATTTTTACAATAGCACTGTTGTGCAACCCTGTCATACTGCATATGACATTTAACTCTCTATTTAAGTCCTATAAACCAACCCCTAAAAATTAAGTTAAATTTTGTAATGTTGACGTCTGCCTGAGACATTATGGGACTCTACCTCTGACCAAGAACAAATGGACGGAGCCATAATGGATTGCCGCTCTTATCATCATGTGTCAAACGATTTTTAGTGTCTCTTTTTCCAGTAACCACAAGTAAAACAGTTAGCTATAGTAAGTAATGGCAGCGTCACACTGTCGATGTAACCTCACACGGTCAGCTCATGAACCTATGACCGACTTGACGTACGAAACTGAAATAATTATTAGCAAAATACTCGTAAATCTTAATTGTTTTGGCTGCTAGTATGGACAAAAGTAAACATATATTATGTTCAGCGGTGTATAGTCACTCTAATCACGCATGTTAGTAAACGTCTAGAAACTAGGTCAAAAAAACGGACACAATTTTAGAGCAAAAGCTCCGTTTAATTTGATTCATTGTCTGCAGTTTACCGTTTACGGTCAAATAGTCTGTGAACGGCTCGATATACAGACATGGAAGTGTTCTAGAAATGGATGTTCTTTTTCTCCAATTTTGAAACGTATCAAAATGTAATACGAAGATATTACAAACCCCAAGTTACGAAGGATCTTCGAATTAAATAACTTTATCTACTCCACAGGCAATGCGACGCGACAAAAACAACATGGACCACCGTTACATCGAGCTGTTCCTCAACTCCTCGCCGGGTGGTGGAGGGTTCAAGTTTAACAGGAACTTCAGGAACTGAGGAAGAGGACCGTAGCAGAGGTCGAGGTCGAAGACCCGCCGCTAAGCCTGACATACATCTTCATAAAACAAATTCTAGTTTGGGTTTTATTTATTGAGATATTACGATGGAGTAAATGACACAGTGACGGTCTTTGGTTGAGAGAAAGAGATGGAAAATAAATATATAGGCACTAGTGTGTATACGTACAATTCAGAACTATTCTCTCGCGTGGATTAAAGATCTCTGAAATGTAAGTAACAACCGGTAAGGGTTGATAGTAGAATTCTCATTATGTAGTAGTTATACATGAGATTCTATGCAAACCCAGGTAATTAACTATGACGTCGGCAAGCCATCAAACACTTGAAGTTTCGGTAAAAAGTAAGATGGCTGCCCACAGCAATGAATGAACTTTCTACTAGTATGTAGCCAGTCTCGTCATGCCAAACTGCCACCGATTCTACTGTACACCTCAAATAGACGCCGCCACTGCCTCCAATATATGTTCCTTTTTTCTTGTCTAATGATGACTAATTCTATAGGAAATATTGTTTGCTTAGAAAAAAATAAAAACTGATAGTGTCTTTTTTACTTTAATTCAAACGTTGAGGGATCCATATGACATATAACAAAATATTAGTTTGCAGAATTAGTTAGAGATATATGAGATCTACGGGATCTACGACTTGGTTCTCGAATGAGAATATTTCTGTATTTTATTTTTTACAGAATATTCTATTGTGCAACATATTATGTGGTATAATAAGAGGCATTCCTACGCGAAATTTTAAGTTTATAACGTCTTATGGAGTTTGGTAAATTCGGTAAAGAGACTTGGTTTCATTTTCCTTTTGATAATATATGGAACTAAGGAAAGGTACATTTATTTTTCATCTCCGTTAATGGCAACCAAGTGTTTCCTAATGGGTTTCTTACTCTATTGTAATATGTTTGATTTTATCAATTGTTGCCCTAAGGAAACCATTCTTAGAATTCGTTTTAAAAAGTCTCGTTTGCGAGAAAACACATGTCAGAAGGAGCGATTTTTGTCTGTTTTCCAGATGCAATGTCAAGGACGCAGAAAACCTACATTATAGCTAGATTAGCATTGGTGCTTGTTGATATTGCATTGCATTGGCCAATGTCTGTTGTGTTTGTTAAACTTATTTTAACTGCTACTCCAAAATGACATAATTCGCTTCCTCCTGACCTTCCAACTACATCACAGAAATGGTGATGTATATTTTACTTATAATGATTATTATTTTACTTATATGTAACGCTGAATTACTCCCTTTAAATTGCTTTGTGATCCACACTGAAAAACAGAAATATTTATTTATTTATTAATTAACATAACCTTAAGTTTTGATTAATTATATTGAATATTAAAATTGAAGTAGGTACTTCAGAAACAGAACGTTTTATAAAAAATATTTTTTAGCAGAGGTTTTAATGGAACTTGACCTAAAATGAAATTCGCATTCAGATGTTAATATTTTATCGTAGCGATTTTTTGTATAAAAGAACTTCACGCTATGATATCTTTTTATTATCGAAGGAATTTGCAATAAAGGGAACTTCTCTTTAATAGTTTTATTTTCTTGTAATATTCTTATATTTGAATTAAAAATGAAGTTGTTTATTAGGTGATTGTAAATAATTGAGAATTCACAAGTTCAGGTAAGGTGTATGCAGGTTTTTAATGTAAGTTTCGTTTAATGGAGATATGTCTCGGTAACTGTAAGATATTTGCACAGGTAGGTACCAGTTTTTTTCGTCTACTCAGTTTTTGGTTTTGAGATCTGCAATTTATATCTAGTACTTTGCACTGGTTTGTACAATTGTGACCAATTATTATGATACCATTAATAGACTGCTACGAATATGAAACTGAAGTTATTCGAACGTTTGATATATTTTAGTATAATAAATTACTTTTAAAACAAAAATATTTTTTTTATTTGATGTCATATTCATTACAGAGAAACTACATTGAGTTTTTGCTCTGCCTACGGTGTCGATCAATATATTGAGAGCTCACCTCACCGCATAGCGGGGAAAATACATTTTCCACATGGTATGGGATATATGGACGTGGCGTGACGTGGTGGAAAATGTATTTTAGTTCACTGACATGTATAAATTATCACTGAACGCTTTACAAAGCAAATGACAGCTAATTTAGTGCGCCAATTTGAAACGCCACTTGCGAAATGCGAAGTCCTCGAGAACTAATTTTGATATGGCTAGGAATTAATTTTGACGTCTACTGCATATGGCTATTTTAGTTCCATGTACTCTCGTATATGTTGACAGCGCCAAAATGGCGTAAATCAATTAGGCACAAAAATAACTTGACAACTGCCAGTTCAGTTGGGTAATATACAAGGTTATTACGAAATAATGTGTAAATGCGAAAAGGTATTAAAGTACCCATGACAACGGAAAATTTGCATTCTACAACTTCGCCAAAAGGCAGTTCTAGGTAACACCTCAAAGTTTTAAAACAAATAAAGGTGAGGTAACCCTAATATCAGCGCTTTGAGTCGCTAGTAAACATTTGGAAGGTAGGTAGGGTTGTACATTTTTTTTTCTTATATTTTTCTTGTATGGACAACAAAAACATCCCGTAATTATTATATCTGCAATATAGCAGGCAACACTGACGTTGAAACCCTGACGGACTTATACCCCCTTTCACAATAACTTTGCATACATGATTTTAGTAACACAACCTATTAATTAACCAAATAACTGCGTTTATGAACATCAAAATATTTGCAGTTATCTATAACTTTTTAAGAAAAAATTAAAGCGACTTCAAAATAAAAACACCGAGAAGTACAAAATATTTATTAACCTTTACAAATCAAAACTCAAGTACAAAATGACTTCATATGTAATTAGATTCGTCAATTATTGAAGTCGGCGCAAACTAGTAGATTTTCCGTTGTTGCCTTACCTGGTTTGGCACCGACTTCAATAATTGACGAATCTAATTATATAGGTATTTGTATGGTATTTATGAAGTAGGATAATAACTATTTTTTACTTTTATGTTTTTATTTTGAGGTCTGTTTAATTTTTGTCATAAAAAATATTTATTATTTACTTTTGAGTGGCCTTGGCCAAAATGAATACTAGATAGGGCTGCAACTAACTTTTTCTAATGTTGAAACTGAATGTTAAAAGAATCATCAAAATATACAAACTGTTGAGGTTTTCTTTTGGTTAAGCACTCCATAATTAGATCTTAACTAAATTTCTATGGGACAACCCTGAAAAAAAAAACAAAATCGGTGCAAAATTAGTGAAATCTATGAACATACAAAGGGAACATGGGCGTCATATATAGATATAATCACTTCCTTTTTTTGAAGTTAGCTAAAATTGAGCAGTATAACCTAAAAATGTATAAAAGAATTAGTAAAAGTAAGTATTGGTTACGATTTCAGCCGAAACTAAGTTAGGAACAGAAACTTTCGGTTATAGACTCCAGTTTTGGTTCGACCTTGATCCGTAAAAGTCACCCAAAACACGGTTTATTGCAAGGTGCTGGTATAAGCTGTTACAGCAATACACAAAGTGAGCCTCGCAGCGCTCTGGGTTCATCAACAAGCACAACTAGGAACAAGGCCTTTGTGAGGGCTTCGCTGATATAATAGGAATTCATTTATCTCTTCCTAGCGGCCCGGCCCGACTCGCTCAGGCTGAATATCTAATATTATAGCCTAGTATGTGACATACTAGGGTAGGATAGAATCGGAGATATAGAGAAAGAAAGCTATGAAATCATAAGAAATGTACAGGAGTAAATCGCGTTTGAGTATAATTTTAGAAGGGTGAAAGTTCGGTGATTTCCAATGCTTGATGACAAGTCTATACATTAAAATACCTTTCATTTAAAAAAAATTAAGCAAATCGGTCGAATATAACGGCCGAACGGACTCGTAATAGATTTCATATTTTTTTTTGAATAAGTACTTAAATGGATTTATCAGTATAGATAAGTGTCGTCAAAGTCTGATATTATTGCACCTGGAGCACACCTATAAGCATAAATAATAATTGCACGAATTACTGAGAATTATAATGCGTATCTGACTCGCTTTTACAAAATAGTAAAAAACTAATATGTAGTTATAGTTTCGTCATGTCTGTCTTTTTGTTTGTCCGTATATAATGGGATTATTTCGTCATCTTTACACCTAATTGAATGTTTGGCACAGACCCGTAAATGGATAACTCAAAACCATAAATTCATACTAATTATAAATGCCAAAATCTGTCTGGTCGGCTAAATAGCTGGACCGAATTTGATGGAATTTAGAATGGAGATAGATTGAACACGGGGAAAGACTTAGGCTATTTTTTTTAATTCTACCCGAACGAAGTCGTGGTCAAAGCACAGAAAGATTTGGAACGCGATTTTTTTTAATTTAACCTACTTGTCCACAACTGCTATTATTAATAAACAACTTTTAAACGACGACTGACCAAACGAATACTAAAAAGAAAGCGTTCAATATATTAGTTGCATTCTGGATGGTTCAGAATAAAAAGATTTAGGCTTGCATGGCCCTCATCTTTGCTACGCTTGTGACTGTAGGTAATTCTGGAGATGATTATTATGATTATGATTATGTGGTTAGTGTGTTAGTAGAGCTCAGAATTACTGCGTCGCCGACAGTTTGCCGACAGTTTAGGCTAATGTTCTTCTCCGTTACGAAACTAAGCAAATATCAGTCCTACGTACACCTTTCCATCATTTCGCCCCCTAAAATCAACTGGCAATAAAATAGGGCCACCAAATAAATCATGAGCAATCATTAGTTGGGTATTTAAGGACGGTGGTACAAGTTAAAGAACGACGCGAGCGAATGAAGATTCTGCAATATTTTTTAAAAATTATTTGAAAAAATACTGCTACTACTTGCTCGAAGAACTGTAAAAAAGTCTTGGTTAAAATAAAAGGACTGGTAAAGCTGCCCACACAGCGAGGAGGGCCCGGCTTAGGCTGGGCATGGCAGCCGGGGCCGCGGAAGAATGCGAAAGCACCCCCGTTGACCCGGCACAAAGGCCGTACAAAAGGCAATAAGAGTTTTGGCTCTGTTTCAAGCTAAATACTTCGTCACATCATGATATGGCATGATATGACTAGGTATAATGTAAAACTACGCGACTTACATAACATATAGGGTTGTTGCATACTTGCATGTTCGATTTTCTTCGATTGTCAAGTGAAATATGAAAAGGCAAGTGTTTGACATTGAATGACAAGACAGCTATATCCAATATGACAATAAAGTTTTTGACAATATTGCTACAGTATTAATATTTTTAATAGGTATCAAGTTTGCATTTATATTTTGGTATTTATCTACTTTTGAGTATTATACACAGATTTATTCCTAATAGATATTGCGTTATTGTGGCCACTAAAGTCTTATCTGAGATAGTCTTTATCGCTTTGACTACCTTTGTTTGTCAAATCAGCCTTAGCAGCCTAAAATACTGCATTCAACATCACGCCCAAAAGAGACTGTATCTCACACATATTTATAAAAATGTTTATATAGATTTTTCACTTGTAAAGTTCAAAAATATTTAAAAAACTTAAAAGTACTAACGAACAAAGAATCGTTTTGTTATTATGTCTGGCGTACGTAGTATCTTCGCCTTAGTCTGCGTGTCTGATGCAACAGCTTAACAATCTTAAAACATTGAGCATATCGATAGAGACGAAATATGTGTATTCCCATTACTTTCTATTACACGCGTACGCTACATACATAATATATTCATACATATTTATTTTAGTCTAATAATTCGTGACGTGTGAAAGACGATATCTAAAAGTTGTAATCCTGTGATTACCACACAATAAATTGTGATCCGGTCTGAAAGTATGAAATGGATCACTGTTGCAACTCTAGCATTACAAGTACTAAGAGCTAAAGAGCTCGTACCTACACAGGTTCAAAATCAATCACGTGTTTCATATCTCTAGTTTTTATGTTTCTAATATTAGATTAGTACATCCATGGTTTTTATTTTATATGCTGCTTTTTTTTTGAGAATTGAAGAATATTCATTTTTTTGTACGTTTCCACTGTCTCTACGCAGGCAAAGGGGTCGATGCCTATACAGCCTATGTCTTCAATAATTAATGACGTGCATTTCTTACATTTTTCATTAAAACAACATCGATGCAACATTTCGATGTTTCTTAGAGTTTCTGGCGACAAATGTATTGAGGCAGTCTTTCTAGTAGGATCTGCTGAAGCAGACTAAATCACTAAAAAAAATCTCGACATCACACTAATAAGTATGCGCTTATTTTAACAATATTACACAACAGCGTAGATACTTATGTGATGCAAAACAATGTCAATTTTACATCACAATATCCACTCGAAAATAATTATAATTCATATGAACACTCGATGGCTCTTCATAAAATTCCGCTAAAAACTTAAGGGTATGCGATGTTCAAATATTTCAAGCCGCGCTCGCTGGCTCTCATGGCTTGCGCCGCGCGCTCCGCCGCGGGACCGCGGGGCGCCGGCGGCGGGCGCGACGCGGCGCCCTCGCGCCGCCGTTCACAAATAAGTAGGCAGGCGCCGCCGCTAATATCTACAACACACTACTCGTCTCACATAGGTGTTCTCTTGTAACATTTGATAATTTGGATGTTCACTGTTCGACTACAAATATTACCATTCGGCGTTGGTTAGCTGACAGAGTCTGGTCTCTGGAATATCCTGACGATACTTCGATTGAAGCACAATAGCTAGCGAATCTGAAGATATTATAAAAAAGAAATTGAAAGCGCCTGCCACAAAATAGCATACGCATTGCGACATTTTTCAAAACAACTACAGAAGTCAAGTTGAATACAGCCAAAAGTTTGGCAAAAGGTAATCATATAGACAAACGAAGCACCCAGAAACACAGCAGGGGTCGTTATTTTTATTTACATACAATCTATGAAGTCGCCAGAAACAAGTTCACACGTTCTTCCATAAGCCAGTAATGTATGTATGTAGATAGATGGTGTGATGTGACTTCATAAAAATCCAAAATGTTAGATTTGTGATGTTAGTGTCAATCACAGATTTATAAATGGAAGCAGATCAAACATAATTCACTCACACATAGATACCGTGTAAGTAATAACACTGTCACTTTCATTGTAGTTTAGAATTGTATATATTTATCCTTTTCTTTCATTTGTTGCAACACAATGGCACACATAGACAAATCCGAAAACGTGGCATCCGCCATCTTCCGCTTAAGTCAAAATAAGCGGAGTATGGCGTCTGTTTACTTGTGTCGTACGTCACATGTCCGATTATCAAATATTTCTTAGTGTATAAATATTATTTTGGTTGTTTAAAGTGCAAAATATGGTACAAAAGTGTTGTACCCCCAATAGTTGCAACGCCTCATACAGAAAAGCCCCGAAAATCACGTTCCATCGGTAAGTTGCTGCATTCAGTTAGCTGATATTTTTGTATTTCCTGGCTCCGACACTTAAATATGTTACAAACTATTAAAATTAAAGTTTCCTTATATTGTATAACTTGTACCTTAAAGAGGGCCGAATTCAGAGAAAACTGAGTTTCGCAATAAAATTAAATATTAACGGACAGGTACCTAAGGTTAAGCAACTATCTATTTTTTGCAACTATCTTTTGATTTTGATGTATAACTTGTTAATGTCGGGTTTCTAAAGGATGAAAATCTTCAAATTTTTTGATTAAAGAACTACATAAGAAAGGCTACATAGAACAAACTGGCAGCCCAATTCTGGCGGTGTTTTGTGCTCAAAACATTTTGAACTCCATTTATTATGTTAAAGAGATACCTGTAAAACCCTGTTGTTATTTGACCATGAAATTTAACATACCTATTAAAAATGAACATGCTATCACCAAATTAATCTCTAGTTGCTATGCTAAGCTGTACTTGGGCCAGTGTTGTTTAGAAATAAGCCAGTTCTGGAAGCCATACTTCATAATTACAAAACAATTTTTAATTTATTTATAAAATAATACAACTTTCTTGCTTCAGCTAATCGAATTCGGACTTTATTATGCATAAATGTATGTTCACATGTAAAAGTGGTGAAAACAAATATGGATATCGCGAGGCGAATAATGACAAATAATACCTACGATTACTTGCAATGGTAATCCTTGGCATATCTGACATTCTACACTAATTACTTCTGGCACACATTGAAAAACAGTGAAATGATGTGTTTGATGCACATCTATAATGAGTTCTTAGATAATGTAATAAGAAAACAATCCAATTAATAAATAAAAGACTGAAAACACTCTTTGTTTTATTGTGTAAGCTATTTTAGTTTTTATTCTCAATGTGATCGATCACCCATCGACTATCTCCCGATTTCTTTTAATTTTTGAGTTTTATGCGTAGTTTAGAGAAAATAATAATCAAAAGACAAAGTATAGCGATGAAGAGTTATTTCATGTTTCTATAAAACATTCGCTGATGCTTATCTCCTTAGGAAAATAGTTAACGGTAACACTCGTCTGATATAAAACTTGTTCTATTTTTTCATAACCAAGTCTCTAACACTTACAGTAAAGCAATGGTAAGTAGGCTTTACTGGAGTTACAAAGGACTGTTAAACGAAATTCCTCCAATTCCTCTCACTCGCACACAACTTTAACGTACAATTAAAACTCCCAAAAACACAAAAAATAGCAAATCTAAATTTTGAATAAAATGCCAACCACGCTTCTTTTGTTCGCGCCAAAAAGTCTAAATTCAAAACTTTCACTTGCCTGATTATCAACTTTTCCGACTTAAAAATATATCGTTTATGTCATTAACTTTCATCTACCCACATAAATCGAACCGCAAACAAGGTCATCACAATGTACATGCGGCCCAAGACCAACAGCGCACAGCCGTCAGGCCTCATGTATCGAACGAACAATCATAATATTGTATCGTGGGGCTATTGGGAACACTCCAAATTACATCCTTCATGTGACACAAATACAATCTACAAAAAGAAGGAATATAATAAAGTAATAATCTCTAATACTAGTACATTACTTAGTTAATTTAATACTTATTTTATCACATAAAAATATAATTTGGGGTGTCCCAAATAGTCCGAAATAGCTCGAAGATAATACGCAGTATAAGCAGCCACTCCTTAATCGGGGCCTGAGTTCTGCATGTGTGTGAGTAATATTTGTTAGTGTGAATTTGCCACGCATTTAGTATCGATGGATATAGTCTGCTTCCATTTAAAAGTCTGTGGTGTCAATGACGTTATAGGTACTCCTTTGGGTGCATGCAATGATATTATAATACAAAAGAGGTAGATAGGTTACCTTCGTACTAATCCAAGTAAAATATTGTCCCAGTTAAAACGTTACAAAATGAGACAAATATACATTGCACTGCGTCGCTATGCAATGTAAAACATAATTGCATGTCAAACTAACAAATCACATATCTCTCTAAATCATTGTGATTGGTCAATTTCAATTTCTTTCTACATTTTAAGCGAATCCGTGACTAATTCATAGAATATTAGTAACTAATGCCACAGAACAGACATTTAAAAATAATATGATTGATACCTTATGGGAGTAGACAGTAAAAAATGAGGTTTGCTTTTTTCGAATTACGTTTTTCTTGAATCATGTACATGAGAACATATTTATTTAAAAAGATCGCCAACATTTTTTAATTATATATTTGAAAATGATGAATTATATATTATTGCTTTTAATAAATGTAAACGATGATTAAAACTGGGTGGCTGCGTCATCACATGATCGTGTATATTATAAAAAACGTTTGGATTATTAAAATATTTTAGAATTGCGAATGTGCAATAGGCATTGCATGATTTTGATGGTTCTGTAACATTACTTTTTATATTCTTTAACCAAGTCCGGGTTGGCTAATTAGCAAAGTTTTGGGGTGCCACTTCGAGTGCATGTAACCTATTTACCTCTTTTGTATTACAACATCATTGGGTGCATGTGTCATATTAATTGATTTGCTATCTTCCTGTCACTCATATAGCGTATAACGTAATAAAATAAAGAATAAAAATGACAATCTTTACGCCCTTGTTCGGCCATAATAAATGTCTAGTTACTAGACATAGTTTTTATTTTGATTATTACTTGCGCTAGCTTAAGGAAGTTATAAACCACATAGAAAATCAGAAGAAATTAAAATATATTATTTAAATAGAATGGTTACTCTGGGACCAGTGGTAACAAATTTGGGCTTTGTCATTTGACCTGCGTTACTTTGCTTTGCGTTACTCCAATCCTTAAGCTCCAAACCCGCTAATCGACACGTGTTTCGCCTCTCAACGAAGCATCCTCACGACATACCAGAGATCAGACTCGGTCAGATCTGGAGTTTGAGCGGAAAATAGTTAAAGATTTTAGGAATTCATCACATGAAATGGATTTTTGCAAAATAACGCCTGAGTCTTACTTTTGCTTTTCTAGTTTGTCTCGGGTCTGGGTGTACTGGGAAACGGCCCTAGTAGCCGTCGTCTGGTTCTCATAGCCCAGGGAACACCATACTTTGAGATCAGATAATTGGTGTGTATTGTCTGGGGCATTATTATTATTATCATTTGAAAGTAATGACGATTTTTTTTCGTTTTGTTTATTGGAAGGGAAAACCCCCGCACGAGCACCCAGCCGCTCCTGACGCCTCACGAGAGAACGTCAGGACCGACCGGGTAGTGTCGGGCTCGAACCGACTAAAACGACCCTCCACTCGCCACTTGACCCTACAGGCCGTCGTGGCGAACCGAGCGTATTGGAGGAAGTAGCGGAAGGTGCTCCGCCTAGAGAGATCGACAAAGCCTGAGGGCCCCTCCGTTCGGGAAATATCCGGGATGGAGGACGAATTCTGGCTCAGGTTGTCGGCGGGAAAATATGCACCTGCGTGCCATCGAGAACCTATACGGGTGGGGGCCGGTACCGGAATTTGATTATAACTGGCCGGGGATCTATCGGCTGAAGGCCCGAAATAGTGAGTGCTTATCGTGTGACAGCGCGGGCGGAAGGCCTGCACTCGAGTGAGGCCCTATTGGAGTGTGTGATGTAGTCGGATAGAACCTACAGAGGCCCTAACGCGCAAGACGTCGACGCCCCCTTCGAGGGGAGCGGTGTGGTGTCGCAGCGTTGCTTGTTGTGTTTAACAGTGTGTCGATAGCCGCTGTTATGAGGTCATCCGGGTCGGTCAAAACGTCCCTCGGTCGTCTACGATGGGGATTAATGACGATTGTGTGATGATTTGCTATATATTCGCCGTTCAACCATCAGTCACTTCATTACCAAGCTCCCAAAAAAAGCTTTATGCCTAGGCTCCGCCCTCGCACGCCGCCATCGGAATGCGACATTTATCGTTATAACTGGAATATATTTTCATATAATAAAATATCTTTTAACCAGTATTTAGTACAGTAGTTTAGTTCTAAGCAGATGCTAGAAAAATTTATAAAGAAATATATATTTAAATTTCATATTTATTAAACGTGTGGGCACACGTTTGCCGTGTCTCAGCAAACTTATTTAAAAACAATCAAAATTTTGGCAACCGGGTCTTCAATGTTTGGTTGGACCGTGGTTTAACTAGTAACCTCTGTAACCGTTTACAATTAACGTATAATGTAGTGAATAATGGTTAAGTGATACGTTGGGTCCTAACGAGTAACGGCCGCCAAAGATCGAAAAATGTCGTTATGTCACTCTTAACTTAGATAATTATGTGCAAAGTTACAAAGTGGCTTGGCGGAGACAAGCCCCCAAGTTACCCCTCTCCCCCTACAAATTATCCAATCATTATTATTTTATACACACATTGATCGACTTACTCACTACTCGTATAATATAAATATAAAAAGAAACAATAATTAGAACAATTATTATATTAACATTTCACGACATATTCTGATGATATATTGGGTCTAATTTGGTATTTTTTCTTTTAAAATAAATACTTCTAAATTATATGTCTATTTATTTGTCTGTCTCCATTTGTTTATTGACTTGTGAACTTAAAAACTTGCATTGATTCGAACGAATGTAAATGGATTTGAAAGAGTACACAATTTGTTATAATCCTAATCTAAACAGAGCTTGATGTCCTTTTTAAAACCGAATAACATTAAGTTTTCTCACAGCGCATCACCGGCGCGGCGACAGCGGCCGGGCGGCGACACGGCGCCGAAATGCATCCGCTCAGAATTGATAATAAAATAAAAATAAACTCATGCTGTACAGCGTATACGTCTCGAGGGGTCACAAACTTTTATCATACGTAATTTATTTTATTCATAACTGGCTCACGACCATCCATTCCATCCATGTGGATGATGATTAGATCAGATTAGATCATACCCTAATATATAACTTTCATTGATCGAAAATAAATTACATACCTACTACATGTCATTCGAGTTTTGAGACTTGTGGAAATTAATTTCAATCAATAAGGATTCCGTTGCTTGTATGGAAAAAAGAAACTATAAAGTTTCGTTATGTCTGTCTGTAAAATTGGTCTTTTCGTATCACGTCTTACTTATTTCCTTATTTTACATCTACTGAGCTAAAAGTGACTAAAGGCACATATCTATACGTAACTCAAACCTAGAAATTTAATTAAAATTGAATACTTAAAAAAAACAATTAAAGAAATTTGTATAAGAAAATACGTATTACTCCATTGACGAATTTTTTAATTATGATATTTAGAAAAACTTTTTTTTTTAATTTCAATTTTTTATATTGACAAGTATATAATTTTGATTGCAATGTAATGAGTAATGACTAAATAATAATTAATAACATTTTAAATCCATAGTCCGGTCAATTTAGACATTCGAAGTTACCTAAATTATAAACAAAATATAAATAATGTGTATTTTGGACACAATTTTTAGGCTTCCATAGACATAACATAACATTTCTTCACGCTGTATCCCTAATGATGCAGTCAGAGGATAAGCGCTAAGCATGGCGGTCCTTACAAACCTTTTGCGCCTCCTCATCACATAATTCTCCTCATATACTTTCTCCTAGGTATGCGAGTACTTTTGATACTTCTATAACATTACTCATTGTGTCATCTAAGAACTACAACGTTACGAGTGCGTCTCGAAACAACAAATATTATGCCAATTAATGGGGCATGTTAGCTTTCACATCTCGGTTGGTAGATCCCGATTCTCGCAGCAGGAGTCCAGGAAGTCTGGTCCAGTTCGATAAACAGAGTTTTTTTTAATAATGGTAGTGTAGTTGCTTGCAATATAATTTGTATATTCAACATAATATGTACAGTATGTAAAAAAACCCTAACCGAACTGAAAAAGGGCATATAGGTATCCTAATGACATTACCCAAAAGAAATAGGAAAATTATATTATTCATGAAAACAAAAATGTTATTGTAATTTACAATACACGTTTTTATCTAATTACTACAAAATCTATTAAACTGTTAAAGCGTGGCAACGCCGTTGTCGTCGGCGGCGATGCGTGCTGTACATGGATTGTATGTATGTATGTATGTATGTATGTATGATAAAAACGGACACAATCGCCCAAAAATGACCCATTTTATTTTTATAATTTAAATTTAGGAATAACTAGCTTATCACGACCACGAGTTTCCATACAATTAATAACTCCTTTCTTTTGAAATAGATTTATATTTTTTCTAGTATACATTATGTTTTCAAAGATGTATAACGAGGGTAAGGCGAACATGTCAATGTCTTTACAACATCTCTCAGCGACTCTCGTACATTCGTACTGAAGATGGCACGTATTGCCCTATTTTGTAAAATGATCGCCGCTGATCTCCACAATAGCAGCAGGCCCTAAGACATAAGGCTATGGAAATACGCGAAATACACCAGCCTAGCCGTAGCCACATTCGTCAACTGTCTAATTCATCTAACAGCATATATTGCCGAACTGAGCTTATTAGCCAAAGTCCCCGATATGTTGCGCCCACTGCAACTTATTGTCTACTGTTAAACCAAGAAGAGTAGCTGATTTCGCTAATTCTGATTATTTCCACCCAGTTCTAGTCTATTATGGATTCTGGGTACATTGCATAGGAAAAACTAGACAATGTTTGTTTTTTGTGCATTCACTAAAAAATTATTAGAAGCGAACCACAGATTTATAAATGGAAGCAGATCAAACATAATTCACTCACACATAGATACTGTGTAAGTAATAACACTGTCACTTTCATTGTAGTTTAAAATTGTATATCTTTATCCTTTTCTTTCATTTGTTGCAACACAATGGCACACATAGACAATTCCGAAACCGTGGCAGCCGCCATCTTCCGCTTAAGTCAAAATAAGCGGAGTATGGCATCTGTTTACTTGCGTAGTATGTCACATGTTCGATGATTAAATATTTCTTGTTGTATAAACATTATTTTGGTTATTTAAAGTGCAAAAATGGTACAAAAGTGTTGTACCCCCAATAGTTGCAACGCCTCATACAGAAAAGACCCGAAAATCACGTTCCATCGGTAAGTAAATCTGATGTTGCAAATTGTTTGATTACTGCATTCAGTTATCTGATATTTTTGTATTTCATGGCTCCGACACTTAAATATGTTGCTAACTATTAAAATTAAAGTTTCCTTATATTATTTAAGGTTTTTTTATAGGTTTTTTATATTTTTGTACTACCTAACCAATTTTGACATTATTAGTACTTGTATCTTAAAGAAGGCCGAATTCAGAGAAAACTGAGTCTCGTAATAAAATTAAATATTAACGGACAGGTACTAAGGTTAAGCAACTATCTATTTTTTGCAACTATCTTTTGATTTTGATGTATAACTTGTTAATGTCGGGTTTCTAAAGGATGAAAATCTTCAAATTTTTTGGTTAAAGAACTACATAAGAAAGGCTACATAGAACAAACTGGCAGCCCAATTCTGGCGGTGTTTTGTGCTCAAAACATTTTGAACTCCATTTATTATGTTAAAGAGATACCTGTAAAACCCTGTTGTTATTTGAACGAACAATCATAATATTGTATCGTGGAGCCATTGGGAACACTCCAAATTACATCCTTCATGTGACAAAAACAATCTACAAAAAGAAGGAATATAATAAAGTAATAATCTCTAATACTAGTATATCAATTAATTTTATCCTTATTTACATTAACAAAAAGTGCATACACACGTTAATATTTACAAACTTAAAACTACACATTATCTTTATTTTATTCTTATTTTATCACATGAAAAATATAATTTGGAGTGTCCCAAATAGTCCCGCTCTAAGATAATACACAATATAGATACCCACTCCTTAATGCGGCCCTGAGTTTTGTATGTGTGTGAGTAATATTTGTTAGTGTTAAATTTGCCACGCATTTTGAACCGATAGGTATAGTCTGCTTCCATTTAAAAGTCTGTGAAGCGAACCATCTCAAGACATTCGCCAAAGTCGTATTCTGTACGCTAATATCTATTCTGCACTCTTCCCTCCACTTCCCGTCGCGAGGTGCACAGCGTGTTGGGTGGCGGTCCCCAACGCTGAACTGAACTCTGCTTACACCAGCGGGGACAAACTGGTGTCCGTCGCTTTCGGGGGACGCCCTAGCTCTCAAATCTGCGTTGTCTCTGATGGTAAGCACAGTAGAAGAATTGCAGCCCTGAAAGATGTGCGGTGTCACCCTTGCGGACAGGATAAGCAATGAAGAGATACGCAGTATGACAGAGTTGCATGACAGTGTTATTGTAAAAATAAAGAAAGGAATGCTTAGATGATTCAGGCACATAGTAAGAATGAGTGATGAGAGACTGACGAAGAAAATATACAGAGCGAAAGTGAGTGGTAAAAGAAGCCAAGGAAGACCAAGACTGACTTATGAAGATCAAATAGTGAATAGTGTTAGCGGATGGAAATGTCAAAAGCTGTCGCATACAAGGCACACATGTGTGAGGAGAATGATGAGATTTAAGAAAGCAAAAGAAGTATGTCAGAACCGCGAAGCTTGGCGCTCCGTCCTCTCTGACTACCCCTTTAGGGATACAGCGTGAGGATATGTATGTATGTATGTATAATATCTATCTCTTTTCTATTTACTTTAAACAACAATGATGTGCCAAAACATTGATCTGATTTGGAACAGAATCCGGGATACCGGTCAGGACGGTAGATGCTAGGCCACAGCGCCATCAGGCAACGTAACAGGATTAAAAAATACAGAATTTTAAATATTTATCTCTCTGCCTCTCTTTCCTTTTATTCACTCTTCATAAAACAAATTTTTCCTTATATTTTTCGTTCTTGTTCATATTGAGTTACTAAAGGCAAAATGTATTTCAGAGTAAATTTTTGTTTCGGTATTGAACATTTAAGACGTTGATAATATGTAATATGTTAGCTACTTCTGTACTTATATACGAAATACAAATATACAAAACTACCCATAATTGTCTATAAACCCTAAAATCAAAAACGACTGATTACTTGGCAACATATTCGCGAATGTATTGGGTATTTAGGATGACGTAGGGTCGTTGCGCCGGTTTCCCGGCCGGCTCTAGTATTCGACCAATTGACTGTCTTTCATTTCAAAATGAAATAATAATGGTTGTAATTCTCTTTATACTGTCAAATTTATATGTGGACAAACTTTAATCTTCTAGCTCTATTATAATATAATACTAAAGGTAGAAAGAATAGACACTAATAACTATTCTAAATTTAGTTTAGAGCCCGCATCCGCCCACACAAATTGTGTCTGAAAGTGCATAAAAATTAATGACGAGATCGAATTTGCACGGCAACTTTCAAGTTGTTTCGTGGGTCATACTCACACAAAAGTAAGTTTGTTACTTTCTCAAAACTCTAAAAAACATTTATACGCTTAATTTTCCATTAATTATTTAATGCATATTTAAAATTCGAGGTGGTCGGATTCCGAAATAATATTTCTTTGGTAATTTTGGTTTTCGGCCGTGTAGTCGGATTACCAGCATAAGCAACAGAAACTAACTTTTAACTTTATGCTATTAAAGCTTACAGTAATTCATTTTCTTATAGAGTTTCTTATAGAGAGTCTTATAGAGTAAATTCCTTTAAATCAATTGAATTAACAAGTTAATTTTCGACCACGACAATAATATATATTTTATGTAAAATATAAGATTAAAACATCAGTGGCCGAAAACCAAATGTGTTGCGCTTTTAGTTGAGTATTCGGCCGTCTAACATTTATATGGAAAACATAATGGTCGAAAACTAAAAGTGCTTTTTATTATGTCTGAGTACCCGGCCGCCATTATTTGAAATGTTCTATTTATTATCCTATATAAGTTTCCACAGCTTGGCCTACCTTCATATGATGGATTTCGAGTCATACTGTCCACTGGACTTGCTCAGTGAATTTAACTTGGTTTTTTTAAAATCGGTCGGAAATATAAACATATATCCTAACTGCGGACTTGGAAATAAACTGCTCCAGATCTGTGATCATAGCTAATACTTATAAATGCAAAAGTTTGTTTATTTATCCTTTTATCACGTCACAAGTCACAATAAAGCAACGGATCACTGTGATATTTTGCACTGAGATAGTTATACGGACAGGAGCAACATGGACAATTTCTCACTTCTATAAGGCCACGAGACATGTTATATTGACAAAACCAATACTATTACAATAATTCCAAACCAGAGTCAGAAAGGGTTTACATCATTCGAGCCAGTAAAAACCAATGAATCACAAATAGATAATCAAGCGTTTTCAATTCTTTGTCTATCTGATAGTTAGTTGGAAGTCTGTGTCATAGTTTCACTAGATGACATCCTAACTATACCAACCCAAACTAGTATGATAACATTAGAAAACAAAGATCTCTTTCGTAAACATTTATTTGTCCTAACGCTAATGAAAAAGTAAAAACAAGTTTTAATTAGGTATATCTACTTGTTTTTACTCTCAACTTCCTCCAAGCTGAAGACGAAATTGCGGCTGGAATCTTTCTAGCCACAATTTCATCTTCAAATTGAAGGAAGTTCCATGAAGATAAAGAAAAATCAATTTAGAAAAAAAAGACGCATCTAAAAAGAAACGACTGGAAAGAACTGAGGGTCGCAAATAGAAATTGTTGAAAATCAGAAAAATAAGACGAAAGAAAGTATTAAGAGAAAAGTTCAAGTTTCAAGCGAAAACTCAAATTTGAACATGATGACTACGACAGAACGAGATTAGGACATAACTAAGGCGACTAACAAGCTGAAAAAGCTGGTGATTCAAAGAATGATCGAGATATTGAAACCATACATTGAAAAATCAGGGGCAAGAAAATTAAGTTTTGGATGAACTTTAGTAGTGATAATAGGGGAAAAGTAATCAAATTAATAATGGTGATTGTGTTACTGATAACATTGAAGAAGATTTACTTATACATATGAGAATACAACCGAATTTTGATATAGAAGATACCTACAGTAAGACATATCATTTCATATAGAACAATAAATTAAGCGTGATTTTATTTATAAAACTCCAACTCCGTCAACTTAGACTGAGAAGTGGTGTGGCCGAAAACTGATTTAACGCTGGTCGAAAACTAAATTTTGTGGTCGAAAACTGGCGAAATAGCTTAATTTTTGGTTTCAATTTTTTATACGTTTTTAAATGTGAAAACAGATTTAGGTACTTTGTTTTTAATTAAAAACCACCTAGACTATTATGTACTTGACTATTCGACGGCTTCTCAACAACTGAACCCTTACAAGAAAAAAATCAGACTTTTATGCAGTCCCACTACACGCAGGATATCCATTCAACCCTCGTTCTTGTTACTAAAATGTTACAAAATATCACACGTAGGTAATTTATGCGATTAAAATTAATGTGGAACTAACAATACGTATTATCTATATATATAAATTTCCAGTGTGCGTGTGATCATAATTCTTCTCTTCCTAAACGGCTTGACCGATTTTGAGGTACTCATGGGGTCACCCGGAAGCCTGGACAGTTCTTAGCTATAGTTGGACCTTGTAAGTGGCGCTGTTGTCGATATCATGAATTTTTTTTTCAATTTTCCGACCACAATTTTTTAAATGAAACGGTAAATGTGGCAACAGTTTCTTCGAAATCCACGCGGAAGAAGTCTAAAGCTAGTATTTTACGGATCTTTAGTTCAAGTTACAGAATGGAAAATATGTAAACCTTATGGTTTTGTCACGTTTCTCTGTAGAAATGTTTGTTCCTCATTCTGTCATATTTTCATCTACTGAGATGAAATTTGGCACAGAGATGTACTGTAACTCAAAACGAGACAAACGTGCAAGAAGTTAAAAAGTAACGGGAATTTTGGGCTTTGCTTTTAAATCCAACCTTTACTTTTTTAAATTGAACGCATACTCAACACACTATTGACTGTTTTTTAAGTTATTTATTATTATCTTCTATCATTGATGAAATTTTAGTTTATTCAAACGAAGTATTGTTTCTATTGCATACCTTTTAAAAGTTTCTTGTTTACTTTCGTGACGTAAGCATTTAGATTAGAATATATTTCTGATGTGTCTATAGATCGCCCACGAGTTACCCGCGTTTTGTTTATAGACAAGTGTTCCCCCATGGCTTCCTATACACCATAATGTCAAGGAATCAATAAATCGTCTTCTCCCCTAATTTATATAAGTGTCACAATGCTATGCAATGCAAACACTCAAAAACTATTGGGCAGCGGCATGGAGCCACGAAACCGCATATAGTAGACGATGTCCGCTCATAACCGACGCTCATAGTTGATCTAAGAATTGTGACAACTGAAATTAGTTACTACTTGTGGTTTTTGTGGTGTTTCGAGAGTTATTTGGTACTTTGATTAATAATAATATAATAATAATAATACTCCAGACAATTACACAGATTGTGTGACCCCAAACTAAGCAGTAAGCTTGTACTATGGGTACCACACAACGAACTACGGGAGAGCTCCAGTAACATTCAGACTCCAAGCAAATCTAGAAAAGTTCGTTTCCTAAATTGACCTGACTGGGGATCGAACCCGCGACCCTAGCTTGGAAAGCAGATGCATATGCCACTGCGCCAATGGACCAGTCAATTAAAATTAAATTAAGATTAAATTAAAATTTTTAAAAACATAAAGACGATTTGCTTTTCCCGAAACACAGCACAAATGGCATGAAGAGATTTAAATACCATTTCTGTTGCCCGGCCTCCACATCAAAATATTGTATGTGTGGGGGTTATTACATCCAAACGGAGAAGTTGTAAGTCGAGCGACAAATCAGTGTTTCTATTTCTGTTTAATAACTGGCCTTAATGTGCTCACGCACATTTAAATCTAGCAAATACAAATGCATTATATTTATTGGAGGTTATGTTATCGCAAAAGATCTCCACAATGTTTTAATTATATTACAGACAACTACTTTTCTAAAAGAATTAACATGTTATAAAATCAAGTAATTTTTGTAGTCAAAAATATTTTAGTTTTGAGTATTACTTTCAGTCTTCATCTTTTTTTGTTAAACTAATGTAAATGAGTATCAATGAGTATGAATATTTTCCCAAGTTCACGTAGGTTTATTATTTATACATCTTAGAAGTTTATATATTCTGGTGTAATAAAATAATATGAACTTATACTAATGTCTAAACTTTTGTTCACTGAAAATGGTGCTCTCGTTGATGTCTTTTGTATGCATGGTCTTATATCTATATATAAATAGCATTTTACTAAACAACTTTAGCAAAACAAAATGTTGGTGAATATTTTACAAATACTAACATGTTAATAAATTATAACGATTGATTCGTAAAGTGTAAAAAGAATTATTTCTCGTAACTAAATCAAAGAATCTTTTTTTCTGCAATTAAAACTGTTGTTTTACGAAATAGGTAGCAGTAGGAGATGATGAGAGTGTAATCCGTTAGTTTCGTGGCCGCACTACAAAGGCCCGCCGGGCTGGCGCAGCGTACCCGGCGCCGTCGCCGGCGCCGCCGCGACGCACCGCCACATCTGATGCTCACCACGTTTATTGGTTATCTCTTTTTGAACGTTATATTTACGAGATCATTATGATTTGCTTGAGATTTTTTAGTAATGTTCTTGGACGCTGTCTTTGTTTTTAGTTTTAAAACTTGGACAATTGTAGTTCTGGCGATAACTTTGAACCGAACATCACGATATGCTTAGATGTAAGTAAATAAGAATAGTATAGGTAAGTACATAGTACCAAAAATATGTAGAAAAAAGAAAAGCAACACATAGAAGAAATAGATAAAAAACATAACAAAGTTAAGTACCTACTTAAATGTTTAAAATAAATCTACGAATTCTTGTACGAAAGTTGTTATTTTATTTACAAGACTTTTACTCATAATTTCCATAACAATAGAGAAAAAGTTTAAATAAAAATTTAAATTATACATAATTACATAAAAAATTTTGTTTATGTACTACAGTAGCAATAAGAGTTACGTATTTTGTATTTTAATATTATCAACATATAAGTAACAATAATATAAATAACAATAACAACAAAAAATATCAATGTAACTCGGATAATTATTAATAAATTAGTGTGGAGACTGGTTTCGTTTCACTTAACCCAAATTATTGTATTGTCAAGGATGTCATGTGAATGTGACAAGATGGCGCCCGGAATTTGGCGCCAAAAAGTAGCGTCTATGCGGCGCGGTGCGGCGGCGACGAGGCGACGTAAACACCCGTTTGCTGCTTATAATTCTTTTGTGTTTTCGCGTTTGATTGATAGATATTCGCTAAATGATATTACGTCACATCTAATTGAAACAGGTATATTGGAACCAATAAAACTTGATGAAAGTTCTTCTGAATATACATAAACAGAGATAATATAACGCAGGTGCTACAATAAACAAAACTTTTTGCAAGCAGATTTTATATGTAACTGTAGTTTTATACATGACTTACGTATGCAAATACATTAATTTCTAATTATGGGGTGGACAGAAGATAGAATATCGAAAAACAACCAAATCACACCTTAACATAGGAATTACCATCACCCCCACCCCTCCTTTCCCTCCTTTCTCTATTTCGGCAACGCACCCGTGATTCCCCGGACGTTGCGGATCTCCATGGGCGGCGGTGGTCACTCTCCATCAGGTGACCCGCTTAAAACATCGATACATCGGCACCTCGTTGGTAAAAACATCGATATTTTCGATAAATCTGTAAAAAATGCAATTCCATTGTGTAATATTTGTTTACAATAATTAAAACGAAATAATAGGCTCCGTTCTTTTTTCCATTATTATCTCATCAAAAACATCGCTATTTAGAAACATCAGTGTTTTCATTGCGATGATCATCGGATATCGATGATTGGCTCGAAGTAGGCTTACCAAGGAGGTCAAAAAAAGGAAAGCATAACCAGTGATATGTTACTGGTTCATTGCATAAACAAATCTAACATATAAAAATCAATGTTTATTTGTTCGTATTTTAAATTTGGTATAGGGATAGCTTGAATCCTGAGGAAGGACGCAGACTATTTAAAAAAAACGCGGACGAAGTCTCTGGCATTAGCTACTTCCCAATAATAAACCCTATTCCTTTGGAAAATTTTACGATCTGCGCGGGAAAAAGCAGAAGAAGCAACTATACCGTTTTATAGTTTTGTTTTTCTCCTAAACAAGCGTTTGAAGTATGACATGTATTTTCAAAATGCTGAATGATTGTAGTTTTATTATTACGTATTAACATAACTTGTGTTCCTTTTCACCAATAATTAATAAATAGTAATTTCATTGCCAACAAGGGATCAAAATATGCATCATATCGGGAATCGAGTTGAAAAATACATGGAGATTAAGGATTCAATTAAGGAAATGAACCAAAGTAATAGATGTGATCCACAAAGCGAAAACCCTTAAGTGGTGATGGACTGGCGACTTAATAACATCGAATTGAGATAAGTGGACAAGACATATCACCGAGTACCCTCGAGAAGGGAAACGTAGAAATGACA
This sequence comes from Zeuzera pyrina, assembly GCA_907165235.1. Taxonomy (NCBI): domain Eukaryota; kingdom Metazoa; phylum Arthropoda; class Insecta; order Lepidoptera; family Cossidae; genus Zeuzera; species Zeuzera pyrina. The sequence goes on from OU015628.1 coordinate 23,638,311, forward strand.
GACCAGAGAAACGCTGAAAAGATGATCTACCTACAGAGTGGAGAAGAACAGCTCGAGATCGTGACAAATAGATGAGCCCGGTGGAGGCCTATGTACACATTTACATTACATTATACATTTACGTCGGAAATTCAAATTAATGAAGATTTAAAGAATAAACGTAGCTATAATAATAACAAGCTAGTTTAATAGGAACACTTCGCTATTTAAAAGGTAAACCTAATGTTAGTTAATGATAATACTCTTGATTTAATGTTTCAATCATAATAATTAATAAAAATGGCAACACTGTCGTTTATTTATTTGTGATTTTAACAGTAACCATGTTTGAACGGCAGTTTTAAGAAGTGGGAAGTCAAGAAATACACGAGCTAGTAAAGGCACGTCTTTTCATTAGGTATATCTTTATACTCGCATATCCTACTTTTCCACCCACGTCGACATTGTAGAAGAACAATAAGCTTTCACCAAGTCAGAAGTCAGTGAACAAAATGCATGCATTATTTTTTTATTAAGCGAAAATGTGTGAGAATTATGTGATTTTAGGAAGCGAAAGTATTTTCTGAATATCCCGTTAGGGAGACAGCGTGAAGATATGTATTTTTTTATTTATTTAACTGTAAAGGCGATAAATCATTTAAATGATAGGATCTCAGGGTTAGTTTTATTTTCAGCGATGATTAGAGGGCGCCTAAGTCTAAGATGTAAAAAAGCAGTAATTTCGCCTAGGTATGCGAGTGTTTTTGCAATTTCCATTTGCTAACACTCTACCTATTTGCTGTCATAAATCAGCCTTGGTCTTCCTTGGTTTCTTTTACCACTCACTTTCGCTCTGCAGATTTTCTTCGTCAGTCTTTCATCACTCATTCTTTCTATGTGCCCGAATCATCTAAGCTCTAGGTTCCCAAACTTATTTTGTCTACTGAGTCGAGAGCTCATGCAGGCGTTGTCTAAGATGCCTCCTAGCTAAATGAAATTACAAATCACCCCCCAGGCCTCTACACAACGCCCCCATTTTTTTTCTGGGTCACTTATCGCCCCCCTTTAGGCCTGCAGCGCCCACAGGGGGGCGTTATCGCCCACTTTGGGAATGGGTGATCTAAGCTATACTCAACCTACGGCCCGCGGGCCGCATGTGGCCCGTCGAGCTTTATCAAATGGCCCGGTAAAGTTAAAACAATTTATGAAGGCACAGGCATACAAATTATTTACATTATTAGCACTAACATATCTTTGTGAATGGTCGTTCTCAGAAATGAAGTAGGTATACAATAATTGAAAAAATTGTTAAAAAGTGGTCACAATCTTTGTTTAATAAATATTGCTAAAAGTCATTGCATTGTTTTTACACCTATTTTAATCGTAATGTTGTGGCCCACTTGAAATAATAATTATTATATTTGGCCCGAGAAAAAAAGACGTTGAGTATGGCTGATCTAAGCATTCCTTTTTTCATTTTTGCAATACCACTGTCGTGCAAGATACTGCATATCTCTTTACTGCTTATTTTGTCCGCAAGGGTGGCACCGCATATACTTCTAAGAGACCGCATTTCTACTGCATTTATCTTACTTTGACTCCTTTACCATATCCAGGCTTTACTACCGTACAACAAAGTTGGCACCAACATCGCATTGAGTATGGCCGTTTTGGCTATATATATATTCACACTGCCTACTAATGCGGACAGAGCATCGTTCACTTTATTGACACCTGCTATGTGTCTCTCAACATCCAACTCACATCTTCCATCCCTCGAAAACGCACTCTCCAGATATACAATTTCGCTCATTTGTTCTATACAGTTTCCATTTATCCATATTTCACACTTTGTCTGTGATGTGTCAATTATTTGTCTGTGATGTGGGTATTTCGTTAGTTATTCTTTTTCTTTGTGATACGAGGAAGACAAACTACCAAAGAGTCCTTTAATAAACGTGGCTCACTTTCGTATACATATTATATGAAACCTAAGAAAACCCTTTAGACCCTGAAGATTAAGATACAATAGAATACAATACAACACAACACAATACACTTTATCGCAGTACAGAATATACAAAGTCAAAAAGAAAAATGCAATGAAAAAAGTGCAATTTAGGCGGCCTTATCACTACAGCAATTTTTTCCTTAAGGTAAAAAAGAAAAAGCATATGGAAAACCTGCTTGATGGCGCAAAAATAGAATTATTATTAAATATACATTAATTCCAAATATAATATAAACATGTAAAAGCTAATAATTATGAATTGTTTAATATAGTTAAGGAAACACATTACAAATAAAATGAAAGACCTTGCATTTATCGGCATTTTTATACAGGTAGACGAAAGAAATGTCCAGAAGCTAATAATAAAGGAAAGATAATAAGAGAAAAATGTTGAGTTGACGTTGAAATTGAACAAGTGTGCAAGCACTTCTTATCCTCAATGGGAGGGACTTACATTAAATAAGATGGGCCTCTCGTGCCAGAAATTTCACCGGCTGTCTAACCCTCCACACCGGAACACACATAAACGGCATTCTTAGTATATTTGTATATAGATCGATGGAATCGGCGAGAATTGATGGGTGCAAGTGTGAGGCGTCCAAGCGTAATCATTAGCAAGTCAGATTGTGAGTGTTACTGACAGAATTTTGGCAACTGGAACCATAGTAGGTAAATGTCGCGTTTCAGATTTTTTTAATCCGAATTACTTATGTGACTTTTATTGTGTTGCTGGCATTTTCGGAAAGAAATATATGGCTATTTCATGTAATAAAAAAAATAACACGAAAAAGTGACATTCGCTTGCTATCACGCAAATAGAAAATTCTTTAAAATTCGACTTAAGCGGCAATACTTCAGCTTACAAATATGAAAATTTCAGAAGCACTTTTATACTTCTTTGAAAATGTGTGTGGCAGGGCCCAAAAGCTAATTAATTATATTTAAAAACATCGTCGATATCTGTTAATACTCGCTTTCCTCGTCATTAACCAGTTTTAACAGGTTTTTAATCATTATTAACCGGTTTAAAACAGCATTACTCGATTTTACGGAATTAACCTGTATTAACGGACTAAAAAAAGTTATGAACAATTCATCTTTATTATCCGTTATTTTTGAAACTGATTCCAAGCCCTTATGTGAAGTAATTGATTAGGTCTGAAGAAGCAAAAATACAATTAAAAGCCTGGAAATATGATATACTATAAGGCGACAAATTGGAAACATAGACGGCAGGGATCCCAACTTTTCTAAATGATTACAAAACGTATAAAAGTAATATTTGGTAACCTGATTCTTCATTTAATTGTATTAAAAATTGTAAATTTTAAATATTAAATTGTATTAAGAAAATTAAATAAACTTCTTTCAAAACAGAGATTTACAATTTTCGGAGTAACGGGACCAATTTAGGCTTCAACATTTTCTGTGTAGATTAATCTAAACACCACTCTTCAAAATGCTAGTTGGACTTTTTTAAATTAATTATACTTATAAAAATGAACTAAATTAACTCTTTTTTCGAATTTTTTGTAAGCTAGCGCGCGCACGTTTGTATTGCGCAGAAGGTCTATTTTAGATTAAATAATTTTTATTACTGCGTTATCTTAAACGATATTTTTAACCTGATTCCAAGCCCTTGTGTTGTTGTAGGTAATTGATGAGGTCTGAAGAAGCAAAAACACTATATAAAGACGGGAAATATAACAACACAACTAGTAATTCAAAGTATAATCCATACTATTCCATACGCCAGATCGAACCACCAGATCGATTTTGAAGTTGGGCACAAAAATAGCTTGACACCAGGGGACGGACATGAGCTACTCTTTTAACAAAAAAATTACCTGAATCCAGCGTTATCAATTCTCCAATCTAACTACAAGAAATTAAAATTAACTAACGTGAATAACGTTGTCATGCATCTTTTTTTTTCGCAACCCTGAACTAAATTCTCACAACCCTACGTACAGCACCCTACGTATCCGGCCGAGAGGAGGTAATTCCGTTACGCGAGGCAGAAGCCTGTTTTCTATTACACGTATTCTCTGATACAATAGTAGCATTTTATCGTAGGGCAATATATTACTTTTATAGCTATAAACACAACTTTTATCGATATTGTACCAATTATACAGTATGTAAAACAATTAAATAAAAATTGCGATGCTTGACGTCCTGTCCATTCTGTCTACAGCGTAAAAATATGTAATTTATAGTAAAATTTATTTTTATTAATCAATAATACGAAAATATAAATAACTAAATTTGAAACGTTAAAGTTACAATAAAAAACAAGTTAACTCGACGATTGATTCCCACGAGGCGCGGCATGACTGTCGATTAGGAGCTCGTAAATCAACCGAACGCTGTTTTGATGACCATTTGAATATTTAGGTGTATACGAATAACTAATATAACCAGATACTATTTTTATTCGACTATCCACACTCATTAAATTACAATTATACAAATTTCCTGATAAAAATCACATCATTTCGAGAGAAAGAACCTGCACTACGAAGAACCTGAAAGAAACTAAGTCGAACATCGGTTTAAGGGTCCCGTAGCTAAAGGGCAAAAAACGGAACTCTAGTTTGTCCATCTATCAGTCCGTACGTCATAGTCATTTTACTCGGAACTATCGAGACTCTAAAGATGAAATTTGGAAGATAGGTGTTATATTAGTTCTATTTGTCATATTAGAGTAAAGAAAGCTTTGCTAGACCTGTCCATTTTTATTGATGCTTATGAAGATTGATACATGTACTTACATGCGTATTTAACACAAATTATATGCATACTACATTCCAGTGTATTCTATGAACCGCTATTATAATGGTGCAGTGATGCACGGGTAGAAATTTTTTGAAAATAAAATACAACTCTCGTTACTCGCTGTTAATGTATATCTATAGGTGAAAGAATTTTTAAAATCAGTTGAGTAGTTTTTGAGGTTGCCCATTACATACGAACAAAGTTTACCTCTTTTTTTTTACAATATTAGTATAGAACGTAGAACCTACAACAATAGAGATTAAAAAACGCGTGTGCAGAGAGTTTTATTCTCATATCATAATCTATTCCTGTCTTCAACGAAATACTACTCTGTCAAGAAAGTACCGAGAAAAGATCAATAATACACGAAATGTTAGTAATTCATCTAAATTTATTTTATCACCTTCAAAGTATGCTCCTTCAGAAACGATACACTTACGCCAACGAATAATCCAATCATCAAAACATTTTTTAAACGCTTTTTCCGGAATTGAGTTCAGTGCTCGCCGCGAATTCTCCTTTAAGTCTTCTACCGAATGAAAACGGGTGCTACGAAGTGGTAATTTGAGTTTAGGAAAAAGAAAAAAGTCGGCTGGAGCCATATCTGGTGAATAAGGTGGTTGCTCGATGGTATTTGTTGAGTTTTTGGTCAAAAATTCGTTCACAATGATGGCCTTGTGCGAAGGCGCATTATCGTGGTGCAAAATCCAAGAATTTTCTTTCCACAAATCTGGCCTTTTTCGTCGAATTTGTTCCCTTAAACGCCGCATAACGCCCAAATAATATTCTTTATTTACCGTTTGACCTTCCGGCAAGAATTCCGAGTGCACAACACGGCGATAGTTAAAGAAAACAATCAACATGACTTCGACTTTTGATCGACTTTGGCGTGGTTTTTTTGGTTTCGGTTCAGTTGGAAGGCGCCACTCCGTAGCTTGTTGACTATAGTTTGCATGTCAAACTCGTCACCAGTAACAATGCGTTTCATGAATGTTGGATCGGAATTGACTCTGAAATTCGCAATATACACTAGAATGATATAACTAAAAACAGCACTGTATTTAATCTAAATAACAGATGCAACTCAAACCGCGCCAAAATGGAAAACAGTTGTGCCAATCTCACAACAACAAAAAAAAAAACAAAAAATTGAATTTAGAACCATAAGCAAATCATCCATTCCCGATACTTTCTTGACTGAATGTAGTATTGTAACAAGATTTTTTGATCAGCGAACAAGTTTTTTCTTCTATGTTTATTAGGTACTTTGTTATAAACTTTCTTTAAAAATTTTTAGTTAATTCTATTGAATTATTGAGTAAGTTATGAACTCAAATAAAGGGCTGATTTTTTACCTTATATTTTCTCATTAGCGCGATAGCTTGTGCTCCCTTCTAACTTGAGAACCCCAGATTTAATTCCGGGCTAGGTCGATATAGAAAACGGACATTACTATTTTAACTTTGGAATCTGTCTGTTTTTCCCTTTTGGTGTATTACCTAGTACAAGCGTAATACTTAGCTTGAGGTCAAACAATTAATTTCTGATAATATTGTAATTAATTTTAATAATAAACAAATCTATCTATATTTAAAGGCTTAAAACTAATTATGGTATTGGCTATTCAAAGAGGCAATGCTGCCAGTCTGCTGGGTATCTTGAGCAATGACAGCTTTCTAAGCGGCAACTTTGAGGAAGTTTATTATTTAAGATAATGTGTAGTTTTAAGTTTGTAAGTATTAACATATGTATGTACTTTTTGTCAATGTAAATAAATTTTCTTCTATTATGGTATTGTCTTAAAAATCTGCATCAAAGTCGCCTTTTGGTAATTATTTCATTTATTTAATGTTTGCGAAGAATGATGAGATTTGAGAAAGTGAAAGTCTGAAAGAATGTAAGGACCGCGACGCTGGGCATTCCGTCCTCTCTGCTTACCCCGTTACAGCGTGAAGATATGTATGTATGTATTTTATTTACTCATTTCATTTATTTAGAGATATAACTATGTATTAAGTAACACAAAAGAAGTTTGAAAAAACTTTATCGTGCTTGTTATGGAATGAGTTGATTTTCTACTATGCCGATCGCTGATGAAGGTAGTACACAAACTCATGACCGTAGTTTCAATTTATATAAGAATATTGCTAGGGTGTAATTATGATGTAACCTTTACACTGTTCTTTTATAACTGATTGACTATATTGATATGATATGATATTGATGATGTCGATATTGATAATGGCCATAATGGGCAATAATATCCCATGTTCGATCTGTTCGCATCTTTTATTGTGAAAGCCCACGGTTTGTGCTCTTCAATAGAATGGAAGATAACACATTGCACTCCAGAATTAGAAAATAAATTGATTGTAGACCTGCCCTAGATATTTATTTAGACCGAGGTCACTCAAAAGAGAAATAAAAAAAAAAATAAAAAAAAAATTAAACCGACTTCAAAAACGAACACTGAGAGTCATGAAATAACTATCTTTTACTAATCAAAACTAAAGTACCAAAATAACTTTATAAATACGATACAAATACCCATGAAATTAAATTTGACAGTTACTGAAGTCGGTGCCAAGCCCACTAAACTAATAGACTTTCTGTTGTCGAACATTAATTTGGCACCGACTTCAATAACTGTCAAACTATGACGATTGCGTATCTATTATTCTATGACCATAAAATGCACTTTTCGCGGTAGATTTAGCGCCACTGTACAAATTACATTATGCAAATTCTCGTTTTGACAGCAAATATCGCGCGATAGTGGCTGTCCAATGCTGTCTGCAAGTTACTTAATAAGCGTGCGGGCGCGTTCCGTGACGCCCGATTTACATTGGTCAAGGACAGTGACGAGTGGCATATGCATGTCAGTGGCGAGTGGTGAACCCCGGGGCAGTGACCGTTTACACTATAACAAGTCAAGTGACATTACTCCGTCGAAATGGAGGAGCAACATAGAAAATACGTGCAGTTTCGCGCAGAATTCTTTTCATTACAATGGAGCAAATAAAGAGAAAACGTTATCTTTTTCTCTTATATGTAAAAATGAATGTGTAGCATTTAGACGTCATTTTGCTTACAACATCGCACACGGGACTGTCCTGTTGCCGGTCAGTTATACACTGTACTAAATTGGACTGTTTACACTACTCCAAGTAGCGAGTCAAGAACCGTGCGGGGGAAAAGAGCGCGCGCGAGGGGCGTCATTTATCCAGAAAATAGACTTGCAAGCCAAGTTGACTCGCCACTGTCCGATCGGTTTACACCACTGTACTTACGTACTGTACTATCTACTTCGCTAAACACTTGACCAATGTAAATTGGGTATAAGATATTCCGGAAGGCCTCGATAACGCGTCTAAGACGTTCACTGCAGTCATTTTAGAGGGAAACAGCCCCGCATTACTCAGTCACACGCCCATGGGACACACATAAATGAATAACTCAAACCAAGAAACAAAGGAGTTTTAAGCTTTATTGAAATTCAACCACTGCTTTGTACGAATTTGCGGCGAGACTTGAAGTTAATCCTTGTCTTATACTACACTCTTTTGGTTTTTTTAACGAATGCTATAAAACTGATGTTTCAAAAATGTACACCTTGGCATGGTGGGCGACAATACGACGCCTAATAAGACGTTCGGGAATTTGTTTACTCACTCACTGTTTTTCGTAAGTACCCGCTAGTGATGGGATGATAATTTTTCATGCGTGCGGCACCGACGCGGCGGATGCAACCCGAGACTCCGTTCGGAAACACGCACCCGTATTGTGACGCATAAGAATTAATAAAAGGAAAAATAATAATCGTAGAAATTTGTTTTTTTTGTTTCTGATTTCGAAGCCTTTGACTTTTCCTTCTGCTAGCACTCTGTCTTGATTTTCATAAGCCAGCCTTGACTTCTGTTACCTCTTGGGCATTGGTATCTCTTCATTACTTATTTTATGGGCTAATGTGACGCTGCATATATTTCCGAGATATCGCATTTCTACCGCGTTCATCTTACTTTTTACTAATTTTTATCTCAAAGTCGATTTAATTTTTGTGTTGAAATAGTATATTGTGCAATAAGTGCGGTAAGTTGTCGATTGCTCACTCGAAAGAAGTTGAGTTGCGGTCATTCGCTCGAGTGGGCAATCGAGAACACCACATGAGTTGCAGATACTATTTCTTATTACTAATGCAGAGATCATTTCGGTACAAAGAAAAGTTATAGAAAGTAATAACTTTATTATTATTTATTAATATATTAATCTAAAACTTCAATATCAAGATTTTCCTTATCTTTCACACTGATGTCAATGGGTACTAAAATCGCTTATGTTTTTTTTTAGATATTCATTTTACATTTTTTTTTAAATCGTGAATTTTCGTGTACCAAGCAAAATTTGCGTGCGTTAAGTGAACTTGTCGCACTCAAATTGTAAAATAAGAAAATAGCTACTTATCGACCGAAAAAATGTGCGTTTAGATACTGTTTATCCTGTATAATATTTAAGGTATAACAAATTTTTTTCCGTAGTTCCAAAAGTTTTAACCGTTATTGAGTTCTTTTGTTTAATCATTACTCCACCATCAGGTCTTAACTAAATTTCTATGATACCATCCCAGGACGTATAACCTTTCAAATAAAAAAAATCGAAATCAGTGTAAGGATAGCAGAGAAATCAATGAACATATTTAAAAAAAACATTCCGACAAATTGAGAAGCTTCCCTTTTTTTAATCGGTTAAAGGTATTAAAAATATTGTTACGAAAATAACATCATAGTAATTCGAGTTCTCCTTTAGGTAATGTAAAACCTACATCCTGATATTTTTAAAAATTGATCATGTATTTTTTCTAGTAGGTATCGTAAACTGAGTAGTAATGAGCGATACCATCGCGTCAGTTTGAACTTGACTGTTTCAGCCAAAGAAGAAAAACTTTTATAGTTATGTGAAGAGAAAAGTATTGTAGTTCCGTAGTCAGGATGCACAATATTTAATTAATCTGCAGACAAAATAAGTTCGTGTTTCATAGTATTTCCCAAAGATACTGTAAAACAAAATTATATTTTCAGTTGTTTTGCGTGTAACTGACAATATTTCCGAAAACCCGAAAGTGTCAAACACTGCACAACATATCTTATTTAAATAAATTTTCGTTGAAAGTGTTTTTATGTTCTACTACATTCAATTTTTTCCAAATCGTAGTTTAAAATTTAGAGACGAGGTACACTTTACATAGCTTCAGATGGGTACGTTTCAACAATTACTGCTTTAAAAAATATCATTTTAAAACATGTATATAATTTTTGTAGACATCTAAAGAACCATACACGCTTATATACACTTTAATTTGTTTTTCATCGCTCAGTTACATGTATGGAGTACCACTCCTAATTTTTTTTCATAATTACACATATATATTCTCACACTATATCCCTAACGGGGTAGTCAAAGAGGACGGACTGACGCGCGCGGTCCCTACATACTTCGTTCGGCTCGTCGAATCTCATCATTTTCCTCACGCATTTTTATTTAGGTATGCGGGTGCCTTTGAAATTTCCGTCAGCTAACACTCTGGCTATTTAATCTTCGAATCACTCATTTTTTCTGTATTCTTTCCATGTATAATCATTTTTGGTAATTTATAATCATAAATATTTAACATTTTTGATGAGATTTGAGGAAACGAAAGAAGTATGTAAGGACCGCAACTCTTGGCGCTCTGTCCTCTGTGACTACCCCGTTGGGGATAAAGCGTAAATATATATATAAATATTTAACAAGTAATAATAACAATTAAATAATTAATAACCTTAAACCCTAATTACCAAAATCGCCTTGGCCTTCTAACTTAACAGCTAGAAATTGATTTTGAAGAGAAAAGATTTCGAAAAAAAAAGCGAAAATAAACTCAGTTTCCATTAATAACAGTAACTATAGTACCTACCATGACAGATAACTTTGAATTATCGTGAGACATTCATAAATTTATGTTATTTGATCAATCTTATTGTTATTTCAAACGCATAGTAGTGCGTGTATCCGAACGTCCCCGGGCGAGGTGTACCCGGGCCGCGGCCCGCCGCTCGGACGCCTTGTCGCGCCGGCGGCCGATGGCGCCGCCAGCGCCGCCGGTCACCTACGTGAACGCTGCCAATCTACCCTTGTTTGTTACTTTATTATTCGTCCTAGGAGATAATGTTTGTTAGGAAGCTGTGTATGTTTATTGATTGTATTCACCGGTTAATACGAGTTATCTCCGCACTAGTCTTAATTTGGAGCATGTAAATAACGTATTTATTTTTCATTTTGATTAAAGTTATTTACTTATGATAATACTGTTTATTAGGAACTCTAAAGGTACTGTTTATAGCAGAATTAGTAATACGAACCGCCATTTTTTGGGTTTAAAATAAATAGTTTCCAATATAAATTTATTAATTCTAAATTCAATCTTATTGGTAAACAATTTAAAATGCCCAATGAAATGCCTCTGTGTTGCATGCGTCCATATTGGAATTGCATGGTGAGGGTATAGTAAAGCGATCGCAGCGCATGCCGTGGCGGTAATCTGCAACAAATCGGGATAGTCGATTTGTTTATACTTACTTCAATGATAACACGAGAATCATTGATCTATAATAAATAAATTATAATGATAATTAAAGTACTTTACCTACCGTAAAATACTCAATCAAGTGTGCTTCATTACGTTTAAAGTTATGAGAGTACCTACTTTCGTTTAAACTTATTTTATAGGGTGTTAATGTCACCGATGTTTGACGAATGATGTGGGTCGTATTATTTCGTAGCTCTTCAACATTTCTTACATGTTGTGCTAAAACTAATTTATTTCTTTTCATTACAGTTTGAGGTTGGAAACTTATATTGAGTTTTATACTTTAAAACCCGGTTTTTATGATAATATCCATTTTTCTAAGTATTGTTCTTAACAAATTTCGCTAAAAATACTATTTTTGGTTTTTCTATGTATCTTTTAATTACTTTATTTATTAGAAAACAATAAAACATTTGTATATCAGTATTAGACAATCCCGTACAGTTGCGCATCCTATGTGGCGCTACTGTCATGCACGTAGCCAATAAGCTACAAATAGTAATTATTTACACAAATAGAAGGACTGGACATGTGACCTATCACAATTACATGTTTCGAAGTGAAACCAGTCAAAGAAGTTAAATATCTAGGTGCATAGAATGCTAAATCATTCTCTAAAATTTACAGTATGCAAAAAAACAACGCTAGCACTATATCAATGCCGATAGGTTGTTGGAAACAAATGGGATCTAAAACCGAAAATAGTACTCTGGATTTATACAGCTGTTATCACACCCAGGATAACTTATGGAGCCTTAATCTGATAGTATAGAACAACAAAGGAAATAAAAACGGAATTAGCAAGCAAGCAACCTTTGTACTTGACAAAGGTTACCGTGCTTGATGATTACAGGAGCGATAAGATCTATCCCAATCGCCTCCCTGGAAATCATTCTAAATATTAACCCTACGCACTTAGAACTCAAAAAGAAAGCCATGGAACAATGGTACCGAATGAAGGAATATGCGGAGTGGAAGGGCAAACCCTTAGAGGACACACAAGGATAGATATAGGGGCAGAAAATAAGCTATGAATGCTTATACAGAACAATGACTTAATTAGAAAAGGAAGAATCTTTGATAAAAAATACAGATGACATATAGGACCCAGAGAAGAATCGGAATTAAAGATAAGTAAAGATACCACCAAATGTAACACGGATGGCTCTAGAAGAAAATCATCAAAAATTGTAGATACTGGAATTTTCATTTCCTGCTGGAAAAGAAACATATTATGTAGACCATTAAGTAAGTTCGCTAGCGTATTTCAGGCTGAAATATACGCGATAATGGAATGTGCATCAGCACTACTAGAATCAATGTCCCTATTTAAAGAGAATATTATCATGTACTCTGACAGTCAAGCAGCCCTCAAATCATTAGATAAATCGACAACTACATCGGCCTTAGTTGGGGAATGTAAAGCAATCCTTAATAAATTAGAAGAAGAAAGAAATATTCTCGTAGCCTGGATCCCTGGACATAGCGGCAATGGAGGTAACGAAAAGGCAGATGAACTAGCAAGATGTGGCGCGGTCACACCAATAATAGGACCAGAACCATATGTTCCGATTTCAAACAAAGTGACAAAAAGTGTATTAGATAGAGTAATTGATGAAGAAACAAAAGTAGAATGGAAAAATTTAAAAACATGTAGACAAACTAATATGTACTTTGAAGAAAAAGACAAAAGAAAAGCTAAGTATATCTTAAGGCTGGATAAAGGCAATGTAAGAATATTGGTAGGTATCACAACGGGTCATTGCACATTAAACCGACACCTATCACTGCTCAGACTTATACCAGACTCCCTATGCAAACTTTGCAATGGGGAAGAAACTAGTATACTTTTCATAGCAAAATGCAGTATATATGCAGGCATTAGATTCAATACACTAGGGTCGGATACACTGCAAGAAAGGGAACTGAGAACAATCAAAGTAAAGGATATCTTCATGTTTTATAGGAAAACTGGGGGATTCATTGATGAAATTAAGGAGTGAGAACCACTAGGCCAACAGTAACTGGAGCTCAGCCTAGGGAACAGGACTGAATGGCACCATTCGAGGGAAGCTGACAGCCCGTCTGCAGCCTGGCGGACGCCCCTACAAGAAATCTACATGTAGCCGTTAGGTGACGTAAGTGCACACCATCATTCAGGCCGTATACGTTTTCGCCATCTTTGCGGTAAAAAAAGAAGTGTCAAATTAATTATTCATCATGGCACGGGAAAAATTTGCCCGAGACGGATACTAGTAATAAAGGATCTATTCAAGTACTGTCCGGTTAGATGTTTATGGATTAGAGCGCTCCTTCTCTGCTTATTACGAATCCGTGCGCCATGCCACGAAAAAAAAGAAGATATTTTATGTGATAGACCTTAAAATTGAATATTTAGAGAATGACATGATTGTGAACATTAAAATAAACAACGAAAATTGCAAATATTAATTACACACTCAATTGATATAGGAGAGAATTTAAATTTTTTAGTTTCATGTAAAAATATTGGTTGTCTTTTTTTTTTATTGCGTTGCATATTTTTATAATTTACTCGTACATTTTAAGCATTTTTCGTGTATATTCGTTTGCATATTTTAACCTTTTTATATTGCATATTTAATTCGGTTTATATTTATAACATCCCCATTTGTCCGGGGGGGGGGGGACGGGACACAATATGTGACAACTTTAACAAGTGCCAGCGACTACTTGGAAAGATATTCTATAGAAGATATTCATAAAGATATTCATAGGTATTTATTATAAAGAGCATATTGTTAGTCGTAATCACATAGACAAATCTGTTAGCTAATTAAATATCTGGTTTAATTTTACTATCTTTTAGAAAACTGTTCATTTTTTCAAGAAGACGCTCAATTGATATAGGAGAGAATTTCAAATGTCACTGCTAAGAAAAATGTACTACTATGAACAAAGATTTTGTAAGATCAAAATGTACTCCAAATCTGGAAGTGATGGTTTTGCATTAAAAAAAACAACAACTTAAAAGATGTTAATTTGGTTTTTCTATTTTTTTTAATTAGCGTAGCGTTGTTAAATTATTTTTTTCATTCTACAGAACTTTGATCTTGATCACCACTTTGATCACCATTTTGTGATTTTCGCAGGCAGGTTATTCACAATAAAAAAGTATAAATATTTAATAACATAGATATATTGGTGTGAAGAATATATTGTATTGAATCTGAGTTACGTTTTATAAGCATACTTACCTACTTATTGACATAATAGTTGTGCTTAGAAGTATCGCAAAATGACGTAACCGAGTACAAAGTTTTGTAAAATGATCCAAACGGACAAAAAAAGTAAGTTTTCAGCAGGCCGCTTCGTTCACCCACCTATATCTATGTTTCATTCACAAATCCTGAAGGCATCCACATAAATACCAGTGTCAACAGAGTTTCGCGCCATTCGCGCGTCAGTTTCCATCCAAACCGCGCGAAAATCAATCGCCGTATTATTGGCGCAACTTCGAATTTTCGAATGACAATAAAAGTAAGAGTAGTATGTATTGTTATTATATTAAAAGCTGTAGCTTATTTAATAAAGTGACTTGTTGACAATGAACATTAATACATATAAAATAAAATTAATTGTATATAAGAGTAACGAAGTAAAGTGAAATGTTAAAGTCAATAATTAATATATAAAGTTGGACATTATTGAAATTGTACGCGGGTTTTCAAAATAATTTTGAAACAGGTACGTATTTATTACAAGAATTACAATGTCTTGTTGTAATAAATATTAAATATTATTATAACTATTACAATACACTTATTATTATAAGTATTATTGTATATCAATTATTATTCTCAAAAATTATTTGGGAAGTATTTTACTTCCACCACTGCTTATGTATTTTTATACTTAATGAGATAATGAGATATATTTATTGAGATGTCAGTGAAAGAATTTGTTTTTTGAAGTTTGAAGAAAGAAAATTTTCGAATAGTTAAAAATAAACTTAACATCGAAGTCTACATACTTCTAAGTACGTACGTCTAAGTACTTCTGATCTAACCGCCAGAAGTCGTTTCTGCGTAGAAAAGATGTCGTAAAGCAAAACTTTGTTTTTGGAATTTGATTAATACCGAAAACACCATTTATATAGGCATGGTTTTAGCTCCCAAGAACTAGTTGACAATATCTGTTGTAAAGTGTCAAAATAGGAAGCAGTAGTTTTTCTAAAGCTTAGCCATTATTTAAGATGCTACTTGTTTAATAGATTTTACTAATTTTTGCTAGCAAGTTCTTCTGCGCACACTAGCGATAAAAAAATGTTTATTTAATACAATCATACATAATATGTGTAGGTAATTCTTTGCTTTCAATCCTCTTCTTTCAACAACAAAAACCGTATGGGATTCTAAACAATGGTGATGCTCGAACACATAACAGATAGAGCGATGAACAAACAAATACTTTTTACAAAAATATTTATTTTTATTTTTTTAAATATTATCTATATTGTATAGACTCGGGTGTTACTTTGCGGAAATCCATTTCATGTGATGAATTACTAAAATCTTTGTCTATTTTCCGCTCAAACTCCAAAAACCACCAATCGACACGTGTCTCGCCTCTCAACGAAGCATCCTCAGGATATACCAGAAATAGGACTCGGTCAGCTAACCAGCACCAAATCCAAGATTCGGTGCTGGCCACTTTGTAACATTGCTTATTGCTTAAAACCAGTGCTTGTTGCAATAGACTAACAATTGTTTTGTATATTAACAGCCCATTACATGCCTCACTTTTTAAGTCCCATTCCCTTTAAAAATGTTTAAGGACAATTCATACTTTCCTTATAATCTACTCAGTTAGTTATTTCATGCACTGTTATATTATTTATATGAAATAATATATAAAAAAGAAAGAACGGAAACGAGATGTACTTCGCGTCACCATTAGTTACCGTATACTGTCTCTCCACCAAAGAAAACACTCGTTCAAACAACGAATAAGGATATAGGAAGATATGTGTGTTATATCGACAGGTAGAGGTAGATATCAAATTCGTTGAAATGACATTTCTATTTTCACATCGCCTTTTATCTTGCCTCTCTAAGCTAGAAAGTTATAATTCTACTTACACCGTTAAAATTTTCAACAAGTGTACTATTATCGACATGTGCATCCAATTTTTAAGAGTAACCCCTAGAAGCCAGTATTTTTAAATAAAAAGTTTTTACATATCAGGTCAGGTAACCAGCATCAAATCTTGGATTCGGTGCCGGTTTTAGCTGACCGAATCCTATATTTGGTATATCCTGAGGATGCTTCGCTGAGAGGCGAAACACGTGTCGATTGGTGGTTTTTGGAGTTTGAGCAGAAAATAGCTAAAGATTTTAGTAATTCATCACATAGAATATTATCTATGTAAAATGGTCTGTTATAGTAATAATAGTACCTTTTACAGATTAATATAAGTTTTTGTGACAATAATGTAATAAGTAAAAAAAGAGCAAGTAAAAGTTATTTATATGGATTATGTTTAGGAATAATAGGTAAAATAAAATAAATTTACGTTGAAGATGACGAAAGTCTTTTAATATTGAAGAAAAATAAATGAATAGTGACATTGTGCACATCAAAAAATATAAGTATTAATTTACAAAACCAAAAGTTTACATACGATTTAACGAAAAGTTTACATACAATTTCAGCATGCTTATATATCTAATGATTTTAGCTGTAAACTATGAACAAAGAACGTAAATAAAGACGTACAAAATCTCTTTACATAGATTCATTATCCTCGATTCTTCCCTCGTAATTTATAGCCTTTTAATATTAAAAACAGTTTAGGTTCATGAAACACACCGTCTTTTTATGTTACAATGTGGATGTGGAAAATTTGTAACACATTTGAATTAATTTTTAATTACAGGAAAAAGTAATACCCAAGTAATCTAAATAAATTGCTTTGAAATTTTGATATAACGTTGCATACGCGCCTGCTTTTGTAGACTTATAACTCACATACCTACAGCTGAGAAATAAATTACTGTGAGTATCAAGAATAAGTTTCAAATTCATCGTTTTCAATTTTTGATACTTTATTCACTATTGCAATTCATTCGAATTAATTAGTGTCTGACGAAAAAAAATAGTTTTTACGACAGTCGTTATTCGGTTTATGTCTCATATCGGGCTAAGCCAAAACAAAAATCTTTTTATTCTTTAGTATAAGTATCTATATAATTTCGGTAATTACAATTAGGTATATTTTTGTGTTCATAGACGCAGTTATAGTTTTGTTGCTCAATAAATACGGTCCAACGTTTGTTATTAGGTGAAGTGACGCTAGGGTTGTCAATCATACTTTATAATAACGTAATATCCTACTTTATTTTGTTGAATAATTTATACATTCTCATAAAAATATAGTTTGCAAAAAAAATACTTCATTTCGAATCTTAGCTTTGATGCAAAAACTAAGCACTGTTAAACGTAATTTCTAAATGATTTATCGATACTAAATCAACGGAGTATATTCGTTTAACGATTTTGTTAGTTGTTACTGATTGAAATGGTAGATGTCACTATCAGATGTCAGAATTGTCGATATCAATCGAATCTGTTAATGTTCATATCTTCTGCAATACGTGACGTTGGCAGAATTAATGTGCTTGTCGCATTAGGAGCCATTATTTAAAAATTCAAGTTGAAATTGGAGTAGATCATTTTAACAATTTTTAGCTTGTGTTAAAAACACAAAAATATATGTATTTAAGACAATATAAACTTACAGGCATATGGATGCATGTAAGTTTATATATTGTCTTTATATTGCTACCCGTCAGGGTATGATACGACGAACGTGAAGATATGTCCATACATATCTTCACGTTATATCCCTGACGGGGTAGTTAGAGGGGACGGAGCGCGAAGTGTCCCGGTCTTTACGTACTTTTTTGTCTCCTCAACTGTCATCATTCTTCTTACACAATTTCACACACATACGAGTGCTTTTGACATTTCCAGAAGGTAACACTCTGGTATTTGATCTTGATAAGTCAGCCATGGTCTCCTTGGCTTCTGCTACCATTTGCTTTTGCTCTGTAAATTTTCTTCGTCAATGTTTCATCACTCATTCTATCTATTTAATGATAAAATATCCAACAATAAAAACTTTAATTTGAAAAATAGTTTTTTCTTGAAAAATATTTTTTCCTTATTTAAAGAATTAGTACGTATTATTTCTCTCAAAAAGGAGTTGGCAACCCTAGATGAGGTATCCAAAGGCAGCGCAAAAGTCACGAATGCAGTTCCGGTTTTAGACATCATTTTGGCGGGTTTGCTGCTGAAACTAATAAATCTCGAGAGAGAATAGTTCTACCGGTGTCAATTTAATAAATAAATAATAAATACATTTATTTTCTCCCAAAGATTACAAAGGTTTTAAATAAAAAATGTTACAGTTCTTTAAGGCTAGTAATAAGCTAGTTTGGGAGACTGGTGCCTCAACTAGGATAATATAATAAAAGGATATAATGATATTCTTCATAATTTAATTGCAAAATGCCTTTTTTATCTCATTACACAATTTAGAAACTACTTTATTTATTAGTGCCATCTAGTTAGGAAATGAGGAACACAAGGTGTTTTCAAATTGATTCTACATACCATAGATGGCGCTACTGTTAACTCCCTATCCTTCATAATCATAAAGTTTACGTAGTATTGCCAATGATTGCAATGTTGCTATATATTACAATAAATCTTTCAAAAGATTATAATCTATGTAAATAAACCAGTTATTTCACATAATTAAGTAATTATTTATTCTGTAAATGTATTTTTCTTCCTGGAAATTATGTTTTTTTTGTGATTTTCCTAGAAGTTCGAATTACGTCGTAATTGTTTGCTCATTTTTATTGTTTCGTTCATAAATTAGACAAAAGTGGACACCTTTTCTCCCTAAAATAATTATGTTTCATATTCTTATAATTATTTATTGTACTTATAGTATTTAAATATACTTTAAAATATTCTTCGATTTCATTGATTTTATACCTTATTATTTACATAGTATTTAATAGCATATGATTTATTTATGACACTTATGTTGCTATTTTATCGTTACCTGATATTTACGTTGTTTATACGGTTATTCTAAAAACTTTTGAATAGATTAATAATAAAAAATCAGTAAGTTTCTGGACAATTTGAAATGTTTTTTTGGACTCTAAAATTAAAATAAAATACAACATTTCTGTTGAAAGAACAGGCGTAGTTTGCCATAAAATGGGTATAATTCTTTATTCAAACCACAATGTTGAATTCACTGATTTGTTGGATTCCTTTAAAATTCACGTTATTACGTTATTTAATTTGTATTATTTTTAAAATTAAACTATTATTAGCTTGAAAAACGAACTGTTATTTAAAAACGTTTAAAACTAGGTACTTACCATATTTAATTTATACCATCAGTTTAAAAGCTATGCTAATACTTAAAAGTACTAAAACAAAACAATAGAATACTAATTAGCTGTTGGTCGTGATTTCGTTCGCGTCGAATTTAAAAAAAGTAATTCGTGTCCTTCCTCAGGATTCAAATTACCACTATACCAAATTTCATCAAAATCGATCTACCGGTTCAACCACTAAAACGTACCAGACAGACAAACAAAAACAAGACACTTTAGTACTAGTATTTATAACATTAATATGAGTAGATGTAATACAAGTTTTATATTTACTTTTATTTACATTACGACAAACATTTCCGATACCATTTTATTCTATATATACTTTTCTAAAGTATTCTAAACAGTTCAAGGACTATAAACAATTTTCAGCCACCTGTTATTAGAAATATTTATGTTAACATTTTTCAATAATTTATTTATATATACATTCATATTTTCGCACTGTATCCCTGACGGTGGAGATTGAGAGGACTGCATTGCACGGAATGCAATCATCAATGCTCATCGTTCTCCCCACACAGTTTCAACGAGTTACACGAATCCTTTGACAATTCCGTCTGCTAATACTCTGGTTATTTAATCTTCTTAATTTGCCATGGTCTTTTTTGGCATCTGCTACCACTCATTTTCGTAGTGAAAATTTTCTTTGTCAATTGTTCATCTCTCGTTTTTTCTATGTGTCCGAACCATCTACACACTCCTTACTTTATTTTTTAAATAACACTGTTATTCAACCCTGTCGTATTACATTTTTTTAAATATCATAATTGCAATAATTGAAAATGTTGGCTTCAAACACTGTGGTACTCTTTTAGACCCGTTATCTTAATTCAAAAGATTAAAAATGAAACTGGCTGAAAACAAAATTATAAGGTTCTGTGTTTTTTTATTATAATTCAGAAGTTTTGGCGGGATTTTATGGGGAGTGGTTGGGCGTTTATTTTAATTATTTGCAAATGGCTTCCAGTGGATATTTTAATGTAAAATTGGCGTAGTTTTGCGTAAAAAGCATTTATGCTGTTGTGCTGTTATGTGAAATTGTTGAAATAAGTGTTTATTTAGTAGCGTGACGTTGAGATTTTTTAAGTGGCTTAGTCTGCCTCAGTGGATTTTATTAGAAATATTTGTCGCCAGAAAGTCCAAGTAACACCTAAAATGTATTATGTCAACATTTTGATGAAATAATATGAAGAATTTATCTAAGTATTTATTGCTGAAGACGACGGTTGTACTGCTACAATTTAAAATTAAAAAACAGTTGACATATCTTATATATGTTTTGTTTACGTAGTGCGGGCCGCATGTCACGACATGCTGCCTTAAATGACGTCATTCGGCGGGCTCTTGTCGCCGCTGGCGTTCCTGCAGTCTTAGAGCCTGTAGGTATTGTGCGCAGCGACGGCAGGAGACCAGATGGTTTGACGCTCATTCCTTGGAAACTTGGAAGATCGCTGGTGTGGGATGCCACTTGTGTCGATACACTTGCTGTTTCCCATGTGCCGGCGACTTCCAAGTCAGCAGGTGCCGCGGCCAGCACTGCCGAGAACTTGAAGCGGCGTAAGTATGCGACTCTCTCTGAGAGTTTCATATTTACGCCCTTTGCAGTCGAAACTTTGGGTCCCTGGGGCCCCGAAGCCCATCGACTGGTTTCTGATATTTGTAAGAGACTGGTCGAGGCTTCGGGAGACCGCCGGGCTGGCAGCTTCTTCCGCCAACGAATCAGTTTGGCTATTCAAAGAGGTAATGCTGCCAGTCTGCTAGGTACCTTGAGCAATGACAGCTTTCTAAGCGGCAACTTTGAGGAAGTTTATTATTTAAGATAATGTGTAGTTTTAAGTTTGTAAGTATTAACATATGTATGTACTTTTTGTTAATAAATAAATGTCTTATATATACATAATATATATTATGTATGTATATTATATTATGTATATATATACATTAGGGTGATCCTTATTCCTAAGAAAAAAAAAATTCTTTAATTTCACGGGGCACCACATAATTTGATTATATACCATAAGAAACTATTTCAGTATTTTTTTTTAAATTTTTAAATAACATTTACGGGTCGCTACTAAGGGTTGAATTTTAAATAAAAAACTCAAAATCTCTACGTTTGTTGGTTTCTTTTACTCATAAGTCCGGACATAAGAAATACAAAATTTTTGTTATTATAACAAATTAAGACATATGTAAATATTTTAGTCATTTATTTTTAAGAAACAATGATTGATTTATTAGTTTTAGGGTACTTTTTCCTATACTCTTTCATCAACAAAGCAAGTGTTGCTTTTGTTCTTCATTGGTTGTAATCAATTTATTATATTCCTTTTTGGGGGGGGTCCTACGCGAGTCGATGTTTCACTTGCAGTTAAAATGCTTAATACATACATATCTTTACGCCGTATCCCTAACGGGGTAAAGGACGGAGCGCCAAATGTCGCGGTGCTTACATACTTCTTTCGCTTCCTCAAATCTTATCATTCTCCTCACACATTTTCGCCTAGGTATGCGAGTGCTTTTGACATTTCCGTCTGCTAACACTGGCTATTTGATCTTCATAAGTCAGCCTTGGTCTTCCTTGGATTCTTTTACCTCTCACTTTCGCTATGTAGATTTTCTTCGCCAGTCTTTCATCACTCATTTTTCTAAGTGCCCGAACCATCTAAGCATTCCTTTCTTTATTTTGACAATAACACTGTCATGCAACCCTGTCATACTGCGTATCTCTTCATTGCTTATCCTGTCCCCAAAAGTACACCGCACATATTTCTAAGAGATCGCATTTCTACTGCATTTATCTTACTTTCACTCGATTTCGGCCATATTAGGCCTCACTACCGTACAATAAAGTTAGTATCGTAAAATAAAATGCTTAAAAACACTTAAATGTACAATTCGTGCGACTCTTATTTAAGCTGCCATAAAATGCTTTTTGTTAAAGTTTGACACCTGGTAGCGACCTCTAAATCGTATCCAAAAATTAAAAAAAAATCTGTTACATATTTAGATGTATATAATCGATCGAGAAAGTGCCGCGATGATAATTCAAAAGTCGAAAAATAAGGACCACCTTAATATACATAGATACATAATATATATTATAGATACATAATATGTATTACGAACTTCACTTATGAAGAATAAAATTGTATGAAATATTGTGTGAAGTGAACTTCACACAATATTTCATGAAGTGAACTTCACACAATATTTCATACAGAGATGGAACATCAAGCCGCAATAACGTAACGTACTATCGTCTAACGAACAAATCAGTGTCCAAACTTGTATGAAGTAAAAGAAGTGGAAAATTGATACTCGAACGTGATCTGACCAATTATCTCCCCCTTTTCTTCGAACTACTAGACCTGGAATTCCAAATAATTTCAGAGAATAAGTATAAAACTTCACCTATACAGTACAGGAAAAATATAACACAACAAAAGTTCTAGGTCTTACATACATACATATACTCACGCCGTATCCCTAACGGGGTAGTCAGAGAGGACGGAGCGCCAAGCGTCGCGGTCCTTACATACCTCTCTCGCTTCCTCAAATCTCATCATTCTCCTCACACATTTTCGCCTAGGTATGCGAGTGCTTTTGACATTTCCGTCTGCTAACACTGGCTATTTGATCTTCATAAGTCAGCCTTGGTCTTCCTTGGATTCTTTTACCTCTCACTTTCGCTATGTAGATTTTCTTCGCCAGTCTTTCATCACTCATTTTTCTAAGTGCCCGAACCATCTAAGCATTCCTTTCTTCATTTTGACAATAACACTGTCATGCAACCCTGTCATACTGCGTATCTCTTCATTGCTTATCCTGTCCCCAAAAGTACACCGCACATATTTCTAAGAGATCGCATTTCTACTGCATTTATCTTACTTTCACTCGATTTCGGCCATATTAGGCCTCACTACCGTACAATAAAGTTAGTATCGTAAAATAAAATGCTTAAAAACACTTAAATGTACAATTCGTGCGACTCTTATTTAAGCGGCCATAAAATGCTTTTTGTTAAAGTTTGACACCTGATAGCGACCTCTAAATCGTATCCAAAAATTAAAAAAAAATCTGTTACATATTTAGATGTATATAATCGATTGAGAAAGTGCCGCGATGATAACTCAAAAGTCGAAAAATAAGGACCACCTTAATATACATAGATACATAATATATATTATAGATACATAATATGTATTACGAACTTCACTTATGAAGAATGAAATTGTATGAAATATTGTGTGAAGTGAACTTCACACAATATTTCATGAAGTGAACTTCACACAATATTTCATACAGAGATGGAACATCAAGCCGCAATAACGTAACGTACTATCGTCTAACGAACAAATCAGTGTCCAAACTTGTATGAAGTAAAAGAAGTGGAAAATTGATACTCGAACGTGATCTGACCAATTATCTCCCCCTTTTCTTCGAACTACTAGACCTGGAATTCCAAATAATTTCAGAGAATAAGTATAAAACTTCACCTATACACTACAGGAAAAATATAACACAACAAAAGTTCTAGGTCTTACATACATACATATACTCACGCCGTATCCCTAACGGGGTAGTCAGAGAGGACGGAGCGCCAAGCGTCGCGGTCCTTACATACCTCTCTCGCTTCCTCAAATCTCATCATTCTCCTCACACATATTATATTGGTCTTACATATTTTTACAAATCAGGCTTCATTATCGTTTCATAAATGTTGTGCGAATTCCTTGACCTTGAAATCGTACTTGACTGATGCATTTCCTCAGTCACAGACCAACATGGAAGCATAACACGCATGTATATTTTTTCTGTAGCCGATTTTGAAGTACTAAGTGTACGAAACTTTCAATATTTCATAGTCTTTTTCACATACATTGTTGTATGCAGCAGGGAGCCTGGTGCTCTGTAATACAGGTTATGCCTAGTATAGACACCAAACTCACAAAGGAAACGTTACAACCATTGAAATTGTGAATTTATTAAACTCACAATTTCGATGTTTAATTTGTGAGAGAAATAAAGCAATAATAATAATAATAATGCGCCAGACAATACACACCACACCAATCATCTGATCTCAAACTAGGGTATTCCCTGTGCTATGAAAACCAGACGACGACTATTGGGAGCGTCTCCCAGTACACCCAGACCCGAGACAATCTAGAAAAGTTCATTTTCTAAATTGACCCGACCGGGAATCAAACCCGGAACCTTCTGCGCTTGGGTTAACGTCTAAACCACTGCGCCATCTAGGTCATCATAAATATTTTTTTAATTAAAGTAAATATTTAGTTTATACTTTATAGCAAATAAAATAAATCTAAGAACCCTATTTAATATTTTAAAATTCGGTAAAAGTTGCCCGTGTGACTAGTATAGAACAAAGTGCAGGCAGAGATTCGGTCACGTTATCTCGCAGGAGTGCTGTAATTTATTAACACGATGTGTCTTTACTCTTTAGCTACGCGCATTCCGAACAACGAACTATCACAGATTACATTTTTGGCAGAAGAGCCACTCTAGTGTTGTAGGCATTGAATGTTCATGGAACCGTTATGTGTTACGTGAGTGCATTTACGTGTGTCAAATGTTAATCTAATTATCTGTTATTATGTATATCTATTGTACACGTTATCTATTATTAGCATTTTTGAGGTTTGAGGTTTTTCGACAATTTATTTTCGTTTTATTGCTGAGCACAATTCTTGAACAAAAGAGATTTGCCCATTTACCTGTTTCATACAGGAAATATTTTAGTCTAAGATATCTTCTTTTATATTTTTCAGAGTTCAGTAATCATATTAGAAGCTTTTATCTTAGGTTCTTACCTATGAGATTATCGTTTTATATAACAAAAATGTTTTAAATCGAAGTTTTGGCTATTATTGTTGATGCACTGTTACCATTTTAATGGAAGTTTATTGATGCTTCTAATATAAAAATCCTGGAGACGAAAATCGATGATTTCTTGGAAGGCGTTTTTTACCGCCTCAAATGCTGTAGTTTTGAGACGGTCCGTTTTTTGGTATGTGGATAAGCGTTGTCATGAAGAACTGTGTGAAGTGTGTCGTGAAGTAATTGACTAGTCTTGGTTATTTGATAGCGAGCTTGTCCATCATTATTCTTCACAGTGCACCTCTGCAGTAATTGTTGTGTCAGGTCTCAAGAAGCTGAAATGAACAATGTCGGCACAGGTTCACCATACACTCACAAGTTCTTTTGACTAAATTCATAACATCGTCTGGCAGTCTCTCCTGTGTCTAACTAGTGCGACGAACATTTTTGATTGTCATACAGGATCCACTTTTTATCACAAGTGATAATCCAATTCAGAATCCCCTCGTCTGTGTCCTTGAAGAAGTTTAAGCAAGCTTCGATGCGATTTGGTTGTTGCTGTTCAGTGAGTTCGTACGGTTTCACTTTTTGAGCTTATTTATCTTTCCAATTTGACGTAAATGAATCAGTAATGTTTTATAATTTACGTTGAAGGCTGCTGCTAAGTTTGACGTGGTATGAGATGAGTTTGCGTCCACTATGGCTTTTGATTTACCGTTGTCCACTTTCGTTTCCAATCGGCCACGGGGCTCATGGTTGAGATCGAAATTTACAGAACGAAAAAGATCGAACCAAAAACCCGCGTTACTTGCGGTACCTGATTTATACATGTCGTTGATATTGCGTGCCGTTTGTGCTGCGTTAGTGTAACGAAATTCGTATTCAAAAATAACGTGTAATTTTCAATTTTTAATGGTCACAAAAATAGAAATATTAAAGAAAATTCAAACGGCATTTAAACAGAACAACTGATATCTTAAAGAAATGTCATAGCTATAACATAAAATTAATTTGAATTAGGATCGATATGTAGAAATTCAAATTTAAATTAGAAAAGTTTAGGTAAGTTTCCTATAATCCATCAAAAATATTTTTGGACTTCTCGATTTTAATCCTTCAGTTATAACTTACGAGATAGTTGTTTTCAAATTCGTTATCAAAATGTCCGCTACTTTACTCGTAATCAAAAGTCATTGCAAAAATTTTGGAAAATTTCTTCAATGTGTTTTTTCTTAATTAGTACTATTAGCGAAAATTCTGGCGAACATTGTTCATACCAAAAATAGTACTTGAAAAATATAGTTAAATAACTCGTTTTCGGACGTAAGTGAAGGTAGCTCAATGACTTTAAAATGCTGCAAGCTGTGAGCGTACACAACATATTCTTGGACTTATCAGTAATTTAGAATCTATCTGTATTTATACAGGATTTTCAAAGAGACTGTAAATATTAAATTTTTATGTACAACGTTGTATTCGGTAGAAATGCAAGAGACTTCTCGAAGCTGTTATTCATTATCCACTATTGTACTGTGTCGTATGGTTGGCATGTATTTTATGTTCTTTGCTGTCGGGCGGGTGGCGCCGCACGCACACACGCGCGCGCACCTGACGCCGCCGGTGGCGCCAGCGATGCCCCGCTCCTCTCGTACGTTCCGCACACCCGCAGCGGAGTTACTACCTAGAGAATACTACAGGAATTATCGGAAACGTTGACATGATAGGTTTTATTCAGCTAGCAAAACAATTTATTTTCCATTAGAAGCCACGTTCTTCAGTATTGAAGAATAAAATTTTAATACTGATTACTTTGAAGTAATTTTCTGGTTTTAAATATGAATACGAATGAATATAATATTTTTTATTAATAATAATATATAGTTTCGTTTCGGAGCAGGCGGATTTGGAGCAAAAAAAAAGTTAGGGGTAAAACTTGCGCAGGTGGTGTATACCGTACAGCGGCCTCCAGTTGTGTGGTCGGGTGGTCGCGTGAGGCGCTGGATAGAGGGAGGCGGGAGCGCGGCGCGGGCGAGCCGGCGGGCGGCCGGCACTTGCCGCCTCGCCAGTCCGCAGTCGTCGGCGGGCAGTCGTCAGTAGTAGTCAGTAGCGACTAGCGACTAGCGACTAGCGAGTAGTCAGTAGAGAGCGCCCGCTCGCAGTGCGATGTCGTGCGAGCGAGAGCGAGGCGGCCGCGGCCGCGGCGCGCGGCGCCGGGCGCGCTCGTGACATGTGATGTTCCGGCGGCGAGCGCTGCGCCAGCGGCTGGCGGCGGCGGGCAGCGGGCGCGTGCCCGACGAGCAGCTGCGCGGGCTGGTGCGGGCGCTGGACGCGGGCGCCACGGGCGGCCCGTGCGTGCCGGCCGGCCCGCAGCTGCGCCTCACCGCCGCGCGCCTCTTCAGGTTCCCCGAGCTGCGGGACCTGGCCGAGCTGCGGCGGATGCCCTTCTGTCCGGAGCGCCAGTGCTGCAACCCCTACCACTGGAGCCGACTCTGCGAGCCCGGTACGTGTGACGCCGGTCGTCGACCCGAGCAACAAGTGCATGCAGTAGAATCTCGCGCCCGTGGTGTACGTGGAAAACGTAACGTGTGCGGTGTCACAATTTTGTTTATATGTATTGTCATTGTCGGTAGTTAGTGATGAATGGTTTTCTGCGAACGGTTCGATGATACCGGTGTAGTGTAGACTAATCGGGTGCTCGTTTGTCGCCAGTATTGCGTTTTATAAAACTAGTTTCTATTTATCTGCTTACCATCGGAATTTTTGTGTTAATCGATGTAATTCTGCGGTAGTTCACACCTATTTCTATTAACGTGCCACGCTCGTATTACCCACATTTTCGAAATAAATGTGATGTTAAAATCGTATGTATATGTGACCGCATTCATGTCGCTAATCCTTGTTCTACTTATTTACAATGTACTCCAGACATTTCTCGCTTCCATTAGCGGCTGTATTCATTAGCGCGTGTCTCGGCTATGTTCACAGAAATTGCATCTCGTTATCAGAGCAAATTGTTATCAGTTTATCGCCTCTGTTTGTTGCTATATATCTGTTTTGTCGTTACGTTGTCTATGACGTCACCCGCCCGCTACCGGCCGGCGTGTTGACTTACAAGCGCTCTGAATTGATCCTTTCCTTTTACTTTCTAAGTGCCCAACTTTTTGCCTCATTAAACTGTTTGAATATTTTTATTATTCTAGTTTCCGATTTCCAACAGCGTTATAACACGGTTCCATTCGGCAATTTACTTTTGGAGCTATTTTTAGACACTGACATCAGCTGTGAAGTTTGTTCTATCAAATTTGTTGTCTTTTTCTATTTATCTTGAAAGTGGGAATAGATATTATTATACTTATAATTTCTGTTATATTTTTATCAGACTTTTAGAAGGGTTTTCTGTTTATAGTCACCTAATCAGATTATTCGAAATGATATTACAATTCGGCTTGTAATCCTTAATGTAAGATATATTCTGAGCTTCTATTTTAATTTTTAGTGCTATAAGCTGTCATGCATAAAATTTTTTAAATTTCTATCAGCAAAGCGTGTGCGTAGGCAAAGTATCACCTAATCTGCCGTTGCGAGGGTCATTCGTTCGCGATAAGTAGACAAGGTCACGACTCACGACGCCGGCGCCGCCGTGCCGCGACGCCCGGCGCGCGCGCAGCCCGTTAACTTTTTAATTCGCCAGTTGTTGTTACATACCGCCCAATAGTCAAAGTTATTACTTTTATTATAATTATAAATGCTTATACGTTATAGACGGTGAGTTTAAAATTGGCACTTAAACCAGTACATTCTTTATTATTTAACAAATTTCATGACACAAATATCATGAATATTACATTTGTTTACAACTTTTCCCACTACTTTGTTTGCGATGAGTTAAAAAAAGTAGCCTATGTCCTTCCCCAAACTTTAATCTATCTCCATTCAAAATTTTATCAAAATCCGTTCAGTGGCTTAGCCGTGAAAGCTGACCAGACAGACAGACTTGCATTTGTAATATTAGTATGGATTATCTATTACTTTTTGTTAATTTTTTTGGGAATTATTCACTTGCATTAAACTCATACAATTCAGTCAGATTAAATTCACTATTTTCAATTTAAATGCATTTAAGCCAAAATGAGGGTAATTTATTATTTTTATAATTTTTCCAAGATCTTTGACTAAGTTAATGTGTAAGTAGTACAGCTCTTAATTAAAATTTAATATGGAGGGGGCCAATAGCAAAACAAAGAACGCGTCACCTGTTTATCTTCTCGTGCAGCCGTCAAAATCAGTCAAATGCGTTTTGTAATTAGCTTATTATCGGGATTGGTATAGTAAGCTAGCAAGATGTTCTGTAATGGTGCAAAAGGAAAGGGAGCAGAAGAGAGTCGATCCTGCTTCAGACATTACACGACGACCATAACGCGCAATACCATGCCTGTGGCAATGTACTTAACCTCATTCTCTGGCCTTTTAACCAGTGCCGGAGTAAATGCTACGGTATTCTCCCCACGTGTCATAAGAGGCGACTAAAGGATCCTTTGTTATCTTGGCTGAATGGGGTGGCGGGGGCGACTCAGAAGGGGTCGTTCATCCACGTGACCCCTAGAAGGACTACAGAGTTTGTGGTCCGCGCTGTCGTAGCGCTGTGAGAATATCCGTCTCCACGAAAAGTGCTTCGGCACAGTGTGAGAGAAGCTCCGTACGTTCTGTAGGACATTGGAGCTATTCTCTAACCCTCGTGTTATAGTGCGTAAAAGCCCTACATAACTCTCTCTCTCTCCTTCAGGGGGCTGGGTACCAGTGTTCAGTTTTCCTCTGCCAAAAAAAGTCTGGTAACCTGCTACTCTCTAATTCCTTCTTGCCATAATTATGTACATAAGTCTAAAAAATATTTATGGTGGTGTCAAGTTACAATTACTCTATCTGTACGTAATGGGAAATAGCGAGAAGCTACATATCATAATTACAAATATTACATACAATTTAAACTTGCATTTTATTACTTTTGTAATTTCAAAATGCTTACTTCATGTGTAGCACAAAATAATTATTCAATAACAGATTATTTCCGTTCATATATCTGTTTAATATCAATTATAATTTTTACTAATTGCGATAAGAGTCTGATAAATCCGCGTTGGTTGCTTACAGTGTGATTATTGGTAATGTTATCTTTAACATTTATTTTAGTACCGTAGGAAGAGTGCAATATAGTTTCATCAAGCTACATATTCACGTTAGAATTGGCCGTTCAATTTCCAGTAAATTATTCGGCTTTTTTGGAGATTATCTAACTGTTAAATCACAGGTTTCAAAAGTAACGAATGGCCATGACATCGGCTCAGCCGTAGTTCAAGTCGCCTACAACTCGCCGCCCACGTCATGTATTATGGTACTTGAGAACCACGTAGGTGTGTTGACAATGCCTGTTAGCATATTAATTAAGAAGAAAGTAAGAAAAAATATGCATATTAATCTTGGTTAATGTAGGTAGGGTCCCAGGGCCCCTACGGTTTGGTCACCGAACTATCGTCTAAATACAAAAGCGCGAGCTTGAATTACTACATTACTTGTATTTACAGTACACAAATACTGTCTTTAATTTTAATATTTTTTTGTGCAGTTGTATTAAATTTTGATAACCAATATAATTACATATTAATCGTTGTGTATACTATATAAGCGTATCTGTCATATCATAAAAAAATATATTTATTTGATTAAAATCCATTGCTACATCAATGCTTTTCTACCCACATTTAACGGAATTTGTGTTCAGTGTAATGGTATGTCTGTTTTCGTGTAAAACAGCTAAACGAATCTTAAGCCTGATTTGTAAATATGTTTTGAAGTTAAAGACGCTGGAGCTTGCTGTAATAGAACTATTTTCATAATTAAAAATGTTTTTATACACTTCAAGCATTCTCCATTCCGTGTGAAATTGTTGAACTTGATTGCTAATAATCTGTAAGACTTTTTTTCTTCATGAAGATAGGGAAAATTCTCATAAAAACTCGTCTAAGGTTCGCTAACCAAGTACAGAGTATCGGGCTCCTATCGCTTGCAGATAAACCCCGGGAAATCGGGAGCTTATTGCATTGGTTCACTGTTTCTGAATGTGTTAGACTTAGTACTTCCATTATATTTGCCCCGTAAATTTCATACATGTATGTACATATTCCTGGAAATTTATAAATTGTACATTAGCAGTTCCGGGGTGCAGAGAGAAATTATCAAGTCATGTTTGAGTATCTAGTTTGCTTTTTCTTGACTTTCCCTATAAATATTTTATAAATGGAAGTTTGACTAGTGATCTTGTATGGGTTTCATTTTTCCTTCCAAGGCCCGGAAATCTTAAAAACAAAAGATATACCAGCCGCTTGTCTTACTGTACAGATGCTAAAACTGCTTATTATAAAGAACTTGTGTAAGCGATAGGCTACTTAACCGCCACTGTTGGTTTGCTTTACCACAATGAACTCAAATGTCATACAAAGTTGTATTGACATGTGATTTCGTCTTACCTTACTCTGTCCACCCCGAATGGGAAATAGTGTAATATTGTATTTTAGGTCATACAATTTGTATGTTTATATGTATGTCTGTTAATCTTAAAGAATTAAAGAAATCTAGCTATTTATCGGAATCACATATTGTCACTAATTGTTTTACCGAAAACAGAAAGCATCATTTATTGCATTGTCAATGTAAAAATGTATATGATAATTTTTTATACCAAATATAATAAAAGTGGCAAAAATGCATAGAAATCTAATAGGCATATCAGTTGCGCGTTGTTGATCCTTATCACGTTCTTTGTGAAGAACCCCACGCTGTAATCTCTTGGGACAACCTTGATAGGGAGTTCACTCAAAATCTCAACTGTTCATCGTTCTTCACCGACTATTCTAAATAGTTAAAATATTCATTTTAAACCAATATTAAGCAATTAGGTTCCTGAAACAACTTCTATTATAATGAATGAGATTTTATTTGATATTTTTGTTTTAAATAAACTCATGACAACAAGTATTTTTTTAAGTAAAGTAAGTATTACATGCTGTTTTTTTGAAACGATATTCTAGGAATTCGATATTCTACGAGTATATTCTAGAAATCGAGTTTACGTCTAGTCTTTCGCGAATAACGCTCTATTTGAAACCAAAAACTTGTCATTCAGTTATGAAATGTTAATAACTAAATATAAATTTAAATTTCACGCCATTTCCATTGGGTGGACAGGTGATCGAAGCAGCAAGAAGTTAAGACTTCTAGTTAGTATTTTAACTGAAGGTCGAAATCGCTTTTTTGCCAAGTTTTAACAACATTTCGAATGTGATATTTTAAAAACATGTATCAATTTAGTGCTCCAGCCGTACTTCGCGAGACCTCACCTGAGTAGTTTTTATTGCAGCCGTCTCGCCGTACGTCGGTGTTTTTGTCAACTTTCGCGGCTGGTTCCCACAGCCGTCAGATGAATATAGTTTGCCTTGACGCCGTGTCCCATTCGGCGTTTTTTTGATTGGTGCGCAGTTTATAACATTATCATTGTCTTCAACGTTTATGAATGTTCTTAACAGTGTGAAAAATGAATTTTTGTTTAATTGTTGTTTTTATCTATTTTACATCTGTTTCATTTGCAAGCTATGTTCGTGGTTTATATGGAAACTGGCGAACGCTCGCGACTTCATTTGCGCAAAGTTCGTACCTTTATAAATATAGCCTATGTGTTATGTCGACGTATAAGCTGTATTGAATTGATTGAATTGAATAATCATTTATTTCAGACCATTAGTCCATAGAAATTACAATTAAAATTAAAATACATCAATAAAATAAAACAAATAAAATTTTATTTTACTGTAAAGTTTCATTAAAATCCGTTCCGTAGTTTGGCGTGAAAGAGCAACAAACATCTATCCATACTCACAAATTTTCGCGTTTAATATTAGTAGGACGTATAATTAAACCATAAAGTTAATATACAATTAAACACTATTTGTCATTTGGGTATATAATTTTTGAATCGGATGATTTTTAAAGTACATATTCTTATACCAGGTTAGGTTTGAAGAGGTTAAACAAGTGCACAGGGATCGTATTTAGCGCTTCATCTACTCTATCTACCTTGGTAGTTGGTAGGAATACAGAGTGAGAAACATGTATTAAAATAATTATTAGAATTATTGTAAAGTGTAGGAGTAGACTTTTTGGCGGGAACGGGAGAAGTGAGGTGGTCATTTTATTTCGATTTTCTATCTTTTACATTTTTGGGAGTTTTAAAGCACAAAAGTGATAGTATATTGTGTTTTAAAGTTCTGTGTAAGTGAAAAGAATAGAGTAGTAGGTCTAAATAAACATCTTTAGCTGAAGTTCTCGTGCTCTTCCAAGAAGTCCTTTATAACTACAATAAAACTTACTATCACTTTACTGGAGAAGTTTTAGGATAACGATTCTACTTATTAGAATACAATACGTGACATTGGCAAATGCGCTTATCTGTGCGCCATGCCATGAAAAAAAGGGTAGGAGTATTTTCCTTTACACTACAATAGTAGGAATAAGTTAGGGGTAGGTTAAGTTATAATTGTTAGGAGGGACAAAGACAGAGGTTATTTGGCTTAATTCCGACTATACTTGAGTATAAAAACCATCTCTTCCATTTAATACATATTTCGTTTTTTTTTGTAATAATTACTACTCGTATTTTTGTGTTGGTTGAAGTATATTATTTAAGAAATGTAATCTGTATTGGTTCGATTTTTTGCAAATGTTTAATGAAGTAATGTAATTTGTATAGATATGATTGTAATCGTTAATCTGTTGTGTATCGATATCACGTATGTATTTGTAGTTAACTAGGCTGCTATTATTCGTTTTCTTAGTTTGCTTAGATATCCAACACACCATCGATAATCGATAACGCGCCGAGTAGTTTTTTTATCAGTTTACAATGCGAATCATTGGTGTAATAAACGTTTCACAATTTCAGTTTTATGACCACGTCGATCGTAATGCGTTTCATTGAAGTTTAATCACAGACAGCTGTTTGGTATAACACCTGTCTCGTTTCATTCATCAATTTATAAGTTCTTCGTTTCGTTATTATCTTAGACCTTGTTCACTCTATATCTTATCAAATTTTGTCGTGATACTACCCACACTACACGGCCCCCAGTTTTGTAATTAATCTCTATTTCTAATAAATATTTGTCATCGGTATATTGCACATTTATCTTCAAGAGTGTAGTTGCGCATGAATCGCCCGAGGCGCGTGTTCGCAAATCGGCGCCAATCACGCTGCGGCGGCCTCTATTTGTGAATGTTTTTATGTGAGCCGACTCTTTTCAAGCGCGCCGGGAAGAGAGGCCTTATCTTATCGGGCGCAGCGACACGCCGCCGCCACGATCTATCCGCCCGCGCCGTGAAGTAAGGTTCGCCGGTACTCGTTCAACTTTCGTAAAAATCGGATTACGGCAATCGGTCACCCACATCCGGTAATTAAGCCCACATCGACGACGGATAGATAATCGCCTAGCTCTAACTACGATTCACAAGTGATTCGGAGCCCACACGCCATTTCACCGGTTATTACATGGCTGTGAGACGTAGCTACTAACGATGTCGTGTAGACATACCCGCATACAAATCCATCTGTTGTTAGCGTCGCATCGGAGGCGGCATGGCCGATATTTATTTAGCCATAATTGCTTGTCGGCTGGCTGGCGCCGGCGCCATGTCGCGCCGCGAGGGCGCGGCGGGCGGCGGGCGGCGGGCGGCGGCGCGCGGGGGCCGCGGGGAGCGCAGCGCCGCCGGCGCAGGTACGCTTGCTACACTGCGTAAACTCAACTTGATATTCGTGATCGGTTTTTTGTCGTATTGTAGTCTGGTCATGTTTTTGGGTTGTTTTGTTGAATTTGTGAATGGTTGACTTATTGGAGGCGCTCGATTTTTTAAATAACTTGTTTGCTGCATATTTTTTGCTGGCTTCGTACCGCTTAAATTTATCTCCCATTATTTTTCTGATCGATAGGTTTTTCTTTTCGCGACGTGATGTAACGAAATCATAGTCATTGATCATTGACAATGCTCGTTTTATTTCTAACCTGACTAACTTGTTTTTAATAACATCACTAGGACCTTTTTCCCCAACGGCGAGATCGTAATCATCTAATATCTCAAATTGTCGCCTATCAGTTATTCATGAAGGCAGGCGGTGCGACAAAACAGCCCATTGACTGGCGGCACCTGTAACAGAACCGGTCGCTTCTGACGCCAGCTCTCGCAAAACTGGAAAAATTGTCGCGACTGTTTATTACTAGACGGAGCGGACGTGTCGGCGAACGCTTATTTTCATTTGTTATGTCCTTATGCGTTATTATCTTATTATCCTTTTCAGTTCACGACAGTCATTAGTATTATCCTTTCCATTTCACAAGCTCGAGATTAAAATTATCTCGTTTAATGCCAATTTGTTCTTACGCTCTGTCGCTGTATTTGCTGTCATTAATCTTATTATATTCTCTACTTACATTTTACGTTCAATTATTTAAATCATTTTAGGAAAAATTGAAACAATCATATTTGAAATGAATATAACAACATAAATTTATTAATAACCATTAGAAAACTTTGATGTGATGAAGTCACTTGAGTCACACTCACTCGTTTAGATTTTGGAATGTCATAAGAATTTCGGTCTGTCAGGTTATCAGAGGCCTTTTGGGGGCTCTGATGACGGGCTGCCAATTAGAAATACAGATATTTATTGATTGAAATAAGCTTAAAATTTATTGCTTTTTTATTACTGTTGGTTAGTCTGAATTCTCATGTAAAATTCACTTAGTTATATTTAGGGATTGGACGGTTCTAGAAGCGTTTGTAACATTATGTAACACGATTGATTATGAGGCACTAAAGTTATGTTTGAATTTATTACCTAGAATTTCTTCTCATTTGATATTTTACTAATGACTGTTAATTAATTCTTCTAAAGCGCCGATATTATAAATGTAAACCATTAAAGCGGAAATTGGTCATTCTAATGTCTGCTGATGACTATAATTGGAC
The DNA here is from genome assembly GCA_907165235.1 of Zeuzera pyrina. Lineage (NCBI taxonomy): Eukaryota > Metazoa > Arthropoda > Insecta > Lepidoptera > Cossidae > Zeuzera > Zeuzera pyrina. The sequence continues at coordinate 23,675,077 of OU015628.1, forward strand.
ATAATGTAATCTCCACATGTACCATCGCCGTATGAAACCTTGAACTTGGAAATTAAAAGATCAATTAACATTCAAATTCCTTGAGAAAATATTGGGATGGATTACCGTTCTTGTTTAAGTTTCCTCTTCATCAGAACAGTTTAATTTTGAATTTCGTCTCTATTATATAACGTAATTACAACCACTATAATTACTAATCTTTTTGTAATTATATTATATATTGTTTTGCAATCAATACATTTCGGTTCTCATCGATCACTTAATTTAATAAACATTTCTATTAGTTTCTCAATCGATCAACATTCTGAATAATCATTTGCATCATCAACATAGATTAGATTCTTGTTCCATACTGCATGTACGCCAGTGGATATGTCTTCCGGTAGAAGTAGCCTAGAGCGTCGACAAGCAAGGTCCATATGTTGTGTTTATAAAGGAATCACCACACGAGGTGTACATAACTTCATTGTAAATTAAATAAATAATTCTATATGTATTTTTACCTTTGTTAATGTTTAATTGTGTTCCGGACAAAATAATTATTTAGTTTACTATTAACATCGATATTACATTTTTAGAAATTAAAGGTTTTGTCGTCAGTTATTACAAAGATAATGTAACGATTCGTATATCCTATAAAGTAGGATATATATAAAGTAGGTACTCATTCAAATCCATTCAATAATTTTTGATTGAATGCGAACAAATGAACAAACACTAATTTTAAAAACATTTGATTTAAATATAGGATGAGGCTCCCCAATCATTTTCTTAATATATTTCTTAATTGCGATAGAACTCAACTCTGTAACGATTACAGACTACAGCATGTGTAGAATTATTTGTAAATACCCTATGGGACTTACTCCACGTGAATATGTTTTTAAACTTAAAAAAATATAACGCAACATCTCTTGGAGATTACGTATATAATTATTGCTAATTAGTTAACACGACAGCCTATCTAAATTATTTATCAATTCAAATTTAATTAGACGTAATAATATTACATTTGTTAATCATTCCCACCATCACAGGTCTACATCGCTGTTATGATGATTATATCACATCAGAACCACTTTTAAAAACTTCATTAAATATATGTAGTTTGTTACAATTCTTCACTGATCACAGTTTAGATTATGTATTAAAATCTGACTGTAATTAAACTACAGATCTTCGATCATAAATCAATGTTATTCTTATCAGAGATTCCGTCAGAACTATTGATAGTCGAAGTAATGGGTCAGTGTCTGCAAGTTGACGACTGTTATTATTTTTATAGTGATGTCATATTGTAGTCCTTGCGCCATCTCGATTTCATCAAAAAGTCTAACAAGTTCTTGGCGTTGGTGAAAGCATTGGGGAATTATCTTGTACATTACAAAATGTTTAATGTATGGTTCATACAGTATAGACCGTGATCAGTTAGAGCATACGTTACAATACGAAACTTTGGTCTTGTAAGGTGTAGCTGTCGACTGAGTAATTACGCCACAAGACTTCGATAAGACTTTTACAATTTACTTGTATTTATGTGTTTCCTTATTTAATATATATTATGTCAATGCAATAGACAGTTAGTACCGGAAAAAAGTTAAGAAATAGACGTGAGCGTTGGAGCTGAAAAAAAAGTTAATCACATTTAAATATTCCAGGTATATTTGTCCGCGCACTTAGCGCACCTGTATCGCGGGAGAAATTGGTCGTACATTCAAGCTGGTATTTACATAAAACGCAATTGTCGAACAGAAGGCGAACGTTCGCGTTCTGAGTGAACCCCGGCTCGTGTAGTGAGGGCGTGGGAGCGCGGGCGCACGATACGCGGCCGGCCGGCGCCGACGCTGGCGCCATCCGACGTGTTATAATTCGGGCGGGCTATTTCGGGCGATTCACACGCGCGCAGCACTCTGCGTACAACGTTTTTCGAATTTTAGAACTGTATCGCATAAATTCGTGGGTGGGTTCTTAGATATATTTCTAGGTTTAAAAGTCAAAACCCTTTTAACAGTTTCAACTGTCATTTATTTACGTTTGATGATATTCTCTGAATCATTTGTTACGCGTTCATGTTATCTTTAATATGAACTAGAAGAAGTTTCATTTAAATAATTATAATAATAATAAAAGTAAATATGTATTTAGGACAATTTTATCAAATCTGTGACCCCCAAAGTAATCATTAGGGCTGTAACAAATTGGGAGATTATTCAGTAACATTCAGACTAGGTACTAACAAGTTAATATTTATGATATGTGATAAATTCCTGAAATCTTTAGCCATTTTCCGCTCCAAACACCACCAATCGACACACACGTGTTTCGCTTCTCAACGAAGCGTCCTCAGGATATTCCAGAGATCAGTCTCGGTCAGCTAACCAGCATCGAATAAACCGAACCGAATCTTTTTGGCGTTTGAGCGGAAAATAGCTAAGGATTTCAGGAATTGATCACATAAAATGGATTTCCGCAAAGTGACATCTGAGTGTCTATACAATAATATTTATGATAGTTCATTCCCTAAATTGACCTGATTGGTAATCGAAGATGGCACTTTTGGTACTGAAAGGGAATGCTAGTTAAAACTACAGTTAAGATATATTTTATTTATCTTTTTTTATGCTTAGATTTGACTACAAAATAACGTATTTAACCAACTGAGTCCCTGCGGTTTCACTCTCGTTAAATTTAGTACTTTCAGCCATCAAAAACAAAAATTTAAAAATAATTTTATTGGGTTTGGTAAAGTGCAAATAACCATACTATGAGCTTAGGAAAATCTTTCCTTTCGAAATCACAGACAGACATTTCAAATGTATCTTTTCATATGGATCGTATAGATATGTAAATATATATGATCAGTTTCAATTCAATTTGCCAAAAAAATAAACAATATTTTGCAATCTTTTCATGCACAACGGGTGTTACATGAAATACAATTTATTGATAATTAATTTCATTTTATGATACGTGATTTGTGTCAAGAACTATTGTATTTTAACATGTCTGGTTTAATTGAATTCTACGTGTGGTAGAGCTATGCTTCTGCAGCTCTAATTGGGCCGGCTCGGTCGGGGAAATACCACCCTTTAACAGAATATCGACATGAAAAAACAGCATCTATTGCTATTGTTGATGTTGGTATTGTTGATGTCGATCGTTGAGTGAGAGTACCGGTGGCCCATTCCCCCCTCCCCCTCTCCTTTCCCTCTTTCCCTAAAGACCGGCAACGCGCCCGTGATTCCCCGGATGGTGCGGATGGATGTCAATGGGCTTCTTTCATAAAAAAATAATAATTAAGAAATGAGATTATAAACTTAGTTTTGGTGAAATGTATTTGAACCGATCATGTATACTGTGTAGTGTGTTTCGTGATTGTTCTACCAGGCACCATTGCGGTAAAAATTTGTGTCCTCCTAAGATAAGCGTCAGGGTAAGACCTTTAGTTGGGTCAGTTTAGATAAACCTTTTTTAATTCGGTTTAACATTATAGTATATAGACTCTACTGACTCTTACTCGCTTCAAATTCGCAGAATTTATGCCAATAATTTTGTGAATCTTATTTTTTGTTAATGCAAAAGGTAAAATTAAATAATATATGAAATAGCAATGCTCCTGTACAATATTTATAATATTTCTTTATGTTTATAAATAATAAACAATTTTATTAGGGAACAGCTTCGATTTTAATATCTCAAAGTTATTGATTAGTGTCATCGGGTTCGCAAGCATTTAATTTTGCAAATATTCGCATGTTATGTTCGCAAATGATAGAAAAGTTTTAAGTAAGTGAAATCAAGATCGTTAATGATCAGATCTTAATAACACAGTGGCTAGAGCGTAGGTCTACCACGCCGAATTTCGTGGGTTCAAATCCTGCAATGCTATCAGACGGTTTTGTTTTTTTTTCGAGTAAAGCTCGTTCGCCCAGGTGAACTGAAACGTGATTAAATCAGGAATAGTTAGTATTCCTGTTGTTGTAGTTATAGTTATAGTACTATTAGACTACTACTTTTCAACATTAAAATACTATATTTAGAATTTAAATTTGTGTAGCTCAATTCATATACCTGTTTCTCTTTTTTAATTTTTTAAGCTACGTAATCCGTAACATGTGCGCCACGCTCCTGGTAGGTATATATTTTTTTTTCTCAGCTCCAGACTTGAATGATATCAAAATGACAAATTTAATACAAAGCAATGGCCACATCTTTATTTATTGTTTAATTCAGTTAACCAATTGTTCTGTAGTCAACCATAGTACGGTGTACAGCACACACAACGATTTTGTAAATGTAACGATGAATCATTTGGCACTTTGTAAAACGTTATGCCGCGTGTTTTGGCATCTCACAAAATATGTATTGCCGTAAAATAACATTTCTGTTAACATTTAAATTATTTAGAAGCGCACAAATTAGTAATGTTGACCCACATCGCTAATCTTGGACATGGTTTTAATTCCGTGGTCAAAATGACAAGACGAAACCCATGATTCCGTCATGTCTATCTTATGTGTCACTACCGATTAATTTATTTATTATACCAACTGATCTAAAATTTGTATTCCATCGAAATTAGTTTTATTACCAAAACCGAAACAGAAATTCGGTTTCTGTCGCAGTGTCGGTCGAAATCGAAAATTTCGATTTCTGTCGCGGTGCCGGACGAAATCAAAATGTCGCTTTCTGTCGCACACTTGGCGGAAAAAACTTTCGTGTAAGATGATCCTTTTGTACATTTTTAAGTTTATGATAATTTTATTTAATCGCAAATATGTTTGTGTTCATAGAAGCAGCTATTCAATGAATTAATAGGTTCGTTGCTCTATAAAATACTTTCTAATGGTCACGTTATGGGTGGGGTCCCGGTATTGTTGGGGGGGACTTCTCACTATGTCGATCGTCATCGTAGGCAACGCGGAAAATTAACTAACGTAGTTTCGATTGCTGCCGAAAGTAAGCTTTTTATTCTGGAACGTACCTAAATAGTTTTAATAGACTTAAATTAATAGTACTTTTAGTCGCAAGACGGTCATAGCTCACCATTCAGAGAGAGGTTTAGAGAACTTGCACTGATCTTTCGTTAAGGGGACGCATTGGGAATTTTGACGGCAGTGATCTCAATTTTCCTAAGTGACTACAAAACGTATGGAAGTGATATTTGGTAACCTGATTCTTCATTTCATTGACGTTATTTTGACAGTTGCGATACACGATTGGTTAACTTTTGTAACACAAAAAAAAATATCAAAGAAACTTTTAAAACAGATATTTACATTTTCAGTAGTAACGGGACCGATTTATGCTTGTTAATTTTCTGTATAGTTTTAATCTAAACATATTCTTCAAAATGACAGTTGGATTTTGAAAAATTAATTATAGTTTTCAAAATAAACGAATATAACTACTTTTTCGTATGTTTCGTAAGCTAGCGCGCACACTTTTGCATAGACTAGAAGGTCTATTTTGGATTAAATTATTGTTTATCAATGCGTCGGCTTAAGACCTTTTGGACAGCAACATTGACAGTAAACATATTATAATGTGTTAGCGATTCGCCCCGGCTTTGCACGGGTAGAAATTCTATTTAAAATAGATTACAACCCATGTTATTTTTACAGGTGAAGGAATTTTCGAAATCGGTTGATTAGTTTTTGAGTTTATCCATTACATACAAACAAACAAAGTTTACCTCTTTATAATAATAGTATAGATGGACAAGAAAAAATATGTATATAAATAAAAATCAATTGGCAAATGTATCACCTGAGAACGGCTCAATCGATTTGGCAGATTTCCTTTTTTGTTGTGTACGTAATTGTTAGGAGAAGGTTTGTATGAAAGAAAATTTTGAGAAAATCCATGGAAGAAATCGGAATTTTGGATGGTATTATTGTATGAAAATTTCAATAAAAAGATTGGGTATGTTGCAAACATTCAACATCCCATCGGGGCGAGTCGCTAATAAATTAAATAAAATGAACAAAAAGTGAAGAAGAATTGACTGAATTGATTTTTAAATTATGTGTACATCAGATTATGTTACAAAAAATAAATTAAATTAATTTATTAATTTAAAATACTTACATACATACATACATGCTGTATCCCTAACGGGGTAGTCAGAGAGGACGGAGCGCCAAGCGTCGCGGTCCTTACATATTTCTTTCGCTTCCTTTAATCTCATCATTCTCCTCACACATTTTCACCTAGGTATGCGAGTACTTTTCACATTTCCGTCAGTTAACACTGGCTATCAGCCTTGGTCTTTCTTCTTTTACATTAAATGTTTTCGTTTAAAATAAATTATAAATTAATAAATAAATAATAGATGAGGTCTGTTTAATATTTAATACTAGCTGTACTCGCGACTTCGTTCGCGCGGAAAATTTTGCCAATAGCAACGAATTCGGAAATGCCATGGCTTTCTAACAATTCCCATACACAATTACCAATTTCGATTTTTTCGATTTTGCGGCTGCTTCTCTGAATTTTTTCTAGTTTCCTTTTTTCTTAACCACCACAGTATTGAGGCGAACAAAACAGAAAAAATAATTCAAATCTGTCGAGCCATTTTCAAGTTTTTGCGAGATTAAACGCACAGCGATTGTTTTTATATACATAGATGAGTCCTATTCAAGTTTTGATGGCACAATATTGCTGTGATTTGTCCGTTGGTGAAGTAGGCACTCGACATTCCTGTTTCGTATTGGAACATGTTACACTAAATACGACACTGTTGCTTTACTCGTGTTGAAATGTCAGCTTTGAACTCGATGCGTAAATAACAGTATAGATCAGTAAGGTAAGTTAGGGTAAGATCGTAAGCGGGGTAGCATCGTATAAATCGTATACTTCCTAATATGTATACTTTAATTATAAACAATACTTTTGCAAAGTTTGAAGCAAATCGTATGACGCGATAAAAAGCTTCGTACAAAAATTGAACCCCTCCCCTAACCGTGGGGTTAGGGGAGGGGTTCCCCTTTAGGTTTTTTTGCGAGAAAAAGTAACCTTTAACCGACTCCAGCGTGCCATCAATCTCCATACCTAAATTCATCATAATCGATTCAGCGGTTTAGGTGTGAAAGCGTAGATTTATATAGTAGTATAGATTAGGTAGGATATATTAATGCACATACGTAATAATAATGTTGACGAATGAAGAACACTGTCATGTGCCCAACACTCTCTTTTATTCTCTTGCTTTTATATAAGATACGCAGGGTTGTTCAAGATAGTAACATATTATATCTCTAATATTCTAGTTAGAATAGATATATTTTAGCAATAACTAGCGAAACTGCCACGTTTATTTTAATAATATCTTTGTTATTTTACATATTGCAAGATGCGTTGCAATCTTTAACAGCAATCAATAATGCAAGAGAACTAAAGTTAGCCTGATTAACCAGTTCACTAGCTACATAGTAATCGAAGGACAAACTGACAGACAACATACGTATTTATTGCTATAGAAGATTGAACGTTCAGATTAATTACACATGCCGGGTCTCATAGCTGTACTCGCCTACTGTATTTATCTATTTAATGAAGAAGCATTCCTTTCCGTGTCTCTGCGATTCGAAGCGTATCTCAAATTATACAAAATCCATTATCCATTGACAGATTTCTTCAATAATTGAAACACGATATAGCACGGTAATGCACACAAATATAAACCTTCGTAAAAAGATCATTAAATACATTTCTATTTGTGCCTTGTCACTTATTTAAGCATCGAAGCAAATGAACTAATGATTTCTAATTAAAGCAGTGCCGATATTGTACTTTATATCGACCAAACAAAGTTCTCTTTCCTCTAATGACTAAGGGTATATGTGACGTAATACTTTTGAAAGAAATTTCAGTCACGCCACTCCATATGTATTTATATAGACGACTTTCTTATTGTTAAAAGGTAAGATATGACTGTTAAAGAGAAGTAGAAATGTTTCCTTTATCACGATAACCCAGAGTATATATTTGATCGTCCGCAAACGCAAGGTTGTGGGTACTATAGGGACATTAAAGTCAACAACTGATATTATTTATATCTGCTAGATGCCGCGTTAGGCGTTTAGGGTCATTTACTTTCGCATTGCTTAGTCGTTTTTCGGTTCCAGTGTCTTGGGTTATGTTAAATGTGACATATTGCGAACATCGCGTGACTCACCACACTTTTGTTTTAATATGCAAACTGAAACGTCGCCATAAAACGACGTGCGTTCCGATTGAAACGTTATTCTTTACGATGGACATCAACTTTTTATGCTCTTCCAAAACGACTTTTAAATATAATTCAAGTAATGAAAAGCCTATAAACATTTCAATATAATTTATGTGGTGTTTCCAAAAATTCCGTGGCATTAAATCTTCCATTCAATATGCAGGTGCATGTACCGGTGATTGTTTTGACATTTCTTGCGCAAACTCCGTTAACCGCTTCTGGGAATGTTGCAACAGGTACAACGCCATACATTATAAAATCTTATTGAATTCAGTAACGCTCGTATAATTTGTATTCGAATTGTAGAATGACACCAATGCTATCGAAAAACAACTCTTTACACGTCCGCTGGCGCCGAATTGCAAATGGGAATTGCACATTCAGAATTCGAAAATACTTAATGGGTGTTCGAAATTTGAAATGACCAATAGCGTATGCTCGTTTGTAAATGGAATAGATTGTGTTCTGGATTCAAATGATATTGTTTAGATGTCTTTTAGGTTTTATGTTTTGTCATATGAATGGAAGTGTCTGTGTGTCTGTAGCTAATAGTACCTACTTTAGTAGGTACTTATAATAATAGTACCTACTTTAGTAGGTACTATTAGAAAAAAGATCTCTGGTATATTATTGTCAATTCTGTGTAATTTTCATCCACTGCATACAAAATATATAATTTCATTGATACAGTTTTATGCAGAAAAATAACTATAATAAGAACTAGATTGGTAATGAAATTGCTATTTAGAAAGAAATCTCTTACTTTTAATAATTTTTTATTCAAATTCTTGTCGAAATATTATAAATAATATCCAGATAAAAATTCATATTATTTCCTTAGAGGCAATTTGTGATTGTCCAAAATTACATATTCCTGATAATAGAATCGAGTCTCCTTTAATTCCCAAATGGTCCATAAAACTGTTATTGTCATTATGAAGTCAAAATATGGGTTTCGAGGTAGTTGTACCCGGTTATAAGGTACGATTTCCAACCCGGAGATAATTGCTGGCAATCTGGCATTTTCTTACCTGGTATGGTTGTCTGTTGTTTGTTTTATAGATGTTTTCTTTTGTTTTTGGTATCGCTGAGTAACACAGTTAATTATTGATAAAGCCAATTCAAGAACCAGTTTAACATTTTTTCCTTTCGTTTTGTTTTCATTATTGACGTATTTAATTTTAATAAATATACTGCTAATAATAGTTTTATTGAAGACAAAATTATATTTTCCACATGATCTTCTTGGTTCGTATCTTTTTATTACCATCGCTTCAAAAATGGCAAGATCTACCCTTATACTGGCCATCAACAGGCCCTTAGCTATCTTACCATAGCAGTCAGTGTGCCATTTAAGCTAACCAAACTCTTGGAAGTTTAGTTTTTAGTTGCAAATAGCGATTCCCTTCAGAAATAGGACTTAAAAAACGTAAAAGGAAAGAAAAAAAAATGTTGCTTCCACCTACTTCGAAACTGCAGCTTTAAACCAAAAATCGCATGTGAATTGGTCGATTAGTGCTAGAGTTATGAACTACGATACTACATACATAAGCATATAGTCCGCATAATAACTTTCAATTACTTGCTGGTTGTCTTCGTACCGGTGGTAGTAGGTATGTATGAAAAGTGTAGGCCAGTAGCCAACAGATTATTTTGAGTAATTTTGTAATGATAACATCCATGTTGAAACTTTTTTGGCCCGGGTCAGTGCGCTGTGATCTAATTGGTCAAAGTGAGACTGAATTTTGAATATTCGAGAACGAATAGGCGGAGACCTGCAGGCGTGGTCGCACTTTAAGTAATATGTTACTGCACTATGTGCAGGTGTCCTCAAAAGCTTTGTCTAGATTTACTGGTCTGTGGTAAAGAATGAAGAGATTGTTACACGCTGTCTACCTGCCTATCAATAATATGTATAGTGAGAAGATGGGAGATTAATTGTTATTTTTTCTTACAGAAACACCTCCACCACCATACACTCCACCCACAATGGATGACGTCAAATCTAAAGGTTAGTTCAGACTAATTATTACAAGTTAATATCTTTTTAGACTCATCACAATAAGACATTTCTTGAGCTCGTTCAGCTAGTGTTCTTAGACCAAAACGAACGGCGTACATCATTTAGAACCGGAGATATAGAGAAAGAAAGCTATGAAAACATGAGACATGTACAGGAGGAAATTGCGTTTGAGTATAACTTGAGTCGGGTGAAAGTTAGGTGATTTCCCAATACGACAAATCTGTGCATCAATACCTCTCATAAAAAAAAAATAGGCAAATCGATCGGATAGAACGGCCGGACGGATTCGTAATAGATTTCATGCATTTTTTTAATATAATTTAGGGTTATTATTAAAGGATGGGTAAATATGAAAGGGTATTAAAATACTCATGACAACGGGAAAACTTGTGATCTACAACTCCGCCACAAGTCAATAGTTCCAGTGTAGCATCTCAAAGTTCAAGAAAATAAAGATGAGGCATCCCTAATATCAGCGTTTTACGTCGCTAGCAAATCTTTGGAATATAGGGCATAATGATAGGGTTGTACATTTTTTCCTTTTAAATGAGTTTTTTATTTTGTATGGACAATAAAATAAACGTATCCCGTAATTATTACATCTGCAATATAACAGTCAACAGTGACATGTTATAACCCCGGCGGATTTATACCCCCTTTCACATTAACCTTGCAGAAAATCATACTTCAGACAATTACATCAATTGTGTAACCCCAAATCAAACACTAGACTTGTACTATGGGTACAGTTCAACGAGCTGGAGGAGCTTCCACTAACACCCAGACTACCAGCCAATTTAGATAAGTTCGTTTCCCAAATTGACCTGACAGGGGATCGAACCCGGGACCCCGGCTTGGAAGGTAGATGCTCTGCCACCGTGCCAACGGGACAGTCAATAATTAAACAATATTTTAATTAAATAATGAAGTAATTGTAAATTGAAATAATTGTAGTTTCTCCTGAAGTATAATATGCATTCAACTCCACCACTAAATTCAACAAATTGTATTACTTACAAGCTCTGCGAGTGTTTTATTATTGTTCGATTGTTCGTGAATTATGGGTCTTGAGTGTATACCAAAATCCTTTTTCAATTTAAAAAGAACTTTCCCAATTTTTTTTCTATAAAAACCTTAATTACGAATAACGAATATTTCAAAAAAAAGGTTGCACAACAGTGTTATTGTAAAAATGAAGACAGGAATACTTAGATGGTTCGGGCACATGGAAAGAATGAGTGATGAAAGACTGACGACGAAAATCTATAGAGCAAAAGTAAGTGGTAAAAGAAGCCACGCAAGACCAAAGCCTACTTATGAAGATCAAATAGCTAGTGTTAGCCGACGGAAATGTCAAAAGCACTCGCATTCGCATAGGCGAAAATGTGTGAGGACAATGATGAGATTCGAGGAAGCGAAAGAAGTATGTAAGGACCGCGACACCTGGCGCTTCGTCCTCTCTGACTACCCCGTTAGGGATACGACGTGAAGATATGTATGTATGTATTTCAAGAAAATTGACAAATCGGTTCAGTCGTTCTCAGGTTTTACACTTAGCAACTAGCAACGTTTCATTTTTCTTAATATATGAATTGCATGTTTTTGTTAAATACGTGCTTAGTCGCGTTTTAATTTTATGATTTCTATTATTTAATTCTTCTAATATAAAAAATATTGCTTACTTTTAAATGCTATATACCCCATTGTGATGAGTATGAAATCTCGTGAATTTGATAGTTCGTTATATATTTTTTGTTATATTACAAACGTCATATTGAATTTAAAAAAATAACCAGACTAAATCACACGCATAATTGAGAGAAATCCACTGATATTTCATCGTTAAAATGGGTGGAGTGGTTTTGGCTCTGCGAGGAACATATAAACATACATACATATACCTCTATACATATATATGTACTGCTAAAATTATAACCCTCCTCTTCATTACGCCATTGTTGGATTGGAAAGGAGCATAAATGCTAAATAAAATGACAAATTGATATCACTTTTAGTAATTGAGTAGAAGGCTTACAAGAGTACAGTGATAGTAAAGTGATATTAGGACTGAAGTAGATACTATATAAACTACATTTTTATATACGTAACAGTAATAAATAGATACATAATGGAATAAAAATCACGATATATGGTAATAGATTATAAAGTGCATTCAACAGTATAGAACGATAACGGTGCGCGCGTCGTTCTCAAAAAGGCGGGAAGATCGTGGAATCTGACCGCAGGCAGACGCCTGCGCCGCTTCCTGGAAATTAGGGATGCGTAGTGTTGTCACTACTTTGTAAATATCGATATAGAAGTCAAATCAGTTAATTAATTTTTATTATTATTATTCAAGTAAACCCAATTACAAGGTATTTTTGAAAGTCAAATCTACTTTAGTTCGGTTCAAAGAGAAAACTGGAGACTGAGAAGAACCGACAAGAAACTCAGTCAGGTATAATTTTTCCAACATCATTTTATTAAAATACAATATTCAGAAAGCTAGTTAATGCATGTGCAGAGAAGATCATTTCCAGACTATTGTTTTACCTTCAACGAAATCGTATATTTCATAATATGATTGTCTAATCAATGTACGTTTTATAACTAATCTAAATCTGTTTTCTGTTAATTGAGTGACTTCTTGAGGAACTTTATTATAAAAACGAATGCAGTTACCCAAAAATGAAACAAATTAAAATTGAAATCTGATCAACTAAACAAATTATGTGGTATTTTTAAACGCGTCAAACCTACCATAGATTAATAAATTCAGTAACTATTAGAAATAAAATTAATTCCAGTTCACATAGCTCAAAGAATTAAAATTAAGAATTAAGAGAATAACTTCAAAAGTTTTGTTTCGTTTTTAAAATTACTTCTTGCGAAACGTTGGAAGAAAAATCTAATCTTGCACACTAGTCAAACCGTGATCGTCCGTCTTCTCTAGACTATAATAATATTCGGCAAGATTGATGAAAGGTGGATTGTTGCAATAAAAAAGGAATCAGGAATCGTGATAAAAGGACAACGCAAATTCGAAGGTCTGTTTCATTTAGTAGGTGAAAGAAGATTAGCAAACCTTAGCACTTCGTGTTATCAATAAAAAGGTTAACGGTAATGCAAGAAAGACGCAGACCAGTCAGAGGCCATAACGCAAAAATATTTAGGAAGAAGAATTCATAGCTCTTAGAATTCTTCAATAAGTAGGTATTAGAATTAATTTATTATCGTACCCACGTGTTAGGGTAATTATTTGTAAGTCTATATTCGCTTTAATAACTCGAGTAGGATTGTTACTGTCAAATCTCGTATAAAGGAGATGCTTTCGAAACTGAATTGAACTTAAATTGAAACTCATTGAAATGAAAAATCTAATTATCTTGCTATCTTATCGTTACCACAATAAAGCAAATTGCAGTGGCTAGTTGACTGAAAAAACATAGATGTATATTGTATTATACATATATACATGTCCATATATATCTTCATGCTGTAGTCTTTAGCCTAGCCTAGCATCACAGTCCTTGCATATTTCTTTCGCCTTATCAAATATTACCATTCTCTTCACATACTTTCGTCAAGTTTATGCAAATGTTTTCGATATTTCTGTCAGCTAAGAGCGAACACTGGCTATTGGATCTTCATAAGTCAGCCTTGGTCTTCGTTGGCTTTCGCTACCACTCATTTTCCTTTGTAGATTTTTTCGTCAATCGTTCTTTACTAATTTTTTCTATGTGCTCGATCCGTCTTAGCGTTTCTTTCTTCATTTTTACAAAAACACTGTCATCCAATCTTATCATGCTGCGTATCACTTCATTGCTTATTTTGTCCGCAATGGTGACACCGCTCGTATTTATGAGAGATTTAATTTCCACGGAATTTATCTCACTTTCACTCGATTTCAGGCATATTCGGATCTCACTACAAATAATTTTGACACCAACACCGCATTTTACATTGGCATTTTGATAGTTTTAGATATATTTACACTGCCTAATAATGTGGACAAGGCACCGTTAACTTTATTGCCAATTCTTACCCGTCTCTCTACATCCAGCTTACATCTTCCGTCTCTCGAAGACGCGCTCCCCAGGTATACAGTTTCATTCACGTGTTGTAGACGTCTTCCATGTACCCGTATTTTACATTTCATCTGTAATTTTCTCTCTATTGTATTATATCTAATATGTACATCAATTTTGCGGGTTTAAACTAAGTTCTATGGTTATATAATGAGAATCACATAAAGAATTGGTATTTCTACTAATAAATTGGTAAATTGGTATTTCCTTTTATTGGTCGTTAACATTGCTACTTTTGTTTCATATTCTTTGTTTTTGACTGTTGGTCTTCCTTGATTATAAATAAATAAATAAAATCACTTGCAAATCACGTGTTTAAACGTAATTTCTGCATTACAAACAGATAATATTGTGATAGTCATACGTTTGTGCGGTCACAAACAGAGTTATCGTTTACTTTTAATTAAACAGTGACATATCGAGAGCGAGACTGATCGTGCACTCATAGTTTTATCTGAACTCTGTCACTACAAATAATATTGTTGTTGCAGGCCACAGTCATTTGCTGCACTCACAATTGTTATTTATTTCATTTATGCAAGATAATTTAAGAAACGGACAATATAATTAATAGCATATCTGTACACTGTACCTACTTTCGAATATTAAATTCTTAGTTCTTGACGTCTTTTGTTTTAATAATTTTTGTAATAATTCTATTCGGTTATAACCGGTTTCTATTACCACGTTTTAACTTTGTTTTTCATTAGTAAATATTAAATCATTCTTTACCGGTATAATTTCTTCTATTATTACAACAACGTAACAACGTTGTGATATTAATAACAGTGTTGTACATTTATTTAAGTATACATAGTAAATATTTTTTTGTCCATCGGTTCGTTAGTTCGAGATCGATAAAAAAATTAAATAGGTTTCGATAGTCCGAAGTCTCATCATTTGATTGCAAACAAAAATTTAAATTCGAATTTCAGATTTAAAGATATTAGTTAGTATTACGAAATAATAAGATAAGTGATAGTGTAGATATTGACTCGCGCCCCGCTCTACTCGATGCACGAGTGTTCGGTTGGGCTGCGTGCGCGCATTCCAACGCCAGCCGCCATCTTTAAACTACATTATTAACGTTTACGGCGGCTCGGCAAACATCAAGACTTTTTTCTCCCTTCCTTTGAATGCAACGGCACCACGCAGTGAGACGAATATATTTGTCTTTAATAATCCGAGTGATGAATTTTTGAGTTTACCGAGGAATATGTCAATCAGTGAAGGAAATGGTTAATCGATGAAGTCATAATCAGATAACATGCTAAGATTGAATACTATACTGGAATTCGACATAGCTATTTTCATGCGATTCATTTGTGGCATCTCATTATCAGTACTAGAGGTCGTCCTGTGGTCGAAATTTGACCATAAATATAAACTTATAATATAAACTCTTTGGTTTGATCCAAGGAGGTTATATTACATATGATCACAAACTATTATGAGTTTGACATTGAGTCTTTTTGACATTGGCAGTATGGACGTAAACATTGAACGTTTTATTTAATTTAATTTAATGTACTTATTTGTAACACATATTACATCAAAATTTTAGCTTTCTCCAGTTCTTCTCCATATAAACTTTAAATGTACAAAATTTAACACTCCTCCGTCCGCTCCATTTTCTTAAAAAAGGAACCAAAGTTTTCGCTTCACTTATTAATATATACCATAGATTTTACTCTGTAACAACCAACAACAATTTTGTCAAATTAGTTTTATTGAAGTCAAATTGTGGTATTACCCAAAGTATTCATTATCTTTTAATATAATATTTGCATCATTACAAATGCAGAAGTAATCTTTAAAATTATTTTTCTAATAAGTATAAATTTATTCAATTTT
This sequence comes from Zeuzera pyrina, assembly GCA_907165235.1. NCBI lineage: Eukaryota > Metazoa > Arthropoda > Insecta > Lepidoptera > Cossidae > Zeuzera > Zeuzera pyrina. The sequence goes on from OU015628.1 coordinate 23,691,275, forward strand.
CTTTTTTTCTTTACAATTATTTCTAATTGAGTAAATACCTTGCATTGAAAGGAAATATATCTATATAGCTGATTAATTCCACGGTTCTCATTGTAAAAATACACCAGGGGGGTTATTCACATACGTCGGAAACTTTCCGTGGCGGAGAGGCCGATCGTCGAAAAGCATAAATTCAATCCGACAGTTTAGATTTGTGAATACGACTATATATGATATGATACATATATAATATAAATATAATACGATTTCGGATTTGTGAATCCTGTATAGATAAAGTCATCGAAAAGTTTTCTGTCGGATACGGAAAGTTGAGTTTCCGACGTTTGTGAATAACACCGCTGATCGAATTGTTGAATCAGTCTATAATGTCAAAATTCTCGTTTTCAGCCAATCGAAGTAAAGTTGTGAACTAATGACTTAATCGATGTTATTGTGACAATTGCTTAAACTGAGAAACTAATATATTATGAAAATGCAGGTGTTTCTATGCAACACTATACTAGAATCGTTGCTCATAAGCTTTTAGATCTACTTATTTCCCAATATCAATATCTACATACATAAAAATTAAGACCGACGAAGAAAATCTACAGAGCGAAAGTGAGTGGTAAAAAAAGCCAAGGAAGACTTAGGACCGACTTATGAAGATCAAATAGCCAGGGTGTTAGCCGACGGAAATGTCAAAAGCACTCGCATACCTAGGCGAAAATGTGAGAGAATGATGAGATTTGAGGAAGCGAAACAAAAATGTAAGGACTGCGACGCTTGGCGCTCCGTCCTCTTTGACTACCCCGTTATCGTCCCGAGGATATGCATAAAAATGAAACTTCAGTGTGTTTGGGGTCGCAAAATTCAAAAAGTAGTCAGGCGATTGACTTCAAATTTTGGCACAATGTTACATTCAATAACGCACGTGTTTATAATATATCTGTGGTATATATTAATATCTGAAGTAAAAACTTTGGTTCCCTTTTTAAGGTAATTGCAATGTAACCTCCTTGGATCAAACAGTCGCACAGATTAGATTGTCGCCAAAGAGTTTATAATATAAATTTATATTTACGGTCGAATTTCGATCACAGGGCGACCTCTAGTATAAATAAAAATGTAAATGTTCGTGTTTGGTAATTAAATGTTCGGAAGAGTTAGTATGGTATAGTATCAAACTTCTTGCATGTCTCGTATTAATGAAACTCATCTTAAACGTAACAGGAAATACCCTCGTCACAGGCAATCAATGCTAGTTGGGGTGTAAAGCTATTGCACCGGTATTCCCCTTCCAGCATTCATCATTGGATTTTCCGGAACTCCAGACGAATTTTTCCCCTTTAATGCTTGAAGGCGTCAACCGTCTGAAAGGCCATAATACATCATTAAATGTATTTTCTCCTTTCTATTATAATCTCTGTGAACATTGTAATCCATTGCGTTATATTAGAATTTATAAATAGGATGAGCAACTTTTTCGTCAATTTTGGAATTATTAATATCCTAAAGAGTCAGATAATGTAATATTTAAATGCAGATGATAGAAAAACAAAAATATCCATGAGAAAATAAGTAATGATAATATAAAAGCCATGATTGCAGACTTCCTGTTATAAGAATGTAAGATTAGGAGAGATAATCTTAACAACTTAACTTAAGGCTGAAATAATAACATACAAACAACATTTAATCCCAAAAAGACGAATAAATGAATTATATCTTAGTCAAAACGATGTATTTTAAAATGTCTATTTGTTAGCAAATCAAAATTCTATACCAGTAACCCGTTTTGGGTACAACTGAGTTAGTGAATGGAGGCGACACAATTCGACCCTTCCTTTTTTCCGATACGACGACATTGACATTCCGTTCGGGTCCATTACAGTTCTCACGTGCTTCTCCGAACCCATTCATTCCATTTAAAACACAACAAAATTACTGGCGCTGTCGTCGGAAATAGTTAACACCCGAAAATGGCTCTTGAGTTTTGGATGGCTAAGTAAAGTTAAAATTTTTAAAACACGTTTGCCGTGTTAAGTGATCCGCTCCCTCCTCTCTGATATCAGTCCGGTGTGGTGATAACGTTGCTCGGTATCCATTAACGTTATCGTTGCGTTATCGTGGCGCCGGCGCCGCTCGTTCGCCGCAAATAAAACCAGGCACTTGCCTGTCTTTCCTCTTGTTAGGTGGGTGTCCACTTACCTTTTACGGACTCTAATGTTCGCTGTTAGTGTATTTGTTTTCTGTACACGATTTTACGGAGTCACATTTACAAGAATGTGCTCTCTATATAATTTATCAACACTATCAAAAATACATATTGTAATAATGATAAGTAGTATTTGCTTAAAGCTATGTAATGTGTTCTTATTATTTTTAAAATGCACAGTTACTTAATTAATTACAATTTTACAATAAGATACTAGTCAATGTATATTCTTTATTACTCTTAGATAATAATTAAGCATACCTAATATCGTTCAGGTTATGTATGTTGAGGCGTTGGACTCAAAAAGTAGTTAGAAACATGTTTTCTAAATTCCATCGATTGAAATCGATCTGAAACCTCTTTCCTTAAAACGATATGATCTTTCTTTCTTATTAGAATTTAAGGACAATTTCCTACTACCTCAGATATTAGCACTTGATGTAAAATAATTTATATGAACAATTTTATACGGTCTGCCTCTTGTTTAGTATGTCGTCGGATAGGAAATGAAACAGTAATGCATCCGACGCGGCCTTATCGATGCACTCTTATGAGAAAGAGGTTTTTTAAGTTCCTTCAGCCCCTAATAAGCGACGAGATAACTCAAAGGCTTGTTTATTAGAGGTGTGCCTTTTTATACGTCATCGTTTGATTTATGTGCGTTTTATGTTTCGATATATGTGGACAATATTATTGTTCGTATCTACATATGTGGGTGACTAATACAGTGTGGCCTCACTCTTTTCGGTGTTAAATGGCTTTGATGCTGTTTTAAGCTTTCTTTACTGTTTTAGTTGAACCAGTTTACGTTATAATTTTATCATTAAACTATTCTATTGGTCATACGTATATATTTTATTGTATGTAATTTAATTTACCTGTATCTATCGCTCGTGTTATATTAAATATAGCTTTATTAAATCTGTGTTACGTTCTAACAAAACTTCTGTATTACATATCTCTACAAGGACTTATCCCGCCGCGATATTTCTCGAGTCTTTCCTGAGATCACGTAATAAGTGCCATTTCCGCAGCATTTCATCTAAATACCACGCATTTAGAAAATCACTGTTTTGTCTAACCAATTTCTCCAAATAAATAGTAACCTGCGTTCAAGTGCAGTGTTGTTATTATTATTTTAATAATGAGAGACGATGTGAAATCGACTCGACTGTTCCAAAGATTACAAGCATGAGATGTACAATCACAGTTGACCATTTTTATTATGCAAAAAAAATAGTTAATTCTTATAATTTTAAAGCGGTTAACAATAAAGCGGTCGTAGTTCAGTACTTTGAGGATGCTACACAGGACAGTGACCTCGGTTTAAACTTCGTCATAGAACCACTATCGCGTGTGACTCCATATAGAAACTCATCATTAGTTGTAAGAAATAACAAGAATATTATTGATTTTGAGTTGTCAATGTTATTGGATGCTTTCCTGATTTGTGTGTGTTTCATTTTGCCAAGTTCGTTCTGTGAGCTCTACAATTTAAGCTTAAGGTTTAGTTTGAGGCCATACAGTTAATGTGATTGTCTGTTTAATAACGAAAATTGTTTTTTAAGTGGTATGTCTAAGCATAAAAACCATCAATCGACTGCATTTAAGACGACGCATTGGAAATTTTGACGGCAGGGATCTCAATTTGTTTTTAGTGACTACAAAACGTATAAAAATGATATTTGGTAACCTAATTTTTCATTTCATTGTCTTTATTTTGCCAGTTGCGATACACAATTGGTTAAATTTTATAACACAAAAAAAAATTCGAAGAAACTTCTATTAAATTAATTATTTATTATTATTAATTCTATTAAAACAGAGATTTACATTTTTCAGAGTAACGGGACCGGTTTGTGTTTCTAAATTTTCTGTATAGTTATACCTAAACGTATTCTTCAAAATGCCAGTTGGATTATATTCAATTCATTATAGTTTTAAAATAAACTAAAATAATTGTTTTTTCGTATTTTTCGTAAGTTAGCGCGCACACATTTGCATGGCGCAGAAGCTCTATTTCAGGTTAATTTATTGTTATTCAATGCGTCGCCTTAATGTTTATATTCTATTAGTGCTAGTATCGAAAATTCTGGTGAGCCTATTCCTGGAATTACATACTTAAATGTTTAGTTAGACAAATAATCTAATTTATATTCTGTAGAGCAAAGATGAATTAGTTGTGTAATGTGTTTTAGATGGAAATACTTTTATTTCTAATATTCTCGACTCTACTTACTCTCTAGTTGTTATGTTTGCTTGGACTCAATGATTCATTTAGGCCACTGAGTTATTCACAGAAACTGTAACTTCCATAGTATTGTTTATTAACTGCTTTATATATAGGTACTATATAAATACCTCGTGTGTTTTAGCATCTTCTTTCAATTGACCAAGTAATATGCAGACCATTCGTTAATTTTAACCTTTTTATTATTTTTTTCACGCTTTTCTCTAATTGGATATGGCCAGAGACATTCTGTTCTAGCTCTCCATTAGGTTAATAGAGCATTTCTGATTTATTTGTTTCCAGTTCTTCAATATGATATTAAGTGTAAAGTTTATCGCTGACTTTAAACACATCTATTATTGAAGTTATTTAGAAAGATATGTTTACTGACAAAGCAAATATACAGAGTGAGAGTGAGTGGCGGAAGCTAAAGACAGACAAGACTGAATTATGAAGATCAAGTTAACAGAGTACTAGTTGAAAAAAAGCGTGATGAGGTCTGAAGCGGCGACAAAAGTATGGAGAGACCACGATACTTGGCGCTCCATTCTCTCTGTCTATCCTATTAGAAATATAAAACGAATATGTGTGTGTATTCATTTACATATTAGGTATGTAATATGTTTATGATTCGAACTGCAATTTAGCTGTATTTAACTTTTTGTTACGAGTTGTTAACAAGTAATAAAATTCTTCATAGTTACATAACACTATATAGTGTTTCTGTACATATATGTGTCGAATTTATTTATGTTGTATTTCTAAATGAAAACAGTGTCTATACAACGCCTTTAGGATTGTAAATTGTAAACACGTTGCGGCGAAATAAAATGCTGTTGTGTCAGTGTGTCAACTCGCTTTGTGCATTTCCATTTACACTGTACGATTGGGAACGAGTAAAACTAATATTTAACCCGTGCACGATAACATGAGATTTGAACCTGGAGACGTAGTGTTTGTAAGGTGCAAGAAAAACATGGCCGACAACTCTACGTAAAAAAATTGTTTGGCGTATTTTTGTTCACAAAACAATGACGTCGCGTAACGACGTTAATACTCGCAATCGACAATGTAACAATTTATAAAAAGAATTGTGGAGCACTTTTAGCGGTAGAGTAAACTAAGAATCGTCAGTCAAATGTTTGACGCAGTTTCTATCGAGTACCGAAGTATAAATTCATGGTAGAGGTGTAGATCTCAAGAGCAATATTGTGCAAGGTACGCGACGCTGTTACTGTGATTACACAATTTATATTTTTCCAGTTGTTCATAAGTTGATAGAAATATTCTACGATAATAAAACTCTTTCTTCAAAAGTGTTTTTAAAATTAGATTATCATAAAAAGTTGCTTTGTAAATATCGTCCAAGATAATTTGCTATTTGGTTATCTTTTCACATTTTATATTCGATAGGAAGAAGAAATAAAAAGATAGGACGCAGGAGTGAGTTTGGAGCATAATACATATTGACGTGTATATTTCTTTCGTTTGACGTTTGACGTGTATATGTATATTTGAAAACTAAAAGTGAACCAAGAGATAGAGCATATAGTGATTATTGCAATTTATAAAAGCCATAAGTTATTGACTCGTTATTACCTAGTCCGTTTAACCATCTTCGAGCCCGCGCGTTATTTGAATTTTTGTGTTTATATACCCTGAAACAAACATCTCCTGAAGATGTATACTTAAACATGTATCTAGTGTAATGTAATTTATATTTTATTCCAAACTTGTAAATGCTTCTAAAAAATGGCGATGAACCTTACTTAAGAACAGGTGTTTCTAAATATATTACATAATAGGGTTTAGTAGTCTGTGGGAACCTATTTGTGAAAAGATAATGAAATACTCACTATGGATAAATCACATACATATATATAACGACACGTTTTTTCTTATTCAGTATGAACAGACTATCAAGACAATTGAGTGATCAATTTGTATAATACAGTTATATTTTTTGTTAATGAGATTTGAGGAGGCAAAAGAAATATCTAAGGACGGCGATGCTTGTCACTATCCTCTTGTATGTATATTTTTATTTATCTTCCGCTCAAAGTTTCTAATTTGTTGATCGACATGTATTTTGTTCAGCTACTCAGCATTGAATTCTGGGTGCTGGGTAGCTGACCGAGTCTATGTTCTTATTTCCTATCCCAAGCCAGCGTGGAAGATTAATAGAATATAAGACAATTTTTCAGTGACCAAAAAAGAATCGCTAGCCAAAACAAACTATAATTTAAACATTAATTTAAAATACAACTGGACATATTACGGTATATTTTTATATATTTTGATGTTCAGACAGGGTATGCTAATTTATATTTCCATTTAGTACCCAACTGATATCGTACATTTTAGCATGTTAATATACTTAATAGCTGTGTGTGACAGATTTAATAAGATAGGTGTGTCCTGTCGTAACGTCGTTCCGTGTGGTGTAAAAGTCACTGCGGCGGTGTCATTGAGCTTTCAACTATTCGGTTGGACTCTCGCTTAGTCTTGAATGTGAACCACGTTCTCCTCGTATTACTCTGTTGTTTGTAATGCTTCAGTTTTTGTATAAATGTGTATATAACTATTTACGTACACTTGATGTAGTTAATTGCGTAATGATAATTTAATTAATAAATAAACCGTTACGTAGAACGTTTTATTTACTACTTTTAACTTTACTTTGACTTAAAAATTGGAATAGAATTGTCGCCCGAATCACGGGCAGTCTTATATTAATTTAATAACTATATGCTGTAAAAAAAATTAAATGCCCATAAAATTATCTATTTCTATACTAATATTACAAAGAGAAAAAGTTTGATTGTTTGTAATTGATAAACTCAAAAACTTACGTAACAACTACTAGATCGATTTCAAAAGTTCTTTCACTTATTGAATGCTACATTATCAGCGAGTAACATGGGCTGTATGTTATTTTCAAAAAAAATTCTACCCGTGCGAAGCCAAGGCGGGTCGCTATAGTTTATGATATAAAAGTACAATTCCATATATAAATACTACATAATATCTGCTGTCATCGCGACCATGACATTTACTCTATGCTGTAAAAAATCTTCCCATGGTTTAAATGTTAAAGTTAAAAAAAATAGTGTAATAAGTTAATAACTATAACTACTACTTTTAAAATTTACAGTAGTTCATAAAGTAGTCAACTTGTTGTGGAGACTATTAATTTTTAATTTTACATGAATTAAATTAGTAAAACTAAATTTATAGTGGGTACTATTAATCTTGTTTAATCTATATAAATAAAAATCAATTGCGGGATGTATGAAAGATCATCACTTGAGAACTCGATCGGCTTGACCGATTATTTCGGTGGTCGTTATTGTCAGGACAAGGTTCGTATGAAAGACAACTTGTGGAATATCCACCAAAGGTCGGAAAAGTGGTATTTTTGTATGTAAATCTCATAAAAAAAAGTTTGGTATGTTACAAACAGTTAACATCCCACCCGGATGCAGCCGGAGCGGATCGCTAGTATAAAATATAAATAATAGGCTGTGGTTTGATTACTAATTAATTATCTGTGTCTTACTATTGTGTAATAATATGCCCTCTTGAAAACTAATATTGTAATGCGCAGCATTGGAAATTTTGACCGCAGGGATTTCAATTTTTCTAAGTGACTACAGAACATATGAGTGATATTTGGTCCCCAGATTCTTCATTTCATGGACTTCATTTTGCCAGTTGCGATACACGATTGGTAAACTTTTGTAAGACAAAATATATATCAAAGTAACCTCTTTTAAAACAGAGATTTACATTTTTCGGAGAAACGGGACCGATTTATGTTTTTAAATTTTCTGTATAGTTTATTCTAAACATATCCTTCAAAATGAAAGTTGCATTTTTAAAAATTATTATAGTTTTTAAAATAAACGAAAATGATTGATTTTTCGTATTTTTCTTAAGCTAGCGCGTGCAAGTTTGCATAGAGCAGAAGGTATATTTTAGATTAAATTATTGTTTATATTAGGGATCGCGTTCAGCGTTGGGAGATCGCTGAGATTTCTTATAATATTAATATTGTTGTACTAATGTTGTTTTTCTGTTTTTCTTTTATAATAAGTAGACGCGATATAGACATAATTTTAAATATAATAAGTTGTTATTGTGAATTACTAATTCCGTTCTTTATTTATGTATTTCCAGATTAATAATAAGTATTGTTGTTAGTAACTCTATGAGTAAGTTATTACGTATTTAGGGTATTTTGTAAACTTGGGAAATTGTTAGAATATCCTCGAGATCTCGCAGAGTGTTTACAATAATATAATTGTTATGCATTCATTGTTATTGTAACGGAACTCATTATAATGTAAACTCGTGTTGCACGTGGAACGGTTTGGTTCTACCTAGCATCTGAATCTAGCTCCGTTTAGGAAAGCCATCGGCATGCTGAGTGAAGACTTCATTCTTCTAGGAGACATCCTATATATACCTCACATGTCCCATATATGTCGACAGACTTGAATGGATACGTAGGATATTATATTGAGATATAATTAAAAGACGTGCTTTCGCTAGCTCGTGTATTTCTCCACTGATTTATTCGTTGACATTCAAAAATGCCATAAAATTATTATCAAGCAGCAACACCTTCAAAATAATAGTGTTACCATCCGTTAACTATTATAATTATAAGTTTATAACAGTTAATCACGAATATTGACAATACCTACCATGAGGCTCGCGACTGTATTGTAAATCTTATCGTTCAACGATTTTTGGGTATATATTTATGTTAATAAACTTTCTCAATTCTTAATTACAGTAAAGAAAATGGTTCTGATCTTACATACGAGCATTTTAGCGCTATTCTACGAATTTCTACAATAAATATGAAAGCAAATGTTCCACAAATACAGCCTCAAGAATCACATTATTTTTTAATTTCAAACTTCTTATTTTATTTGTCTGTTTTATTCTCTCAATTTGTTTTTGTCATTGTTTAACAACAAAATAAGTGGAATTATGCTGAATAAAATTTAAAAGTAACTGTTCGTTTTTTTGCATTTTCAATATTAGTTACTATTAGCTCGTTAAAAGACTGCCGACCGCTGTATAAAAATAAGTACAATGTAACGAAATAATATTTATCAAATTTACAATAACTACAAGTTAATTTTAAGGTCAAGGATAAAAAAAAAATACCGCGAGAATCCATGAAATAGCAGATTGAAAAATTTTCCAATCAATTTCAAAACTCATCCTGTATCTGTACGTATAGTTTATATAGAGAAGAACATTACATATGTTGTATGTAGGTACGTACATATGTCTTACAAGTTTTGCCGACCTTGATTTGATCTCTAATATGCTAATACATGAATAATATTATATACTACTTGTATGTAAATGTGTTTATGTAACGTTTTGTAGTCGTTAAAAATTATTATATTGATTCAAAAAATAATATAATTCGTATATACTATATACCTAAAAACCTGTAAAAATTCGAAAAGTCAGAATTTAAAAGCTGCCTACGTACGGAACTTTTCTTTATGCTTTTTAAAGTTAGTAATAATTTATTATCTAATACTTTATATCTTTTGGTGGTTATCATCAGATTTTCACTTGCCAACAGAGATAAAACTACTTTTTAGCAGCATTAATGCCTAAGATCCCTTCAGATGTCAAATTCAGAATTGAATATCCGAAGTATGGCTGGACCGATATTCACAAAATATAGCGTTCTCGTCAACCGCAGCTTTCAAACAAAAAAGTCGCATGGCATATGTTTAGTGTTTATTCTCTTTAATACTAACGAGTAGGCATTGAATTTATACGGCAATAAATTTCATTCAGCCTCGCTACAGGTTACAAATTGATTATACAATGAAAGAAAAAAAAAATCGAATTTGTAATTACGTCACATTTTTTTTCCATTTTTACAAACTGTAAAAATGGAAAAAAAATGTGACATTTACAGTTGGAGAGTAAGGTATGGGAGAACTTGTCTTTCAACTGCAAAGTTAAGTTTGTTTTTGAATCCGACATATTTTTTTTAAACACATACATAATTCAAATACATTGTTGTATGGTGGTATGGATATAGAATCCTCTGTACGCGAGTTCGACTTGCACTTGGCCTTTTTTTGTTTTATTTGTAATCCATACTGTTAAGGTGTGGAAAACCTATCTATCGCCGTTGTTTGTCTTTCAATTAGGACATTTTTAAAGCAATAGATGTAACTCCTCAAGATTGATTACTTTGTCAAGACCTTCGCTCGTCATATAAAAAAATATTCATGTAATGACAACGCGATGACAAATTATTTTTTAAGAATCTAATACTAAAAGTTTGAGTCATATTAACTTGATATCTAACTTGATATTCATTTCCTGTCTTGTTATAAAATAGATACGAATACGCGTAGGGGTCTACTTGTGTGCGCGCGCGCATGTGTGTGCTTGCGCAGGTGTCCAGACTTGTGATGTCATACGTGAACTTGACGGACTGGTCTCTCAAAAAGTCTGCTCGTTACTATTTCGACTTTTGGATGTTTTCCTTATGAACCTGTTAAATGTTTTTTATTTATAACTTTTTATTGGAACTACAAGTTTAAAGTTGATTTATTTTAAATACTTATGATATTTTGTGTAATATAAAGTCATGAATACATACTTACTGTATACATAACGTGACCATTTTTTTTGCTTCGATCCGGGGTTCTCTATTCCTTCCGGAACATACCTTACGGGACATAAGTGAAAATGTTTTTTTACAGAAAATATTTTTTTATTGAGTAATTAAGTGTACAAAGAAAATGTTAGAAAAGTAAACTTCTTTATATTTGTCGGACGAGCAATTTTTTCTAAAAATGTCGAGTCTATTTTTAAGATAAGTACACAGTAAGTGGAGACACAATTTCGGTAATAAAAATTGCCTGAAGTATTACGATTCCTAGTCCATATTAATTAGTAAGAACACTCTTTCTACGGCCGCGTTTCTACCCGGCAAACATAAAATATACTCACTATTGTTCGAAAATTCGAATGAGACAGTATCGCTGCACTTCGCGAGTTTAATTAATGGTATCATGAGGCATGCAAAGCTCCTTTACCTCTATGAAAAATTGGAATGGGCCACTCATTAGTACGATTCTCGGCGCGCAAATTCTTGTATTCTTAATACACCGTTCCACAGTACTAGAGCTTTTGAGGGCAGCTTCCGCTATCAGGCAACTAAATGCTGGAACAACCTACCACCACCTTTAAGAAAGTCATTATCACAGCCAGTTTCTAAATATCATCTGAGGAAGTGGTTGTTACACAAACAAAGTTTACCCTGATGGCGTGAGAGGCTTTCACTGCCCTTTACACTTGTATGTGTATGTATATGTATTTACACACATTATGTACTCGCATATGTATATTTGCATATTTATTTATGTATACATATACTTATTATGTTTAAATAATTGTATTACATATTTACCTGTTTATTTCGGTCTGTATCATTTTTTATTTATTGTATATTTTAATTTATTATATTTTTTAAGGCATCGCCTGAAAATCAGCGCCTCGCTCCCTTGAGGTGGGGCACTATGCTAAGGCTCTTGCCTTCTTCACTGCCATACACTGTTTATTCGTGTTTTTTTGTGACTGCTCAGACTCTTTGCTCAGGCAAAGACTGTTCACTTTATACTGAGCAGTGAAATAAATTGTTGTTTCTTTCTTTCTTTCTTTAAATAACCCTAGCATACATACTTCTGACGCCTCCTCAAATCTAATGATTCTCCTAACACATAGTTGGACTTTTTGGCGGGAACGGGAGAAGTGAGGTTGACATTTTGTTTAGATTTTCTATTTTTTACATTTTTGGGAGTTTTAAAGTACAATAGTGATTGTGTATTGTGTTTTAAAGTTCTGTATAAGTGAAAAGAATGGAGTAGGTCTAAATAAACATGTGTAGCTGAAGTTCTCATGCTCTTCCAAGAAGTCCTTTATGACTTCAGTAAAGCCTACTATCACTTTACTGGAGGTGTTTTACGATAAGAAAAAACTAATATATTTGTGGTTCTACTTATTAATACGTGACATTGGCAAATGCGATAAACTTTGCGCCATGCCAGAAAGAAAGAAAAAAAGACAGTTTGTTCGCTTCTGTCTCAATGTTTTCAATGAGCGAGTTTACATCGACAACTTTTGTTCGTTTCAGAGCATAGTGAGAAAACAGAAGATGCCAGGCGGACTGATCACGAGCGGCTACCCACTGGATCCCTCGCCACTGACGGCGAAGGTACATACTTTTATATTTAACTAGCTTTAGACTGCGTCTGCGTCGAATTAAAAAGTAATCTATGTTCTTCCCCTGGATTTAATCTACCTCTAAGCTAAATTTCATCAAAATCAGACTCGCGTTTATAATGTTAGTATCTATGGATTGCTAAAAGTGATGACATAGCATAGAAATAGGGCTAAAATAGTATCAAAATAAAACGGTTCATTCTATTTTCACTTATGACATAAGAGAAGCTTAATAATTAATGTTTTTCGACCATATGTGTGAGGTGGGCTGTCAAAGGTTCGCCTAGAAGTTGACGTCACGTTTTTTGATAAATCTTGTGATAAATTATTATATGTGTCAAAGTGAAATGGAAACAAGTAATACTAGTATTTCTTGGTTCGCTCGCTCGCACTCGCCACGACATTACAAAAACTGAGTAAGAAAGCCATCGCTGAAATTTTATTACAGCCCAGCTTCTGTACTCGTATTCATATAACACTCAGACTCTAACCCAATTTAGAAATTTTTCATAAATCGACCTAACCAGGATCGAACCCGGGACCCCAGCTTTAAAAGAAGATCAGTCAGGCCAGTCTATTATAATCCAGTCATTAATCATAAACGCTGTCATTAATAATAAATTATAACAAGGTTAAACTTATAGGAACAAATTTTTGTAAATTTCCATCATTTTTTGTTCATAAGTTTGAGTATGGTATAGGGTTGCCAACTCCTGTTTTATGTCTTAGAGGATTTGATAAAACTACTTAAAGGACATAGTATAAAAATAAAGAGTATCATATTATTTTTAATAAAATGCTATTTTGATATCAGCAGGGACATTTATTAATAAAAATAAAAAAACAATGTTACGCAATGTAACATAGTTTGTCGGTAATCGAAGCGAAGTAAGTAGTATTTAACTAGTATTTTTGTATTGGTAAGCATACTTGGAATTTTAGCTGCTCTAAGAGCTTCTTCTTTTTCTGTAATCATATGTATCATATAAAAAAATGTTTGTATTTCATGTTGAAGTACGATTTCATTTATAGTTCTGTTTTTAAAGTGTCAATATCTAACTAATTTTGGTTTTTGGTCCACGTATTTATATACAAGGAAAAAATTCTTTCGGCTTGTGCGTTAGAAACTGAGATGGAAAATATGTATTTTGCCATACACATGCGTTAATTTTTCCCAAAAAAAAGGACAAAGCCTATTAAAAATTTTGAATATGGGGACAAGAACAATTTTAGGGTCCGAAATAGAGGATATCCTTTAAAATAAAGGAAGTGTGGCACCCCTAGTATAGCAGGAGGCTGTCATAATTATTCCATGTTTACGTCGCGTTTATTTATAAGGGCCTCATAGGTCGTGTAAATGTATAATGTATTTTTGTATGTAACTACATGACTTGATCAACTATTAATTATACTGGTCGGTTAGTTTCTCGGACCAAGAAACAATGGATGGATCCCTAATAAATTGCCGTTTTTATCACCGTGTGTCAAACGAATTTCCGTGTCTCTTTCTATCTCATTAAGCGTAATCACGAGTAAAACAATTAGCGATAGTAAGAATGGGAACCTCGCACTATCAGTGTAATTCGTGTCAGCTTATGATCTGTCAGCGACTCTCGCTGACAGATCGTTTCAGAGACATCGATGTACTCACCTTGTCCTCCTTTCTTCATGGCAAGGCGCACAGTTTAGCGTATTTGCTAAATTCACATTTTAATAAGTAGAATCACAAGTAAACTAGTTTTTTCTTGTCGTAAAACTCTATCCAGTAAAGTGATAGTAGGCTTTACTGAAGTTACAAAGGACTTCTTGGTAGAGCGCGAGAACTTCAGCTACACATGTTTATTTAGACCTACTCCATTATTTTCACTTACACAGAACTTTAAAACATAATATACTATCACTTTTGTACTTTAAAACTCAAAAATGTAAAAAATAGAAAACCTAAATAAAATGACAGCCTCACTTCTCCCGTTCCCGCCAAAAACTGTTTGCCCTCCTTATACATCTTTGAAAACATAATGTACACTAGAAAAAGTAAAGATCAAGATCTATTTTAAAAGAAATGTCGTGATCAACTAGTTATTTCCAAATTTAATTTATAAAAGTCAAGTAGTTCATTCTTCAGTAACTGTATCGGTTATTATAAGTTTTTTTAAGAAATCACTCGATTCACGAAAAAGAGATTTAAACGTACATTGATAGGAAAAGCATACTATAAAATAAACGATATGATTAAAGTCAAAACCATAGTCTGGGAATAATCCTGATGTGAATGTACTGAGTTTATAATATCTAGTACTTAAAAATCAATGTTTTTTTGTTTGTGTTTTATGGGCTGCCATACCATTCATTTGATTGCGGTGTTTGGTATTGATATAGCTTGAATTCTGAGGAAGGACATAGGTTATTTTAAACATAAAAAAGCGGACGACGTTGCGGGTATTAGCTAGTTATATTATAAAATGATGTTAAAGAAATGATACACGACTGAGTGTCTTGTTAGTTCTTCGCAGTGTACAGGTTTTCTTTTCAAACGTAAGATAGATTTAATGTTCAAAAATACATTGCAATTGGGTTCATCTGAACAAATTGATTTGACTTTGACTTTGAATCTTCGTATTGCGGTTGGCACTACAGATTACATTAATTAATTGTACAAGTAACGGTGAAATATCACCCTCTCACAGAATATTGGCATGAAATAACACTATCTGTTGTTTCGTTCGATGAGTGAGAGGGCCATCTATTCCTAGTTCCCTAAACGCCACCAACGCACCCATGATTCTCCGGATGTTGCAAGTGTCCATGGGCGGCGATTGGTTTCTCTCCATCAGGTTACCCGCTTGCTCCTTTGCTACCTCTTTAAAAAAAAAAGTAAAAATCACACTTGACACATTTTGTTTACACCAGAAACCGATAGGAATTATATAGAATTATGACAATGGAAGTTACGTACTTTGGCTCCTAGTATACTTCTGTCTACCCTTGTGAAGTTTCGTTAGAAGCGTGAAGATGCATATCAAAATCGTTACAATATTGCTATCATTTTCGTACCCATATTAAACCCATCATTACCCCAATATACCATGTGTCTGGTGGCGCTTAACCTTGACGATCGATCGCGTCCCGACTGAGCGGCGCCATGCCACCACCACATACCACCATATACCACCACAGTGCTTTGCGGCTTTGTATAAGATTTTAATAGAAAGTACCATATTCGTAGTTTTGTTTGAAAAAAGTACTATCTGGAATATATTGCTTTTTTCAAGTTATAGGGAAATTTTTTAATTAAGAATCATAATTCTTTATGAATTTTTTACAATTATACAAGTAAAGTAGAAGGCACTGAATTACAATGTAGAGTAAAGGAAGTAAGTTATAACTACATAAAAGTACAAATATACTGCGGTTGCCAGTTGGCAATTGGCAAATTATTTATTTATTTATTGATTTCGTGACTTTAGGGGTGGCTTGGACCAACTATTTAATAGTTGGTGCAGCGAGATGTCAAATCCTTAAATCGAGTTTAGATAATTGGTGCAAGCTGCCCTAGATATACCAATGATTTAGGGATGATTGATGAAAGCAGTATTTTCCATAGATTCTTTTTCTTGAAACAGTATAGTTACTATAGTTATTACAGAGCAAAACAAAGTGTATGAAATAAATTAAACAAAATATATGAATTTGTTTATACATATAAAATACTAACGTCGAGCATAATTAAGAATCATAATTCATTTTATTTGTTCTTTTTTGTACTATTTTTTTAACCACTTTAAAAAATGGAGGAGGTTCCCAATTCTGTTGCATTTTTTTATATGTTTGTTACCTCAGAACTCCGTCGTTTATAAACCGATTTAGAAACTTCTTTTTTTATTTGAAAGGATATACTTCCAGATTAGTCCCATTTAAATTTCACTGGTATTGAAGCCTGGACTTCAGAGATACACCAAATAACGCAAACTGCTTATAAACTTTATTTATTTGTATTGATTACTCTCTTGTATTTCATTGCGCATCAGAATTAGAAAGGAAGTTAATTGTAGACCTTCTTAGATATTTATTTATGCCAAGGGTCACTCAAAAGAGAGAAATAAATAAAATTTAATAAAAAAATAAACCAACTTCAAAAAAAACCACTGAAAGGTACGAAATAACTATCCTTTACTAATCAGAACTCAAGTACAAAAATAACTTTATAAATACGATAAAAATACCTATATAACTAAATTTGACAGTTATGGAAGTCACTTGCTCATTATCATGAATAACAAGAAAGGTACAGATTTTGTAAAAATTATACCAATGCTGGGGCTGTTACAAATGACCAAAAATTCTGCTCATACATAGTACTTGAACGGTACCAATATACAAAGATGTAACATGGCATATTCAGCCTATCTACACTATAGCGAACAGCGAACCACTCACTGATTGACATCACGAGATCTCCGAAACTATAGGTCCGATTGACTTGAAATTTAGGATAGTTACTCCTTTCACGGTGTAGACTGTAGACGCTCACTAAAAACGGATTATGCAAAACTCTTGTCTAAAATGGCTTTGCTACCCGTGCAAAGCCGAGGCGGGTCGCTAGTTATTTAATAAAATCAATCAATAATGTTGTATGAAGAAACAACTTGAATATATTATTATACAGTGTAAGAAATGTAGCTGCTTAAATTAATCTTCAATGTTCATTTATGGATCAGAGCCCGTGACCCCTTACTAACTCGTTCTGCTATCTGTGAATTTCTTATACTTATTTTGTCCTTTTAAATGTCATTTTAATGATATAATTAGCGGCTAATTAACAATCGATATCAGAAATGATTATATAATCCAAAAAGTTTTTGAGATAACCTTACTTATGACCCGGCTGCCAAAATGTTTAGCGTTTTAAATAAGATTGCTGAGGCGGGCACACGTCTCATGAATGTGCAATTGAAATATATATTTCTTTATACATTTTTCTATCGACTGCCTAAAACCATAACGCAATTTATGTATTTTCGTTCGATTCTTTTTTTTCGGGATGCGATGCCTTTTTGAGAGATTTTTAAGTATTTCTCCTAAATTACTTGGGTAAGTTACATAAAATTGCGGCTAATAGGAAGACAATGCAGTTTACTAAATACTGGCTAAATGATATTTTATTATTTGAATTAATATTCCAGTTATAACGATAAATGTCTCGTTCGGGTGGCGAAGTGTGAGGGCGGAACCGAGGCGAAAAGCTTTTTTTGGGAGCTTGCTCTTAATGTTTTAAATCTTCTCCTAATAAATATACTGTAGACATATACGTTATAATTAACTTCAGACGTCATGCTTCGTACAGCAACAGTGAAGCAATTCAGATAAACTGAAGCTCCTGTACGTACCACATACATTTATTATCAGAAACGGATCGGCCGCCAGTAGAAAACAGCGCCCACGCCTCGGACAAGACCGAGAATGAGATTGGACGGAGCATTTGCTCTAAGAGCGTGTCCTTTTTTTATTGACCGCAGTTTCTAGACTTTTACTAATGTGCGTGACTAGGGAAAGGTCACAGTACAACAATACACAGCTGAACATGACATATTTTTGTTTTTGTCAATACTAAGTAGCCAAAACAGTTAAGATTAACGAGTAATTTGCAAATAATTATTCCAGTAATGTACGTGAATCCGTGGGGTTATTACCTAAAAATTTGCAGACAGCGACAGCCACGCGATCACTGCGCGACCGGTGACGAATTGTAATAAAAAATTGGTATCTTTTATAACGATTGCATATCTAAACTTTTAAACTTTCACGTTGCATTATAAAATATCTAAAAACACGGGAGATTAACGCGATTACCTTTTATTTTTGTCTTGACGTTTCAGCCGAGTTGCATCGGCCGTGGTCGCAAGTAAACTATAAAATATATAAAAAGTAAAAAAAAAAAAGGTAATCGCGTTAATCTCCCATGTTTTTAGATTCTATGACCATAAAATGCACTTTTCGCGATAAATTTAAATAAATTACATTACACAAATTTTCGTTTTGACAGCAGATATCGCGCGATATTGGCTGTCGCGTGCTGTCTGCAAGTTACGTAATAAGCGTGCCGGTCATGGGCTGACACGAATTACACTGACAGTGCGAGGTTGCCATACTTACTATAGCTGTTCTACTCGAGGTTACGTTCAATGAGATAGAAAGAGACATGAAAATTCTTTTGACACGCGGCATTAAGAGTGACAACTTATTATGGCTCCCTCTACAATGCTTCTTGGTCCGTTTTATTTAATTTTATTTGCCTCACTTCGTAGTACGGGACAGGCTATCCGGGCTTATAAACTCTGTCACTGTCAGATAAGTATGTATGCTAAATTATTTTGTATGTTCTATTGATGGTTCCTACTTTTATAGTTAACCTTATCATAGTGGACTAGTTAAGTTATTAAAACGATCATAAAGCATGGTTTTTGTGCAAATCAATGAATTTGTTGTGAATGAAAATATTCCAGGAGTACGGTGTATTTATTTTTTTAATTTTCGAGTATTTTGACGATACTTTCAACATTTCAAGATAGAATAATTTTAATTTTATTTTTACATAAAAATAATGAGTGATGAAAGACTGACGAAGAAAATATACAGAGCGAAAGTGAGTGGTAAAAGAAGCCAAGGAAGACCAAGGGTGACTTATGAAGATCAAATAGCCAGAGTGTTAGCGAACGGAAATGGTGTGGACACATGGAAAGAATGAATGATAAATTGATGAATGACCGACGAAAGAAATCTATAGAGCGAAAGTGAGTAATAGGGGAAGACAAGGAAGATCAAGGCTAACTTACGAAAATTAAATAGCAAGAGTACTGCTACGGAAATGTCAAAAGCACTCGCATACCTAGACGAAAATGTGTGAGGAGAAAAATGAGATTTGAGGAAGCGAAAGAAGTATGTAAGAACCGCGACGCTTGGCGCTTCGTCCTCTCTGACTACACGGTTAGGGATACAGCGTGAGGATATGTATGAATGTACGTTATTTAAGGTACATTTTGATATAATTCTTTTATTCGAAAAGGCATTTCTAGGGTGGTCTCGTAGAAATTTATTTAAGATCTGATATACTCGTGCATATTATGGAGAACACAACTTTAAAAACCTTACAAAGGAATTAATGGTCAAATTGAATTGATGTTTACCGGTTTTTTTAATTGCACAGGAGAAATCGATCATTTGAACCTAATTTAACTCAACATCGTAACGTTAATTACAAGCGTTACAGAATTCATTGACCTTTGTTACGCACGTAGTGTCAGATTACATCCAAAAACGAACAATTGTTTTTTGAACTTTCCCAATATACTATGACTGTCAGTTGGCATCGGTGTTAACGCTGATCGCTTGACGGTTTGTCCGTAACAGTGATGCCAAGTTTTCATTCTCTGGAACAATACATGAGGTAATAACACCAAAATACCAATATTGTAACACAATACCTAATGATAAACTGAGGAACAATGCCTTTAGAATTTATTTTATTCTATTTAGTTTAAAGTTTACTCATTCTTGACTGATTGAAATATAATGTTATATATATATTTGAATGAGGATGTTTTTGAAGATCTCCTTCTCAGAATTTGAGAGGTATTCCAAAGTATTGCTAAGTAATTAGAAAAACGAATCAGTTTATTTCCAACTCTTTAATTTACTATACTTAATAACTTAACTTAACTTAATATGTTTATATTTTGTGATATGGGATGATTTAGATTTGATGTAATTTCGCGTTTTTATATTTGATGCATGTTTGCACGTCAATATACGACAGAATGATTACCTGATGTCACTCTTCTAGCAAATGTTTCCCATATATTATAATAAGTCTAAACATTGCATATTTTAATAATAAAATAAGTGAGCGAATATTTGTTTAATTTCAGAATATGTGATGGAATTTTCTAAACAATATTACGGTAGTGTTGTCTGAGTATGATTCGATAATATTTTGCGTCACTCTTTCTTCATACACCTGTAGGTTCAAAACTTGTAACGAGAGATTTTAGTAAAATTCGTTTCACTAAGTTGTTACGTCATTACGTCTTGTCATCCTCAGTAATTCTGAATATGAATCAGACATGTGAAATCAGAACGATTCAAAATTAATAAAGTGTATTTATAGGTTAAGTTAGTCAAAGTTAAATCAATTTATTCAAGTAAACCCAATTACAAGGTATTTTTGAACATCAAATCTACTTTAGTTCGTTTCAAAGAGAAGAGAAAGAAAAAACTTGGACACTGAGAAGAACCGACAAGAAAGCCAGAGTATCATTTTTGCAACATCATTTTACAAGAGGTTCATTAAAATACAATATTCAGAGAGCCGGTAAATGCATGTGCAGAGAAGATAATTTCCAGACTATTGTTTTATCTTCAACGAAATCGTTTATTTTATAGTATGATTGTTTAATCAATGTACGTTTTATGACTACTCTAAATCTATTTTCTGTTAATAGAGTCACTATAGAAGTTACTGTTCAAGAAAAAGTAAATACTTTTTCGTTACCTTAATTATGATTCCAGTGTCGTTTAAACCGTACAAACTTGCAATAGTAATTAGGTTTAGAGAAAGAGGGTAGGATTAGGATAGGATAGGACATTTAAAATGTTTTTGTCATGAAGATTGTGATTAATTGCATTGCATAGAATCGAACAGCATCGGATATAATGGGAAATGTTGTCAAAGCTTATGTAGTATTAGATTGGATATTTAAGTTTCCTGGAGGCCTAGATAAGTGGCTCAATTGTCGTAAACACTAGTAGAATAGCGGTAGAATAGAATTACAAATACCACGTTATTTAGCGTATCGAATTTATTTTATAGTCAAACGTTATTAATTTTCTTTTCAATTAAACGACAAGTAAAGTCATTTGAAAGCCGCTGTACAAAACGTAGAAAAAATGCGCTTTTGACTAGCAATGCCAGTTATTGCAACGCAACGTCACTTGTCCAGCCGCTCTGAGTTTGCAAAAGAAGCGATATTGAATATCTTCAAAGTTAATCTATTGTTTTCAAGGCATGAACAATGTGGTGGCCTATTATAAACGCATTGCTCACAACGCAATTTGGCAGGCAGTTGTGATGTTTTGGATAATTGGCAATAGTGGAAAATTCTAAGAAACCAGTGTAGTGGTGTAAATTAACATTTTCGTTTTAGGTTTTGCAATTCCTGGTTCATTATCGTCTTGGCAAAAGAATACTTCTATAAGCTTTCAGGGTGAAGAACCATTTTCAACTGAGCAGTTGTTTAATTTAATATTGCTTTCTCGTTTCGTGCCTTAATAGGTATTTCTCCGTCTGTCCATTTGTTATATTCAATTTACTCAGAAATTATTTCACCAAACGAACTTGAAACTTTAGTGATACATTCTGTTATCCCACATACAAGTATTTATTTATTTATTTATTTCTTAAAAAGACACACTGTCAAAGATTTTGTAGAAAACAAGGCTGACTCCTGACTCACGAGTAACGGAATTGCTTGCTCTCGGCCGGATACGTAGGGTTGATGCGTTGGGTGTGAAATCTGGGAAGCTTCTCGATTAGTTATGCTTTTAGTACATAATAATAAACAACACTGCATACGGATAAGTTCTTCGTGTTTGTTCAAATTCATTTCTTTTACTTTGTTGAAAAAGGATTCGAATGACTAAAATTATTTAGGTGTCTAAGGACATTATAATACATTTGTTTATGCGATTTAGACATTTTCGTATTTGCGCTGATGTGAAGAACTAATTAATCACAAACGGAAGCAGTTGCGACCGCTTCCGTGTTTGCGTCACGTGCGACCCTGACTGGCTTACCCATATTCGTCCAAAATATTGTCGTTGTGTGCGTGCCACGGCGCGTACGTATTAGCGCGCACACATACAAACCCCGTATGCTAGCTTTCTATGAAAACATTCTACTGTTATGTTTATATTGTGACATCGTCGACATATTCACAAACACAAACATAATTGTATTATACAGTTCGTGTGAATATTCACTACAGGCTTGCATAGTGCTTATTAAATGTAGCAAATAAAAATAAATATTCGTTGTTGACGTTATATAGTATTCCCTAACGGTCTGTCGCGGCTTCGCCCGGGTTGAATACATAATATACAGCCTATGTTCATCTGGAATATTGTACCTTTCAAATTGTAAAAGAATTATTCAAGATTCCAGAGATTACTCTTCACATACAAACAAACTTACAGAATCTACTCTTTCTCTTTGTAACATTAATTGATATACAGGGTTAATTTAAAAATACTAATAACCTCTTATTATTTTATACTAAACATTATCTCCAATAACTTTTGTTCCTCGATTAATTTCCCTATTTCTTCACAGTGCGTGGTCTTATACACAATTGGTCGCTTTTTTTCAATACTATGAACTAAGATTTAATCAGATTATCGCTAATTTAAATACTTACTTTGTTCATGAATTTATAAATAATTAGGGGTCAAAAAGGATCTTATTATTTCGATTGCTCACGTTTTTACTTTGGTCGTTCGTTAATAAATTATCAGTTAATGATACACAAAACGTCCTAAAAATGATGGTACGAGTATACATTCTTTAAGCGTTGTTCAAAGTGTTGGGTTACCTGAACGCATTTGTAACAAATTTTTTCTGCACTAATTTGATATCCTTTTTCAAAACGTTAGGTATTGAAAATATTATTAATATTAGTATGGGAATCAAATACTGCGAATATTTAAAAAAAATTTATAAAGAATCTATCAAAAGAATAATCATTAAATAAACACGTAGGTATTGGGCCAATTTTAAAAAACTGTGATGTACACGATGTCGCGGGCGACAGTTATTTTTGGTTAGTTTGGTTAGATTGTTCTTTTGGTAAGGTTTCCAAATTAGCACCAATTAACATTATCTAATACATAAAAATCAATGTTTGTTTGTTCGTATTTTTTGGGCTGCCAGTTCATCTGATTGCGATGACATTTGGTACGGAGCAAGCTTGAATCCTGAGGAAGGACATGGCTATTTTAAAAATAAAAAACGCGGAAGAAGTCGCGGACATCAGTCAGTATTACGTACTACGTGCCATGAAGATCTAAGGCGATTCGTTAGTAAATGAATAATTGGAGTAATGTGTCTGTCTGCCGTTGCAGAGCGTTTGAGCTGGGAAGCGGAATGGTGCCGGCTGGCGTACTGGGAGCTAGCGCGGCGCGTGGGCCGCCAGTTCGGCGTGCGCATGCGCGCCGTGGACGTGTTCGGCGGCGGCGGCGGCGCCTGCGGCTCGGGCCGCGACGGGCTCTGCCTCGACGCGCTGCACGACCGCGCCGAAGCGCCGCAGCTAGAGCAGGTTCGTACCTGCCTGTTTCCGCACCGCACCGCACCGCACCGCACCGCACCACACCACACCACACCACACCACACCACACCACACCACACCACACCACACCACACCACACCGTACTACACTACAGTATTTATGTTTGTAATCGCGTTCTCGTAAAAGCTCTAACTATTTCAATCAAATTTACAATTTATTCGAACAATATACAATTGTTATTCGAACAATATACAATTCGAACAATATACAATTGTATATTGGAACATATCCAATATACAATTTATTCGAACTACTAAAGTTCGAATAATGTATTGTGATTAGATCTTTTTTGTTATTTTTTTTTATAACACAGCGGGTTAAACTTGGTCGCCCAGACTATATATTTAACATTTTTTTTTCTAATTTTATTAACTACACCTAATATAAAACTGTAACTATTTTACTGCTAAAATGATTGAAACGAGCACATACAAAAAATGTTTACTTGTCATTTCTATATTATAGTAAAATCAAAATGTATGTACATTTTAAAAGTAGTTACACAAAATTAATAGTCACATTATATAAAAAAATAGACTCGCATTATAAATGCGTTTAAGCACCTTTAGGTTTCTCAAGTACTTGACCTCTGTACCATTGTTACGCCACAACGCACCACACCAACCAACGTACGTGGCAGTACACCACATCTACCTGACTCCACTCCGCACCACAACACACCACACCACATCACGACACCGCATTACAGCGCCCTCCACCATATCATATCATACCACACCGCACTTGCTATTATTATATTATTACTGTTTGTCGCACCAGATATCTTATCACATCATCTAACCCTCGAAAATTTCTGTCTTAATCTCCTAAAACATTACTTAGAAAAATCTGGAAAAAAACATCAAACATTGAGAAATAAGTGTAGATTAAAGGATAATTATCGGCATTATATTACATAAAATTTTTTTCTTAAAAATAAAAAAGGAACACCACTTCTTTTGTTTTGTGATTGGTAATAGCTGACGTCATCGAGTAGATACTGTTTTTTTTTTTGTTTTGAAAGTCTTGACATAAACTTATTAACGTACATACATATCCATTTGTAAATATCCTCACATCATGTCCAAACGAATAACAATCTTTATTTTTCATTTTAACCAGCGTTTGAAGTAAATAATGTTATCGATTTGCATAATCCTCGCCTGAGCCAACTTAGCAAAATTACTATTTATTATTTAATAAACAAAACATTCAATATTCGAATATTTCCGATTACATTATCTCCTCGTTAGAATTAAATTGATTTAGATTATATTAATTTATTAGCAGCAAAAACACGCATTGTCATTAATTTACGCAAAAAATAATTAAATGATAAATTACTACGGAAATGTACGATTGGTTTGACATTTGTTTCAACAATGTAGCGTTTTCGGGGTCGCTGTGCACAGACACGGACTTAGAACACTTATTGGAGATGATCGCGATTTTTAGTAGGGAAAAAACTAATAAAAACATCAAAAGATTTAATACAAAAAGAACAAGAATCGAAAGACAAAAATAATAACCTGTATTACTTTCGTGGATGAATTCATGTTACAATTTTTTCAAATTGTCACAATTTTTTTTAAATACTTACATATTGGATTTTATTTATTTATTTATTTTTCTCAGTTTCACTCTGTTTCGGGCATATCCATTCACTACGCTAACTAATGTGGGTAGAACACCGTTATTATTGTTGCTGCTACCCGACTCTAGACATTCAGTTCACATCTTCTGTCCCCCGAAAATATAATATATTTATTTGTAACATGCAAGTAATATAATTACAAATAAATATAATAGATGTAAATCTTACAATAAAATACATTTAATGACTAGAAATATTCAATTTATAAGCAATATAAATGTGACCAATAATTTTAATAAGCGAATAATGCTACTGCCCATTTATGAAGATACTTGGACTTGATTACAAAACATAAATATTTCTCTACCTTTTTTTATAATTTATTTGCATAGAGAAAAGTACACAGAAACAGTATTCAAAAAAAGTAAGAATGACAAAAGGCAATGCTTATCTCTTTAAGAGATTTCTTCCAGCACACCTCGGTGATAGAGAAAATGAACAAGGGTAGGATGTGCTTAAAAAATAAATGTAAGAAGACAAAATATCACCGAAATAACTGAAATAATAAGTATAATTTAATGTTAATTTATATATGAAACAATATAAAATTTTTAGGTACGTAATACATACATAAACATGCACATATAGGCACCTTTGTTAACTAATTATGTACCATATGTTACGCATATGGACATTCCTTGTTTATCCTTAAATGTTTTAACTTGTGGTGTAACTGCATTGAAATAAGTTACAAGCAAATGCAGATAACGACACGATCTGTGTCTACATACACAATTAATATAAGAAATTCGTTTTATAAAAACGACTCTTAATCAAATTTTGGCAAATGTCATGGTCAAAAACACTAGGGCACAATGGGGTCACATGTCCCCTTGATTCATGACTGGCTGTGTACATTGATTATGCAGTCCTCGATGGTACTGGCAGACCGATAACCCTAGATAGCACTAGATAATAACAATTTAAAGACAAATGATCCGCGAATTGCGTGTTGACATCATTACTTTAATAAGTTGGTGTCGATTAGTTTTGAAGGACTTCTGTATCATTTACTTCTAAATGAGTTTAAAAAGTCAAGTAGACTTAATGAAATAAAAAAGGCTAAATATAAACCGAGCTCCGTACACTTGGAATTTATATAAAGTAGCATTTTTGAGAAGAGATAAGAAGAGAAGAGGTGTTATCGTAAATAGGAAAAAAAGAATGCTTAGATGGTTCGGGCACATAGAAGGAATGAGTGACGAAATATTGACGATGAAAATCTACAGAGCGAAAGTGAGTGTAGCAGAAGGCAAGGAAGACCAAGGGTGACTTAACGAAGATCGAATAGCTAGAGTGAAGTGTGCGAAGAGAATGATGAGATTTGAGGAGTTGAAAGAAGAATGTAAGGACCGCGATACTTGGCATTACGGCCTTTCTGACTACTCCGTTAGGAATACAGCGTGAAGATATGTGTGTAGCATTTTTAATGTTGTATTTTAAACATTATAAAATACATATCTCAAAAAATAGGTACTTGTTACTTTGGCTTGACGTTTTGATCAAGTTATATCAACTGTGATCTCAAGATAATGCCGCAGAAAATGTCACTCTATGTCCGAGGCAGATGTTTTGTCATCTACCCTCTGTTTATGTAAATAGTTTTTAGTTTCTGTAGCAGCAAGTTTTAGTTTTTAGCGTGGTGTGTAGGAGTCCTGTAAGCTATTAAATATCTAGGGTAGATGACAAAATATCTGCCCTGGACAGGGAGTGAATCTTGCTGCGATAGTTTGCTTCAAACCACGGCCAATGCAATGCCATTGAAATGTTAAGTCAAAATAAAAGGTATCTATTCGTGTTAATTTTCTGTATTTTAAGAAATATTTATGCTTTGCTTATTTATGCTTTATGAATATTGTATTTTAAATAATAGTTGTGATGAAAGACTGATGAAGAAAATCTACAGAGCGAAAGTGAGTGGTAAAAGAAGCCAAGGAAGACCAAGGCTGACTTATGAAGATCAAATAGCTAGAGTGTTAGCCGACGGAAATGTCAAAAGCACTTGCATACCTAGGCGAAAATGTGTGAGGAGAATGATGAAATTTGAGGAAGCGAAAGAGGTTTGTTAGGACCGCGACTCCTTGCGTTCCGTCCTCTCTGACTACCTCGTTAGGGATACAGCGTGAAGATATGTTTATGTATTTTAAATAACTATTGTAGAATGATGTTGAAAAAATGATACCTGACTGAGTTTCTTGTCGTTTCTTCTCAGTGTCCAGGTTTTCTCTTTGAACCGAACTAGATTTGACGTTCAAAAATACCTTGTAATTGGGTTTACTTAAATAAATTGATTTGACTTTGACTTTAACTTGAAATTGCATTTAGCCTTTTTTTTATTAGTCTACTTGACTGTCATTTAGTCAGTCAGGACTTCGTCTATTATAATATGTTATTAACGGCCCGTTCAGGCTTCGCCCGCGTGGATTACATAATAGCCAATGTCCATTTGAAATAATGTTCCTTTCAAATGGCGAAAGAATTCGTGGAATATTATAAATACCGTCGTTTCGGAGATTACTCTCCTTGTAAGCAAATTTACAAAATCTGTTC
The DNA here is from genome assembly GCA_907165235.1 of Zeuzera pyrina. Lineage (NCBI taxonomy): Eukaryota > Metazoa > Arthropoda > Insecta > Lepidoptera > Cossidae > Zeuzera > Zeuzera pyrina. Next base: position 23,719,582 of record OU015628.1, read on the forward strand.
TCTGTCTTTATGATATTAGTTTATATTACGTTAAACGAATAATTGTTGTATATATACATACAATATTCTACATACATCACATCACATCTTCATGCTGTATCCCTAATGGGGTGTCGGAGGGTACGGAGTGCCAAGCATCGCCGGTCCTTACATACGTTTTTGTCTTCATCAAATCTCATCATTCTCCTCACATATTGCCTAGGTATGCGAACGTTTTTGACATTTCCGTAAGCAGTACTCTTGCTATTTAATTATCGTAAGTCAGCCTTGGTCTTCCTTGTTTTCTGTTATCACTCACTTTCGCTCTATAGATTCCTTTTGTCGGTCATTGATTAATTCATCATTCATTCTTCCCATGTGCCCCACCATCTAAGTGTTCTTTTCTTAATTTTTGCAATAACATTGTCTTTTAACACTCATACTACATCTCTTCATTGCTTATTTTGTCTGTAAAGATGACTCCGCACTTAGTTTTGTTTACTTTTATGTATTCCTGGTTCTCGTACACAACAGCTCTAACGATTTCGATGAAATTTTGTTTTTAGATGTTTTATTTCTAAATTTATTTTGTATAAGTGTTATCACTAATATATAATGACAATTGCTTTTAAAGAGAAAAATAATATTTTTCTGGAATATTGACTCTAGCGCCATCTCATACAATTTTAAGGTACCAATGTTAAGAAATATTTATGAATTGATATTAGTTAATCAACAACAGATGTCGCTATAAAAGAAGTCGAAAGACAGATAAACCTACACAGATCCCTGCGATACAAGCTGCGCCTAGTGTGGGGGTCAATGTATTCGTTGTACATTAATAGGTATTTGTTATTTGGTAATAAATTAATATTGTTATTATAAAAGTATGAACATTTGCAGGTGCGTCGTACACGTGCCAAGATCGGTTTGGGCGTGACGCTGTCGCTGGAGAGCGACGGCGTGTGGCTGTACAACCGCAGCGGAGAGCCCGTGTTCGTGAGCTCGCCCGCGCTGGACGCGGCCGCGGCGGCGGCGCGAGCGCTGCTCGTGTGGCGCGTGCCTCCGGGCCACTGCCTGTGCGTGTGCGAGCCCGCCGCGGGCCGGCCCTCGCGCCGCTCGCGGCCCTCGCGCCCCCCGCGCCCCCCGCGCCCCTCGCCGCCCGCGCGCCTGCCGCAGCTGGGCCCCGTGGACCCGCGCTCCGTGCGCATCTCCTTCGCCAAGGGCTGGGGGCCCAAGTACTCGCGCCGTGACGTCACCGCGTGCCCGTGCTGGCTCGAGGTCATGCTGGCCCCGCCCGGAACCGAACCCGAACCCGCGTTCGCGCCCAGCTGACGCGCCTTCTAACCGCTGCCGTCCTTCGCTGTGAGATACCTGTCGCGTCTATACCGTCTCTTCATATCGATTACACTTTCAACTATATTATTGTCGACATTTAAAACGCTTATTTCTATATTATATCGATACTATTTATGTTAAATCGATTATAAATTAAAATCGTTAACATCAATATTAAATCAATAATCGTAACTATTCATTATTGCTAGTAATGTCGATTTGAAATCGATAGTAATATCTACATTAAAAAATTACATACAACTTGATTTCTACTGGATTTAAGTTTAATATATTTAAATTTTTAACTGTTTGTGCCTAAATTTTAATAGTAACACCAATAAATTTTCAACCATTTCAAAAATAAAATCAATTAATTCTAATCTAATGGCTAAGTACGAGATGGTAACGGTATAAACGCGACTGAAATCAGCTTTCGGTTTCTGTTTTGGCTTTAAAGTGACTGAGTGAGTGACGTTAAGACGTTTTGATATACAAACAATAACAGACAATTTCATTTGACTATTATACAAGTGCCGATTTAGCGTGCACTAATAGAACTCTACTATAAAAGGGTCCTAATTATATGAACATTTTGTGTCTTTCTCAAGTTTCTTCGCAGGAGCAAGGAGATTAATTTTGTAAATGAAAATTTAGACTTACCCTGTGTATAGCTGCCAAAATTTGAAGGGGCCTTGTAATGAAGTGATTTGGAGAAATAGTGATCTAATGCATCATTCTTATGATATTTAAATCAGAGGAACATTTTTGGGAAAAATGAGGGTAGATATTCCTAGTGATGAAATGAATTTGCTTCTTCAAAACAATTAGTAAAACTACTATCCATTCAAAAGTTTCATTTTACTATTAACGATTGAATAAGAATTTTACTATGTTAAATTGTTAATTTGGGCTTGTTAATTTGTAGATACTAATCTACATTTTTTTTTTCTTGCCAATGCGCTATCAGCCACTTAATTAGATTTCTTGTGTATCTTTAGCCACTCGCTCTGATTGGATCAGCCAATTTTGTTGTGGAGTGTAATTCGACTATCTTACTCTCAATTTTCCCAAAATAAAAGAGGCCTTACAAAATTAAGTTTCGTATCCAAAAAGCTGTATGATATTGTATAGAAACGTGGCTTTAAATCTATGCGAGACTGTATATAACGTTATGTACTGTAATTACTATTTATAATTATGAAATATGCCTTACCTTAGATATAATAATAGTTTAAGATAAGTATATTATAGTCATATTTTTTGTACAAAATAATTTGACACAACTTTGTATGCGAGTCCAAACGTGAAAAAGGCTGTGTGTAAAGCATTTTACCGACTCCAGATGAGAAGTTATGCGTCTCGTAGCGTTATGGGAGCAACACCAACGTAGTCATATAAAAGTACTCAAACTGCTATTTTGATCTTTAGTTTTCATTATATCTAAAAAGATCTGTCAATAGTTTAAAATGTAAATGAAGTTTTTAATGATTGTTAAAAAATGATATTGCTTTCGGATTATTTAATATAGAGCGGGAGCTGAGCTTAAAATGTTAGCCTTGACGATCATCGATATACGAGAAATACAGAATCATAGACCATACTTATTGTATTTTAATGTATAGAAAATATAATATAAAATAACTAGAAAAATGTTTGGCGCTAGATTCATTTAACGAGAATTTTTGGTTAAATACACAATTTAACAGACTAAGATTATTTAAATGTGAATTTTTAATACTCGCATCAAAAATTAATTAAATATCATTTTGTTAAAAATATTAATGTGGCATGTGATTTTATATGTGTCTTATATCACTTTTAAGTAACATATTATCTTTTTTTAATTACGACGGTCGATCTAGGCTATATTTTGGGCTCTGTTTCTGATCTTACAATTAAGTCAGTCAAAACAGAAAAAACGTTGTGCCTTGAGCGTTGTATTCAATATAAAATAAATTATATACGAAATATTAAAATCTGAAATTTTATATAGGATATGTAATTCAGTCAATTCCACTGGCCTATACGAGTAAGCGTATACATTGTTATATACAAATTATGTTTACATAAAACCTCGAATTTAAGGATAGATAATGCTCAGAGATAAAGTGAATTGACAATAAGATATTTCATTCTAGTCTGTTATATGAAATCTTGCTTCATTATAATTAAACATAGGTGTTTTGTATTGCATGTAGACAGGCCAGTTTGATTTCTAATCTGGATGAGAAATACGATCAATAATTATTGTAGATACGTAGATGATTGGAAACTGACTGCTGATTTTGTAACTTAAACATCAGTTTGGAATATTAATATCAAGTCCGTAAACTAAATCTTCCTAAAGCCAATGCCTTCTGTTGTAACTTGACAAACAGTCATCATGACTCAGCTAACGTTACTATTACTTATTAGATCACAGCAGATAATACATTCAGCACACAGCGTACAATAATGATAAAATATAGTATTAATACAATTTTCTTTAAAGTTTACACAAAAACGGTTTTGAAATAATATTTAGGAACTCAGAAATGTTTGTAATATTTAAGACTTGATATTTAAGTTATCGAAAGTCAGCTGTAATGACCATAAATGTACTTATTTTGTTATGCAGTACAGTTAAAAAATCATAATAGACTAAATTTTGTACATAGAACTGTCACAAAAATGCAAATCAGCATAATTACCGAATATAATACTTATATGATTATCTAATTATTTCGATTCTGACTTATGCTGTTTAGTCATTGCGTTAGACTGATGTAGCGCCTTATTTAGACATATTTTAAACAATGTATTAAGACTGAAACAGAATTAATTAGTTTGTGTGTCACCGGAATATTTTTTACGCGTCAGGTTATTCAATGTGTATAAATTATTATAAATCAGATTCTAAAATGAAGATAATGTGCATTGTTCCGTTTAAAACATAGTAATCAATTAGTATGATAGCATCAAATTAGCAATTTGTCTAAAACTTAATTGAAATACTAAAAATATTTCAAAATAAAAATAATTATGTAATATTTTTATATTTTTGGCTATAGGTTATCATATCATTTCATATTTTGCGGGTGTAATTACATGGTATGCATTTTACTCGTTTTCTCTCACACTAGAGTTTTCTAGTGTGTGAAAGAGAAAGGAGATAAAGCCTACAACGTATCCGTTCCCGTCGTTGTTAAAAGAATACATTGTTGAAAATATGTTCATGGTAAATATAATAAAAGTTTAATAATTATGTAAATGTAGGTAGTAATTGTTCTCCCTGATTCGCCGGTTATGTCATAATTTGTGAGTCTGACTGACACGGATGAGATAAAATAAAAGATGATAATATTTTTATGTTACGTATTTTTATTTCAATATACTTTTATCCTTATCTTATAAGTCATTCAGTCGTTTATAAAAGCTCATAATGTAACATCTTTATATAATATTACTCTGTCAAGAAAGTACCGGGAAAAGATCAATAATACACGAAATATTAGTTATTCATCCAAATTTATTTTATCACCTTCAAAGTATGCTCCTTCAGAAACGATACACTTACGCCAACGAATAATCCAATCATCAAAACATTTTTTAAACGCTTTTTCCGGAATTGAGTTCAGTGCTCGCCGCGAATTCTCCTTTATGTCTTCTACCGAATGAAAACGGGTGCCACGAAGTGGTAATTTGAGTTTAGGAAAAGAAATAAGTCGGCTGGAGCCATATCTGGTGAATATGATGGTTGCTCGATGGTATTTGTTGAGTTTTTGGTCAAAAATTCGTTCACAATGATGGCCTTGCGCGAAGGTGCATTATCGTGGTGCAAAATCCAAGAATTTTCTTTCCACAAATCTGGCCTTATTCGTCGAATTTGCTCTCTTAAACGCCGCATAACCCCAAATAATATTCTTCATTTAACGTTTGACCTTTCGGCAAGAATTCCGAGTGCACAACACCACGATAGTTAAAGAAAACCGACTTTTGATCGACTTTGGCGTGGTTTTTTCGGTTTCGGTTCAGTTGGAAGGCACCACTCCGAAGCTTGTTGACTAGTTTGCATGTCGAACTCGTTGTAAACTCACGTCTCGTCACCAGTAACAATGCGTTTCATGACTGTTGGATCGGAATTGACTCGTTCTAGCATGTCCTCAGCGACGCTTATGTGATTGAGATTTTGGAGTAAATGCAGGTCTTTTGGGACTAGCCGAGCGGCAACTTGTTTCATACCCAAGTGATTATTTAAAATGGTACGGATCGACTCGTGAGACACAGAAAGTTCGGCGGCTATTTCTCTCAAACTTGAATGAGGATTTTCAGTCACTATTTCCTTCACTTTTGCGATGTTAACTTCAGTTGCAAACGTTGATGGCCTACTAGACCGAGGCAAATCTTCTATCACATCTCGACCGCTTTTCAACGCTTTGTACCACTCATAAGCACGTGTTTTTGAGAAAGTCGGTTCACCGTAAGCCTTCTGTAACATTTTCAGAGACTCCGAACACGAAATTCCATTGGCAATGCAAAATTTAAGACAAACTCTGTGTTCGATGTTTTTATCCATTATGAAATTCGCAATATATACTAGAATGATATAACTAAAAACAGCACTGTATTTAATCCTAAATAACAGATGCAACTCAAACTCCGCGCCAATATGGAAAACAGTTGTGCCAATCTAACAACAACAAAAAAAACAAAAAATTTAATTTAGCACCATAAACAAATCATCCATTCCCGATACTTTCTTGACTGAATGTATGTACATTTTAACACAAACATTGATATACTTTACATGTTAAATAATTAAAACACGAGTCTCGTCTCGTGCCCGGACATAATACGTTCAGTGAAGTGTAAAGGCTTCAATGGCACGTTTTTGATCAGTCGTAATGAATAACGATATTTTATTTTCTCCTGCTAATTTATATTGTGTTATTCTGTCTCTTGTTGCGGTCAACATTAAGGTGCAAGTTGTCTCCGTATCGTACTGAGCCGTCGAGTACACGATGTTCTAATAATTAATTAACTTTTCTTTTAGTTTACATCAATGGTCCTAACTTCTGACTTTTAAATTTATAAATTTTACCTTGTGTGGAAGTTAAATAGTCCTCCATATATTTTTTAATGCTGCCTATGATGAGACACAACTCAATAAAATAATGTATTTACTGCGTTCACGGGTTCATACATAACTTAATTGTTCTGTATCTGTACTAGTCTGTACTAATATTCTCTTCAACTTCATGTTCTATTACATTTATATATGTGTGTCATTTAACTTTAATTAAAGCCTAAAATTGTATTGTTTCACGAGGGGGCTTATTCACAAACGTCGGAAACTCAAGTTTCCGTGTCCGACAGGAAACTTTTCGATGATTTTGCCTATACGCGATTCACAAATCCGAAATCGTATTATATTTATATTACATGTATATCATATTACATATAGTCGTATTCACAAATCCAAGCCATCCGATTGAATTTATGCTTTCCGACGATCGGACTTTCCGCTACGGAAAGTTTCCGACGTTTGTGAATAACCCCCGAGTTCCACAACGTTGTTTCATTTTACGTAATCTATTTAATAACATCCCTTTCAATGTTATTTTATGTGCGATCTTTGAAAGAAAGCACCAAAGAAAAAAATCAATAGGCTAAATGAATGGAATACGAAACTAAAAACACATACATATTACACATCGTTAATATAATTAAATATATAAGTTTTGAAACTTCGCTAATAATTTGGATGTTATATGCATGGATATGTCTGAAATATTACAGGATCTTTTAGATTTAGAGTGCGTGTTAGTTTATACGCATGTGGTCATTCAAAGTAGAAATTTTTGTTCGTTTCGTCAAATTTTATTCTCTCTCTCAATACATATTTAATTAGATTTACAAGACTTAGGACTTTCGTCATGTTTCTGTTAGCTTTCGATTTAGTAAGGTTTTATATTCCCCGAATTGTAAAAACTCTAGGCACACTAAATTTAGAGATAAGAGGCGGAGAATGGTCAAGTCGATTGACGTACTCAAATTGCCTGGGTGAAGGTGAATTGTACGCCGCTTAATTTCTGAGCAAGTTAAATGTGATAGATGGACAGATGTACGCGTAATATTATAAGGATCCCGTTTTTCCTTCATTGAGCAGAGCCCTAAACATGATTCGATGGGTCTGATCATTAGTAATTTTTTGCATTGGCTCCCGGACTATTAAGATGCATCAAAATTACAACTTGATGTCAGTTCTACGTTCTGGGAACAAATATTTGGGCGTGGGTATTATAAATGGCAAAGGAGAAATAGATACAGGATCCCATCGCCTGTACAAGTTTCATTCAATAAATCATGTATGTTCCTAGACAAACTAACTATGGACGTGAAATTAAGTGACTGGCGTTTTCTATGTTTATTTTTACAAAAATGAGTTACAATAATAATCTAATAAGTGTTGAGATCTTTTCAATTCATCCAAAATTAAAAATAGTAAAATTTTACGATCAAAGAAGAAATTGTAATTTAACTTTCCCAAATAAATAAAGAGTATGTATGTACATAAAAAGAAAGTTTAAGTTGGTACATTTTTAACACTACTTACTAAAAACCATTTGGACGATACTTTTAGAGGTATTTGTGACAACGATCACAATAAGAAATTGCAGAAATTATTAAGCTAGGTGTGTGGCTTAAAATAAATTACGATAGAAATAAATCAACAGTATAGGGAGAGAACCATAGATCGCCTTAGCTGTATAAAGGAAATGTACACAAATTCAAAAAAAGTACGTTGAGTTATAATAATTTGTTAACATTTTAGAACCATGAAGTAATACACATTAAAAAAAATCGTAGACAATTAAATCCATTTCTTATATCATTTTACTGATATTTCTTTCTTGAATCTTTAATTAACAATAATATTTTTTTAGATTTAATATTTTGTATGTTCACTTATTTCTCATATTCTTGGCGGTCTTAATGTTATATTATAATGGAATTGAGAATTAAAAATTCAATTTTATTATTGCAGTCTTTTTAGTGTAGTATCAGGTAAAAAGAAGCAGAGGATCCCGCAAACTGAAAAAAATATACGATTAATTAAAGCGCCATCTTTGATTACACAGAGAAACGAATTGCAGACAGACTATAAAAAGAATGGAAAGATTTGATTAATTTTCTTAGTATTGGTCAGATGTCACATTTTTCAATATCCGAGAATTTGATCTTACCAGATAAGACTGAAGCTATGGTTAAAAAAGGCGGGAGGCATCCATACACGATGAGTACAGGGAACGTAATGGCTCCAATTATAGTTCCTATTCGGCCGCTCATGAACAACGTCGCCAATGCCATCACTCTGTCAAAATATTAAATAGCCACATTAGATTTTTTAGCCTTTTTACACACTTGAAGCGATTTACTTCTTGATGATAGAGTCATTGTCAGCACTATACTGTCAATACTCGTCTGTTGCTGGACATAGACCTTAGAGCGTACAACCTATAGATAGCCCGCTTTTGAGCTTCGTGTATCCAGCTCATATCACAATCTAACTACGATATTCATCCTCACTGTAAAACCAATTTTCAATATCTTTCCAAAAAACTTTTTTTAGTGATTGTCTACACAAAGTAAGTCATCTGAGCAAACTTTTTCTCTAGAGGTTCGAATTCCTATTGATATGTCATTCAATAAGTTACTTCATTGAGATAGAAACTCTCATAAGTCTCATAAGTCAGTCACTTCAATTTTATCATTTAAATATATATTTGTTGGCTTCGATCACAAAATCGAAGGTTGTTGGCAAGTTCGTCCGGGTATAATTTTTTTTTCTGTAATAACTGACTTATTCTTACACCACCCTAAGGTGGTGTCCCTAAAGATCCTAAGGATTATAATCCCTAAGGATTGATTTTTCGAAATTGGCCAATACGTGTTTAATTAATTATTCGATAGTTTTCATGCAGTTTTGGATAATTAAAGAAAATAATATTTTCATGCCGATTATGACATCTTTAAACTATTTAAGAGATAAATTTCTTAAAATTCCTACGAAGTAGGTACCAGGATCTTTTGTGCAAAATTGGACATTTTACAGATATCAATCGTTATTTTACCTGAGTGAAGTTGGGAACAAGTCTACATTGATGCTAGATAACGTTGCTCCAAACAGGGAGGTGAAAGCGAGGGCACTCGTGACCATAGCAACCATGGACATGGGATTAGTGCCGAGTGAAGGCATTATTATAATGAATGCAGCCGCGAACAATCCGCAAAAGCCTGCAACCTTCTTCTTGCCGCATTTGTTCACTAGCGCACCTGTTAAAAATATATGTAAATTGTTTATGACGAATGAACGATAGTTTTTGGCCTGGGAAAGAGTAATATAGAATGGATGATGTTAAGTTTGTTAGGAATGAATGCAGCCGCGAACAATTCTCAGAAGCCTCCAAACTTCTTCTTACCGCATTTGTTCACAAGCGCACTTTTTAAAAATAAGTATATTTGTAATTGGAAATGAACAACTTTTTTTGGTCTGGAGAAGAGGAATATGCAATGCGTTAGCTGCTAATCTCATGTAGGTAACAAAAGTTGAACAAATTTTTGTTAGGAATTCTAATACGAAATGGGCCACAAACTTGTTACCGTCTTTTTCTGCTTTGCTACTGTTAGCCCAAATTTTTATTGAATTGACGTAACAATGTATTTGTTGCATCTTAATGTTGTCCATTGTGAATAGAGAATAGACAATTGTATGAATAAATGGATGCTGATACCTACATTTGTTAAGTTAGGTTAGATACATTCGTTTTTATAACAAGGTTTAAAAGTGAAAAGATATTTGTTATTATTTACTAATTGTACTTGATTACAAATCGCAAGTTTGTATCTACTATAAAGACAACAAGATTATGGAAATGAGTCTGCCTGTGACCAGTCGGTGCAATATGGTCGAAACGTCAGGTTAAAAAAGAGCTCATTGCTTTTAAATGTTCTTTCTAATAACCATCTGGAAGCCTTTTAAGGTATTTCTAAGATGCTTAGCTATAACACTCGTTTTTCTCTGCTAAATTAACACTACGGGAATAACTAATTAAACTGTTAAACTGTAAAAAGCACGAAACAAATTATATAACGATACCAGAATCTGAGTATTTTATGCGATATCTGTGCTATTTTCTTATTTAATTCTTATTCCAATAATTCTACGCTACTCATCAATAATACCAGTCGGTACACTATTGAAAATAAAAGGGGCGATTTACCTCCAACTATATATGTGACTAAGGAGCCAGCACCAACAACAGAAGTTTGTAAGTATGTCATCAAGTCGGGTTCTAGAGGAACGCAGTTCGCCAGGACAGTAGACTCTTCTATTAGCAGAGTGGCTGTGGGAGCAATGGCTGAACACAAACTCTGTTCAGAATTCGAGCCGATCATCGCTGCCAATTGAGGGTACCAGAGACGGAAAGTGTTTGCACTAAAATAAATATTGCAATATAAATTTACCAATATTAATCCATAAATGATTTCTGTTAAGTATAAATTTCAGAGGATGTTTAGCGTAATTATTTTTGGTCATATCCAATTTGACTCAAAACATCGAATATATTCTTAAAAGTTTAAAGTTTTGGTAATGTTTTTTATTTGTGATCGAAGGGTAATGGTTAACATTTTATTTTAGTCCATATACTGACCCGAACATGCACCCAGCACGGATCAAGCAGGTAACTATTAGCCAGGTAACATGTGGGGGTTTGAACAAGGGTTGAAGGATAATGGTTAACATTTTATTTTAGTCCATATACTGACCCGAACATGCACCCAGCAGGGATCAAGCAGATAACTATTAGCCAGGTAACATGTGGGCATTTGAACAAGGGTCGAAGGGTAATGGTTACCATTTTATTTTAGTCCATATACTGACCCGAACATGCACCCAGCAGGGATCAAGCAGATAACTATTAGCCAGGTAACATGTGGGCATTTGAACAAGGGTCGAAGGGTAATGGTTAACATTTTATTTTAGTCCATATACTGACCCGAACATGCACCCAGCAGGGATCAAGCAGATAACTATTAGCCAGGTAACATGTGGGCATTTGAACAAGGGTCGAAGGGTAATGGTTAACATTTTATTTTAGACCATATACTGACCCGAACATGCACCCAGCATGGATCAAGCAGATAACTATTAGCCAGGTAACATGTGGGGGTTTGAACAAGGGTTGAAAGATAATGGTTAACATTTTATTTTAGTCCATATACTGACCCGAACATGCACCCAGCATGGATCAGGCAGATAACCATTAGCCAGGTAACATGTGGGGGTTTGAAAAAGGTTCGAAGGATTATGGTTAACACTTTACTTTAGTCCATATACTGACCCGAACATGCACCCAGCATGGATCAAGCAGATAACTGTTAGCCAGGTAACATGTGGGGGTTTGAACAAGGGTGCTAGCTGACTACATCCACCACGGAGGGCTGCTATTCCACGACCTTGCTCTTCTGTCTTTTCCTCCACCAAAAGTACTATCTGTAATGCAGAAAGTTGTGTGAAAATAATTGTGAGCAATAGACTTCTTAATTATATTTAGACTAACGGCCCATCCCGACTTCGCTGGGTTGATACATAATATATAGCCTTTATCTATCGGTAATAACGTATTTTTCAAATAGTGAAAGAGTTTCAAACTAGAAGTCTCCCTGTGGTCGAAATTCGACCGTAAATATAAACTTATATTTAATTTAATTCAATTTACTTATTCGTAACACATATTACACAAAAATTTTAGCCAGTTTTTCTCCATATAAACTTTAAGTGTATCAAATTTCACACTCCTCCGTCCGCGCAATTTTCTTAAAATGCGAATCAAAAATGTTTACTTCACGTATTAATATAATATATATAAGTATCACGTGGTTCCGGAGATTACCCTCTATATACAAACGAGCTTACAAAATCCGTTCTCTCTCTTTATAATGTTGTAGTAATAGCACAGGTAATAGTATAACGGTAATAATATAGTAATATTAGTACAAATTTTCTTTGTATATAATTCCTGTTTTTGTTGAGTAGCTAATATATGTGCATAAATATTTCAACCTATTGGTACCTCAATATTCTATGAGATGGCACCAAAATCAATATTATAAAATTACTTTTTTTAAAACGTTTCGATGTTTATTTTTATCTATACTACCACAGATTAATTAGTTTACTATATATATATATATATATATATATATATAGTAAACTACTTACTAATTTATATATATATATATATATAAATCTTTTGCGTCTGCCTGTAATTTCAATTTTTTTGACAAATTTTTTGATAAATAGTCGATTTGTGACTCACTGACTTCGATTCTACCATTTTTAAAATTTTTGTCTGTCTATCTGTCTGTCTGTATGTCCTTTTATAACTGAAGAATGGCTTGACTGATCTTGACGAAAGTCGGTACGTGGTAAGACCATGTGATTGCGCTCATGATTGGCCACTTAAATATTAGAAAAGCTACCCCTAAGAGGGTGAAAAGGGGGATAAAACTTTGTATGGCAAATGGTAAACCGCTGAACCAATTATGACGAAATTTGGCAGGGAGATAATTTGACATCAAAGATTAGACATGGGATACTTTTTTCATCAAAAATCGACTTTTAAAAGGGTGAAAAGGGGGATGAAACTTTGATTACATAAATAAGAACACTAAATCTAGGTAATGATAAAATTTGGTGTGGTGATAAGACATTATTTATCAAAAATACATAGGCTACTTTTTTATCAAAAATCTGTGAAAAGGGCGACGGGAGGGAGGGGTACGAAACTTTGTACGGGAAACCCTAAAACTGAAACTAAACTGAACTGATTATGATACAGCAAAGATATAGTTTGATACCTGGGAACGGAAATTCGCTACTTTTTATCAAAAACCTAAGCTAAGGGAGTGAAAAAGGGGATGAAACTTTGAATGGGAAATGTTGAACTGCCGAAGTAATTATGATGTTTGGTACCTACAGAGATAGTATGTTCCCGAAGACAGACGTGAACATATTATGCACATACATATAATGTAACATAATTCGGAAAAGCCACAAAAAAAATTTCCGCGAGAGGAAGTCGCGGGTACAGCGAGCACTACTATAAATCTCTAGCATCTGTCTGTAATTATGATTTTACTATCAAATTTTGTAATAGATAGTCATTTTATGACTCATTGATTTCGATTCTACCATTATTAAAATTTTTGTCTGTCTATCTGTATGTATTTTTATAACTTAAGAACGACTGGACCGATCTTGATGAAAATCGGTACGTAGTAAGAACATGTGATTGCGCTCATGTAGGCTACTTATTTTTTTTAGAAAATCTACCCCTACATGAATGATAAGGGGGATGAAACTGTGTGGGGCAATGGTAACCGCCGAACCGATTATGATGAAAGGCAATAAGATAGTTTGACATCAAAGAACGGACATCGGTTACTTTTTATAAAAATCTACTCCTAGCATGGTGAAAAGGGGGATGAAACTTTGTATGCGAAACGCTAAAACTTGGTAATGATACAATTTAGTGCGGTGATAAGACTTTTTTTTATCAAAAATATATAGGCATTTTTTTTCAAAAATCTGTGAAAAGATGGACGAAACTTTGTACGGAAAATGCTAAACCACTGAACTGATTATGATGTATGGATATAATTGGACACCTAGGAACGGACACAGGCTACTTTTTATTTCAGAAAACTACCCTTAAGGGGGTCAAAATAGGTATGAAACTTTGAATGGGATATGCTGAACCACCGAACCAATTTTAATGTTTAGTACAGAGATAGTATGTGCCCGGGACAGACGTAGACTATTTTTCAAAAATAATCTTTAAACATGTTATGTACAATGTACATGAACATATAGTCTAACCTAATCCGGGAAATCCCGTAAAAATTTTTCGCGCAGACGAAGTCGCGGGTACAGCTAGTTTTCATATACATTTCTTCTTTTCGTTCTTTTTAAATTTCTTTTTAATTACACATTATTTATTTATGTATTATAATACTATTGTTACTTGTTTTGTAAGTGATGTTGAGTAATTGTTTGTTTCTAACGTCGTCTTACCGGATATTCCTCTTTACTTTTGCCCGTGTTCATTTTATATATTTTTTTGAATATTTCCAGAGCCTCTTCATTTCTTCCTCGCGACATAAGAAATTTGGGGCTTTCCGGCATAAAAATTAACGTCATACCAGCCAAAAGGGGCATCAACGCTGTAGATAGTAAGAACAGGTTCCAAGAGTGAATCACTGAAAATAAAAAAAAAAATTTTAGTACTCCCTAAAGACTGGCAATTTTCGGCAATTATTGGTTAGTTAGGCAAAATAAAAAATATTTCAACCTAACGAATCGACCAGTTTATTTCAAAATCCGATGACTTATTTTCGCTTAAACAATTTACTATAACTTCTCTACTTCTAACTTTCATTTATAAGAGATCTAAGACTGATCATATTATTAGACTCTAATAGTAACTAAGTACTAACTGTCGTCCGTTTCATTCGCGATGGATTAAAAAAAAATTCACAACAAAAAAAGTCCTTTACTAGGGTAACTATTGTCACACCAAACATCGATATCAGTTTAGCGGTGTAGCTGTCAAAACGTAATAGATAGACAGGTTTGTGTATGTGTGATGTATTTTTATTAAGGCGACGTATTGGAAATTTTGACGGCAGGGATCTCAATTTTTCTAAGTGACTACAAAAACGTATGAAAGTGATAATTGGTAACCTGATTCTTCATTTCATTGACTTTATTTTGAACGTTGCGGTACACTATGGGTTAACTTTTCAAACACAAAAAAAGTTATCAAAGAAACCCCTTTTAAAACAGAGATTTGTATTTTTAGGAGTAATGAGACCGATTTATGTTTCTAAATTTTATATATAGTTTTAATCTAAACATATTCTTCAAAATTACAGTTGGATTTTAAAAATTAATTATAGTTTTTGAAATAAAGGAAAATAACTACTTTTTCGTATTTTTCGTAAGCTAGCGCGTGCGCTTTTGCATAGACTAGAAGGTCTATTCTGGATTAAATTATTGTTTATCAATGCGTTGCCTTATTAGTTAAAAATGTAGTAAAACGCACTTACCCAACAGCGTCCCAAAAACGTCAAAAGTCCAATCATGGGTAAGTATTGCCCAGGCGTTTATCGGAATAATAGTGTGTGCTAACGTATAGAAAAGGTTAGTCAGGAGAAGAACACGAGCTCGCAGCTCCGTTCGGTGTAACTCCGCGATATACGTCACAAGTACAGCGAACGGGCCGTTAAATCTGAAATTCAATAGGCAAATTGAAGGAATAGCAAAAGGCCGTACGAAACGAGCAGACGTTTACATTAATTTAGATTAGACTTTGGCATGGATTTCAGATATCTACGGAGTCATCTAATACAAGATTTGTTAAGAGGAGAATTCTATATTGTACCCAATTGGGAAGAATTTCGACGGATAGATTGGAATGCCTAGTTTAATTTCTTAAATCATTATCATTGGAATAACTTAAAAAGTTCTAAGACAGAGAATATTTAACTAAGAGTTAAGATCACCGTTCGACTGTCATAACTAATTAGCTAATTTTATCGATTTTTGATTTTGTTCATAATAACTTGAAAATCAAATCAATAACGAATCAAAATGTTAGTAAAACGTTTGTTAGTAAAAAGTCTATTATTTAAAATAATAAAAACGTTAAGATATGGATGTACTGATTTTTTTCAATAAAGTAATACTCCTCAAAAGACGTTTTTAACGAGTGCAAATTTAATTTGAATGAAGCAATGTTCTAATAAATAATAGTAATAAAATATCGCAGAGAATATTCTTAGAAATTCTTTGGAAGATGACTTTTTCTTCCTAATACACACATATTACATAACAACATAACATATCTTCACACTGTATCCCCAACGGGGTAATCAGAGAGGACGGAGCGCCAGGAGTCGCGATCCTTACACACCTCTTTCGCTTCCTCAAAACTCATCATTCTCTTCACACATTTTCCATTTTCACCTAGGTATGCGAGTGCTTTTGACATTTCCGTCTGCTAACACTCTGGCTATTTGATCTTCATAACTTGGTCTTCCTTGGCTTCTTTTACCACTCACTTTCGCTCTGTAGATTTTCTTCGTCAGTCTTTCATCACTCATTCTTTCCAAGTGCCCGAACCATCTAAGCATTCCTTAAAATAATACCTATTATTATCAATTATTCGATGTGTGAAGTGATCAGAAACTCGATTTCGAATAAAATGAAAAGGAAAATCTTAATAATTTTTGCATTACGTATCTGGAATAACAATTCAGATTTTCAAAAATTTCATTCTAGAAAATCATTAATCCAGTTTGGCCAACCAATCATTTTCGGATTGCCTTGGATTTGGTCTAATGTAAGAACTCCTTATGTGTGGGCCCGACAGATAACATTAAACATAATATTATAAAATCAAATCCCAGAGAAATATCGACAATTTCTTTCTTGTATGTAAGTATGTATGTCCGTTCTTTGCGACCTCGTGCAGGCTAAACGGTCTGATGGATTTTGAAGCGCGAGGTATCGTTGTATTGGTCTTAATCCAAGGATTGTCATAGAGTATTTAACCTGTGATCTTAAAGTTCTGAATACTAAAGGTTTGGAAATAAAAAAAAATCAAAAAACCCGACTGCAAGACCTGTAAAAGGAACTAAAAATATGTTAAAAATGGCGTTAACAAGACGGGTTCAAAATAAAATTATTAAAATTAATACTTTTAGGTACTTATTTTTATACTTCAAGAAGTGCCTAGTAGAAAAAAAATACATAGGCTTTCAAAAAATTATGGTATTAATCTTAACATGAGGCTACAAATATTTTTAGTCGCTTTATGAGTTAGATAGGCTACATAGTACATGCCTAGATAGCTGGTGTAGCCACTTTGATGGTCTACGTAGATTTGTCTATTAGGTACTCCTTGAGTTATACATATCTTCACGCCGTATACCCAACGGGGTAGTCAGAGAGGGCGGAGCGCTAAGCGTTTCGGTCCTTACATTCTTCTTTCGCTTCCTCAAATCTCATCATTCTCCTCACACATTTTCGCCTAGGTATGGGAGTGTTCTTGAGTTTGCCGTCGGCTAACACTCTAGCTATTTGATCTTCATAAGTCAGCCTTGCTTGGCTTCTTTTACCACTCACTTTTGCTCTATAGATTTTCTTCGTCAGTCTTTCAGCACTCATTCTTTCCATGTGCCCGAACCATCTTAGCATTCCTTTCTTCATTTTTACAACAACACTGTCGTGCAACCCTGCTATAGAGCGTATCTCTTCATTGCTTATTTTGTCCGCAAGGGTGAGTTATAATTATAAAATAAGTAGTATCTACCAATTTTAAATTTTTTATTATGAATCCGTCTTGTTAACATCATTTTTAATATCTTTTTAGTTCCTTTTATAATTTTTACAGTTTGGTTTTTTGATTTTTTTAATTAACTTATTTTCATCACTGCAATAATTATAAAGCAATATATTGACATAGAATAAGAATGGGAACTTTGATTGACACATTGGTACAACGGTAAATGTATATATGTATTTTAGAGCAAGACTTCAGAGTTTGATTCACTATTATCTTATAGCTTAGCTGTCACTGAATAATCCCTCATTTCATTTCATGGTGTAAGCATACAGTCCAACAATTATTGTATTCGTATGGAGAACATTTGTAAAACTTACATAAATCCCGCTAAAAATTTTGTGGCTAGTAGCATAGCGAAGTCCTGGCTCATGGCTGCTACGATTTCTAAAATTCCGGAGCCTAAAAATCCCCACACCATAATCTGCTTCCTGCCCAAGGTGTCCGACAAGAAGCCCCATATTAGTGCAGATGAGATCATACCTGAAAAAACAAATTGAACTGGTTTATTACAAACTGAATAAATATTACATTTGTTTTAATTTTCTTGGCCTTGAAAATTAAAAATTGCTTCTGCTTGTTCCATTGCGCTTTTAAAATAATGCTCATAAATGCTCGGAGGAATATTGAGTCGATCATATTTTCTCACAAATCTATACTAGTATAATACAGAGAGAGTAGATTCCGCAAATTTGTTTATATGGAGGGTATAATCTCCGGTACTACTGCACTGGAAAAATTGTTTCGCTATTTGAAAAGTATATTATTTCAGATGGAAATAGGCTATTTATTATGTATTTAACCCGGGTGAAGTCGGCACGGGCCACTAGTGGCTGATAAAGTGGTAGGAAAATAGGAATAGAATTTATTTTCGAATTATTCTCTGAATGAAGCAAGAGGAAAACAAGAAGAGCTACTTCAGATTTTACATACATGTACCAGATTATGTTACATACATGTTTTCACGCGATTTTCATGCGATTTTCCTTATATAGTGAACAGTCCATTAAAATTTTTTTACTGATTGATATCTGCAGAGCATGTAAGTGTCATTGGGCACACCGAACTTAGGAGTCCTTCGGAAAGGTGTTGTATAGATTGAGGTGTTACTTCGCGGAAATCCATTTCATGTGGTGAATTTCTGTAATCCATAGCTATCTTCCGCCAAAATTCCAAATCCACTAATCGACACGTGTGTCGCCTCTTAAGGCGAAGCATTGATAAACAATAATTTAATCTAAATAAGACCTGCTCTATGCAAACGTGCGCGCGCTAGCTTACGGAAAATACGTAACATCAGTTATTTTCGTTTATTTTAAAAACTGTCATTAATTTTAAAAAATCCAACCTACATTTTGTAAAATATATTTAGATTAAACTATACAGAAAATTTAGAAACATAAATCGGTCCCGTTACTCCGAAAAATGTAAATTTCTGTATTAAAAGAGGTTTCTTTGATATTTTTTTTTGTGTTACGAAAGTTACATAATCGTGTATCGCAACTGACAAAACAAAGATAATGAAATAAAGATATAGACTACAAAATATCACCATCACACATTTTCTAGTCACCAAGAAAAATTGAGATCCCTGGGGTCAAAATTTCCAATGCGTCGCCTTAAGCATCTTCAGAATATTACAGAGATCGGACTCGGTCCGATACTATAGGCATTACGTTAGTTAGTACATGAACTGATAGTCCCTATAAATCTTCATTTTTTTTAAAATTTAATTGGTTAAAAGTGTTTTATATCTCAAGTGAAAGTTCGGGAACCATTTTTCAACATTTTTGCTCGAATCGTCTCTGCTGTATGCGAAAACGATCCTAAACCAAATATTTTGGAATGAGCGCGAATGTAGTTATACAAATTTACATCTGCAGTGTAAGATTTTTCATCATGTAACTCATAAAGTCTATCCCTACTTTTTCTTATCTTTGTCGCTGTATCCGCAAAACGTAACTAGTTATTAACAATTACTTTCTTTTTCTTTGGACAATTTATTAAATATTTTGGATATCATATATGATTTTTGGATCATGAACTAGCAGAGTAGTGTTTGCAGATTTGGCTACATCGTGAGCAAATTTTTTTTATCCCAATGGCCTAAATTCAAATATTTGCACTGATTTATGTTTCAGGTCTTCCATTTTTATATACTGAGCTTTATGATCTGAACAGATACTACTAACAATAGTGTTTTCTTTAATTTCAATTTTTAAAAATGTTATCTATTAACGTCGCGGAATGATATTTCAGGGCTCGCGTAAAGTCTGGGGCCCTGGGTTACGTAGCAACTATTTTTTTATCTATGTCCTAAGCTAGTACCCCACGTGCTCTTAGTGCTCTTAAGGTGAAGTCGAAACAGGACACTTGATTGAGTTTCATCCCGGTTATTAATACAAACATTTCCAAAGTATTTTTCTTTTTTTCTGAAAAGGGAAATAATCTCCATAGGCACTCAGTTAGACTCTGCGCCGACTGAGTAGTGTCGGACTCGAAGCGACTAAAAAAACCCTCCTCTTTGTGTTAGTCCTAGTGGCTTTTACAGCATCACCGATCGCGCTGGGGCAAGTGTAGAAGGCGCCCTAATTTTCAAAGCAGTAGCAGATATATTTATTATATATATAATTCTTTTGTACGCGAGTATGTCACTGAACTCCTCTTTAACGTCTGAACCAATTTTGATGAACAGATTTGTGTGTATTTGAGTGGGTCCCTGGATGGCGCTAAATGACACTGCAATCGGGTTCTAGGCCATTTTATTTTTAATAACGTTCTGGCAGGACGTCTGTCGGGTCCCCTAGTAACTTACAAATGTGCTGTATTGACATCTAATTGAAAAACAATATTCGAAGGAAGTACTAAATATAATAAACAAGTGGTTGTGTGTATGTACTAGTGATGTGCCGTATATCCATATCCGTATCCGTATCCGCGGATATCCGAGGGAGAAGAAAGATCCGGATTCGTATCCGTTACTTTTTTGGAGGATCTTTTACGAATCTTTTACCTTATTAATTTTCAATACATAGATTAAATTCTATATAAGTTGAAACATGTCCTGCCACGCAAAGTATCAAGTGACGTCAACTATCGTTTCAAGGTCACGCGCATCGACACTAATCAAGTAAGAAAGTTAAGATCCGTATCCGTATCCGCGGATCTTGACACCAAATATCCGTATTCGGATCCGTATCCGCGGATATACATTTTTAACGATCCGGCACATCACTAGTATGTACCTGACCAATTGATTGACTAATATAGGGCCTTGGTTGTGTATAATTCACTCAATTAATCCTTTTTAAAATCCAGTATTTTTGGCAGTATTGAAACTTCGCATAGAAATGTTAAGAAATGGAATTCCTAAGGGGGTGAAAAGAGGTGTCAAAGTTAGTATGGATATAAATTCAAAAATGCGTAAGTAATGTATGAAATAAATCTATAAACAAATATATACACATATAATAATTGAAATTAATTATTGCAATTAATTACAAGTATTTCAAGATATTGACAGAACTGTGTCACGAAGTTTGAAACCCCTTATTGAAAAATCATATTTTTGTATAATATCGGATCAAGAATCAAAGTGCACGGATATATCCATAATCAAACGTGTGTCAAAAGAAATTTTGTGTCTCCCTTTCTACATTAAAACATATATACGATATTACACATATATACAATATTAAACATATTCTGTAGAAAAAAAGTTCGCTATAGTATCTCAATCTCGCACTGTCGGTGTAATTCGTGTTAGATCGTAACCGATTTGACATACAAAACAGTGTAGTACTGAAATAATTATTTGCAAAATACTCGTAAATCTTAAGTGTTATGGCTACTTAGTATTGACAAAAACAAAAATATGTCATGTTCAGCTATGTATTGGTGCACTGTAACCCTTTCCTAATCAAGCACATTAGTAAAAGTCTAGACACTAGGTCATCAAAAAACGGACGAGCTCTTAGAGCAAAAACTGCGTCCATTTTGATTCTCGCTCCGAGATAATACCGGTCTTTTTTGTTTTCAGTGTGTAAATTTAAGACTCAAAAAGATTGTTTACTTTTTAGGTAAAACAATAAATGTAATATAGAATTGTTTATTCATTAATCATTGACAGTTTAGATGTCAGGCAATTTCTTTGTTTGTGTTTGTCAAATAACAACGCAATTAATCTAAATATAAAATTTATTTGAACTGCAATGTTGACTTTCGTCTGTACATGGAGATGCCTTATCATGAACAAATTAACTCAGATGTTTCCCTAATAATCACTGATTAAATGAGGTGACATTCGGCATTTTCCATCGAATGTTAAAAGTTATGACGCAATAGTGTTGAGTCAGTATATCAAGTATTTTCAAGAAAATACTAGTTGTGTGAGGAGAGTGATGATATTTGAGGAAGCGAAAGAAGTATGTAAGGACCGCGAAGCTTGGCGCTCCGTCCTCTCTGACTACCCCGTTAGGGGTATAGCGTGAAGATATGTTGTTGTTGATTCAGTATATCAAGTATTTTCAAGAAAATACTTGTTGTGTGAGGAGAGTGATGAGATTTGAGGTAGCGAAAGAAGTATGTAAGGACCGCGAAGCTTGACGCTCCGTCCTCTCTGACTACCCCGTTAGGGGTACAGCGTGAAGATATGTTGTTGTTGTTGATTCAGTATATCAAGTATTTTCAAGAAAATACTAGTTGTGTGAGGAGAGTGATGAGATTTGAGGAAGTGAAAGAAGTATGTAAGGACCGCGAAGCTTGGCGCTTCGTCCTCTCTGACTACCCCGTTAGGGGTACAGCGTGAAGATATGTTGTTGTTCTTGATTCAGTATATCAAGTATTTTCAAGAAAATACTAGTTGTGTGAGGAGAGTGATGAGATTTGACGAAGCGAAAGAAGTATGTAAGGACCGCGAAGCTTGACGCTCCGTCCTCTCTGACTACCCCGTTAGGGGTACAGCGTGAAGATATGTTGTTGTTGATTCAGTATATCAAGTATTTTCAAGAAAATACTAGTTGTGTGAGGAGAGTGATGAGATTTGAGGAAGCGAAAGAAGTATGTAAGGACCGCGAAGCTTGGCGCTCCGTCCTCTCTGACTACCCCGTTAGGGGTACAGCGTGAAGATATGTTGTTGTTCTTGATTTGATCTTGATGATCAAGTATTTTCAAGGAAAACAATCATAGACGACAAACGACAAAGCATTTTTAATGTAATGAAAAAAAAAATTAAGGTTCATTATTTTTTTATTAAACTATTAATAAAACAAATCTTGGATGAATTTTTGTGTAGTACCTAATTGGTGTCCCGCACAGAGATATTTGTTTATATAAATATGTAATTGTCAAGATAATAAAAATAAAGTTGCCGTCAATTGGCTGGAAACGAGTGAGCAATTTCTCAGTGTTGCTTTTCCCATTTAAATAACATAATATGGTCTCTGATTCTGTACTGCCAACCGCCAATCACAGAACAAAGTTTTTTTTGAGGTTTCTTCGTATTAAAAAAAACGCGTTTAATGTAAAGCAATCCTGATAATATCAAATCAATTTATTCAAGTAAACCCAATTACAACGTATTTTTGAACGTTATATCTACTTATGTTCGGTTCAAAGAGAAAACCTGGACACTGAGAAGAACCGACAAGAAACTCAGTCTATCAGAATCAGAATGTATATCGAATATTCTTCAACTCTATCAGATTCTTCAGACCTATGCTTTTTGTAAGGCGGAAAAGTAGTTTTAAGTATTTTTTCTCGGTTATGTAAAAAGTAAAAAATGTCGCGTTTTATAAGATGTTTTTCCCGAAGATTCTGTTTATCAAAACGTGATTATTTTAGTTAAATATGCAACATTAATTATTGTTGTTATTGTAACGTACAGAGCTCTCAACAAATATGACGTTACTATCGCGGTTTTGTGTTGTTGCCTTTATCTTTTGAAGAGTCTGTTTGTGTGTAAAAGGATTAAGTCATCAGTCACCTCCGGGAGGCGTGAGAATGATAGTTCCGGTGATTTTCACCCGAGGTCGAAGAAAGGTCGATATATCTAGTATCTATATAATATCACGCTATTCAACAAAAGGGATAAATATGAGCGAGATTTAATAATTGTAATTCCTCGATTATCGTTTCTTATTTTAATCAAACAAATTTTTTTATATAGTTCTTTACCTCTATAAGACAAACAGAATCCTATAGATCAGCGTTTCTCAACCTTCTTGAAACGTGACCCTTGTAAAAATAAAAAAAATCTGGCGACTCTCACAGCACCGTAAATAAACTATGTTAGTGATTTCAAAGACGACATATTTCCATTTTTTTGCCATTGAGACTATACTGATCGAAAAATCAAATGTATCACATTAAAGCAGTCACGGGTACGCTGCGGGCAGTGATATGCTCTGCAGAGAAGAAGAAGCCAGAAGCAACAAAATATTAAATAATAAACTGCTGGTACACTGTACAGCTTTTTCCTTGAATTGGTTGTATTTTTATTGTATTGTAGGACCTACAATCTTTGCTTTTTACTTTTACTTAGCATGACCCCTCGAGCTAGACTGGGGTCGTGGGACACCCTTGGGGTCGTGACCCATTGAGGTTGAAAACCACGGCTATAGATCATTAAACGCACATGTGTGCGTCACATGTTAATTTCTCCGTCAGTCACAGTGCGATGGTCTAAAATCGACTACTTTGTTACCTAAGTGCAGTAAGTAAGCGATAGCTGAATCTAATGACATATTTATTGTGCAATAATGTGACGTGGCCACAAAAATTACTAGCGCTGACACTGACGCTGAATTAATGAA
The DNA here is from genome assembly GCA_907165235.1 of Zeuzera pyrina. NCBI lineage: Eukaryota > Metazoa > Arthropoda > Insecta > Lepidoptera > Cossidae > Zeuzera > Zeuzera pyrina. The sequence continues at coordinate 23,744,162 of OU015628.1, forward strand.
CTGAAAACAATTAGTAGTGGCGCTATTTTTACTCCTAGGGCGATAGAATTAAATAGAATTAAAAAAAAGTTTTATTAAAATGCATAAAAAGAAAAAAAAAACAGTCTTCATAAAACACATAATGTTGTGTAAATCCCAAACCTACAAATAGGTTGAATATGGCTGCTCTATAGAAGTGTCATCTCTCATCACTCATCAGTATGTCATCACTCATCAGTAAAAGTATGATAAATAGACACGTCTACAATCAGTATGTTCATGTTCTTATGTGATTAGGAGCTTGTCGCGTAATTTCCTTAGGTAACCTACGCCTTAAAATAAAAAAGTAGTAAATAAGGTCTTAAGTTCAGAGGACGTACTTCTTTGGCTTGCAAGCTTTGCACTAAACATACAGACATATGTACATGTGAAGTTAAATAAAAGCTTATAAAAAAAATATTAAATGTTACTAACCTCCATACGTGATTGCATTTATGGTCCCCATGTCTAGCAAGGTCAGCTGCATGTCGCATTGTGCCTTCGTGAAGATGTAGCTGACAGAGCTCGTGATGCAGGCGGCTCCCCAGAACCCAACTAACGTACACAGCATCAGGGCGATGTTGAATTTCCCGTACCCAGTCGCGGCTATGGCTTCTTCGAAGTCGGATGCTTTCGGTTTTGCATCTGGTAATTATAATTCATTAGTCGAAATAAACCTTAATGTACCAAAAAATATATCCAGATACTCAATACGGAGAGTTTTTGAAAAAATAATGTTTAGATCGAAATTATTATCTTCTTTAAATCGCTTTAATGACATCTATAATGACGTCAGTGGCATCAATGATTCAGTTTTATCGTTGTTTTTAAAAGAAATGCTAGGTACTATTAACTAAATGCAATTGTTGTTAGTAATCATATTATTATGTATATATGCATGCTTAACTACTTTTATTTTTTTATGCATGCAACATTTAATGAATGCTGTGGCACGGGTGTAGTTAATATTCATACTAAACTGTAATTTCTAATTAGTTTTTATGTTAATTTTATTGTCTAAATGTGTTTGTGAATATATTAGTGCCTTTTTTATAAATAAAATGAAAATAAGGTTTTTTTTAATTTCTACTTTAATATATGTTCCTAACGGGGTAGTCAGAGGATGGAGCACCAAGCTTCGCAGTCCTTACTCCTTTCGTTTCTTTAAATCTCATCATTCTTCTCACACATTTTCGCCTAGGTATGCGAGTTCTTTATTTAATAAATCAATATTAATAATCTAGTTCTTGAACGGATAAACCGATTTAAATGCGTTTTTTTGCTTGAATGATCCAATTTTTTAAAATGTTTTCGGCTATGCTGGTAGAAATCACTTCTGATAATTTTTTGTGTTATTTATATTTTAATATATTTCATCATTTGTTTCGTTAATTTTCTTGTTTTGATTTTCAGATTTTCAATTTCATTAGCAAAGCAAAGTAAAAAGTCTGAACCTAAATCTTTTTTTCAATTTTTTGGATATCGACATGGTTCGAAACGCAGATTACATATATTCTACCACGATTATAACACTTAACTGTTAATTGCTTGAAATTTGCGTCGTTAATCGTGACGCGTGACTATGCCATTTCCTTATGTAATTTTTATTGTCCTTATCAGGATTTCAGGTATCTAGTTTCTTCTCTACGGTGTCGTATTGAAATCTCAAAAAACAAACATTACTGTAATCATCGCATAATTATGTTTATATTTGTGTAAGAGAAGTATTGAGTCATCGACGTGCAGTTTAAATCGCTTTGAACTTAGTATTTATATGTTTTTATGTGAAGTATTACTGGAAAAGGATTTTTTAAAACGTCTTCACGTTTTGCTCCATTCCGTCAGCAAACAACTGGTAACAAATATGTACGTATCTCATTTGAATTTAGATATATTACTTTTGTTAATACCGGAAGAGTTATCTACCGGTCCACGGAAACAAATTCATTTGGACCTACCGTCTTTGATTGATTGTAGCATTTGTACTGAAATTTATTCGGTATCCAGAAAGAACTATGATAACTATGTCTGCGCCATTCCAAAATTCCAATCATGCAAACCCCTGGACTAAAGCTATTTTCTCCGCAATACATTATAAATAAACAATAGGTAGTTGAGTTGCCACGAAAACAAATATTAAAGCGGACGTTAGCAATAAACTTTTGCGAAGTGACATTTTGTAGTTATTCGCTGAGAGGTCACGTGAATTTGGATATTGGCCAGCGCGTCGTTAAAGCCAGACCGATTTGAGACTGCTTGATTTTATTATGGTGTATATCCATGGTCGGGTCCAGAGTTGATTTAAGACGGGACTTTTGCTGGGCAAAACTGCATACTGAACAGACATTTTTTCCAAACACATTATACAATTTGGATGTATGTATGTATATCTAATATGACTGTGACTTAAACGCCTCATTTCATTTAAGTATCATATATGGCCAGTCCTCCACTGACTGGATAAACTGACTGATTGGGGTCCTCTTTTAAAAGTTAGGTAGAAATAATTTTGAGATAATATGCTGTTCAACTAGAGACCTTGGTTTTGCTTTATGAACAAACCAAGTTACCCGCAACATTTCGTATAGTATTATTCATAGTAACTGAGAATAAACTGAAAACCAGCACTGTGTAGGTAAACTGCTGCGCTGCTGCAAAGCTGGCCACTCACAGCATTGCTGAGTTCGCTCCCTTTGCCACACAAATTTGAATTTTAAAGATTTAAACTGTTTATTTATGTGATACATATACATTTCTTTCCTTCTTTAATAATAACTATTTAATGTCCGCATTCGTAGGCAGTGTGAATCTATCTAGCACAGCCAAAATGGCCATCTACAATGCGGTGTTGATTCCAACTTTATTGTGCGGTAGTGAGGCCTGGATATGCTCAAAATCGAGTGAAAGTAAGATAAATGCAGTAGAAATGCTATCCCTTAGAAATATGTGCGGTGTCACCCTTGCGGACAGGATAAGCAATGAAGAGATATTATAAAAATGAAGAGAGGAATGCTAAGATGGTTTGGGGACATAGAAGGAATGAGTGATGAAAGATTGACGAAGAAAATCTACAGAGCGAAAGCGAGTGGTAAAAGAAGCCAAAGAAGACCAAGGCTGACTTATGAAGATCAAATAGCCAGTGTTAACCGACGGAAACGTTAAACGCATTCGCATACCTAGGCAACAATATCTGAGAAGAATGATGAGATTGGTGGAAGCAAAACAAGTGTGGAAGGACCGTGATGTTCGGCGCTCCCTCTCTCTGACTACCCTGTTGGGGATACAGCGTGAAGATATGTACATTCAGTCAAGAAAGTATCGGGAATGAACGATTTGTTTATGGTTCCAAATTCAATTTTTTTTGTTGTTGTTAGATTGGCACAACTGTTTTCCATTTTGGCGTGGAGTTTGAGTTACATCTGTTATTTAGATTAAATACAGTGCTGTTTTTAGTTATATCATTCTAGTGTATATTGCGAATTTCATAATGGACAAAAACATCGAACAAAAAGTTTGTATTAAATTTTGCATCGCCAATTGAATTTCGTGTTCGGAGTCACTAAAAATGTTACAGAAGGCTTACGGTGAATCGACTTTATCAAAAATACGTGCTTATGAGTGGTACAAAGCGTTCAAAAGCGGTCGAGATGTGATCGAAGATTTGTCTCGCTCTGGTAGGCTATCAACGTCTGCAACTGAAATTAACATCGCAAAAGTGAAGGAAATATTGACTGAAAATCCTCATTCAAGTTTGAGAGAGATAGCCGCCGAACTTTCTGTGTCTCACGAGTCGATCCGTGCCATTTTAAATAATCACTTGGGTATGAAACATGTTGCCGCTCGGCTAGTCCCAAAAGACCTGAATTTTCTTCAAAAACACAATCGCATAAGAGTCGCTGAGGACATGCTAGAACGAGTCAATTCCGACCCAACATTCATGAAACGCATTGTAACTGGTGACGAGACGTGGGTTTACGAGTTTGACATGCAAACTAGTCAACAAACTTCAGAGTGGCGCCTTCCAACTGAACAGAAACCGAAAAAACCACGCCAAAGTCGATCAAAAGTCAAAGTCGTGTTGACTGTTTTCTTTAACTATCGCGGTGTTGTGCACTCGGAATTCTTGCCGGAAGGTCAAACGGTAAATAAAGAATATTATTTGGACGTTATGCGGCGTTTAAGAGTTCAAATTCGACGAAAAAGGCCAGATTCGTGGAAAGAAAATTCTTAGATTTTGCACCATGATAATGCGCCTTCGCACAAGGCCATCATTGTGAACGAATTTCTGACCAAAAACTCAACAAATACCATCGGTTGCTCGATGGACCTTATTCACCAGATATGGCTCCAGCCGACTTCTTTCTTTTTCCTAAACTTAAATTACCACTTCGTGGCACCCGTTTTCATTCGCTAGAAGACATAAAGGAGAATTCGTGGCGAGCACTGATTTCAATTCCGGAAAAAGCGTTTAAAAAATGTTATGATGATTGGATTATTCGTTGGCGTAAATGTATCGTTTCTGAAAGAGCATACTTTGAAGGTGATAAAATAAATTTAGATGAATAACTAACATTTCGTGTATTATTGATCTTTCGGTTCTTTCTTGACAGAGTAGTATATAACACGACACATATCACAACATATATCACAATACTTTAAATACATACGTATTTAATAGAAATATAGAAATAATAAACCCGTTTCATTATTTCTTGTTTTCTTATCTTGTCTTGTTCGACCGTTCGGTACGCGGGACTGTGATACAACTTTGTAGAAATATTTAGCGTATGTTATTTATAATTAATTCGTATATTTTTTGAATACATTCCGATTAAAATTTTTTTTTCACGGGAAAGAGTTCTCAAAAAAATCCCATAAAAAAAACTTTCAGTTTTATCCGGATTTTCCAACTTCTTGAGCAACTTTTTCAATTTTCCATTCCCAAGAAACCTTATTTGAACTATTGCGAACATTTTATAAAAAAAATTTGCCAAATCGATTCTCAAGTCATGCTTTTACCAACGAACGAACGACATTTTTATTTATATAATATGAGATATAAATAATATAGATAAGTTGGCACACACCTTTTGCTAACTTCTCCAAGTTCGTCGATGATAAACCGGTGACTTTGAAGAGGTGATCGTGTGGTATCTCCTCTTTGACGACCGAGGCTTCGACATCTGTCCGTGTTATCACCATTTTGATAGAAGTCGGTAATTTCAGAAAGGTATTGAAGGTTTTCTTAAAACTCTTGAAAAGACCGCCATCGTATGAATAAGAAGCATTGAGTAATACGCTTAAATATAATAATAATAACAATCTGTTAGGGCTGTGACGAGTACTTATGTATTCGCGAAACAAAACTTTTCGGAATTTTACTGTGAAGGTTTCCATATCTGTTTTTTATCTTCACGCCAACATAACACACAAAGCAAATAGATGAATAAACAAATTCTGTTATAAGGTCACATCATTGCCTCTCTATTGCAACTTTATGACCAATTTATAATCAATCTTTCAATATGAGAAGTTCGCTATTTGTTCAAAACAATGTCAGTCGAAAATTAGGATTTTTACTAGAATTACCATTCGCAAGAATTATTAAATGCTAATCGTAATACTTAAAATCAATAACTATTTATTTAACGAGAACGGAATAGTAGTTGAAATTACAATGTCTTCCAACCCTGGCGAGATATGTTATACGAGTATTCCATATTCACATTTGTAATCATATTATACGTACATAACGTCTAGTATTCAATTATTTTGAGCCCATGGTCGAGATAACCGTTTTTGGAAGAATCTATTTTAAACTTAAGAAGAATGTGTGAGGAACAACTGACGAGGAAATTTCGCAAAGCGAAAGTAAATGTCAGTAGAAGTCGAAGAAAACGAAGGTTGACCTATGAAGATTAAATAATCCGAGTATTAGTTGATTGAGAACCCAAAGTCACCCACACTCCTCGGCAATAGTGCGTAATAGCAAAGAGGTCTAAAGAGGCGAAAGAGGTATTCAATGACCGAGTTGCTTGTTCCCCTATCTATCTCGTTAAGGGTACCATGTGAAAACAATACAATACAATACAATATACTTTATTGCACCATAAATACACAAAAAAAAAGAAAAAAACAAATGATCAAAAACATAAAAATATAGTACAAAAGGCGGCCTTATTGCTGAACAGCAATTTCTTCCAGGCAACCTTTGGGTTATAGGATATATATTATGAAAATAGGAAGGCGACGAAGAGGAATCAAACTATCATAGATACTTTAACTATGCTTTAAATACATATATACAACATATACATATACATACATACATACATATAATTACATAGTATACCTAGTATACACCTACTACATAAATATATTAACAATAAGTACATAGTGCACAGCACATTGTTATAAAAAATATTAGGAAAGTTAATTTGACAGAAAATGTTCCTTCACTCGCTTCTGGAATATATTGAGAGATGAAACACACTTGATGTCATCAGGCAGTAAGTTCCACAAATGAGTAGCTCGCAGAGTAAAGGAATTGGAATAGAAATTAGAAGCGTGAACTGGGATATTAAGAGTGAGCATACGGGAAGGTCGGAGGGTACGATTAGCAGTAGAGGAGTGGAAAACAAAACGGTTTTTCAGATAAGACGTAGTAGTGGGAAGGAATAAGACAGAGTATAAAAGACATAGAACATGATAATCTCTTCGACGACGGATAGCTAGCCATTTAAGTTGGGAGCGGAAAGTGGAAACATGATCAAATTTACGCAGATTAAAAATGAATCGAATAGACAGGTTTTGCAGACGTTCAAGCTTGTTTAAGGAACTCAACATTGAGATCAGGATAGCAAACATCTGCATAATCAAGAAGAGGAAGAAGAAGGGATTGAGCAAGAGATATTTTGGTGGCAATTGGGAAGAAATTACACAAACGTTTGAGGGAACTGTACGCTCCAAACATCTTCCTACCGATTTCGGCGATCTGAGGTCTCCACGACAGGTGTCTATCAAAAATTACTCCTAAATTCTTGACAGTCACTTTAAAAGGAATATGAAACAATTATGTATAAATTTAATTATTTTCATTCGCATTCGCATTGGTCGTTTGTTACAGCCCTAATGTTTGTAATAGGTAATAAGAGTAACGCATAATATTAAAGTTTGCTGATAGATTTACACTTAGTAAACAATATTTAAGTATTTCTCCATATTCTTTATCTACTACAGCAAACATCTGAAAATAGGAGAAGTATACAGCATGTCGTGTTACTATAGGACCCCGAAATTAGTTGCAACATGTAGTAACCAGCAATGACGATATTATTTGTGGAGAGAATGTATTAGAACGCTATTTCTGAAGAAAATTTGGTTATATTTGTAAGTTATTGGATTTTATTTATTATCTGTCTATATATTAAAGTTTTACAATTATTCCAGTATTGGAGATTTTTAAATCTGGCGTGTCATTTTAGCTGCTATACAACTTGTAACAGAATTAAACTGAATGTAGGAAGTACTCTGTTCAGAATTAATATTAAATCCACTTTAACTGTTTTAAATACGAGTGTTAGAAATAAAACATATTATTACGTATTATTGTTCCTTTTATCTTACGATGCCGGGAGATGGCGCTGGTTGTTGCGTTCAGTGCTGGTTTAGTCTATGTTTTTTTTTGTATGTTGGTAATTTAGTCTGTGTTAATTAAATTTTTTAATGGAGAAGTCTAAAAAGGCGTCGGTCGCTTTGTGATAAGAAAAAAGGAAAGTTTTTGGAATATTGTTTGTAAATCTCAAGTATCTTATTTGTTTTAAAGCTAAAGGAAGTTCGGTCGCGCTGTTCTGTGTTCGCCGACTGAAATTAGCAGTTGATTGTATTGTATTATATTGTTACTTTATAATTCAAAAGTGGTAGACCAAAAGGTTAGGTAGGTGAAAAGTGAGCATACTTTCGTTTGTTATAATAATAATAATAGTAAAGCCTTTCTTTATTTCCCATCACCTAAGTATTACATGTCTACTAATATATAATATTGAGTTTCACTTATTATGATTTACACTTACACTGTTTGTATATTTATTTTTTGTGTCTAAATATTTATTGATTTCATTGTTTGTTAACCTGCCGAAATTATAAAGGACCGAGCACGCGCAGCGGTCGTCGTCGCGCTTGGAGCTGTACCGCATGAGTTATAACTGTATTTTAAAATTCGGTAAAGTTTACATTAAATCATGGCTGCAGAAGACGATACAAATGAAAATAAATCTCAAAGTGCAGTTTTGTTCCGATAGATTCCTGTACAAACGTACTTAGTGCAGGCTGTATCGCTGTAAGTCTGTTACGTCCGGGTGTCTACAAATACCTTATGTAAGTGGTGTTAATAATTTACGAAGTAATTGAGTTCGTAAAAAATACACAAACACACATACTTACATATCTTGGCGCCGTATCCCTAACGGGGTAGTCGAGAGGTACTTCTCTTCCTCAAATCTCATCATTCTAAGTATGCGAATGCTTTTAACATTTCCCTCGGCTAACTCTGACTATTTTATCTTCATAAGTCAGCCTTGGTCTTTTTTGGCTTCTTTTACTACTCGCTTTTGCTATGTAGATTTTCTCCTTCAGTCTTTCATTACTTATTCTTTCTATGCGCCCACACCATTTAAGCATTTCTCTCTTTAAAAAAAAAACTTTATTATATACTCATATTAATTTACTACTCAGGCGTGGTGTAAGCATTCACCTCTTTTTTTTTTACGTCAGGAAATGCGTTACGCAGCCATTCCCGCTTATGAGGGTGGCAGGGGGGTATGTGGGACTCCTCGACATTAGGGTGCTAGGCCGAGTCTACACACTAAAACCTGACGGTGTTCCTCATCAGGGCCATAGTGCCGGGGCAACCGGTGTGTGTTTGCATTCTGCCGCGGCTCCGACGGCCATGCCCAGCCTAAGCCGGGCCCTCCTCCGTGTGCGGGCAGTTTGACCTGCCCGCTCTCCTGGGACGCGCGCGGGAACACCGCGCGCACCATTAGGCGCCTTACCTTGAAGGACACCCCAGGCCTCCAAAGTGGCGGCTTCCGCACCCCGCCTACACCACGGCAGGGGCATCCGCACACCCACCTGATTTTTACGTGTTTATTCACGGGTTTTTACAAGTTTTCCTTCTTACCACCTCTGATTTTACCGTGTTTTACAAAAGCGCGAAAAAAGACAACGGAAGGCACAATAGTGCCCCGCAACACCTCGTTGCGCAACAGCGCAAAGCTCCCTCCCCGTCCCAAAGAGAGAGGCAGGCGCATCCCCTCCCCCCCGTCCGGGTCGGGCCCTATCGGCACTGCAGCCTCATCGGCCCCGACCCGGTACTGAGGGCGCCGCAGCACCACCCTCAGGAGTGTTTATCGACTCTCCAGTCTAGATCCGCAGTGTTCAGTGCAAACGAGGCCACCTCGAGAAGGATGTGGGCATGAAGCCCATACACTGCGGTCTTGGGGTAGCAGGCTAAGGCTCCATTTATTGGGAGCTATAAGCGCCTGTTGATCCACCTCCTGTGGCGGGTCACCCCCACCAATCACCTTTTTTTTTTTTTTTTTACGTCAGGAAATGCTTTATGCATTCCGTCCCGCCTGGGGGAGGCGGGGGGATATGTGGGACTCCACGGCTGTAAAGGTGCAATGCCGGGCTACCCACTAAAACCTGACGGTGTTCCTCGAGAGCCTTGATGCCGGGGCAACGGGAGCGCGTTGGCATTCTTCCGCAACCCCGGCGGCAACGGCCAGCGCTAAATCGCCGGCCTCGTCTCGTGTTTGGGCGGGCCTTGCCCGCCCGACTTCTGGAGAGGCGCGCGGGAACACCGCGCGCGCCATCTCGAGGCTGTGAGAGGGGCGGCACTCCCCCGAATGCCACCCCAAGCCTCAGGTGGGCGCCCCGCCGTATACATGGCAGGGCGCGGTGGTCGCCTAGGAGGCGATGGCCACTAGCACGGGTCCGTGCACATCTCCTCTGTTTGCCTGGCGGGGTCAACGCGAGCGGCAGCAGCGGCTGCCACCCTAGCGCCCTTTTTGGGCTTTGCCCCCGCACAGGTCTTACTCCCCGGTATGTGGTCCGCCGACTTCCCTTCTGCAGAGCACAACGTGCAATGCGGTCTGCTTGTGCACGCCCCGGCTCTATGGCCATGCTGCCCGCAGCGGTAGCATTCTCCGCTGCGGTCCACCTCCGAGGTGCATACCGCGACGACGTGCCCTTGTTTCAGGCACCGGTAGCACCTCAAGGGTCTCGGCTCCAGTAATTTAACACCGGCCGAGACCCATCCTACTAAAAGGCGACCACCCGCCACCTTGCGTGCCGCCTCCACTGGACACCTGACCCATACGGAGCCCATGCCCGTAGGAGTCCGGCGCACTTCGCCCACCTTCACTGCGTCCGCCGTGGTTCCACCTGACCTGGCGACAGCTGCGGCCACCTCAGCCGTCGTAACAGAGTCGTCCAGGCCTGAGACGCGGAGCTCTGCGCTTTTAGTAGGCCTGGACACTCTCACCACATCACTTCCGAGGTTTTCCCTCAACTTGGCCGCTAGTGCGTCGGCTTTCTCGCTACTAGCGGCACCTGGCAGCTCGAGAACGCCTGCACCGGTGGCGGCCTTTCTGTACCGGAGCTCGCTAATTCCCAGCGGCCCCAGGTAACCTAACCTAACTTAACTTTAATTACATAATTTTTGATTCAGAAACAGAAGAAAGAAAAGATATAAAATAACCAAATAGAAATGTTATTTTCAAAGTATATTACGCTTAATGGCGCATAAGTAATTTATTATAAGAAATTGCTGAAATAAGCAGGCAATTTTCACTTTCAGTGAAAACTAGCAACGATCAGTATAATAACACAAATTACCGATGCACGCCCATATCACGTTATTTAGTCAGTACGTATTACAACACATTTTAAGTTTTTACAGTGACATAAATAGTTTTTGTTCTAAATTTATAATACTCTGTAACACATTATGGTATATTTTTATAATTTGTCTGTCTGTTATTCATATTAAATTGATCAGTCGTTATTATTACTATTTAACACTATAGCTCTTCGTGTATTTGGTCTGGGCGATCTCTAGGGGGGTTTAATTTATGCAACATCATTGGATGGAATTAGATATAATACTTAGTCCAATTATTCCGTCGCACTTATTGTAAAAGTGTATTTAATTGACGTTCATCGATGAACTGACAGGATAATTTTGCTCCACTATCCGTCTCACTCTTCCTCGTGACACGCTTAGCTAGAAGTTACACAGGCTTCAGGAATTTCCGCAAGAGCCGAAGGTACTAGACATGCGCCTAGGACGATGGGTATTTGTGGGTAAACGTCACACGTTAAGCCTTTTAATGGTTTCGCCCACGAAACCAAAAAGCCACTTATCACAGACGAAACGGCACGTCAAAGTTAGTACACAAAATGGCAAATATTGATAGAGGTAGACACGTAACCGTTTGTTTGTTTGTTTGTTTCTAAGTGACACACACCTTTGATGATGTTGTATACGTGTTAATCACACCCACATTATACATATTTACCTTGTATTTTAATATAATATAGGTATTTACTTAACTGTGTTATCGTTGCTATGTAAGTATTTTCATGACGATGTCCACACTTTCTCGCTAAATGTATGTCGCAGATTTAAGATGATTTTGATCAAAAGCCTAGGATTTTATTCATACCCGTGTTTGAGAAAATGGAAACTGGATTTCGTCATTGCGTATAGGAAATCTAGTGCGTTGTTCAAAACTATAGACTAGACAATTCGATAAATAAATAAACAAAAGGACAAATTAAAGGGGGTGTTTCAAATCAAAGTCAAATCACTTTATTTAAATAAACACAGTTACAAGGTGTTTTTTGAACGTCATATCACCTGGACACTGAGAAGAACCGACGAGAAACTCAGTCAGTTCCTGGATACTAAACTTATTCATAAATCCATGTACATGAAGCGAAATACCGGTCACTCACTGACTGGCTAACTGGTTAAATAAGAAATCTCAAAAATTACTGAAGTTAGACTCATGGGCCTGGCGATAGTTTGTTAAGAAAGGCCCATTGCGAAAGCAAAAATGGGGGGCTGAACTTTGTATGAAACTTCTATATGGAACGTAATGCGGTCGCTAAATCGAATACAAATATTGTTTATTAAAAGCATTAGTGAATAATGAATATTACCGACGATATTCGGTCGGGGATGGAGAGTCGCATTCTCATTGTAGTTTTGCTACTTGATTTCTCTATGATAAAGCATTCAATACAGTGGATTTTGAAGTCCTCCTTAATATATTATTATCTCCAGTCGCGATTGAATGTCTTCGTAAATACCTGTTTGGACGCCGACAAGAGGTCCACATTGGGGACTCCCTCTTTTCCTGGTGCGGTACTTCTGCTGGTGTTCCGCAGGGCGGCATCTTGTCTCCATTACACTTTGCTATATTTATAAACTCTATCTCTGACTGCTTACTTTCACCTTACTACCTTTATGCAGATGACTTACAAATCTACTCCCAAGAAACTATTGATGACTTGCCGCTAGCAATAAATACTACTCTGTCAAGAAAGTACCAGGAAAAGATCAATAATACACGAAATGTTAGTTATTCATCCAAATTTATTTTATCACCTTCAAAGTATGCTCCTTCAGAAACGATACACTTACGCCAACGAATAATCCAATCATCAAAACATTTTTTAAACGCTTTTTCCGGAATTGAGTTCAGTGCTCGCCGCGAATTCTCCTTTATGTCTTCTACCGAATGAAAACGGGTGCCACGAAGTGGTAATTTAAGTTTAGGAAAAAGAAATAAGTCGGCTGGAGCCATATCTGGTGAATAAGGTGGTTGTTCGATGGTATTTGTTGAGTTTTTGGTCAAAAATTCGTTCACGATGATGGCCTTGTGCGAAGGCGCATTATCGTGGTGCAAAATCCAAGAATTTTCTTTCCACAAATCTGGCCTTTTTCGTCGAATTTACTTTCTTAAACGCCGCATGACGCCCAAATAATATTTTTTATTTACCGTTTGACCTTCCGGCAAGAATTTCGAGTGCACAACATCGCGATAGTTAAAAAAAACAGTCAACATGACTTTGACTTTTGATCGACTTTGGCGTGGTTTTTTCGGTTTCGGTTCAGTTGGAAGGCGCAACTCCGAAGCTTGTTGACTAGTTTGCATGTCAAACTAGTAAACCCACGTCTCGTCACCAGTAACAATGCGTTTCATGAATGTTGGATCGGAATTGACTCGTTCTAGCATGTCCTCAGCGACTCTTATGCGATTGTGTTTTTGAAGAAAATTCAGGTCTTTTGGGACTAGCCGAGCGGCAACATGTTTCATACCCAAGTAATTATTTAAAATGGTACGGATCGACTCGTGAGACACAGAAAGTTCGGCGGCTATCTCTCTCAATCTTGAATGAGCATTTTCAGTCACTATTTCCTTCACTTTTGCGAAGTTAACTTCACTTGCAGACGTTGATGGCCTACCACAGCGAGGCAAATCTTCGATCACATCTCGACCGCATTTGAACGCTTTGTACCACTCATAAGCACGTGTTTTTGATAAAGTCGATTCACCGTAAGCCTTCTGTAACATTTTCAGTGATTCCGAACACGAAGTTCCATTGGCGATGCAAAATTTAAGACAAACTCTTTGTTCGATGTTTTTGTTCGTTATGAAATTCGCAATATACACTAATACACTAGAATGATATAACTAAAAACAGCACTGTATTTAATCTGTATGCAACTCAAATTCCGCGCCAAAATGGAAAACAGTTGTGCCAATTTAACAACGTCAAAAAAAAAAACAAAAAATTGAATTTGGAACCATAAACAAATCATCCATTCCCGATACTTTCTTGACTGTATGTAAATTAAAACAGCTAAAACTGTAATCATAATCATTGAGAGTAGTAGATTGACCTCCAGAATCAACGTTTTTAGATATATTGGTTATAAATTGTTGTGTACGTGTATAAGTATGGCGTATATGTTTGCAGTAAAACCCACCGTTTGGGTTTGTTCCGACTACTCTCTCGTATATTGAAGGGTTGAATTTTGTACACGGCTGAACCGCTGTATTTATTTTGATGAAATTTAAAATTCATTCAATTTCATTCATTCAATTCAATTTCTTCATTTGCCGTGCCGTGTACAAAATTTTGTAACCCGCATATTATAATCTCCGGAACCCCTACGCCAGTTTCAATAATTCTTTCACCACTTGAAAGCAGTCCCGTAACTAGTTTTTTATGTGCCTGGTGCGAGTTGTTGATCCAAAACTTTATCCTGGACATTATTGCGCCCATCTAAGATCTGTGACACAGACAACTTAGCCTACGAAACTTGAAATAGAAAGGCACCGTTGTCTGCCGTCCATCTGCTAAAATGCACATATAAGTTCAAACAAACGCGTGCTCGTTTACTAACCAGGAACCAGATACGTGACCTGTGTCTAAGCGGTGTCAAAAAATATAGAATGAAACACGTAAACAACGCCAAATTGCGCTGCAAAGTGACAATGGTAAAAATAGCTTTAATATTCTAAAATAATTCTTTTGCCTCTAGTACACGACGCTACGCTTGTCGCCCGCTTACGTCCCAGTCCTTTGAGCTTGACAGAATAGTTTGCGTAGTATTTCGTAAACAGGTCTCGTAGGCTAGGTTGTCTGTGGTCTGTCCCTGTGTTTGGGCATCGCCGGTGTCGCCTTAGTTACGGCACTATTTGAAAGGTACATATAATGTTATTCCAGATAGACATAGGCTATACACATAATCGTGTCGGGTATTTTTGGGTCTTTTTAATTATAATATAACTATAGGAAATATAACAAAGGTCTTCTCTGCCCTCTCTTTTACATACCGGCAATTCCTTTCATATTTATTAGAAACACTCCTGCTATTCTCATGTAACAAAGTTGTATATTTCTTATGTAAAATATTTATGCTCTAACACTCCCCAGTAAAGTACGCATTACTGGAGTTAAAAAAGTTAAATGAAAAGTTAAAAACGAAACCCGATTGCAAAAACTGTAAAAGGAACAAAACAAAGTGTGTGTGTCAGCTCCGAGGCACGACTGGAGTTTACTGGTTTTTTGCATATTTTATATACTTTTATTCACTTCACTGTGTACAATAATATTAAATATCAATGTTATTAGATATAAGAAAGTAGCATTTGCCATTTTCGATTTGAAAATGAACGTCATTTTCGTTTTTTGAAAGTTTATACCTACATTTTTCTACTAGGCACTCCATTGAGGTACAGAAATAAGTAAGTAGTAAGTATTAATTTTAAAAATTTTATGTAGTCAGATTAAAAACAATCCAACGACCGTAACCGTTTAACTTGCTGGAGTTCACAATGAAACAGACATACATACATCCGAAAAACATTACCCTCCTATAAGTGGTTTTCGCGTTCATTCAAAAAATACTTTTCACCCGGCTGCTCAAGAAGTTGAGCAATTGCATTTGCTCAAACTTTTCATTTCTTAACAGTTGCACAGAACTTCAACGCACAGTATATTAACACTTTTGTACATTAAAGAAAATCTAAAGAAAACACAAAGTTCATTTCTCCCGTTTCCGCCAAAAAGTTCGTTTTAGGTAGTATAGATTTCTAGAAATTACGTTCGATATTTACCGTTTTATAAAAAAACGTATGGACTCGCTGTACACGAGTGAACTTGCTATTGACTAATTTAAAAAAATATATCTATTTTTAAAAATTTTGTTTTTGGAATGTAAGAAAGGACGCGGCAAAGTCATTACATCAAAATGTGGAAGTTACAACAAATAAAATATCTTTATTAAAAATATTGTACTATGAAGCCTTAAATATGTAATGTTGTTATTACAACGATTTTCTTGTACTTTGCACTTCGACGAAGGGACCTTTGGACTCGAGATCAAAGTTCATCGTTAGGGCTGTCGATGTTAACTGTTATAAATAAAATTAAGAAATCAGTAACTTAAAAAATAATGAGCCAGTTCCTGCCTTTAAAAAGTTTGCTGTTATTAGACTTGCCAACTATACGAGTATATTGTTAAAAACGGTATATTTTATTTATTTCTACAACACCGTTTCCTGATCAATAAGAATAAAGTACCCAAAATACTGCTTTTGATAACATCCCTAAAATACTGGTATTAAAGCTAAAAATCGGTTCAAGTTAAAAAAAATGTGTTTTTAAAGCAATAAAAATATTTTTTTTCTTCTAAATATTGCTTAATTTCTTTTTCCTTACTTGTTTATATATTATTTGCTATTTATATTTACTACATTTTTTGTAAAAAAAAGTTGGTAACTCTTATAGTTGATTAGGTGT
The DNA here is from genome assembly GCA_907165235.1 of Zeuzera pyrina. Taxonomy (NCBI): domain Eukaryota; kingdom Metazoa; phylum Arthropoda; class Insecta; order Lepidoptera; family Cossidae; genus Zeuzera; species Zeuzera pyrina. The sequence goes on from OU015628.1 coordinate 23,760,560, forward strand.
AAAATAAGTAAGTAGCCTTTACAATTATTTAGATTGAAGATCCTGAAAATCCGATATCAATTAAATATTCTCGAAAATTTCCACTACCAAAAATAAAAAGTGTCAAGTTTAAAATTCGACTCGCCGAGGGTTCCGGGTGATATTTATAGAGTGGCAAAATTCTGAAATTAATTTCTGGACCAATAAAACCTGAATCTTTCATTATATTTTTACTGTAAATTTTAGACAAGATTTTAAATTCCCTGATTTTTTACAATTTAAGGCCAGTAGTTTCGGAGATAAAGAAAAGAGAATGCTAAAGTAAAGTCCGAATATTTTATTAGTTTTTCAATAGTTCTCCTGAGCAATTTTAAAATGTATTCGAAATGACATTGTATTCGAATGTACTTAGCTATGTTTGAGAGATATTGGATCCTCAGGATCTTCAACCCAGAATCTTGACTGTGAAGGCATCTTATGTATTATTAAAACATACTTTTGAGGGTATTATATTTCTAATTTATAATTAGCAAACACTGTTAAGTTACGGTCAAGTTGTACGTATATTATATTTAAAGCCACCTTTTGCTGAATACTTTATAGTTACTGATAGACGCGTTTTGCTTCTCAACGAAGTATATTCAAGAAGTTCTAGAGGTAAAACTCGGTTGGCCATCCAGTACCAAATGAGCGAGAGTAACTCGCCGAGTTTGATCTCCACAATTTTTTGAGGATGCTTCGAAGTTTGAAGCCTTGGAAGGATGACAGTTCAAATATGTATATACAATTCAAACACATACATACACGTCAAGTTTAATTTTATAGATATTTGAATCGTATGAGTTTTGGTTGGTAAAGGATAATTACTTTGTGCTTCTTAATGTTTTCATTTTGGAGTCGGTTGAATTTTTTTCTAAAGTTATTTCTTTTTTCTTTTTCAGTGACCTTATCCTAAGTAAACGTGTAAGATAAATCTACAACTTGTCTACAACTACCTATTTTCCAATTCTGGAATGGAATATAAAAGAATAAAAAAATACAAAATAATAAGATCGAAATACAAGACTCATTAACATAGGAGTTATATTTATACCCGAAGATATGTAAAAATAATATACGGTCGAATTGAGAAACTCCTTTTTTGAAGTTAAAATAATTTTTTAACAATTAGATTTCGCATCGGTTTCTTTAATTTAACATTAATGATTGCTTTTTACTCGACTACGGAAAAGCAAATTATTAGGATTATTATGTGTTAGGAACATATGTAACTTTTTTTTACTCACACAACTATGGACGTAAACCAATTAGAAGAAGAAGAGTTGGAAGTAAAACATGACAATATTAAGGACAAAAAAATTGAGTCATAAATTATTACGTGAAGAATAAAATAGTTGTTTGTGCCAACCCTACAGAGGAAAATTCATAATAAAGAAACCCTTCAAGTTCCGATTGAAAATATCACACAACTATCACGTGACAGGGAAATAAATGAAACACATCATTATTTATTTACTAGCATCTAATTGCGGCTTCGTCTGTATTTTCAGCGCCCGACAGAAAAAATGTCTGTTCGCCGTTGTCTACGTGTTTGTTTGTGGCAAATTGTAGCAACGATGTTCTTGAACGCGATGAACAATGGAGCCTCGTTCTGTTAAACACCCAATTTATTAAGCATTACACTTACAACTCGCAAATCATCTTCCATAAATGGCTTGCCCACGAAATTTGTATTCCATTATATACAAATGTTGTAGTAATCGTATACACGATTGGACGTGAGTCAATAGGGGTTGGTTGTGTCAAGACAGCCAGGGGTGGCAGAAGGTCGTCATGTCAAGATGTTACGACGAGTACATAAGCAGTCAATACAAAGTTTCGAAATGACCTTCGTATCCACTTATTTTGTGAGACAGATTGTTTAATAGACTTGGGTTTGCTTGTATACTATTTCAATTGGCTCGTTTTCAGTCATTGAACGTAACTAATCACTCAGTTCAATTGTTCACCGAATAATATTGAATAATCTACCATAATGAACTATTAATAATGAAATATGTCAAAAGCACTCGAAAACCTTTGCCAAAGTGTGTGAAGAGATTGATGAGATTTGAGGAGGCAAAAAGTATGTAAAGAATCCGATCTCTCTGACTACCTCGATAGGGATATAGCATGAAGATATGTTATATTTTCATTATACTTACGTTCTTAAATTATTAAGTAATATTTTTGGTTTTTATTAATAACATTAAAGTAAATTAAGAATCAGATCTCTCTGACTACCTCGATAGGGATACGGCGTGAAGATATGTTATGTTATGTTATTAAAGTACTTAAAACTACACATTTTCTTAAATAATAGACTTCCTCAAAGTTGCCGCTTAGAAAGCTGTCATTGCTTAAGGTACCTAGCAGACTGGTAGTATTACCTCTTTGAACAGCCAAACATATTCGTTGGCGGAAGAAGCTGCCAGCCCGTCGGTCTCCCGAAGCCACGATCAGTCTCTCTTACAAATATCAGAAACCAGTCGACGGGCTTCGGCGCCCCAGGGACCCAAAGTTTAGACTGCAAAGGGCGTAAATATGAAACTTCCAGAGAGTCGCATACTTACGCCGCTTCAAGTTCTTGGCAGTGCTGGCCGCGGCACCTGCTGACTTGGAAGTCGCCGACACATGGGAAACAGCAAGTGTATCGACACAAGTGGCATCCCACACCAGCGATCTTCCAAGTTTCCAAGGAATGAGCGTCAAACCATCCGGTCTCCTGCCGTCGCTGCGCGCAATACCTACAGGGTCTTAGACTGCAGGAACGCCAGCGGCGACAAGGGCCCGCCGAATGACGTTATTAAAGGCAGCATGCCGTGACATGCGGCCCGCACTACGTATACAGGATAAACCGTGCTGACCTAACATTGACGAGGTCATATATATTATTGAACTCTTCATTTAGGAGGGCTCTCTCTGATGACTTCATACTTTTAAGATTATTTTATTTAATGTACTGTTCTTGAATGGGAAAAAAACGTGGTTGTAGTCCTTCACTAAATATTTGTTTAGGACAAGGCCATAAAAAATAAATAACTTAAGATAATAATTAAAGCGACTTTAAAATAAAACTGTAAAGTATAAAATAATTATCCTGTGCTTATGAAGAACTTCATAAATACGATAGGAAACCTTATGTAACCAAATTTCGTAGTTATTGAAGTCGGTGTCAAGCCAATAAATAACAACAGAAAGTTTACTAGTTTGGCATGCATGGCACCGACTTCAGTAACTGTGAATTGAAGTCAATTTCGAGTTTGTTCTTAATAACGTACTATTTATTACTGGCATAAAGAGCTGTAGCATTGGATTGTATTGTGACTAAGTTCCCATAATATGTTGATCGACCTCAGTTATAAACGTTAACGCGTGAGTGCCACAAAAATTCCTAAAATTATTTTATTATATACTAGGCTATGAATTCCTAGTCTTTCCTGTAATCATAATGACCAGTCATTTCCCGAACAACCGCTAAATAATGGTTTGTTTATACAGTATGCTATCCAAATTCGGTTTATACTGAATTTGACTGGAAAATTTCAATCCGAGACTGTCCTTTTGATTGAGATCTTACATACTTATTAGCACACCTTTTAAGGCTTCTAAATATAATGGAAGTTATTAATTTGAGAATTTTTAATGTATGTAATTTTAAACGTAAACATCTCTATGTTAATCTACTGCTGGATGTAGGTCTGCTTTATTTTTCAATGAATTTCATGTTTTTCACAGCTAAAGTTGTGTTCAATATTAAAAAGCCTATCATACAATGCATGGTAATAAGAGATAACATGCACCTATTTTTGCAATTAGTTCTATGAAAATAATTTGATAGTTGAACCTTTTATTGTTGGTTTACACATAGAACTGAGTACTCCACTCATTGTCAGCCTCATAATGTAGGTTGATTGGAGAACTCAGTCCATTATATTACATATATTTTTAACTTCAAAATTCCTTCCTTCGTATGTGTGTATATTTGTGTATATAGAATCGTAACTTCCAAACGGATGGATTGATTTTGCTTGCAATGTTTTTTGTACGAAAGCTGCAGTTGTCAAGAATGTTTTTAGCTATGTTTGGCGGATATCGGTACAGCTATTCTCAGGATATATAGCTCTGAATTTGAACTTTGCAGCAAAAAATGTTGGCACTCGAGGGTCTATTGAAGATCAGCATGAGGTACTATTAAAAGTAGTAAGATCGATTAGTTCTCGTTCGTCGAACTTAAAAAGAGTCGACAACTTTAAAAACGGTCAAATCAAAGATAAATAAAAAAAATAAAAACTCCCGGTACAAAAAAGAATTAACAGGTATTCTTGACAAGTAATGAATAATAGTGAAATTTAATTATTCGTTGCTTTTTAAAAATACCTGCTAATTATATTTCGTATTCGGGAGTTCTGGTTTTATTTCGTTTTTTTTTGTGGTCTTTTATCATTAAAAAGTTCCACAGTTTGTTTTTCTATTGGCGGCAAACGATAGTATAAAATACCATTATAAATTTAAATTATTTAAATACGATTCTCACTTGCCCGGTTTTTTTTCTTAAAATATAAATATTAACATATGTATGTACTTTTTGTTAATAAATGACCATTATAAATTTAAATTATTTAAATACGATTCTCACTTGCCCGGTTTTTTTTCTTAAAATAACTGACAAAGAGGAGCTTTGATTGGACTTTCTGGTGGGAACAGGGGAAGTGAGGTTGTCATTTTATTTAGATTTTCTATTTTTTACATTTTTGACGAGGAAAGTACCGAAGTCATAGTAAATTGTGTTTTAAAGTTTTGTTTAAGTAAAAAAAATAGAAGTCTAAATTAATATGCGTAGCTGAAGTTCTCGCGCTTTTCCAAGAAATCCTTTATAACTTCAGTAAAGGCCACTATCACTTTATTGGAGGAGTTTTACGATAAGAAGAAAAAACTAATTTGCTTCGAACGTGCTTCATGTCGATTCTACTTATTAATACGTGACATTGGCCAACGCGCAAAGCTGTGCGCCATGCCATGAAGAAAGAAAAAAGAATAAAAAGAGGAGCTTCGTAGGTTTCGCGGACAGGTGCTGCTAAGAGTCGGTGCGATCCTGACTACACATGATATGTACGTAAGGCGTGATCCAACCTTTGGAAGTTAAGTTAGAAGGAGCGATTGGCATCCGTACTGTCGTATCACTCTGAAGGTTTGGGTTGCTTTGAAGGGAAGTATTTCAGCACAGAGCGAAAGGGATTTTGATGCATTCCTAAGGAGATGCAGGAGCTCCTCTACAATGCGCCGAGGACGATCACTTGCAGGAGTTTTTTTTATATAAAAGAGGAAGCGAACGAGCAAGCGAGTCACCTGATGGAAAGCGGTTACCGCCGCCCGTGGACACCCGCATCGTCCGGGGAGTCACGGGTGCGTTGCCAAACTTTAAGGAAAGGAGGAGGAGGGAGCTGGACCGCTGACACTCTCATTCATCGAACGAAACACAACAGCAATAGATGCTGTGATTTCACGCCGATATTCTGTGATAGGGTGGTATTTCACCGGGCGAACCGGCCCAGTTCGTGCTGCAATGCGGCATTGTTCTATCACACAGTTTCAATGGGTACAAGAACCACATTACCCAGTTCCATTCGCAGCCGCAGTAATGCAACATAATGTATAAAAGTCTTACATAACACAGCCTCATGGTCTCAACACTAGGGGGCTAGGTTTTTGGATTTTTTGGGCTCCCGCGAGACCAAAAAATGTAATGTTGATATTCGTCCTGGTATGCTCACACCCTCAGGATCCTTAGTGTGAAGAGACCTTTAGGAAACGCATAGTCTGACTGCAGCCGCGTCTGTCTGCCATCCAGTTTCGCTCCGACCACGACTAGAATAGCACGTTCGGACAAATGCCGCTACGCTTCCGTACAAGAGTGAAATTAAAGTCGCAATTTTAGTTCGCAAAACAAATGGGATAAAATATCGACGGATTATTATCAACTGTTTTATTGAGTTACAAAGACATTTTTCGTGTGATATTAGTTATTAAGTTTTTATCGATAGTTAAATATATTTAGTTTTCGTGTTCGAGGTCCGAGGATGGAGGAACAAGGAGGTAAATTTTTTTTTTAATACACGCCGATTGCACGGTTATGGACTTGTATTATGAATGAACTGTGAAGCTCTCGGTTATACGTATACCCAAGTCATTTATTTTGACTTAACCGGGAATCTCACTACCGAACCAACAGGGCATACATTTTAAGAAATATATAATATTAACGTCCCAACCCGGCTTCATATGGAATCTTGATTCCAAAACTTAATATTTCTCTGCTTCTTGAGATTAAATGTTAATGTCTGTGTTAAGCGTATGAATCTCTCTCGTTACATATTCTAAATTATGGTTTAAACTGCGTGAAATCTTCTCAGAAGTTTAGATGTTATAAGCGAATATAAGCAAACTCGGGTTTGGCCTTTCTTTTACAATATTTAAATATGGAGATGCATGTCTTCGTACCGTATTTTTAATGGGTTATACACAGGGTGAAAATATGAAGCAATACAATCCTCACTTCTATTGAGTCTTTGATGTTATGTCTTAACCTCCAACGGAAAAAAAGGATGTTATGTCTTTCATGCCATTGTCTGTTCATCTGTTTGCCTATCTTTTGTAGGTTTTTGTGTTCAAATGCTGCTGTTTTTTGAGAATGCTTATCGATGTTTATTGAAAAATGGTTTAAATTATTTTTTGTGCCAGGGTTATTAAATATTTATTTCTCATTATGTGTACAAAAATATATATATATATATTATTGGTATTGCTATAGAGATAGTACTGTTTTCCGATCTGGACTCTTAGATTCGATGTCGGTAGATACTCTTCCTAATTGTTGAGTGGCATCCATGGCGTAAGTTATTGGGCAACTTTAGTTAACAATGTATTTATCTGAAGATTTTACAACAGCACAACAAGTAATAAACCAAACTAGCTAAGAGGTTCAAGGTTCGATATCCAATGGTCTCAATTTGGTAAACGAGAGAAGGTTCATGTCACCATGTATACGAAGGTTTTTTTCAGATTTCTTGAGTGAATAGGAAGTGAATAGGAAATGTTGGAGAAAATGCCGGATATTTTCTTGTAAGATTTTTTGGCGGCATATTTAATTTCTCAATTTTGAATTTATTTTATTATTAACATTTCGTACATGATTTCGTCGTTCAAGTTTTTTTTGTATAGGTAAAAGAGGGGGCAAACGAGCAAGCGAGTCACCTGATGGAAAGTGATCACCGCCGCCCATGGAGACCCGCAACGTCTGGGGAATCACGGGTGCGTTTCCGGCCTTTAGGGAAATAGGGAAACGGAAAGGAGGGAGATCTCGGTACTATACTCCGTATTGATTTGATTATGCATGATACGTAATGTGATAAAATGTAGACGAGTTTACAAGACTTTTCAAGTAGTTTACAAATTTTACTTACATTCTGGTGTTACTTTGTGGAAATCTATTTCGTGTGATGAATTATTTTAATCGTTAGCTATTTTATTAAAATTTCAAAATTAATCGACTCGTATCTCGTCTCTTAACGAAGCATCCTCGCGATATTCGCGATGTCCAACTCGGTCAGCTGTTAAGCACCGAGCAAGTTTTATGATAAAATAATTAAATACCGCAAAATGACGGTAAAAACTTCAAAAAAGATCGAAACCGAAGAAGTAAAAAATTAGGTACGGTACGACGCATCTTAAATATAGATAGCTTCAGCAAAGTCCGTAAAAAACGATCACTCCGCAAGCAAAATTCGTAAAAACTGATCACTCCTGACTTACTCAACCAATAGAAAAGCACCGAATTACTTAATACAATAAAATATTAAATGCAGCGAAATTACCGTAAAATCTTCAAAACACATTGAAACCGTAGAAGTAAAAGGTATATTACGACCCAACATAGATATTGATAATATTAAAAAAGGTTCAGTCAAATGATCCAATCATTCGTTCGTTGTTGTACAGATACAGTTCACGTATTTTTTACTGACATAATAAAAGATCGAACGATGTCTATGTGCAAGTAGACACAACTTAGATGTAGCATAGGCAAAATTCGTAAAAACCAATCGCTTCCGATTTATACAACCAATAGAATCAAATTCGAATTTGAATAGAGATCGTTTGTTTTCGCCTAAGGATGTAATAAAAATCGATGATTTTGAAGTCACATTCAGTTTGGTAGTGGTCGGTTTTCGTGAATTTTGTCGATGGTACATCTAAGTTGTGTCTACTTGCACATAGACATTATCGTTCGATCTTTTATTATGTCAGTAAAAAATACGTGAACTGTATCTGTGCAACAGCGAACGAATGATTGGATCATTTGACTGAACCTTTTTTGATATTATCAATATTTGAATGATTAAATTTTTTAAAATTAACGATTGGCATTACTCTAAATTGTACAAATTCCTTTAGAATTCTGCCTAAATTTCCCACAGATACTCACTAAATATGAATAGTATCTAACGCTGTAAAATGCCATAAATGCTTACTGGGCATGTGTCTGTATGACCCTTGGCACAATTCTAGCTTCCTAAATATTTGTGCTGAGAAATATAACGTATAATATCACCAATAGGCTAGTCGACTTAAACGCAACAGTTTCAATCATGTTTCATACTTGTGACTGTGCTATGTTATACATTAGTGACCGGCCCCGGCTTGTACGTATATTTCTATACCAACTGTTGTCCGCGATTCGTCTGCTTGTATTTAAAAAAGTGGTCTATGTCCTTCCCCGTGACTTAATCTATCTCCATTCTAAATTTCATTAAAGTCGGGGTAGCAATTTACATCCGTTATCCCAATTAATATTTTTGTCTCTTGATTCCAATCGCTTCACGCACTATTCTTGGATAAAAGTGGCGATCATTAAAAAGGACTTATAGGAGCGAAACTTGCTGCGACTGTTTGCTCGAGACCAAGGCTGGTGCATCTCGGTCAAAATATTAAGCCGAAATGAAAGGTAATTGAGTTGAATTCCCGTTTTTAGGAGATATTCTTATTAGAGATTGAAATCAGACCAAACAAGCTCGTAGTGTATCATTCTGGCGTTAGGAGTGACGGAGACAAAACTCATTCTTACTCATTCTTACTCCATCCCCACATCGTAAGTTTAAAAGCCAATAAGCTCTTGATTTTAAAGCTGTCGTACCCTAAAAAGCTAATACCTTTCTCAATAAAAGAATTATTATACTTAGGCGAAAATGTGTGAGGAGAATGATGAGATTTGAGGAAGCGAAAGAAGTATGTAAGGATCGCTACGCTTGGCGCTCCGTCCTCTCTGACTACCCCGTTAGGGATACGGCGTGAAGATATGTATGTATTGAGAGGGTTAAGTTAATTTTCATTAATATTTCACTATTTTTCCCTGTTTCAGTGACATGGGACAAAACGCTTTTAGTTGTCCAAAGGAACAAACTTACCTGTCATTCTTTGAGATTTTTTTGGGTGTATAAGGCGCAGGAATTATTCCGCTCATAAAAATAAGTTGTTCAGCACAGATTAATAAATTATTACTACTATTATTATTAATATTATTATTACTATTGAGACTTGCGTGTGAAATTAAAAAAGTAACCTATATCCTGCCCCAAGGTCTATTCTATCCTTATTCTGAGTTTCACCGAATCGGTCTAGTGGCTTAGTTGTGAAAGTGTAACTGACAGACAGGTTCAATTATTATAGTACGGAGAATGAATTGTCTATCTTTTTCAATTAGGTAATAAATAGGTAATGTTTGGCGTGACTTATTTAATTTTTTGAGTCTTGCCTAATTTGAAATATTTACCTATTTTTAACATACTTTTATGTCATACATAGTGAAAATATATGTTTTGGTTTAATCTTCAATTATTTATTTTTTAAACAAAGTTCGCTCCCTTATCAGATAGATTGTAAAGTAACAATTAATAAGAGTAGAAAATAAAGTTAAATATATATTTACCTGTATTTATTTTATTTTTTATATTAATAAATTAACGGAAATAATCAAAGCACTCGCAAATCTTAGCGAAAATGTGTAAGAAGAATGATGAGGATTCAACAATCGATAGAAGCATGTGAGGACTTGGCGCTCCGTCCTCTTTGACTACCCCGTTAGGGGTTCAGCTTAAGAATATGTATGTATTTTTAGATTTTGTATCACAAACTTTACCAATTTGTTAAAAGTGTTGGTTACATTAAAAAATATATTATTTTTAAATTTTATTTTTAAATATTGTTAGGTTACGAGATGTTAATTAATTTACAGTTTTTTTATTTCTTCATTTTTTTCCTTCTGTAATGATAATTATTTAATATTTTTTTTTTTATGTATAACAATGTACCTTTTGTTAGTGCATCTATGGAACTAGTTGCTATGTATATACTATCTAACTTTTACACCTATGTAATTGGTGTTTTGGTGTGACAAACCTGTTTTTTTTCTCTTTTTAAATAAATGAAAAAAATTTGCGAAACTAACCCATCACGACAAAAATAGTTGATGAATCCATCATCATATATTTTCTAGCGTATTTAGCAATATTACATTTCTTGCCTTCATATATTATTCCGCGGGGTTATTATCTAGAAATTTGCAGACGGCGACAACAACGCGATCACTGCGCGACCGGTGAGAGTCATAAGATCAATGGTATTTTAAACGACGGAAGAGAGTTTAATCTTCTATCTTCGATTATTTCGCAAGATCAATGGCAGTTAATTGACTACGAGCAGATTAAATTATCGAATATTGACATAGAATCTTAAAAAGAACGAACGAAATGTGTGCGAAACGAATAATATTACCATGTGTAAGACATTAATCTAGGTACTAATCCGTTCACTATTTCTATTTGATATTAGGACAGTGGATTAAACTGTCGATCAAAGTTTATCATAGATTACGAAATCAATAGTTTAAACTGCACTTGATCTTACTGCCCTTATTGTAATAAATAATTGGTATCATGTATGACGATTTCGAGTCTGTTGCGCCATAACCATAAAGTTTACTTTTCGCGATAGACTTATCGTCACTATATAAATCACATTATACAAATTCTCGTTTTGACAGTAGATATCGCGCGATATTTGGCTGTAACAATTTGACTGTTTGAAGTTTGATAATAAGCGTACCGGTCTACGTGTTATGTTGTCTGCACCTATATACTGTGCAGATAAATGAAAGAAGTTGATAATACAGTTCTAAAAATATAATGAATGTAAATAAGCAATAATGAAAGCATATAAACAATTAACTACAAAACATTTTATCGTAGGTATATAGGGTATTATTATTGCGGAACTTGTTGCGTCGTAGCGGTTAAATTTTACGTTACAAAGGTCGCATACATTTTTATATTTGAGGCTTTTCATGAAAACGTTTTTAAATACCGTAATTTGCAAATAGATTTTAAAGTTATATATTTTTTGGCGCGTTATGTGAAATGGCGCGTTATGCACATGGAAAGAACGAATGATGAAAGACTAATGAAGAAAATCTTATAGAGCGAAAGTGAGTGGTAAAAGAAGCCAAGGAAGACCAAGGCTGACTTAGGAAGATCAAATAGCTAGAGTGTTAGCCGACGCAAATGTCAAAAGCACTCGCATACCTAGGCGAAAATTTGTGAGGAGAATGGAGATATGAGGAAGCAAAAGAAGTATGTAAGGACCCCGTTGGGGATACAGCGTGAAGATATGTATGTATGTATGTTATGTGAAGAAGATCAGAGTGTAATTACAGCAGGCAACGGAAGTTACGTCATAGATGTAACGCACCACGTAGTTAGTTACGAAGAGTAAAGTTTTTATGAGATTAAATATAATGACTACCAAAAAAAAACTATAAGACTAGGGTCTTATAGTTTTTTTTTGGTAGTTGTTTGACTTTCTTTCCAAAAAAAATATACTAAACGCCAAAGAAAAAATAAAACTGTAACAAAAAAAGAACATCTAAAATTACTGCACTTCAATTGCGTTCACAAACCAAATGTAATAAATGATCACCAAATTTTAAGAACCAAATTTCTAAACGAACGCTATTTTAGATTAGGTTATGTTAGGTTAGTATTTTTACCACGACGAGTGAGCCGAGCGAGCGAAGCAAGCGTGTCGCGGCAGCGGGAGACGAAGAGCCAGATCAGAATCTGCTTTTTACGTGAAATAGGAGGCTGCAGTCTGAGGTAGTTGAAGTTGAGAAAAATCTTGGAATTCATTTATTATTTTTTGGTATACAATGATTTATCTTTTTTTTATGGAAAAATGGCGCAAACGAGTATGCGGGTCACCCGATAGAGAGTAACCACCGCCACCCATGGACACCCGCAACGTCCGGGGAACCACGGATGCTTTGCCGGCCCTCAGGGAAATAGGGAAAAGAGGGAAATGAGGGGAAGGGGTGATGGGCCACCGGCACTGTCACTCACCGCACGAAACACAACAACAATAGATGCTGTTATTTCACGCCGCTGATCTGTGAGAGGGTGGTATTTCCGGTCCAATTTATGCTGCAATACAGCATGTCTACTACCACTCAAAAATCTATTACCTATATTTATCTAAAATCTATATTTTTCTATCTATCGATATCCATATTTCTCTATATATATTCTAAATCTATATTTATCTGGAGTAATTTACTTTTATAGGATAACAAGATGTTATACATTTGGATAACATTTTACATTAAAATGTGGTTAAATTTTTGGTGGTCATTCACTGTTTTTGGTTTCAACAATGATTAGTTTGGAGTTATTTTCTTTAAATAGCATAGCAAGTTGTAAAATTTTTGGTTACAGTTTCACACCAAAATGGGGATTTAATTACGGCGAAACATTTACTATTTTTGGCAGTACAAAGTGATTTTTTGCCGTTATACATACATACATACATAAATTCACGCTGTATCCCTAACGGGGTAGTCAGAGAGGACGGAGCGCCAAGCGTCGCGGTTCTTACATACTTCTTTCGCTTCCTCAAATCTCATCATTCTCCTCAAACATTTTCACCTAGGTATGCGAGAGCTTTTGACATTTCTATCTGGTAACACTCTAGTTATTTGATCTTCATAAGTCAGCCTTGGTCTTCCTTGCCTTTCTTGCCGTTATATTTTACTATATCTTGTTATAAATTAAACAAGCCTTTTTTTATATGTGACCAATTTTAAATTCTATTTCATTCATTTGAAGCGGCCAGTTATAATTTTCTTTGTGATAATATGTGATTATGTTATTATTTCATTCACATAGTTCTTGTGATCAAAGTTTAAATGTTACAAAAAAATAATATCATATTAACAACAAATTAGATATGGACGACTTATTTTGAGAAATATATAGATGAGTAACAATTAGTAATTCAAACTAGGTTTTTAAATTAAAATTAATAGTTTCCTCTACTAATTTACTAATTTTGACTTTAAACGTGTACAATTTAATTTTAATAGTTATAACAATCATATTGTTTTTTCTACCATTTATAATGTGTTTATAAATACACCCTCGTATCTTTGACTTAGCGAGTTGCACGTATATTGTATCTGTTATTCGTAATAGCATGGAAAACAAACTGGTGATTTATTGTATTTTATTACGCATTTTTATATTACAATAATATTATATCTGTGTTTATTTTATTATCACTGTCGCTGTAATGAATTGTTGAAGTGTGCAGAGTGACATTTGGAACGGTCAGGAGCACAAGTTGGCTGGCCAATGACCAATATTTGCAGATAAAAATGCACTGTTGTTTTAAATAATGATGTGAATGACTCCTCAGTGCAAAGTTTAGCGCATCTACATTATTGATTGAGGGTCATTTTAACCCCCACCTAAAAGAGGGTAGTTATAAATTAGACGTCGTAATTCGTATCATAGCATCAAAAGCTGTAGTTTTTTTAGCCATGTTTAGCGAAATGGAATTCAGATAATTTTTATGTCAAGGGTTTAAAATTAAATAATAATAATAAATGTGCCAGATAATACACACCGACAATCTAATCTCAAACTAGGGCATTCCCTGCCCTAGACTACGACCCTAGGGGCGTTTCCAGTACACCCAGATACGAGATAATCTAAAAAAGTTCTTGTCCTAGATTGATTCGGCCGGGAATCGAGCCTAGAACCTTTCGCACATAGATACATTGCCTGCACCACTGCGCTATCGAGGTCGTCAATTAGTTATTGTACTACAAAATTGGCAAATAAGCATACGACCCGCCTGATGACAAGTAATTATTGTTATGTAGTCTGTGGACGCCTGCTACTTCTAGGATATCAATTGCATGGTGCCGACTCTGCAAAAACTTATTAATACCCTATTTGAAAAACACTATACTAATCTGAGTGTTTGAGATAGAAAGCTTGTTTGAAACTGTATCGTGCGCGACCATTTTAGAGTTCCAAAGTGAGAATGAGCTTTTTAATTCCAAGGTGGAAAATGAATATGGGCGTAATGTCTAAAAATTTACATATTCCTTACAATACAGTCCTACCAAGCGGTAGAACATGTACAGAGAGGCAAAGTATCTTTTTAACCTAAGGGGATAAAGATATCTTGCAAGCTTAAAATTTTTGTTTTTTTCTTATTACGAATTCTTGTACGTTGCCGGTGCACACAAAGCAATAATTGAAACAAGTATATTGTGTATGTTGTTACGTTTAATTTTTGTGGACAATAATTATTGTCAATTTTTAATTATAAAAATATTTAAAAAAATAATAAAAAAAATAAAATAAATGATATTAAATGTCTTTCTAAAAATTATGTGATCATTTATATTTTTATTTGGCGTAGGAGGTTATATAATATGAGAGGACCCGTGCTGCTTCACAGCATTGTGTTGCTAATATAATTCAAAAATAGCGCTCTTATATGATGAGTAATTATAATCTAACCTAAGTTGAATACAAGCATTGAAAGTCAAGTTGAATGTTTACACCTAGCTTCTCTCCAACTCAACCAATTTAAGTGAGCAAAAGGTCAAATGAAAGAGCCGTGCCCATAAGTGCTTTCCATGTGCCCGAACCATCAAAGCATTCCCTTTTTGATTTTTAAAATAACACTGTCGTGCAACCCTGCCAAGACTGTGTATCTCTTCATTGCTTATCCTGTCCGCAAGGGTGAGGCCACACATATTTCTAGTTTAGTTTAGTCCTCTTCAATTCTCATCATTCTCCTCACACATTTTCGCCTAGGTATACGAGTGCTTTTGATATTTCCGTCAACTAACCCTCTGGCTGTTTGATCTTTCTAAGTCGTATTCCTTGGCTTTTTTTCTATTCGCATTCGCTCTGTAGACTTTCTTTGTCGGTCTTTCATCACTCGTTCTTTCCTTGTGCCCGAACCATCTAAGCATCCCTTTTTTCATTTTCACAATAACACTGTGGTGCAACTCTGTCATACTGCGTATCTCTTCACTGCTTATTTTATCCCCAAAGGTGATACCGCACATATATCTAAGAGATCACATCACAGTGGGTAATATTTTTTTCATACAGAGAAAATTCCTTTACTTCAGTTAATGACGTTAATTAATAATAATTGGCGGTTGGTAACATGAGAAAGTAAAAAGCACTAATCACATAGTGCTACGGTTCGCACTTAACCGACTTTTTTACTTTTCGTTCAACAGACGCAATATTGGAGCATTATTCAAGATTAGTTAAAACTCCAATATATTTGAACGGAAGTTTATTGAATAGATAAAGCTCATTATCGCTGAAATATAAAGATATCAAACTACAACGAAATAATGTGGCTTTGCTCGTTGCGAGTGGTTTATTGCTGCGCCCGGATTGTTTGCCTTTTTGTTTCTGAGAAGGAAGTAATCTCTATTGATATTTAACGATATAAATGGGTATAACAGGTAATAGTAGAAAAGGGTTTGATACTCCTGATAAGTGTCACCCTCTGCGCTGGGCGAAAGTCCGAGGACCCCCGTCCTCAGGTATTCTAGACTTTTTCAGGCGGAATGCCTTCCTCTGGTCGTTCACTATTACGAGTCCGGTTTGTGGCCCGATCTGCAAACGCCCACTAGAGTCACATAGAAAGAGGGGGTTAGTCGGTTCAAGTCCGACACTACCCGGTTTTCACGTACACTCCTGAGGGGTGGCAAGCATTAAGGTATCCACGGGGATTTTTTCCCTTATAAGAAAGAAATTCTTTCACTCGGCGCTGGGTCTGGGCTCTGAAATTGTTCGAAAGTAAAACACATGTCCATCAACAAATATCGAACTTTAGGCATATACTTTATAACTTCAGACAACCTATTCCTTATTTGGGGCAAATGAAATGAATTAAAATATATACTAACGGGTGGTGTACAATCAATACTAAATTACGGACGGACATACCGAACTTTCATATTAATAAATGGCGATAAGTGGTTCAGATAATGGGTGCCTTCAATACATCAATGAACTTGTCACTTGACTGATAGTAGTCCACGTGACTACTAATAGTATTGAAATATAATTCGAAGGCAGACTGAGCACTATTTTATATCCATATAACGTCACACTATTGTGTTATAGAACGCAAGTTTTCCGTTGTCATGGGTACTTTAATATCTTTTGTATTTACCCATCCTTTCGTAATATCCTTGTATATGTCAACAAAAATAAGAAATTTTCTAAATTGGTTTTTAAATCATTTTCGTAGGGGAGCCTAGTACGTCCATGGAGGGCCTCTAGCATTTGGTGAAACGTAAAGAGGGTTAGGGGTCCCCTGTTCCTTTTTAAGGGTAATCTCAATCGTACGAGATGGTGGTGAAATTGAGCGACAAACTTTAAAAACAACGCCATAACTAAATTAACAATGTAATGTTTGGTTTTGATTGTAAACTAGTGACCCGCCTCGGCTTCGCTCGGGTGGGATGTCGAATGTTTGTAACACACCGAATTTTTTATTGAGATTTATACAAAAATACCATCTAAATTTCCGACCTATTCCGTGAATTTTCCAAAAATTTTCTTTACAAAAAAGAAATCATCCAAATCGGTAGAGCTGTTCTCAAGTGATGCTCCATCATACATGTGGCGATTAATTTTTATAGAAGATGAAACAATCGCTATGCTAATTTCATGACAACTAATATTATTAACCTTTACCAACATAATATATTAGTATTGTATAATTTACCCTCATAAGTACCATAAGAAACAACTTTAACTGACTTATCGCTTTGGTAACAAATACAGTTTATTTTTACAATATAACTGAATACTAACTTAAGGGTGTCTCTAATCCCGTCTTTAAAAGACGTGAATTTGGCGTATTTTTAAACAAATAGACGATTCATAAACGAAATTGGAAACCCTAATTATAAAAATATTTGTAGCTCGCAACAAGCTTTAGTAGCAAAAAAACCTTTTGGCTTTACACGACAGGGATTTATAGTCCATTTTCAACTTACAATTATTGTCAGGAACAGTGCAAGAAAATGACAAAAATGCCACAACTGTTTTTTGCTTACAGTAGGAAATCGAAAATTCGTACAAAAGTCAGTGTAAAAATGTGCGCATTATAAGATGAAATACCTTTTTTGCTACTTAAGATTCAGTTCGCGAAAAATCTAATTCGCTCCAACCACTTGTTTTGTATAAGTATATTCTGCGGCAGGCCAATTTATTTTGGTTCCTTTTATTATCTCTTTATGGAATTATGTATAATGTCCATTTCCATTCAATGGAAGCAAATATATTTGAATATGTTACAGTGGTTCTTAAACTTTTAACACCATGGAACACTCAATAAAACGCATTTTATGTATGGAACCCTTATGCAAACTATAATAATAAAAAGTACCTGCCGCATTCAAATAAGACTAAATCATTTATTATAAATCTTTGGAATAAAGATTAATGAGACGAATGAAATTATTTCACTGCTTCCTATAAAAACTATTACTAAGTCTGAAACTGAGCATTTTTATTGTGTAGGACCTCCTATAGAATAAAAATGGTTCAATGTTTGTCAATATGCATGCTTAGAGCAAGTTCCGCGCAAAAATAATGTCGCCACAAATGACGGTAACCAAAACCAACCGACGTAACATTCGCGGAAGTTTAGTGTCTTATATACGAAACCCTTGGATTCCGCGGAACCCACTTTAGGAATCTCTGTGTTACATACATACATATCTTCACGCTGTATCCCTAACGGGGAAGTCAGAGAGAACGGAGATCCATGCTTCGCGGTCCTTACATACTTCTTTCGCCTCTTCGAATTTCATCATTCTCCTCACATATTTTCCCCTAGGTATGCAGGCGCTTTTGACATTTCCGTCAGCTAACACTCTCGTTATTTAATCTGCGTAAGTCAACCTCGGTCTTCCTTGGCTTCTGCTATCATTCACTTTCGCTCTGTAGATTTTCGTCGTCAGTCTTTCACCACTCATTCTTTCCATCTGCCCGAACCGTTTAAACATTCCTTATTTCATTTTTAATCATATTTGAACCATATTTCGTACTTATAATAATACTTCATCATATTTCAATGTGTTATTGGGATGAAACTGGTTATCAGTCGTTAATACTAGCTTTGGGATTTTAAAATGTGGCAGTGTATTAAAGGGATCAGTAGCAAATTGTGACAATTAAAGTTGATTGGCGCTAACGCGTTGAGAATGCATCATGCGTTCAGATTAAAATGATATTATGGTAACTGCTGGTAACTGTTGCCAGAACATTCTGCTTTGTTTCAACACGAATTGTACACATCGACTTTCGTAGGCAATGATAATTAAATGAATATTGTGCATCCTGACTACGGATCCCTTCATTGCGTGTGGTCCGACACGCGCATGTTTAATTTTTTTATTCTCCAGTCAATGCGTATTTTAAAATGTTATCTAATGCAAAATATGTGGTTTAATGAAAAGTATAGTTTCTATACATTTCTGAGGAAAAAAAATTAAGAAAAAAATTTAACTGACTTAATAAAACGCTGAAAAGTACAAAATAACTATGTATCGTTTACTAATCAAAACTAAAGTACGAAAATCACTTTATAAATACGATACAAATACCTATGTAATTAAACTTGTCAGTTACTGACAAGTCGTGTCACTGTCGGTGTCAAGCCTACCAAAATACTAGACTTTCTGTTGTTGCACATTGATTTGGCATTCACAAGAGAATCATTAATATAAATAAAGCTTATAAACAAGCGTTATTTAAGGTAATTTGGTGTCTCACCGAAGTCCAAACCAGTGAAATTTAAGTGGCACCGATCTTTCAAATAAAAAAAGAATTTTCCAAATCGATTTATTAATGACGGAGTTCTGAGATAACAAACATAAAAAAATGCAACCTAATTGAGAACCTCCTCCTTATTTTTAAAGTCGGTTAAAAACTTGCTGTGATTTGTGACACATAGACGAACGGATGCATTTTTTTAAGATACGTAAATCCTAAAAACTTATAAATCGCTCCTGTTAATTTATTGCTTCTCTTATACGCTTTCTCCTAATTTGTTTAGGCACATCTGTATACATGTGGTCATCTTTTAAACTTCGTTATCAGTGGTTTAACGACCAGTTATTGTTATGACTGAGAGTGACCTCCGCTTTGATAATATCACGTAGAGTTAAAGTAGAATATTAAATAAAAAATATACCTAATTAAATATTTGCAGTTCATGACAAACAAGGCCTCATAACTTGATAATGATCAATTTTTGAGGTTTCGTCCTCCGAGCAAAGGTTTCATTGTGTAATTTAAAATAACAGATATGTTGCCTATATGAATTTTTTGCTCATACCATACATACCCTGTGGTCCACTTCACAGTCTGCGTGAAAAGATGAGCACGTGGTGTTCTGGTACGTTCTATATTTCTCTTTCTTTGCAGTCTAGTATGGAAAACTCGTATATTTCATAGAAGCTCTAAAGATCTTCCACAGAAAGCCTTTCTTTTCGTCCGTGCATAACTACGTAGAGTTAAAGAATATACTATTAAATTGAAATTGTAAAAAGATAAAATACATGACATGTGAATTTAGTGAACGTGTCTTTGTTTCATTTCCAGGGTTTCATTTTTCTGAGTGTACTCTGTGGTGGTTTTTTCATGGGTCTCTAATCTGTGCCTTCTTCCTTGTCTATACTGAATCTGTGATATTGAATATCGAAAGTTTTACTTTGTACAGTGTATTAGAAATAAAATATAAATAGAATCGGAATTCTCAATTTCATTAGGCCCAAATTTGAATATAAACCGTTCTAGAAATATCTGGTAAATAGACTAATTTCATCCGTATAGACATAACATTTCACCCAGAACTCGCACTAATATTAAAACAAGAAATCAGCCAGTGACAGCATGTTGACGTGTAAACGATTTCGACCTACTATTACAAGACGATACTTTTAGTGATGACAACAGATAACATTAAGTTTTTGTTGGCAGGTAGAATGCAAATACATACCTTTTTGAAAATACACCTATTTTATAAATAAAATTGAAGTGTCTGTCTGTGATTTCGAATGTAACGGCTTTTTGTTAAGCTTGTATGGTTATTTGTAAGTAATCATAAACCAAAATGCTTTTTTTGTTTATTAATTTGTTTGTTTGTCCGGATTAGTTTTCATTGGCAGGTAGAGGACTTTTCAGAAAGTAATCTAGACTATACTTTTACATCCCAAAAATACTAAATTTAACGCGTGTGCAGCTGCGAGACGCATCTAGTAAATAAAGAAAAATAATTAAATAATCATGAAAAGAAATTAAAAGTATGAAATAATAAAAATACAAAATAAAATACTTAACGCATGAAGCATTCAACATATAGAGAGAAAACGTCATTTCTTTTGTTTGAAATCAATTTATATCTAAACACTGTTGCTTATTACGTAACTTGCAGTCAGCATGCGACAGCCAATATCGCGCGATATCTGCTGTCAAAACGAGAATTTGTGTAATGTGTATAGTGGCTCTAAATTAACCGCGAAAAGTGCATTTTACGGTTATATAATATAAGATACGCAATCGTCGTATATGATATCAATTTTTTATTACAATTACTCACCGGTCACGTAGTGATCGCGTGGCTGTCGCTGTCTACAAATTTTTAGGTAATAACCCCGTCGATTGGTTGTCTACACACACCCTATTAGAAGACCTAAACTTGTGTATGAACAGACTGAGATAACGTAACAGATGTTGCACCGGTGAAACTGAGATGCATAGATACACGTTATCGAGCACGTCAATTGACGGTCCGGTTTAACTTGACCCGTGATAAAATGAATGTCAATTTTAAAATTGTATATTTACTGTTACTTTCAGATGAAATAGATTGTGTCTGTTTTATAGTGTGATTTTTGTTGTTTTTTCCACATCACCTAATAGAAGAGGAAGCCATTATGTAAGTATGTAAATCTCTTTCGGTATATACGGAGATGTACACACGGGTCCAGTATTGGTTATGTACTGCTTTAATACAAGTAGGAGTTGATATTTGTTGGTGTAAAAAACTGAGTAGTGGTGAGTAGGATGGCCCGATATTTCGGCTCTATAGGTTGAGTGCTCCATGACCTAACGTAAGGACTGCATGCTAATTTTTATTAGGGCTGCGGTGATTATAAAGCTAATGTCCAAAGATATAATTGGATAGTGTTTCTAAAGTATCGTATTCTCATCCTGAAGGATGCTATAGGTATGAATACTGTCACAGAAAAATGCAATTTACATAAATATCTAAACTTAATAATATTATGAAGAAGTAAATTTTGTAAATAGCAATAGATGTAGGAGGTAATCACCGAAACTCATCCGATTTCAAAAATTCTTTCTCCGATAATTAAAGTAGACTTTCAGAGTGGATAAAGCGCACCTTTAGAATGAAACTGACCTAATTCGTAATTTTAGACTTTTAAAATAATAAATTAAAAAAAAATACCTACCAATATGAATTTTCTTATCTGTCTGTACCATTAGCTACATATCGTGAGAATATTGAAACATGTATTTGTGAAACATTAAAATGACAACTAAATCAGAAAAAAATACGTTTTAGGAACGATAAACTTAACATAAATGTAGTGTAGGTCGATCTATTTTAATAGCGGCGTATGCGCATTGACAACGACATCGCTGCGAGGTGGACGCTCATTACTATTCGGTCAAGTTCATTGAACTTTAAAAATCTTTTTCAGGATATTTTTACAGAACTGCAATATTTTTGGTTAATGTACTTTTAAAATTGTTTGAAGAAATAAAAAGAAAGATTTTCCTTTAACCAAGTCGAAACTTTTCCGAAGATGCTTCGTTGTAGACCTGTGTGGTTCGTGATTTGATTTGGTCATTTGATTGCAATCATTTCAAAGCATTGATGATTGCAATCACATTCGGCGAACGTATCGTTCATCGATTCAATCATTTGATCGATTCGATCTCAGTACTTTTCGATTTTAATTGATTGTCTATGGCGTTTAACGTGAAAAAGTTGAAATCAAAAAAATGTACAAGATAAACACACACAAATAATTTTTAAAATACAATAAAATTATAAATGCGGCAGAATTATAATAAAATCTTAAAAAATATCGAAATCGTAAAAGATCGGATTACTCAAACAATCAATACAATCGTACGATCTTTTATTTCAATCAAAAATACATGACTGTATATGTATGTATAAAATCAAGAAAAGTTTGGTGAAATGATTCAACCCAACCAATCATTGATTGTCAATTAAATGATTGATTGACAATTTCAATCTTTCAATAAACAAAGCTTTTATTTATTGAATGATTTCGAATGGATAATGCATCGTTCATAGTATATGCTATGAATAAAATCTGTCATTCGATAGATCTTATAACAGAAGTGACTTTTACTAAAACGAATAAATATATTATGATGCGGAAAAAAGATATGCAATAAAAATGTACTGTTTTTATGCAATCACTAGCTGCTACCAGCCACACGGTGCTGTGGCTGAGTAGGTAGGTGTATTAGGTATATTAGTTTTAGTAAGAATACGTGCGTAATCGAATGAGACATTTCTCGTTTCCCTCTGATATAAAAAAAAAACATTGTGTTAAATTTTAAAATGATCGGTAAAAAACTTCTGGAGATTTAAGATTTGATACGAACGAACGTCTACATTTTTATTTATGAATATATATAACATTTTAGATATTATATTTAAATATTAAATCTTGCGTGTAATGATTTTTAACAATTAGTGAATTAAATACATAATGCTTAGATGGTTCGGGCACAGAAAGAATGAGTGATGAAAGACTGACGAAAAAATATACAGAGGGAAAGCGAGTGGTAAAAGAAGCCAAGAAAGACCAAGGCTAACTTATGAAGATTAAATAGTCAGAGTGTTAGCGGATGGAAATGTCAAAAACTCTCGCATACCTAGGCGAAAATGTGTGAGGAGAAGGATGAGATTTGAGGAAGCGAAAGAAGTATGTAAGGACCGCGATGCTTGGCGCTCCGTCCTCTCTGACTACCCTGTTAGGGATACAGCATGAGGATATGTATGTATATATATAAATACACAATATCATCAAATGCCTATAAACATGTTGTTTACATGTATTATGGACACTACATAATAATACGAGTATTATCAATTCAAAACAAAATGATAACGTTGACTATCGATTTAATTTTTGTATTTTTTAAATTAACTTCCTATTTTTGCTATTCTTAAATACATTTATTTTTTAAAGAACCCAAGGAAGACCAAGGCTGACTTATGAAGATCAAATAGCCAGAATGTTAGCCGACGGAAATGTCAAAAGCACTCTCATATCTAGGCGAAAATGTGTGAGGAGAAGGATGAGATTTGAGGAAGCGAAAGAAGTATGTAAGGACCGCGACGCTTGGCGCTCCGTCCTCTCTGACTACCTCGTCAGGGATACAGCGTGAAGATATGTATGTATGTATTTATTTTTTCTTTGTGATAGATCTTTTGGTGCTGTAATAGAATTTGCTTTTGGTAATGAAATCATATCGTTAGTTTTATAGTTCATCAGAAATTGACTTTACAATCTGTTTTAATTATATTACCTCCGTACTTACTACTGTACATACACACATATAAATTTGTAGAGTTCTGTACCTTTGTTTTGTAACTGATTAAGTATACGTCAGATCAAGATGACATTTTTCAATTGCATAAAAAACACTCGCACTTAAAACATAGATCCAGTGAAGTGGGTGGTTAGTGCCAATAATTTCATAAATATGGCATAATACCCGTTACGTGCGAGGGTATTTGCTCTTGGCCAAATGCTTTTCTTATTCAATTGATTTACATAATTATTTGCCTCATATTTCTATTAAAATCTTAATTTTTAAATGCTCAGTTAAACCAGTTAACTTTTTCAAATTTTCTTAAGATATTTACTCCTGGAGAAAGAAGATCATGTTATGTCTAACTTTTTAAGTCGTAATAGATTTTTAAATTTACAAATAATTATACATACATTTATAAGAGTTTAATAAGTTTTCGTTCTAACAGTGTTCATTAATAAGTCTTCAAGTGAGGCCAAACCTGGTTATAAATAGTCTCTTTCTCTCCTACAGCGCGTAGCACAGAAAGAAAAAATCCCTTTAGGAAGTTAACGCATAAATTGGGAGTGCTTTTTAAACCAAAAATTGTCTTAAAATAATATATTACGTTACTCAATATCAGTACAGACATATCTTAAAGTTAATAATTACCAACTTAAAAGTAAATATTATCTTAAATAAAATGCTTCCTCAAAGTTGCCGCTTAGAAAGCTGTCATTGCTTGGGGTATCCAGCAAACTGGCAGCATTACCTCTTTGAATAACCAAACTCATTCGTTGGCGGAAGAAGCCGCCATCCCGACGGTCTCCCGAAGCGTCGACTAGTCTCTTACAAATGTCAGAAACCAGTCGATAGGCTTCAGAACTCCATGGTTCAAAGTTGCGTTCTTCTGAATATTTTAAGTACTATATTATCGTGGTAGATAATCTAAAATGTATGGCTTTAACATTATTTACAGTAACAAAACTGCATGAAACTTTTTCAATGAAAAAGAGATTGATAAATTTACATTACAAATATAGAAATTAGTAATTTAAAAATCTGGAACAGTTTTCAACACCCATAATAAAGAACATTTTAGGACACAGCTTTGAAACGACAAAACCACATGATAATAATTCATCATCATTCATGAAAATTTATCCTTTCCAGAGCTACGATGATACTGAAAAACACACAGACAGATAAATGGCTAATAACGTTTGTCATAATATACTTTTATGAAATTTAAGTATCGAAAGCTGAATAACGTTACCTATATCGATATCGTTTACCCCAGAAAAGTGGTCTAAAAATTATCTAAAATCAAACCAAATCATCACAAACCAAACATTGGTACAGTGAAAACAGGTTAACTGGGATCTCAAGGGGCCTAGAATTTTTTATCACCTGTAGAGGCTTTTCATTTACCCAGTTTCCCAAATGGGCAGGTTAACATGACAGTTGTCTTACTTATAGAGTGACCCACTCTGATAAACAAAACGAGTATGGAAGAAATTAGACTGTTTGTAAACAAGAGTGTCATAACATTTCTAAACCTGATAAATTGTCTCACTTACACCGGTTATTGAGAGCTACGATGTCCCAATTATAGAGGTAAACATCGAAAAATCTATGAAATCTAATCTCAATTACCAAGGTTTGAAAATTTCCAGTAACAGTTATTTCAATGGAAAAGTGTCGGTACCTCATTATAATTATCAATAAGAGAGGTTTCTCACTTATCCAGAGCCCACTTAACCAGGTTTTACCATATAAATTTTCAGAATTGTAAATATTTCTTATTTCATTTATAGATTTCATCAATTTAAATTACTGTAATTTAATTCAATTTTATTTTTAAAATCAATTAATCATTCCTTGAACCTCTATATACATTTACCTCTAAGCCCTCACGAAAATTAAATACCTCAAAATTTAGGATAAAATACTCCAAGTTGGTTACACTAACGCTGAACCATCTCGCGGATATATGGTTGAAAATATAACATGTACGTTTTCTCCTACAATGTTATACTTAGAACCAATTGTGAAACAAATATTTGCAGTTTAAATCAGGTCATTCAAGTTCATTGGCAGGTTAAATTGAGCTACACTATTTCCATAAAAAAGAAAAACATTGAGCGTTTATAGAGCTCGAAATGTTAGCGTATAGTGTTTATAAAGAAGTCGTTAGTTTAATTATAATAGACTGGTCATTGCTGGTTAATGGAGTTCACAGCTTTTATAAGATTTTATTTATAAAGTTAATGAGAATGATGAGATTCGAGGAAGTGAAAGAAGTATGTAAGGACCGCGACGCTTGGCGCTCCGTCCTCTGACTACTCCGTTAGGGATATATCGTGAAGATATGTAATTTATAAGGTTATTGAAGTCTGATTCTTTGCAACGAAACTACATGATCCTCGTATGCAGATGATACTCCAGTGAAATAATGATTGACGAGGAATGGCAACGAGTATATGTGGATGGATGCTGGCCTAAAGCTTTTCCTAAAAAATTTGCGCAAGTATGTTTTTGTCAGGCGCTCATAAACTACACGTATTTTCTGGAGATGTTTAAGACCTAGGACTTTAGTTATAGGTACTTTTTTGTAAACTTTGAACAGGGCACCTGAAACCTTTAAGTTCATACATACATATATATCTTCACGCCGTATCCCCAACGAGGTAGTCATTATAAAAATAAATTAACGCCACGATTTTTAGTAATCGCGGGCCCTATTGTCCTTAAGCCTATCACTAGGTTCCACATATTGGACAATTTAAACCCGTCCCCATGATTGAAGTTCTTGGTCCGAGGGATTTCAATGGCTTCTTTGACCAATCTGGCTATGTAACGGCGTTCTGTCGACAATATTTGTGGCTTGTGAAATTCGATCCTGAGATAAGGACCTGCCTCCAGTATATGTTCTGCAATAGCGGACTTCTGCGCGTCATTATTCTTCACCGCTCTAATGTGCTCCTTGACACGACATGAAATGGAACGCTTGGTTTGTCCGATGTAAGCACGCCCGCAACCACAATCTATCTTATACGCACCAGTATTTTCAAAAGGAAAATTATCCTTCAGTGTACGCAGATGTTGTGCGATGTTCTTTAAAGGAGTGAAGACAGTTTTTATCGACAGTTTCCTCAAAAATTTTGCAACTTTCACTAGTTTCAGAGACGAAGAAGAAGAAAATAGAGCCTAACTGCACAATTTTCAGAAGTATGAATGGATAAAATGTAATGGATAATATGTCACCGCATGATTGTGAACATCGTCAGATTATAATCTATATCTCGCGAAATTGTAAACTGTCGATAAATTGCGAACTGTACCATACTGCTTACAATACTTACAATTTTGAATTTGGTAGATACAATAAAATAAAACAAAATAAAACATGGCAAAATGAGACAAAATATAGCTAACTTATCACGATATGGCAATAATTTTTTTCGTTGTTTTGAGGTTGTTGAGGGGTTTGTTGAGGGGTTCATGAAAAAAGAGAAGCCCATACCCAGGGAGGTGGAAGCGCGGAGACTCCAGGCCCGGCGGTCCTTAATGGAGAAGTGGGAGAGGTGGCTGGCAATACTGAACGCCGGCCGCCGGACCGTCGAGGCGATCTGTCCGGTGCTGAAAGACTGGACGGACAGGAAGACAGGGTCGTTGACCTACCGGCTGACGCAGGTGCTGTCGGGACACGGTTGCTTCGGCAAGTACCTGTGCCGAATAGCCAGGCGTGAGTCAACGACCGAGTGCCACCACTGCGGCCGCGACGAAGACACGGCGCAGCACACGCTCGAGGAGTGCTCGGCATGGGCCGAGCATAGCCGTGCGCTCGTCGCGGTGGTGGGGAGGGACCTCTCACTGCCGGCTGTTATGAAATCGATGGTCGGTAGCGAGGAGGCATGGCTGGCGGTTCTCATCTTCTGCGAGGACGTAATCTTGCATAAGGAGGCGGCGGAGCGGGAGCGGGAAAACGATCCGCTCTCCTAACCAATCCGCCGCCGGAGAGCCGGGGCCCGGAGGAGAGCCTTCCAAAGCCTCCTCCTCCCCACCTAGGAGCTCGGGGGTGACGTTCGGGGGAGCGTCACCCCCATCTCAATAGCCCCGGGAGGGCGCGTGCGGTGTTTCCGCGCGCCTCCCACGCAGTACACAAATAGAGCAGGAGCGGCTCCACCCCCTGCCCATAACGGTATGGGCCCGGCGCATCAAACGCGCTGGGCATCGCCGCCGGGGTCGCGGAAGAATACAAAACTGTACCCGTAGCCCCGGTATCAGGCACCCCGGAGTAACACCGTCAGGTTTTAGTGGGTAGCCCGGCATTGCACCTTACAGCCGTGGAGTCCCACATATCCCCCCGCCACCCCCAGGCGGGATCGGAATGCATAAAGCATTTCCTGACGCAAAAAAAAGGGGTTCATGAAAAATGTCAACATCATCTGGATACAAATCATTATAGGTACGCATAGTTCTATTCAAAGTGTAGCAGTCATATTCAGTCTACATCGACGTGGAGAACGATAACTTATAATATTTATAGAGGCACGTAATTACTTAAAAGATAAATTAACTTTTAACTTCTGTTATCTAGAAAAATAAAGCATTCCTTGGTTAGCCTAATTGTTTGCAAACGGCATTCACTATGACAGACGGGCATGGACAACGTAGACCCGTTGAGCTTTCTTAAATCACGTTTGAAGCATTGACCGTAAGTCTTTCAGCAGGAATAAATTTGTCATAAATATAGTATCTTTGAGTATTGAGTATTATTAATGTAAAAATAATAACTTACTAATTATCTAGACCTCCTTTAGTAATATTATTGTTAATAATTCGTTTGTAAATAGAACTTTCTGCAACATTCTAGAACACGCACACGGCTTCGATAACAAATGTACCGTTGGTCTAGATTATCTATACTTAGAAGTATGGATGTAAAGATATGTTCGATAACCATATCGATAGACTCTAAATACGTAGCCTTTGTTGTTAGATAGAATAAGCTCTAAATTGATGAAATATTAGGTCTCTAGTTCATAAACTTATTAGTACGAACGAATAATACTAAAACTATAGTTGACATAAACGTCATACACTTAGAAAAAATTAATGAATTTTATCGACTCGCTAGGTAGGTGTAATTTTAGATAGGGTTTGTCGACCACTGTCTCTACACTAGTTGTTCCAGGAGTAGGAGCATAGGTGACCTTCGTCGTGGGGTATAAAAAGCGTCTCATATCCGATAGCTTCCTTTTTTCTTTTCTCTCTGCTGCGGGACAAGCTGCCTCAACAAAGTCTCATGAAGAAACTTAAAGTTAGGCCACATGTCGCCTAGGATAGTCTTAGCTGTATTTGTTTGGGAGTAGCAACCCCAATTAGAATAAATGAGTTAGTTAATAATATGTTAAAGTAGTTGAGGTAATCTCATGGTGGATCCCATGAGTTCAAAGGACACCTATAGAAACCAGGTGGACCTCCTGTCCCTATATGTAATGAATACTTAGGAATAGTAGTAAAATCTATTCAACATTCATCTAAACTTCAGTATGAACTAATCAAAATAGTTGTTAGAATGGTTTGTTGCACTACTCTGACTATCAAGAAGTCTAAGTCTTCTTCACTTGGGTGCTATATCGCGTGGCCAGGCCGCAGTTCCTATTAAAGGGGAATCTTTGAGGGCCGGGGCATGTGGGTGCTGTGATGCTAGTAGATGTTCGACAAAGGGGAAGACTGAGGAGTAGGTGCAGTTGGTGGATGACCACCTCCTTCTTAAGATTGATCAGTGATAAAACTGATAACACTCTGCTTGTAACTAATAAATGATTCTCTGTTAGATATTAGCTCCACATAAAGGTATTGTGTATCTAATAAATATTTTTCTCTGGGAAATAAAATACTGGATAATAAGGTATAAAATGTAATTGGGTTTATGTATCTGTAACACTAAGAATTTAAATGCAGTACATAAACAAGGTAAGGGTGTCTAAGTCTTTATAACTAGGTATACTTCTCTTTAATTTAAGATAACATAAATAAATTATGTTGTTGTAACTATAACAAGTAATATCTGAGCTCAATACTTGTAAAACTTTAATACTAATGAATTATTCTGTAAACTAATTAATACCTAAGTGCGGTTAGATAATAGGTGACCTTATTTAATACATATATAATAATAAACAGGATAATGTTGTTATTTAAAAAGATTAAATGCTATGGTTATAGCATTTAATCTTTTTAAATTGTTACTAACTTTTAATAATAAATACATAGTGAACTGATTGTATCCACCATAGAAATTAAGTTAGAAGAAATAAATGTTTTCTTTGTGTGATGTTTTTCTGATGTCTAATTAATTAACTTTCTATAAATATCCCATTAGATGTCGATTGCAGAGGTGTACTAGGCGCCCTTAAACAAATTAGGTACACCACTCTCCAGGTGACAGTAATAATAACATCATCAATTACTCAATCCACACCTCACTCTACCGGCCTGAGCAAGCCACGTTGCAGAAGGAGAGAATTTTCCTACATTTGTTCTGAACTGAGGTATTGAAAAACATTTAGTGATAGGGTAACGTGGTATAGTTCGCGGAACTATCGAAAATTCACTTGTTTAGTTAATCGTAGGTTCAATTTTATTATTAAATTTAATCTGTAATGACTTTTGGCTATTTTCAACACGAAAACTATTAAAAACCACAAAAACATCTGTTTGTTTATATGTGAATGACAACCAAAGATGGCCCCCGCGGGGCACACGCCGTTCAACCAATCAGCGCCCTAGGTGCGTGACGTCGCATGCTAATACTTTACGTTAGTAACTAATTAATCTCAGCTAATACGATGCGAGTTCATACTTCTTTTGGTTATTATTCTAAGCAGTTCTAAGCAGACATGAATATATTATTAACTATCGAAAATAAATACGTTATATATATAGTAAGCAGTATGGTACAGTTCACAATTTATCGATAGCTTACAATCTCGCGAGATAGATTATGAACTAACGTTGTTCACAATCATACGGTGACAGATATATACATAGAACATGAATTCCGTCGTATGCGTTATGAAAATTAAAAAATATGTAATTCAAAAAATGTTTTAATTGACATTTATTCGATCGAGTTATCACTTTAATATAAAAGTTAGATCAATATGTTCAAGTAAACTCAGGTCCAAGGCACTTTTTGGTCTACCGTCGCGTCGATTCGGAAAAAAAATCTGATCTGAGAAAGCACGTGAAAGTGTATACTTAACATTATTTTATTCTAAATTCATTTTCCAAAAATGTCCAAATACTGTGGTGCACAAAGCCAGTAAATGCATGTACAGAGAATGAGAAAAGATTATTTCCAAATATAATATTCATTTTATTAAAAATAATCCAAGGTCAAATGTTCAGAAATGTTCCTGTGAAGTGCATTTAAGATTGAATTATTTTGTAGTCAAGCTCAATTTTGATAACAAAACAGTTTAATTATTACTGTTTTGTAGTCAAAAGGCAAACGCATTAATATTACACATAGTATTTTTTAGCCAAATGACATTCGTTTTTACGATAAAATTTCGCAAGGTCACCCAATTACAAAGATTAAAGTTTGTTATTAAACAAATAATATTGATTAGAAACCGTATAAAAACTACGAATGTCGAAGTAGAAACAATCATAAAAGACTAGTGTAAGTTTGATTCACGTACAGAGGGTTCTGTACTACATTAATAAAATACTTAGATACATATCCTTACGGGGTAGTCAGAGAGGACGGAGCGCCAAGCGTCGCGGTCCTTACATATTTCTTTCGCGTCCTCAAATTCTTCATCACTCTCCTCACATTTTCGATTAGGTATGCGAGTACTTTGACATTTCCGTCGGCTAACACTCTGGCTATTTGATCTTCATAAGCCTTGGTCTACCTTGGCTTTTCTTGCCACTCACTTTCGCTCTGTAGATTTCCATCGTGAATCTTTCATCAGTCGTTCTTTCTATGTGACTGAACCATCTAAGCATTCCTTTCTACATTTTGACAATAACACTGTCGTACTCATACAACCCTGCCATACTGCGTATCTCTTCTTACTGCGTATCTGATCTTCATAAGTCAGCCTTGGTCTTCCTAGGGTTCCTTTAATACTCGCTTTCGCTCTGTAGATTTTCTTCGTCAGTCTTTCATAACTAATTTTTTCTATTAACAAAATGTTTTCTCAATTTAGACATTGAAGAACATCAGATAACTAATAGAATTATTGGCAGCCAAAGATTTTATTTTAGCATATGTCAAGCGAAGCAAAACAACTGTCAACTCTACATATATCGATCAGTAGTAATAACGGAAGTCTATATCGGTACTTGAGATTTCCTAAAGTATCATATGGGGATACGGGAGTTTTATACGTTTTATTCTATTTTAATAATGTAAATCACATATAAATAAAACTGTAATGTTCGTCTGTCATTTTGAATTACAGGCTTTTTCTTAAGCTGAAATGGTTATTATATGTAACCAAAATCGAACACACTTGAAAATTTTTGTCTGTTTTTTGGTCCGGGCTAATTTTCAAAACGACTGAACCGAATTTGACGGGACATTCTTTGGCAGGTAGAGAAATTTTCAGAAATTACTCTAAGTTATTTATTTTGCCAGAAAAATACCAAATTATACCGGGCGAAACCGAGAGGCACAGCTATTTACGAATATAAATATATTATAATTATATATAATATATAATTACAATATCCGTCCTCTCTGACTACCCCGTTAGGGATATAGTGTGAGGATATGTATGTATGTATGTATGTATGTACGTATGTATGTATGTATAATTATATAATAGACCGACGTGCTCCATCTTCGGCCACATCGTCGCTTAACAACAAGTGAGATAGTGGCCAAACGTAGATAATTATTACATTATAAAAAAAACGAAAGTTTAAAAATTAAACCCGACAATGCATTAAACAAAATCAATTGTTACAATGCATTTAACAAAAACTCACGAACAAGATGAATTCTCTATAATTCCTCGAATTTATTGCCAGAGTCGAAGACCTATAAATATATTTTCGCTTATCTATGTTCGGATAAATATACATAGTCAGTTTTTTGTTTCATAACTTTATTTTTTATTTATTTTTGTTTAAATAATTTGAAAAATATTCTTCTGCATCGTTTGTACTTTCTTGATCTATATGTTATTCTCCAATCATTTTTGAAATGACCTTTTTATTTTCTGAAAGACTCGTGCTGGATGGGATCAAATAATATTTTTAAGCCGTTGAGTTTATACTATTATAGACGTCATATTGATTTTTTGACAAAACAATCTAGTTTATTACACGGGCGTAATTGAGAAGACATCAATAATACCTCATGTATTGAAATCGATTAAGTGGATTTGCCTATGTGAGGAAGCAAATGAATATACATAAGAATATATGTATATGTATGTATGAGTAACTAACTTATTTGTCTCTTATTTAATTCACCTACTAATGTTTTAAAATGTCAATTAGCGCAAAATATATGGATAACAAAATGTATCAATCAAAAACAACAAAATAATCAAAAAAAACAAACCTGCTGGCACAATCATTTCTCGTTTTTGCTTCGTCGTAATCAATAACAATGCCTACATGGTAAGTTTAAATTTAAATGAACAAATTATTTTAAATTTGCATTAAGCATTAGTTAAAAATGTAGACTTACATTTTTATTTCTTTTTTAAACCTTACGTTTTATAGGCAATAAATTATTAAACTAATAGTTATGTACTTTGCAGTTCTCAGTCATACTGCGGCCACGTTTTTGCAAAACAAAAGTTATTTTTTATTAATATAAAGTGTCACAATAATGGAGTTATGTGTATGAGAAGCGTCGCGTTTGGCACAAATCGCTTAATCCGTACATTACTAACTCTATTTTTATATTTTGTTGGCAGAGAGCAAAGAGCGAGTGCAGAGGGCGCCCTTCGAGACAGCCCTGCATCACGCCGGTGAGTCCATCCATATCCGAGTATCAACAATTTAAATGATAATAACATTGAAAATTTAATTACTATTGCTTCGAAATCGATAAATATTTATTGAGAATTAAGAAATATTTTATTTTTACGTAATAATAATATCTTCTGGACATTAAATTGTAGTTATTTTAACAATTCCACATATTGCACACCAGTGAAGCTACTTGGGACGCAAAACTACGATACATCACGATATCCACTACAGAAACAATTTGCAAATAATTAAAATGAACGCCCAGCTGTGCTCTCCATAAAATTCCGCCAAAATATCTTCACTTTTGTTTCATAAAACTATTTCTAATTTGTATTTGACATATAATGCATGTCTGTTAACACATAGATATATAGCATTTTTTGATCTTACCTTGTAAGTAACTAGTAATTAGGAATCTACTTCAATAAACTAGATGTTTCAAATTGGATTTGACAGACAGCCTGCAACAGACGAATAGCTTTGCAGTAAAATAAAATGAAACGAAATATTCCGTTTGATGAACACTATTTCAAAAGCCAAAAGTAAAAACTTACAGTTCAAGAAGCACCAAATGACGATCAAAGCGAATATTGTTTACAAACAATGAAATTTAGCTTCGTTTGGACGCGGTTGTACATATCTGAATAACGCCCATTTGTCAAAGCCGACCTACGGATGGAAGGACAGGGCGCGGCGCTCGGCATTGACTGTGTAATGTTTGACATAATTATAAGTTTAGTCATATTTATCTTTGTTTATAAGGGCGTTTTCCAGCGTATCCAAGGCAATAACTTTTACTGAGATCATCGATAATGAAGTATTATTTATATTTATTGTAGTATTCCGTAGACTTAAGGCGATGCATTGATAAACAATAATTTAATCTAAAATACACTTTATGCAAACGTGCGCGCGCTAGCTTACAAAAATTAGGAAAAAACAGTTATTTTCGTTTATTTTAAAAACTATAACTAATTTAAAAAAATCCAACTGTCATTTTCAGGAATATGTTTAAAGTAAACTATACAGAAAATTTAGAAATATAAATCGGTCCCATTGCTCCGAAAAATGTAAATCTCTGTTTTAAAAGAGGTATCTTTGATATTTTTTTGTGGTACAAAAGTTAACCAACCGTGTATCGCAACTGTGAAAATGAATCAGTGAAATGAAGAATCAGGATAACAAATAACACTGTCATACGTTTTGTAGCCACTTAGAAAAATTGAGATCCTTGGCGTCAAAATTTCTAATGCGTCGCCTTGACAAAAACCAATCAAGTGGACCGATTAAATGAAGGGTTCCATAGTTTGGATGCATAATATTCACTTAATCGGCAACAAAATGAGGTTTATAATTTGTATTTCATGTCATTTCAATGACACTGTGTGAATCAAATTATTTTTGCGGTCGCCGAACGCCTAACCGAAAATACCTATCTATTTTAAAAACTACAGAACATAATATCTTATTTAAACAAAATATAGTTTAAAGTGCCTTTTAAGTTCTACTAATTTAAATTTTTTTAGAATTTTCCACTTCATAGTTGTCAAGTTAGAGTGGGGACATGTTTTTCACAACTTTAGAAGCCTATATCTCAGGAATTAAATGATTTAAATAAAAAAAATCTTCGAGTAATAAAAATGGCATACGGACAGACAGATGGACAGGACAAAATTATAGAAGGTTCCGTTTTAGCCATTTGGTTACGAGACACTAAAAATGACACCTTAAATATTTTGTCTTGCCTGTCCATATGTAACAGTCGATTTGTTTCGGGTGAGAAATTAAAAATTAAATCACAGGTTTTTTGGACCAAACGAAAAATTAAATGATAGGTTTCTTTGGACCAAACGAAAAATTAAATGATAGGCTTTCTGGATTAAAAGAAAAATTAAATAATAGGTTTCTTTAGACCAAACGAAAAATTTCATACATACATATGTACATATCTTCACGCCGTATCCTTAACGGGGTAGTCAGAGAGGACGGAGCGCCAAGCGTCGCGTTCCGTCCTCTGAAAAATTCAATGATAAGTTTAACTCAATTAATTTATTAATTTTATATATGTGCAATTTTATTCAATATAAATGTAAAGATAGGTTTAATTCACTTATTTTATTACTTTAATAAAGGTTCAATTTTATTCAATATATTGCTACGGTTTGACCTTATGCGCAAGGAATAAGGTCGATTTTTAATTGAACTAAAAACGTAACTTTTAGTGCTTATATCTCGAGACCTAGGCTTTGCAAAGTTATGAGCTAAAAACGCATTGCTAGGTTTAAGGTCTACTATCGAATGGTATAAGTCAAATTAAGAAAGAAGAACAAAGTTGCACCTCGAATATTCTCGAGCGATGACGTGTCATATACCTATGACTCATGCAAACAGGCGGCGTCGAAAAAAATGTCGAATTACTGTTAGGGAGCGTAATTAACTAGAAAGTTCCACCTTCGTTTTTATCCGACTACAAATAGAGCTCCGTGTCCGCCGCCGAGTCAGTGTTTCTCAACTATCGATCGAGGCGACATCAAGGCGAATTACGAAGACGACTACAACGACTACTGCGACGACCTTGGATAGAAGAACTCTGCGATTCGGGAACGTTGTTATTGATTGAAGCGTGTATCTTCGGTGACTACTACGCGAGTACCTACTTCGAAGGCGACTAAGAAGACTAGGGACCGCCGTAATTAAGTTCGCGTGTTCTTGACATCTGCTTATACGAAGGAAAATAAACTATTTGCACCCTTAACCGCACGAGACGTCAAGCAACAATGGATTCAGTGCGTCGAGACGAAGCACTACTTGACACACCCACCGACGGAGCACCCGCTACCGCAGGAATGTTCGCGACGGTACAAGTGCCAGTTTCCATTGGAATGCCCGCTAACGTTGGTATGTGCGGGGTCGCGAACTTCGATATGGCAGTGTTGCTAGATAGCTTGGCTGAGATGAAGGCGAGCATAATGGAAGTTATGGATACCATCCAAGCTAGCATAATGGAAGCTAGGGAAGCCACGCAAGCTAGTATAAAGGAATCAAGGAAAGCTACGGAAGCTAGGGTAATGGAAGTCATGGAAGCCATGAAGGCCAGCAAAGAAGAAATATTGAGCTACATGAGTTGTAAGATCACGGCGTTAGGTGACACCATAGGTCAACTTGATACAGAAGTTAAGGACCTTAGGTGCGATATTGAAAAGCAGGAGGCCCGCATAAATGCACATGACAGTATGCTATCCGAACATGACAAAGGGATACAGAGCCTGCACGAGAAGGTACAGAAAGTCTAAGTGAGAGGTGTCTTAACTGTTCCCAGTGCTGTACCCAAGTTTGAGGTACCTCACTTCGATGGAATCACATCATGGGCAACTTTCCGGCTACAGTTTGAGACGGTGGCAGAGGGCAACGGGCAACGAGGTCCTACGAGGTGATGCGGTGCAGGTGTTGGAAAATGTTGGCGGCAAAGGGAGAACACTAGCCGATTTGCTCGAAGTATTGGAGTCTCGATATGGGGAAAAGCATCTCGAGCACGTTTATAGGCCCCAACTACGAGACCGTGCGCAAAAGAGAAGCGAAAGTTTGCAGCAGTGGGCCATGGCAGTTGAGTGTATGGTACGACGAGCCTACGCATCTACACCGGCGCTTATCGATACAACTGTTGTGCAAGCATTCGTCGACGGGACTCGCGATACGGAAGTTAGAGCTGTGGTCCGTCTGGGACATCACCAGACTCTCAAGGCAGCCCTGGCACACGCACTTGAGTTGGAGGCAGTGCGTCAAGACAGCCGAACTCATCGCGTGCGAGAAGTCACGATACAGGTAAGATCTCAAAGAGGACCAACCTATTACGAATGCGGTGAGAGAGGATATCTTCGTTTCAGTTGTCCCAGTAAAAGGGCTAGGAAAACGTCGTCTGGGACACAAGTTGACCCCGAGGAGTTAAAACTAAAAACAGCCAGGGCTGCGGGGCAATCGCTGGCTGGTCATAAGCAAGCCCCTATTGTGATAGTCTCTCAGATGAGTGATGGGAACAGCCCGATCGATGAAGGAAAGCGGAACGGAAATCCGTGCTGCTTCACACTGGACACCGGTGCATTACGTACTATTGTTAAACCTGAACTACTTCCACGAACTGTGAAATGGGGGAAAGGATCTTCACATTTCCGGTTACAGACTGCTACGGGCCGGACAAAGCTTGTCCTTGGTGAAACAAATGCGATATTGAAAATGGGTGATAAGACGGTGACACATCCAGTTCTTATAGCTAATATTAGAGACGCATCACTATTGCATCACTGGGTTGGACTTCTTGGCAAAGCAACGTTGTGTTCTCAATGTAGAAAAAAGGGTATTAAGGTTTCCAGATGAGGAACTTTTTCTGGAAGGCGCAAAACAAGGATCAGTGTACAGTTTGAAAAGAACTGTTTTGCCGCCTAGTTCAGAAACCTTAGTAGAAATACGATTCTCGCCGACAGTATGCAGTAAACGCAGTGTTATAATAGAAGACATTGGGAATCACCCCGACCGGATAACTGCGCGGACCCTAGTGATGACTTCGGGAAAAGCCAAGGTACGTGTTGTCAACGTTAGTAACAAGGTGGTCGTTTTAAAAAGGAACTGCGTAGTGAGCAGATGTGACACTGTTACGTCCCTGAGAAGAGTAGACTTGCATGAAACAGACCACGGTAATCATGCTGCAACGCATATATCCACGTTACTTGAAAACTATCGGGAAAATTTGACCGATCTGGAATGTTACAAGGTTGAACAGTCCTTGTTAAGTTATCAAGACATCTTTTCGAAAGGCGATGACGACTTGGGACGTACTGGGCTTGTATAACACCGCATAGATACGGGAGATACACAACCAATGAGACAGAGACCTCGACGTATTCTCCTAGCAAGAGAGCAGGAGGTGTCCCAGATGTTAAGGGAGATGGAGAAGAATCGCATCGACTAGCCCTTGGTCGTCTCCTGTTATTCTGGTTAAGAAAAAGGATGGCAGTACAAGATTCTGTGTTGACTACAGAATGCTGAATAGTGTTACGAAAAAAAGACAGCTATCCCTTACCACGCATAGATGACACATTAGACTTGCTGAGTGGTGTGAAATGGTTCTCCACAGTTGACCTCAAAAGTGGATATTGGCAGGTTGAACTCAGCCAGGAGGATAAAGAGAAGACTGCGTTCACTACTGGCCCTGGAAATGGTCTCTGGCAGTTCAATGTTATGCCATTTGGACTGTGCAATGCTCCGGATACATTTGAACGCCTAATGGAATGTTTTTTAGTGGGGTTACTTGGCGATGCGTGCTTGGTCTATTTGGATAACATTATCATCATGGGGCGCAGCTTCGCAGAGCACCTGCATAATTTAGAAAAAGTTTTCCAACGAATACGGGAAGCTGACCTGAAACTCAGTCCTAAGAAATGCACTCTGTTCCAGAGGGAGGTTGGATACCTAGGTCACATCATCTCCGCACAGGGAATTCGAACAGACCCAGAGAAAATAAGAGCTGTCCAGGAGTGGCCAACTCCTTCTGACAAAACCGCCGTACGCTCTTTCTTGGGGCTTTGTGCGTGTTACCGCCGATTCGTCAGGAACTTCTCTGAGGTGGCAAAGCCTTTGCATCGGTTGACAGAAGACAAGTGTCAATTTGAGTGGACTCCTGAATGTGAAGAAGCATTCACATTACTTAAGCAGCATCTGTGTGAGGCTCCTATATTGGGCTACCCTACTAGAGAGGGACATTTTGTTGTAGACACGGACGCCAGCAATGTCGGCACTGGAGGAATTCTATTTCAAAAACAAGGAGAACAGCAGGTCGTCATTGCCTATTTCAGCAAAAGTCTTTCGAAACCAGAAAGAAATTACCGCGTTACTCGCCGGGAACTTCTAGCTGTTGTTAAGACCTTACAACAATTTAAGAAGTATTTAATCGGAAGACAGTTTACTCTTCGTACTGAACACGCTGCTTTACAACGGCTTCTTCGGTTCAAGAACCCAGAGGGACAGATAGCGAGATGGTTGGAACAGCTGCAAGAATTCGACTTCGTGGTTGAACATCGGAGAGGAAAATCTCATTTTAATGCTGACGCTTTATCCCGGCGACCTTGCAAAGAATCTTGTCGGCATTGTTCGAGACAGGAGGTTAAAAAGGACATACTGGTTATAAGAGTAACTGCTTTAGATGACACGTGGAGCGACGAAGCCATGGGGTCGCACAAAAAGAAGACAGCGGCTTGAAGTGCATAATGAAGTGGAAGCAACGTGAGACCATAAGCCAGCTTGGAGTGAATTGTCGGAGTTAAGCCCAATTACGAAAAGTTACTGGGCTCAATGGGACAGTCTGGAGTACATAATGGAGTTCTTCATAGGAAATGAGAGTCGCCCAGTGGACAAGAGATTACCATGCAGGTCGTAGTCCTCCGAGGTAAAGTGGCGTCGGTGTTACGTCAGATTCATGATGGAGCATCGGGAGGACAAGGGGAGGAAAATATTTTACTGGGTGCGGTGCCGCGAGGATGTGGTGTACTGGTGTAGGAAGTGTACAGCCTGCTCCTCAGTAAAGGGGCCACAAACAAGAACCAGAGGCCAGCTGAAATTGTATAACATGGGAGCGCCTTGGGAAAGAGTTCCAGTCGGCGTAGCTGGACCATTTTCCTGTAACTGAAGACGGAAATTGTTACATAGTCGTCCTGCAAGACTATTTCAATAATTGGCCAGGAGCGTTTGCCGTAACCAATCAGGAAGCTGATACAGTTGCCAAAAAGCTCGTTCAGGAGGTATTTTGTCGGTTTGACGTACCTTTGGAGTTGCATACTGATCAGGGTAGAAATTT
This sequence comes from Zeuzera pyrina, assembly GCA_907165235.1. NCBI lineage: Eukaryota > Metazoa > Arthropoda > Insecta > Lepidoptera > Cossidae > Zeuzera > Zeuzera pyrina. Next base: position 23,801,471 of record OU015628.1, read on the forward strand.
CGAGTCAGCATTATTCCAAGAAGTATGCCAACTACTTGGGATATACAAAACGCGTACAACACCAGGTCATCCGCAATCCGATGATATAATTCAGAGAGGTCGAGAGATATAATCAAACGTTGGAGAATCACCTGGCCAAAGTAGTGGAAAAACATCAAAGAGACTGGGCCCAATTCATTGCGCTCTTCTTAATGTCTTACCGCTCCGCTGTACATGATAGAACAAATTTCACACCATCTAGGATCAATTTTGGACGGGAAATACGACTACCAGTTGTTGCTCTCACGGGAATACCACCTCACGCTCCAAAGCCAACTACTGATTACGTGTCCAATCTACAGCAAAAACTAGATGACGTCTATGAACTCGTAAGAACAAGTAGTTTGAAAACCAGCGAAAGAATGAAAACTCGCTATGACCGTAGAGCGAATGTAATGGGATTGGAGGAAGGAGCCTTAGTGTGGTTGCATAATCCCATTAGGAGAAAAGGGAAGTCTCCAAAATTTCAGGTCCAATGGGATGGACCATATACGGTGATAACGAGAATAAATGACGTTACTTATCGGATCAAGAAAGAGCCTAGAGGAAAACTAAAGATCGTCCACGTGGATCGCCTAGCTGGCTATCATGGTTCCAATCATGCTCGGGACGAGCATGACTGAGAGGGGGGCAATGTTACGGTTGAACCTTATGCGTAAGGAATAAGGTCGATTTTTAATTGAACTAAAAACGTAACTTTTAGTGCTTATATCTCGAGACCTAGGCTTTGCAGAGTTATGACCTAAAAACGCATTGCTAGGTTTAAGGTCTACATTCGAATCAAATTAAGAAAGAAGAACAAAGTTGCACCTCGAATATTCTCGAGCGATGACGTGTCATATACCTATGTCTTATGCAAACAGGCGGCGTCGAGAACAATGTCGAATTACTGTTAGCGAGCGTAATTTACTAGAAAGTTCCACCTTCGTTTTTATCCGACTACAAATAGAGCTCCGTGTCCGCCGCCGAGTCAGTGTTTCTCAACTATCGATCGAGGCGACATCAAGGCGAATTACGAAGACGACTACAACGACTACTGCGACGACCTTGGATAGAAGAACTCTGCGATTCGGGAACGTTGTTATTGATTGAAGCGTGTATCTTCGGTGACTACTACGCGAGTACCTACTTCAAGGGCGACTAAGAAGACTAGGGACCGCCGTAATTAAGTTCGCGTGTTCTTGACATCTGCTTGTACGAAGGAAAATAAACTATTTGCACCCTTAACCGGCATCTTATTACCCTCAGCTCGTAACAATATAATTAATTCAATATAGGTTCAATTTTAATTTAAAAAAATGGTAATATATGAAACTAAACTTCTACTTTGTGAAAAATTGCAATGGAATTCTATGTGTTCCTCGCTCACTTTTAAATGTTTCTCTATTATTTATACCTTTTTTACAGTTGTACTACCCCGTTAGAGATACAGCCTGAGAATTAGTTTTTCATATTTGGTTTCATAGAGAAGTTGTTGCCAACCGTAAAAGAATAATTACAATATAACATCGAGCATTTTCTGAAAATGTAATCTTATTCGCAATGTTCAATTTTCTTGTGCAATGTAATTTTTTTCCCATTTCTCCGAGCGATAATTTTGCAGATATGGTGTAGGAACAGAAAATAAGCTATATTTACATGAGAGACTTTTAATGTAATAGTGAAAATGTAATGTCAAATTATAACTATATAAACCCAAGGTACGTGATCAGTGGAGAAGTTCCATCTGACCCAAAAACATAAGTTTATGTCGTGTCGTCTTAACGGACGACTATTACGTAGAAATGTGATGTCCGTTGTAGCATTTACGATTATTGCCAGTTTAACACGAATGTAACGTGTTTATGTCCCTCTGTTACTTTTATTGGCATTGAAAACGAAATGACAGAGAACTTTTCCATTCATCAAAGAAATATTTTTTAATCGAATACAGCGAAGTCGAGGCCTTCATACCGAAATGTAGATGTGTTAAGGCGACGCATTGACGAACAATAATAATTTAATCTAAAATAGGTCTACTCTATGCAAACGTGCGCGCCTTCTTACGAAAAATACGAAAAAACAGTTATTTTCGTTTATTTAAAAAATAATAATTAATTAAAAAATCCAACAGACATTTTGAGGAATATATTTAAAGTAAACTATGCAGAAAATTTAGAAACATAAATCGGTCCCGTTACTCCTAAAAATGTAAATTTCTGTTTTAAAAGAGGTTTCTTTGATATATTTTTTTGTGTTACAAAAGTTAACCAACCATGTATCGCAATTTATGAATGAAGTCAATGAAATAAAAAATCAGAATACCAAATATCGCTGTCATAAGTTATGTAGTCACTTAGAAAAATTGAAATCTCCGGCGTCAAAATTTTCAATGCGTCGCCTTAATCGTTCGTTTTAAAATATTTTATCGTTTAAGTTTTGATACTGAAGAAGATTCGGTCAAATGGTTCAATCGTTCTTTCAATGTTAAATGTTTGGGTTACATAGGTATAATTAGGCGATCCATACCACTATACAATGCATTCATGTGTTTGATATAAATTTTAACTTGATACTTTTCATTCTTGAGATAAAGGTTTTTGTTTATCAGACAGACGGACGCATGGACGCATGGAAAAGAAACTAACAATCACGGGCTAAGAAACAATTTGCTCTAAATGTGTGTCCGGTTTTTGTTGACCGACTTTCTAGACTTACTAATGTTTGTGATTAGAGAAGAGTTACAGTAAAACAACATAGAGTTGAATATGACATTTTTTTTAATGTAAGTAGCCACAACACTTAAGATATTATTTGTATTTAGCAAATAATTATTTCAGCATTGTACCTGAAGTCGGTCATGAGCTGACACGAATTACATCGACAGGGCGAGGTTGCCATACTTACTGTAGCTAACTGATTTACTCGCGGTTACGATCAATGAGATAGAAAGAGAGACGAAATTGAAAATTCATTTGACACACAGTGTTAAGAGAGGGACCTTATTATGGCTCCGTCCATTCTGTTTCTGGGTCCGAGCTAGCAACTGTTGCCACGCACGACGCAATTTAAAAAAAAAAAACTAATAAAAAAGTAGTTATGTGGGTAATCAATGTCATGTTTTGTTTAGACTCAGGTGTTACTTTGCGGAAATCCACTTATGTGATTAATTCCTGAACCTTTTAACTATTTTCGCTTAAACTCCAAAAACCACCAATCGACACGTGTTTCGCCTCTCAACGAAGCATCCTCAGGATATACTAAAGATCAGATTCGGTCAGCTAACCAGCACTGATCAATTGCTGGTTAGCTGAATGGCTGAATTGGATTGAATGATTGATTTGATAGTTCATACTTATTAGTTATTAGTAAAACAAATGTTTTTAGAATTTTTGTGTGTTCGTGCTTAATAAAAACAAACATGAATTTAAAGAATAATAAACGACATGATAAGAGTAAAAATTTGTATTTTTAAAAAACACAAAGAATAGGATATTATTGTTGTAACATCGCAAACAACAATATTCATCTGACTCTGTCTTACATTTCGAATTAATCGTGTTACTTACAAATTAGAGTGAACTGATTTATGATACTAATTTAATCTAGGAACAAAGACAACCTTATGTAACACTATTAATTAAAAACAAAACGCTTGACAAATAATGACAACTTTTTTAATGCTGTATTATAATCAAGGAACATACTACTCTCTACCGACTATAATGGATAAGGCGACGCATTGATAAACAATATTTTAATCTAAAATAGACCTTTTGCTCCATTACCGGGTTTCTCAAAGTGGGGTACGCGAACCCCTAGGGGTTCGCCATTCGACGGTAGGGGGTTCGCGACAAGATTTACGTAATGGTGGCTTGATGACTGAAAAGGTAGTTTCCAGATATTCATAATGTTAAAGATGGCTGGATTCGTAACCCATTTGTGGTCACGAACAAGAGCGTAAATTCTAGTTTGAGTATTAAGCAACAGGAGTCATTATTAGAAATGTCCGTAGATGAAACTTTTCAAGCTGATTTAAAAAGGATGTCTTTGATAGATTTTTGGGCTGCTAGACAGGAAGAGTATCCCGAACTCTCACGAAAAGCGGTGAATTTCCTTTTACCCTTTGCTACAACATATTTATGTGAGAGTGGGTTTTCACGCCATAAAAACGAAATACAGAAATCACTTGATACCGAGTCTGAATTAAGGTTAAAATTGTCCAAAATTATAATATAATAAAATAATAATAAATATAGATTAAACTATACAGAAAATTAACAAACATAAATCGGTCCCGTTACTCCGAGAAATGTAAATCTCTGTTTTAAAAGAGGTTTCTTTGATATTTTTTTTATGTTACAAAAGTTAACCAGTCATGTATTCCAACTGGCAAAATAAAGACAATAAAATGAAAAATCAGGCTACCGAATATCACTTCATGCGTTTTGTAGCACAGAACACATATACTCCAAGAAGAAGAATTACAACTCCATACAAAAAAAGTGTAGACTATGCGCCATCTGGTAATGCTTCCATAAACTAAAATGGTGGGGATTTAAATTGTACTCTGAGCGTATTTTTTTAGATGACTGACCGAAAATAAAAATTAGCGAAAACTTTACTTGATAAAGTCAATGTTTCAACTATTAAGTTTTAGCTTATTTTCATTTAGTTCAGCGGATAGCAAGGTAATGGAACTTGGAAAGTTAATAAAACAAACAGAATTAATGATAATTTTTTTAATTTAAAATCACGAGTTCTGATTACAATTAAATGTGGATACAATAACAACTATCTTTTCAAAAGTCACTGCCTTGATCCACAATTTTCAACCACACCGATGTGAGTTTCCTTAAGTGATCAGGGGGAGAATAGCTCGTGCGAAACATAGAAAAGTTAAAAACAAATAGAAAATATAATCGACGGTTACGAAGAAATTTTTTCGATTTGTAAAGTCTTTGACATTTCATCAAACAGGGTTGCTATATTATTGAATTCAATTAGTAGTTTATTCGATTATTAATATCGATAGCAAAATGTGTTATTTTTGTTCAAATTATTTATAAATATCTTTGTTTAATGAAGTAAAATATTTGATTATTGTCATTTTTATATGTAGTACTCAAATAATTATAATAAATTAACGAAATAAATGAAATTTCAGTAACAATAATCGATATCAGTACATTGATAAATAATATCAATAAATTACATTTTGTAATGATATCCCTGGTATTTTCTATCTTCTTTCTTTCTACATCTCTTGTTACTTTCATTTTGTTTCCATATAAAGTCTGCAATAGCTCCATACAAAGTTGACACCCTGTTTTGTAATCACTTAGAAAAATTGAGATCCCTGCCATAAAAATTTCCAATGCGTCGCTTTAGTATTAGTGTTAAATGTGTATATTTCACAGTTTCGTCTGTATGTATAACAGAAAAGCGTTGTTATTAGTGTTACGTGTAATACGTTGGACCAGCGGACGGTGAACATTTAGTGAAATTTTGGTTAGTTTCTTGTTTGTTTATATTAAAGTCAAAAATGAAGAAAACAGGACACCCATATACGAATTCAGCTTCCGTTTGTGGTCGCAAACCTGTAGTCGGTGACGTTGGTCCATTGACTTGAAATTCTAAATAACGTTGCATTCAAATACACGTGTGCTTTTATGTACTAATATCTATATAAATAAAAATGTGAATGTTCGCTTGTTCGTTGTGCACCACAGCAACGCTTGGCCGGGAGCAGATAGCTAGTTTTTTATGATTTTTATCTATACATACATGCATATCTTCACGCTGTATCCCTAACGGGGTAGTCAGAGAGGACGGAGCGCCAAGCGTCGCAGTTCTTACATACTTCTTTCGCTTCCTCAGATCTCATCATTCTTCTCACACATTTTCGCCTAGGTATGCGAGAGCTTTTGACATTTCTATCTGCTAACACTCTGACTATTTAATCTTCATGAGTCCGCCTTGGTCTTCCTTAGCTTCTTTTACCACTCACTTTCGCTCTGTATATTTTCTTCGTCAGTCTTTCGTCACTCATTCTTTCTATTCATTTTTACTTATCTTCCCCTAAAATCTCAAACTTGTTATTCTATTTGTGTTTCGTCTCTCAACGAAGCAATCCAGGAAATCCTGAAGATCAGATTCAGTCGGCTAATTAGCGCCGAATTATTTTCGTTATGTTATGGTTTTTTTGTACTAATCTCTAGACAATGTTTTATATGCTCTGAAATTATTAGACTTGTGTGTGTGTGTGGGTCCAGTTGTTTCAGAGATAGGGAGGAGGGACAATGGTCAAATGAGTTTGAACACCCAATTCATCCTTGGTTAAATTCTTCCATGGATAATCTAAGAAATTCGAAAGAGAGATATGGACAGACAGACCGACAGACAGGTGCACGAATGATCTATTAGGCGATCTTTTTTCCTTTTAAAATGCAGACCTCTAAATACCGGTCAAGAACGTATCGAATACACATTAAAGAAATGAAATGGTCGAAATGAGATTATTCCATTCTTTCTTATTTCTATGAAACATCAAGCCAAAATAAAAGGTAATCGCGTTAATTTCCCGTGTTTTAGATATTTATTAACGGAATGCGAAAGTTTAAAGTGTAGATTAATTATTAAATTAATTTAAACTAATCTAAACCAATCTAAACTAATATTATAAAGAAGTAATGTTTGTAAGTTTAAGCAATCTCTAAAACTACTTGTCCGATTTAAAAAAATTCTTTCACCAATAATATAATTAGAATGTACCTCCAGAGTGGACATAGCCTGTGTATTGTAAACCCACGCAAATGAAATCGTGGCCAAGGTATACTAACTTTGTGTGGGCAACAGTTTATCTACAATAAATAAAGAAGAAGATAGAACTACATTTCTGGTTTCATGTCACCAAATGTCATTGTGTCTTTCAGTTAAGTATAAAGACGACAGAATAAATTGTCTTTGACATGAAAGACATACATACATGATTAACCTGTATAGGTTCTATTATCATTTTGTTTGCGAAAACTTAATTAGGACAAATCGTGTCATAATTATTTAATTATAGCTCATTTCGCGAAATGGCGTCAAGGTCCTGCGTATGTTTGGAATACGTATATTGCCAAAATAAACACAATCATATTTCAAAGTGCTTTGTACTCTGACTGAAAAAAGTAAACTTTATGGATTTCAAAGTATTTTTGACACGCCTTCGAATTCTTAGAAAACGAGTAATAATCTTCTGGTGATAGTAAACAGTTAAACTGCAATAAAACGACAAATGTATAGATATCTTTTTACTGTTATTTAACTATTTGTAACAACGTTTCATTGTAAGATGATGTCGAAAAATCAGCCAAGCTTTAAGTCGTACAAATTAATTAGTTAATTTCATTGGAAACATTGTCTAGAGATTAGTACAAAAAAACCATAACATAACGAAAATAATTCGGCGCTAATTAGGCGACTGAATCTGATCTTCAGGATTTCCTGGATTGCTTCGTTGAGAGACGAAACACAAATAGAATAACAAGTTTGAGATTTTAGGGGAAGATAAGTAAAAATGAATAGAAAGAATGAGTGACGAAAGACTGACGAAGAAAATATACAGAGCGAAAGTGAGTGGTAAAAGAAGCTAAGGAAGATGGAAATGTCAAAAGCTCTCGCATACCTAGGCGAAAATGTGTGAGGAGAATGATGGCAGGGATCTCAATTTATCAAGTAATTACAAAACGTATGAAATTGATATTTGGTAACCTGATTCTCCATTTTGTTGACTTTATTTTGCCAGTCGTGTTACACGATTGGTTACCTCTTGTAACAGAAAAAAAATCAAAGAAACACTTTTAAAACAGAGATTTTAATTTTTCGGACTAACGAAACCGATTTATGCGTCTAAATTTTCTGAGTAGATTACGCAAAACACATGCTTTAAAATGCCAGAATGATTTTTTAAAATTAATTATAGCTTTTGATATAAACGAAATAACTGTTTTTCGTATTTTTCGTAAGCTAGCGCGCGCACGTTTATATGATGCAGAAGGTCTATTTTAAATTGTATTATTGTTTATCACTGCATCACGTTAAATGTACGTACCTAAACATTTTTAAAGTATTTTTCTATGAAGATGTTAAAAGTAATACGAAGCCAAATAGACATATTGAATATTGTACAGATTTAGGCGTTACTTTACGCAAGCTAATTTTAACATGATGGTTTTCTAGTCTTTGTAACAACTTCCTCCCAAACTTTAAACTTGTTAGTCGATTCGTGTTTCGCTCAGCTTTGCGTGCGTTTAACTAAAATACTAAACGTTTTAGTATTTGTATGTAGAAACTTCTCATTTGATGACAAAAATATAGTGGTTTTTCTTAATTGGTGGTTTTGATTTGCAATTACACCTTGTAATGAGCTTTATTTTAATTTAAACATTTGAAACGCTAAGACCAGACGTTCATTGCTTTAAGGCAGCGTCACGAGACCGCAGCCTACCAAGAGAAGGGTCATGTCGATGTTTGAAATAAGGAACACAATGGGATGGCAAAATGGCGCACAGCCGCGCCCCGACGTCGCCTTGACGCCACCGTCATACATACATTAGCGACAATTTTAAGGAACTGTGTTTTGCATTAGAAATTGATAGATTAGGAACGCTCAGCGATATTTTAGACGGTTTAATATAGTTTTAAATGGGCAATACTTCTGCTTATGACTCGTGACACTAGAAATGATTTAGTTTTGTAAGAATTTCAGTTTTTACCCGACCGCGAAAGAGTTATGTTTTTGGTATAAAATTTCAATATGGCGCCCGACGAAAAGAAAATAAAGCGAGAAAAGTGTAACAATGTGGGTACCAAATGAAAAGTAATAAATAGCTAGTTTCAAATATATAATAACTAATAAAAATTGTGAATCGTAGTCGGGTCTTTTTTCTGAATAATGTAGTCTTATTATTTGATTAAATGAAACTAAAATCGAACTATGCATTTAATACAAAAATTGTAAAAAAATGAAATAAATATGTGTGAGACTTTGGGCGCAAAGTTATTATATAAGTATTCATCCACGTCTCGGATTTGTGAAAAAGCATTAAGAGAAAGATCTATATGATGTTTCCAATTGCAAAACCAAGGCCAAGGTTGCAATGTCCAGAAGTCAGTGCCAACACCAATATCCGAGATCCAAATATTTTATGCAAGACCAATGCGAAGACCAGATGAGCAAGACTAAGGACGATACCAACACTGCGAAAGTTCTGGTTTTGATCCTGATTTGTTCATCACTAATTATTTAATCTTGAAGTTGTCCAAGTTACAAAAATATGGAAATACTGGGTTTATAATTATACGAGTATGTGCATGTACTTATCAATAATTTAGTATGACATAATGTAACTATTCTGGAACTTTAATGGACGAACCATGAATAATAGAAACACGCCATATCTTAGAATTGCACATCCATTTCGGACAAAGTAGAGTCGATCTTTACAAAATACTCAGTCCATAATACCCGTTTCTTTATTCTCATGTCTCATTTCTTTCTCATTACTGTGGTTATCAATCTCTGTAGCTTAGTAGACAATTATATTACATAATGATGCTATATATAGGCTGAGAGCTGAGACATATGATCATAAAAACATGACAAAAGTATAAGTAGGTACTGAAATTCTTAACCAATTAAAAGAGCTGCAATAATTGTGAAAACTATAAAAAAATATGTTATTTAAGGATCTCTAAATATTTTGATTTATTATTCGCTTTTTATAGCACAACAACAATAAAATCATTCTAAAAACTCTCTGTGTTTGTCCAAGCTACAGCGCCGGTGCCCTTGCTGTGGCAACCTTCGCTAATGACGTCACGGGCGCCGCCCTTCGTTAGCTAAAAGCCATCAGGGATTATCGTTAATAGCACTGCCAACATTTCTTCAAACGCCCACATCAGGAAAGGTTTAATCGTTCCTCATGAGCTCAGCTTTACTCTCATATCTCGGAATCCTGATTCTTAGGTTCGTCCTAAAGATAACCGGTTGTGTGTGAGATAAAGGTGACTTGTAACAATTTTGGTCAAAGCGAAAGTTAAATTATCCGTTAATTTTTTGTTTTCTTCATTTCTGGTAATATATTTTTATAATTTTTACCATAGCTATCTTTCTCCTAAATCGAAAGCCACTCGACTCGTGTTTCACCTCTCAACGAAGCATCTTGAGGACGTTCCAGAGATCAGACTTGGTCAGTTAACCAGTACTGAATTTCGACCTGCTTGAAGCTGACCAAGTCTGATCTTTGGAATGTCCTGAGGGTGCTTCGTCGAGAAGAGAAGAATGTAATTTCCGCAAAGTAACACCTAAGTCTACAATGTACTAAACTTTTGACGTCCAAAAATACCTTGCAATAGGTAAGATGATAGCTATGAAATATGGTATATTTTGTACATCGTATTAAAATAATTCAACGTTTTGATTACAATTGAGAAAAAAGTAATTGATTTTGACAGACACTGAGTTGTCGGGTTTCATAATTCAGTAGCGGGAACAGTGTGTCACAAAGTTGTGTCACACTGTGTCAGTGTCAGAGACAGAACATATCCCCACTCTGTTCCCACTACTAAAGTTTAAAAGCGAATAATTCTTATGTTTTTTATTGTATTTCGAATATTTTTTCACAGTTTTGTTTGTAATTACTGAACCTATCTTGTAACTAGATTGTGAAGGCATATTCATCTAGGCTTACTTGAATATGTTGATTTGACTTTGGCTTTGACTTTGAATATATTTATTTCTCGTCATGGGTTATTATATTTACGACTTTATGTTTTTCAGTTCAGTAAATGTAAAGAAGAGAAAAAAAATCGATTGTGTTTTATAGACAAACATACGGGTAGACAATTGGACAGATTGGACACACACATAGACGGACAGTTAAACGGACATTATTTCTTCCATTGTGGCTAAACCCCAACAAAGTGGCATCCAACCTCTAAATTGTATTAATACAAAAGTAATACAAAAATTAGTCAAGATTGTGAATCGCGCACAAAGGTTTCCGTACAGAGTTTAAAAATGGTTTTAAAAACGTAAAACCTGAAGATCTATAAGATTTAGGACGCGTTTATTTTTTCTGCTTTATTTAATTGGCCTCATATGCCTTGAAATTTAAAAACATCGAATGTCCGATTTCACCAACGCTTCCTAACTTATCACCTAACTAGAAAGTGTGAATTAACTAGAATAAGAAAATCTCTTAAAAGAAAGAAATGAGCGAGAAGAATGAAAAGTAGAAAGAAACATAGAGGAATTATATATAAAAGACTAATGAGAGAAAGAAAAATAAGGAGACTCTGACAATACATAAGTCAGGGGAAGCAGAAATAAAAAAAAATGAGAAAATTTCTAAACCGGTTCTGAAATCATATTCGTAGCGTTTCATGAAATGCTACGAATATAGCATAATATAAAATATAGCATATTCGTAGCGTTTCATGAAATGCTACGAATATGATTATATGATACCAATATATTCAGTAACTGTCAAATTTAATTATATACATATTTATTTTATTTAATATCGTATTTATAAAGTTATTTTTATTGTATTAGAGTTTTGATTAGTGACGGAAAGTTATTTTGCACTTTTCCGTGTTTTTTTTAAAAGGCGGTTTAATTCTTTTTCTTAAATTTTTTATTTCTCCTATTTAGGGTGACCTTGGCCTAAATAAGAATCTATGGCAGGTCTACAGTTAATTTCTTTTAAATTCTGGAGCGCAAGCCAGTTCTTGTTACTTTATTTATTTGCTATATCTTCGAAGTCCGAGTTTCAATACCGGTGAAATTTAAATGAGACCATCTCACAGGTAAATCCTTTGAAACAGAAAAGAATTTTCGAAATCGATCCATAATTGACGAAATTGTTGGTGAATATACACAAAAAAAAGAATGACGAACGAACATAGAACCTCTTCCTTTTTTGAAGTCGGTTAAAAAATATTACGTTCAACACGTCAATACGTACATAAACACATGCGTACGGCACACATGCATAGCTTGTTTGCTTAATTTAGTCCCTATCACTTATTAGTAAACACCCCTAAGCTATATAGGCTTTATCATTCTAAGATTTCAGGTAATATCTAAGTACCTACTGCAATATACATGGGTTTCCCAATCCTCTATGGGGTAAATCCCATACGATCAATATTATCAAGCAAATATTCCATATGTCGTCATTGGTAACGTGCGCGATAACAGTACCAACTAAAGGTAACAACTAGGGTGGGGCGGCCCTTGACATTACTGGCAGAAAGAGAAATAAAATCTAAATGATTTTCAATAAATCGTAATCGATATTTTACACAATTCGTACCTACAATATGATTTGGGTTCAGTTATGGAGAATGTTTTTACCTCTGAAAGAAGCAGATGATTTGTGTCGATGACGACAATTGCTTAATTTAAATAATTATAAAAATTTACCATTTTCAAATTAATTCTTTCAAATCGATACGACGATATCGCTATAAAGATATAGAATTTCCTACAATAAAATGTTACCGCTTCAATAAAAATATAGTTACTCAACTTAGTGACGACATAGAATAGTATTATCTAAATTATAGCCTAAACAAAATAATTTTTGTATATAACTATAATTTTTGTTTAGGCTATAGGCTTTAACTTAATAGTTTAAGGGAAAAAAAATTTGTTATTTAATTAAAAAAAAATTTAATTCCCCTCACTAAAATAACTACTTCTATCCTCCTAGATGTACTGCGAATAAGCGTTTTTTTTGTCTGCTGAGGAAAATCTTCCTTTCTGACGTAATTGTAGCTTTTAGCCCACTGATGTGCTTTGAAGTTGGTGTATTGATATGTTACACCGTTTTAAAAGTCTCCGAGATGTTATATCGAGTTGAGATCGATCTACGTACTGACTAATTCAAATGGTGAATCCCGCACGCTTATTACGTAACTTGCGGTCAGCGTGCGACAGCTAATATCGCGCGATACCTGCTGTCAAAACGAGAATTTGTGTAATGTAATTTGTATAATGGCGTTAAATCTACCGCGAATAGTGCATTTTACGGTCATAGAATAATAGATACGCAATCGTCGTACATGATACCAATTTTTTATTAAATTTAGTCACCGATCACGTAGTGGCTGTCGCTGTCTGCAAATTTTTAGATAATAACCCCGCCGATCTTGGTGAATTGACTGTGGCAGAACTGTCGGTTCATATGTTATCCATACTATGCATAATGCAAAAGTCTGTCTGTCTGGTTAGCTTTCACGCTTAAATCGCTGCACCAATTTTGATGAAATTTAGTACGGAGATAGTTTGATAACAGGGGACGGATATAAGCTACTTTTTTCATCACAAATCTACTGCTAAGGCTGATTAAACTTTGAATGGGAAATGCTAAACTTTTGAATCAATTATGATGAAATTTGGTATGTGCCCGGATACAGATATGGGCTATTTATCCCACCTATATTTGACGACCTCCGTGGCGCAACGGCTTAGCGCGTCGTAAAGTAAACGGGGGTTGCGCGTTCGATTCCCGTCCCGAGTCTGGGTGTTTATGTATAATATGTATATATTTACAAAAGAAAAGTATATAAGTAGTATATCAGTTGTCTAGTACCCATAACACAAGCGCTATGCAGCTTACTTTGGAACTAGATGGCGCTGTGTGAAATGTCTGAGTATATTATATTATTATTATATATTATATTATTATCCAGCGGAAGCCACGGAAAATTTTTCCACGCAGAGGAAGTCATGGGTATGGCTAATTATCCATAAAAACAGAATAATCGGCAATAGCGATCATTATTGAATCTCGTGTTTTTCTTACCGGAAATCACTAGAAACTTTTTCCCAGTTATATCCATGCATAGCGATACGAGAAATTAACTATAGCCTTCTTCAAGCAGTGTAACAATCTTACTAGTTCTTTTTTTTTTTCTCTTTGTTTTGGCTTCGCAGATTGCATTTAGCCATTGACCAAGTAAATATGAGTCGAAAGTTAGGGAAACGAAGTTTCCCGCCCTTTTTCTTTTCTTCTTCTTCCTTTATGGCATGGCGCACAGTTTAGCGTATTTGCCAATTTCACGTATTAATAAGTAATCCATAGTGTAGAATCACAAGTAAATTAGTTTTTTCTTATCATAAAACTCCTCCAGTAAAGTGATAGTATGCTTTACTGAAGTTATAAAGGACTTCTTGGAAGAGCGCGAATACTTCAGCTAAACATGTTCTCCTCCTGTATGATCATGTAAACATGATCTCCTCCATTCTTGTCACTTACACAGAACTTTAAAACACAATATACTATCACTGTTGTACTTTAAAACTCCTAAATATGTAAAAACAGAAAATCTAAATAAAATGACAACCTCACTTCTCCCGTTCCCGCCAAAAAGTCCTACCAGTTCTTATAGCTTTCTTGAATAATCATTGTGTCAAAGAAAGCAATTTCTTGTCAATGATGTTTAAAAAATGAAATGTTTTTTTATTTTTAAAGCAACAAAAAGCATTAGTAAAAATGTGTAACACTAGAAATCTATTCAATATATTGTACACAAGCCGTTTCCCGCCCGCTTCGCTGGGCAATAAAAAAAAAAGTTTAAAAAAATAAGTAGCCCAAAACCAATACAAACGATTCCGCATCGAATGGTCGTGGTCCCATGTCGATCCGTTCAGTAGTTTTAACGTGATTGACGCACAAAGAAAACATAACTTCATCAATCATTCACAATATAAAGATTTTTAAAAATTTGAAAATAGAACTTCAATTGTTACATACCAGTATTAATTATTTATTAGTAAATAGAACTAAAATGCACAAATTAGTCTTAATGTTTTATAGTTATCTATCAATTTATTATGGAAGGCGCATTTTTTTGCAATGAGATTTATCATTCTCTTATATGTCATTGTATTCATTATTCAGACATAATGATAAAGGTCATTACTACGTTTAAATGCATTAATGACGTGAAATATATTCCACCAAAGAGTAATAATGTTAGATGATACCTATATTTCAGTGTATCCATATGGATTACAATATGGGGGTTCACGGGGGTGAAAATCGATCTATCTAGATCTCACCATACAACAAATATATTCCATGGGTGTCATTGGGAAGGTTCGTTTTCTACGTATGTTCAATCACTAAAAGCTTGTCCACGAAGATCTACCACACCGAAGTGTGCGGGTTCTAATCCTGCAATGTATTCATATTTTTTTACAATCAGACATAAAAAACACCTTTCAAAGCTTGGTCGCCCAGGTACTTATTATGTTTACTATAAATACCGTCCAACATGTGTATGTATATGTTTACGCGTTATAAGCTCGCGGATTGTAACAAAGACAACGCTGCCGATACGCTAACAGTGCTGAGTAATTCTGTTTTTTCTCAATCTCGAAATAACGCAATTTTATGTAAACACATTTTTGGGGTTCATTTCGAGTAAGAACTCACTCTTGATAAGTAATTTAATGTCTTCTTTATATGCAAGGGAAGATCCCGCGAAGGTATTTTAGTCATTATTCGTGTCAAACAATACTATCACATATGTCCACGCTATATCTCTAACGGGGTAGTCAGAGAGGACGGAGCACCAAGCGTCGCGGTTCTTACATACTCCTTTCGCTTCCTCAAATCTCATCATTCTCCACACACATTTTCACATTTCCATCAGCTAAAACTCTGACTATCCTGAACTTCGTAAGTCAGCCTTGCTTTTCCTTGGCTTCTTTTACCACTCACTTTCGCTCTGTAAAGTTTCTTCGTCAATCTTTCATCACTCATTCTTTCTATGTGCCCGAAACATTTAAGCATTCCTTTCTTCATTTTTACAATAGCACTGTCGTGCAATCTTGTTGTGCAACCTTGTCATACTGCGCATCTCTCTATTGCTTATTTTGTTCGTAAGTATTAATATCTAATAATTAGTATCCAAAGAAAATTATGGATACTTAAATTATGGTACTTTACGAATTTATTTTGTAGCTCAGTCAAAATGTTGATAGAAAAATAACACTGATTATTATATGTTCTTCGTTTTAAATCTCGACATAATTACGAGAAAGGTTGTTCAACAACCTTTCACAACCACGCACATATTACCTGCCTAGGTCTTCCTACCTGTTGAAGTTAGTCATGAACTACACCGCCACTTGTTGCAGTACAGTTCACGACACAACTCATTGACTTTTTAACCGCCCTCAGTTTTTCTGCTTCGCATTTGTCCTGCTTTGGCTATTTGACCGGTTTACCCTCTTCTTGATGGCACCCTGCTTTTATTTCCAATGTTCTTCATCATATGAGTCTTTGTTCAGCAGTGGGACACAAACGTGGGCTTAAAAAAAATTCTTCATCATATTAGAAAAAAATTGTCTGTTTCGGAGTTATGTTATTTTATGTAATAAGAGCGACGAAGTTTATTATTTATTATATATTATATTTTTTGCAATATACGGAACCAGGCTAGTAATTCAATGCAATGTTATCACGTCTGCGTTTTTATTGCCGACATTACAAGGGACTGAAAAAACAGAAGTTCGAGGTCGCGTCAATTACTAGTGCGTATTGAATGCCTACTTTTATTTGCGTATTTCTATTTAATTTGACGACACCCCTGACAAAAGGGTTGACAGATTGTGGAGTATTATTAAGTTTTTAATTATGAATTTCTGATCGCTGTACCCTGAGTTTGTGATAGATGGCATTTTAAAAAATCTCAAATAAAATAATTGTTAGACACTAAATAATTGTTAGACATTTTCTTTACACAAATACAAATTTTTTTTATGCGTTTAGAATCACCCGAGAGCACAGAATATTTATTGCGCATATATTAAAGGAAATGAATTTGCACCTGCACTATGTACAAATACACACATATATTTGCATCAAAGAAGACGGAGCGCTAAGTTTCGCTGTCTTTAGATACTTCTTTCGCTTTCTCAAATCTCATCATTCTCCTCACACATTTTCGCCTAGGTAAGCGAGTGCTTTTGACATTTCCGTCGGCTAAAACTTTTGATTTTTTTGATCTTCATAAGCCTTGGTCTTCCTTGGCTTCTCTCGCCACTCACTTTCGCTTTGTAGATTTTCAGTCATTCTCTCTGTGTGACCGAACCATCTAAGCATTCCTTTCTGCATTTTTGCAATAACACTGTCGTGCAACCCTGTCATACTGCGTATCTCTTCATTGCTTATCCTATAATATTGATCGGAAAATATAATTACATATTCGTTTCACAAGTAAATATTATGTTTATCATAAAACCAGTACCTATTTCATCAATATATTAACTTGTATCAATATTCGATATTTTTTCTATTTAAGTGGTTACCCAGACAAAGTATTTTCAGTTGTCCAAGGGATAATTTTTCCATTCACTGAGGTTTTTTTCGAATTTTAAAACAACTCCTGTTCAAAAAGTAGGTCAGCAGGAATGAATAAATATGTAAACTATCGTATAGACTCAGGTGTTACTTTGCGGAAATCCATTTCATGTGATAAATTTCTGATATCTTTAGCTGTTTTCCACTCGAAGTCGAAAAACGGACTTTGGAGTTTGAACGATACTTGGCCCGAGGTTTAAAGACTGTTAAGCTGTTACATTAGACAGACATAAGAACCAAACAAATCTTTGTTAGTTGGTAGTTTTAAGTTTTTTGATTATTTTTGAACTTTAGATGTGAAAATTTAATATAAAAGTTTAGTAAATCTATGTGAGATAGAGTCTTTTGGAAGTGTGGTAGAATGCAGTATTTCATGCTGCAAAGGTTGGTTTGAAAACCACAGGAAATCAAAGCGAGGAAGGCTATAGCGGCCACATCTACGACGCAATCAACATCAACAAAGTAGTATCTGTTACTATAGATCTGTGGTACATGTACATAAAATCTCTGCGAGGAACCTTGACACGTATCTATACCGTTTGAAAAAATGTACGTCTTTCAAGTAAGTAGTAAATAAGTTCTATTTTCCATTGCTTTTATGGAAATTGTGCGCCGTGTCACGTCCATTGTAAACTGACCTTAGGACGAAGATTATATTACACAAACTGCTAATGTTCCAATCAAATTAATGTTTCAATGGTATTTGCATAATTCAATTTCACCGTTCCCGATAAAATTTCTTATTGCTTGAATATATTAAAGTCAACCGAGTTCGTATAGGACATGTAACAACAGAATTTCGTAGTAACAACCTCAGCCTTTCACGAGTTTAACGTATTTTGCTGAAAATAATAATTTTTGTAGAATGTTATCGTTATTTTATTTCAAACTAACTTTTATCCATGACTTTGCTCGCGTATAAATTACAGCCTATGTGTTATTCTGAAGTATGAACTATATTATTGTTAAGTTTCATCAAAATCCGTTTAGTAGTTTTTACGTGAAAGAGTAACAAACATTCATACATCCATACATCCATCCTCACAAACTTTCACATTTATAATATTAGTAGGTATAGTAGGAATACTAGTAGGATAGTAGGATTTTTATTCACAGTGGTGAAAAGTTAGGTGAAGTTGGGAAAATTCTTCAGAATTTTTCGTTTTTTTGATGAACTTAAATCTTGCAAATTACGAAGAACGAAGGGGCACTCAGAAAACGGAATTTTGAAATAATTAGAAGAATTTTAAAGTTTTGAGTTTTACGTGCGTATATTTATAATATTTTTTTTAAAGAAGCGACGGACTTGCTACAAACTCGAAAATGTTTTAAAAACTTAGACGTATTTGCTTAGAAGAAAAATATTCAATGTGTCAACTACTTATCTCTTATTAAAGGTAAATTGTACAGGCGTTAGATAAGCGAGCTATAATTGTAATGGTTTTGCTTTGCAATGTGTAAACTTAAATACCAATTGCTAGAAAAAGTGACACAAACTATCACCAGACCAAATTTCATGATTCTATTTTTAGTAGATTTTGAGATTTCAGTGAGTGTCAGTGAGTGGTATTTCACTTTCATATAGATGTATGGGACCTTCTGTCCGCGAATTGAATATATAATGATCAAATGAAAAGTATTGATGAGTACAAAATGGAAACATAAGTATTATTAAACTGTATTTAAAATAAATAAAGTATTATTATTATTATTATTAAACTGCGCACGTTTTTTCTTAAATTAATAAAATTCAAATAAGTAACAATAATACTTAGATACGCTATATCCTTAACGGGGTAGTCAGAGTCTAATAATTTAATTAGTTTATTAAATTAATAATAATAAAAGGTAAACCCGCACACTTATTACGTAACTTGCAGACAGCATGCGAGAGCCAATATCGCGCGATATCTGCTGTCAAAACGAGAATTTGTGTCATGTAATTTGTATAATGGTGTTAAATCTACCGCAAAAAGTGCATTTTACGGTCATAGAACAATAGATACGCAATCGTCATGATACTAATTTTTTATTACAATTAGTCACCGGTCGCGCAGTGATCGCGTGGCTGTCGCTGTCTGCAAATTTTTAGGTAATAACCCCGCCGTCTATTTTTTAAGAAAAACTTGCAAACAAAATGAGATCTAGATATTAATACGTGAAGAGAAAACTTTGGCTCCCTTTTTAAGAAAATTGCGCGGACGGAGGAGTGTGAAATTTGCTACACTTAAAGTTTATATTGGAGAAAGCTAAAATTTTATGTAATATGTGTTACAAATAAGTAACATTAAATAAAACGTACATTGTTTACGTCCATACTGCCAATGTCAAAAAGACTGTCAATGTCAAACTCATAACAGTTTGTGATCATATGTAATGTAACCTCCTTGGATCAAACAGTCGCACAGATTAGATTGTCGCCAAAGAGTTTGTATTATAAGTATATATTTACGGTCGAATTCGACCACAGGGCCACCTCAGGTATTTGTAATTGGTTGAATTCATTTCCGAAGTCGGAGGAAAGTAATATTTTCTTGCATTATGGTCTTTGACTAAGCAATTGATTAAAGGATTAAGTTAAATACGAGGTCGGGTATTTCGTAATTATAACAGTAGTAATACTCCAAACAATTACACAAATCGTGTGACACCGAAGTAAACTCTAGACTTGTATTTTAGGTATCACAATGAATTAGGACAGCTAACAGTGATACTCAGACTCTAGGCCAAATTAGAGAAGTTTCAGAGACGTAGCTATCGCCTTATCGGCCGTATCAACGATGTGGGGCCCTCAAGCTATAGAAGCCTCGACGTGTGTAAGAAAAAATTTGATTGTCTGAAAGGGGAAAATTAACGCGATTACCTTTTATTTTTGCTTGACATTTCGACCGAGTTGCATCAGCCGTGGTCTCAAGCAAGTAAGTCTCAAGCAAGCAAGTGGGTTTGCTTAAGACCACGGCCGATGCAACTCGGTCGACACGTCAAGCCAAAATAAAAGGTAATCGCGTTAAATTTTCAGTTTTAGATATTTTATAACGTTAAGTTAAAAGTTAAGTTTAAGTTATAAGTTTAAAAGTTTAAAAAAATTCGATAATTTGCAAGTAATATTTGACTAACTTGGATGCTGGGACACTTGGATCTGTTATTAAGTTTCACAGTACATACCTATAAAATTGTATAGTAGTTTTTATACTTTTACATATTGTTCACGCCAGAACAAGAACCGTGCGTAACGAAACGTGTTGGAGACAGATTGCAAATGTCGTGTGTGGCGTCTACTCTCTCTCTCTGTGATCTGCAGTATTAACTAACCATTATAAAACTTCTTGTTACTATTGTTCTTTTGATTGTTACAATAATCGAGTAAATACATTACAAACAGTCAATGTTTCCTTTAATAATTATAAAAAATGCTCATTCAAACAAAGAAAACCAAACACATATACTTATATAAAACTTTTGATTATTCACATAATCAAGGTATAAAACATTACCCTTCTTTTGGGCTTAGCAACAATAGCTGAAAAGGGCGCTCCAACAAATATTGATTGAAATACCACTGAGAAGTTCGTTTCTTAAATTGACCTAACCGGAAATCGAACTCGGGCCTAGCTTGGAAGATAGGTGCTCTACCACAGTATCAAAGGGCCAGTTATTATTATTTCCAATAAGTGTGGTAACAACGTTTTTCCTGAAAAGGTTCGACGTATATTCTATTCTCAATATTGGTTCGGTTTGTTTAATCGTGACGTCACTGTCGGCCTCAATTTCGCGATGCACAGTGTTTATGTTGATCGATACTATAACCATATATTTAGACAGGTAATGAACCTCAAAGTGTCGTGGTGGGCGAAGGTCATTTACCGTAGTATTTCTGGACTAAAACACTAGAAGCACTCAAATATGAAAGCAAGGAAAGGTCAATGACTTTAAAGCTTTATAAGCTATTTTATAGTAACA
Source organism: Zeuzera pyrina (assembly GCA_907165235.1). NCBI lineage: Eukaryota > Metazoa > Arthropoda > Insecta > Lepidoptera > Cossidae > Zeuzera > Zeuzera pyrina. The sequence goes on from OU015628.1 coordinate 23,822,881, forward strand.
GCCTATAAACGCAACCTATTTATATGTATTTTTACTTTTTCAGCCCGAAATTCCAAACTTATCTATCGAAATATCTTTCACTTCTCAACGAAGCGTCCTTAGGCAATTTTGTCAGCTAAACAGCACCACCTGAACTTAGAAATATCCTGAGAATGGTTCGTGATCATGCAATAGATTTTTGCAAAGTAACACTCAGGTCTATATAAGAACGAGTACAGACTCGTTCTCACAAAAGATGTGAGAAGAAACACCACGATACTGTAATAAAATACAGTGCAACTGCACTGTGTCCGTAGAGGAAGGCCTTGTAGTGGTACAAAGGAAGATTTCAAAAAGGACACTGGAATATACAGGACTTTTACCCAATAAAAGTCCTGCGGGATCAAAAGATACGTAGCTATTGAAATGTCACATTTCCATTAGAATACAAAGGAATGCATTAAACGGCACTTCAAAATTGGTGAAAATATAGACAAATAGCTAATAAAAAATATACTAATGTCATACAATAAAATGTTACTGCTTCATTCTGTTACTGCTTCGATATTAGCTTTAAAAAATTTTAAGACGCTATAAAATAATTATCGCCAATAAAAAAAAATAAGCAATAATTTAAAATAATAGAATTTACTATTTAAAATAACATTTTGTATAAATTAAATAAATAAACTTGACAAACTCTCATCCTGACAATGCCGGCACATCCGGCGCAGTGAATGGAGGTAGAGGAGGATTATATTCTTTGATGGAGTTGGCACAATTGCGCAATGTCTCTTCCTAACTCCTGGAAATAACTCGGAAATACACATAGGTATATATAAGATTGTTGTATATACGTATACCAATAGCAAAACATGAAAAGAGATGGCAAGTTATAGAGATGTTTCGAGATTAAATTTCTCAACTTCAACTATCTCTTAAGAGTGCGGACTCCTGTTTCAATACTGCATTTGGAAATAAGTCAGAAATACACATCTATATATACCAAAGTTATTTAATAAATAAATATATAACATTGCTATATATAGATATAGCAACAGCAAAGATGAAAAGAGATGTAGGATTATAGAGATGTTTCGAAATTAAATTTCTGGACTTTAGAGTGGAGACTCCTGTTTCAATACTGCTCCATGTATAAAGCGGATTACGATCTGGCGCTTTGCCGGCCGCTGCCGCGGTCCGCTCGCTTCGCACGCTCGGCTCGCGCGTTGTGGTATAAATACCTAAACTAATCTAGCCAAAAAAACTGTTATAAATATATCGTCGTGTTTGTATGAAATTACAATAAAATTTGCATAAGTTTACCTAATGTGAAACAATCTAAGCATTAACCTGCATTTGTCCTCACGATTTCCTCCCAAGCATTTATTATCACCATTACTCCACATTAAAGATTAAATTATTGAAGTTGTAACCAAATTTTTATTATTAAAACTGTTAATTTTGAAGTTTACCATTTTTTTTACAGCAAAGACCAGAGTAAGAGCAAAGACAAAAGTAGCAAATTTATAGAGAAAACCGTCAATTTTAAATTTTGAGATTTGTAGATAAAATTACTAATTCTATAGCTCCAATATCCCAAATACAAATTGAACCGGATTGCAGGTGGTAAGACCTTAAGCAGTGTCTGCCCGGCTCTTTGCCACCATCTTAGTCGTTAAATCTGCTGTCTAACAGCAGGATCGCACTGTTGTGTTCCTATGTTGAGGGTGAGACAGCCGGTGAAACTGAAACAAGAAGCACAAGATTGTTGCCAACGCATGTACAATCTGAAATGCTGTTTTAGTCCTAATATTGTAAATAACCACGAGCCTCAGTCCACTTTCTAGACACGGGTAACACTGCGCCAACTCCATTCACTGTGCCGGATAAGTTGTCTCACTTATTCAAAATGTATTAGCCCAAAACATGCTTCAGTGCATAATACGCTGTCTGCCCTAAAAGCCAGCGGGTGCGGGATATGAGTGGCGCGCGCTTTACGACTCACTCGGCAGTCTCGGCACGTAACATTTTGCTGCGCCATAGCGCAATTTTGTTCAAATTCAAAGCGTCGTCGCAATGACATGGACTGAGTTACTGAGTTGACGCTGGGAATTGTGCTGAGTTACCCATGCCTGCCAATTACCATCAGGTGAACTGTTCTTTTGTCATTTGTTAAAAAAACCCTTGGCCTATTTCGTCATTACATTGCCGACCATAAAATAATTATCATCTATTTGAAAGTCATAATGCCATTAACGTAGTCATAAACCAATGTGAAGCTATCAAAGTGGACTTTATGACCAGTTAGAAATAAACACGTCAAAAAAGTCTAAGCAGCACTATTATGTCGGACGAAAAGCACTCTTTTTCCGTATATAACCTTATTGTTGGACTTTTTGGCGGGAACGGGAGAAGTGAGGTTGTCATTTTATTTAGATTTTCCATTTTTTACATTTTTAGGAGTTTTAAAGTACAACAGTGATTGTGTATTGTGTTTTAAAGTTCTGTGTAAGTGACAAGAATGGCGATCTAAATAAACATGTGTAGCTGAAGCTTTCGCGCTCTTCCAAGAAGTCCTTTATAACTTCAGTAAAGCCTACTATCACTTTACTGGAGGAGTTTTACAAGAAAGAACTAATTTACTTGTGATTCTACATGGATTCTACTGTATACTAGTTTGTGTTAATGCGTGACATTGGCAAATGCGCTAATCATCTACTGAATTGTTTTCTCGCTTTACTTGACGTTGGCAATGTACTCACGTACGGTGCCATTTGCAAATAAAAAAAAAACCTTATTGTTCCAAAAAATATACTGGCCGTATTATAAAAATAAAAATGCTGCGATCATCTTTTCTTTCTTTAATTGAAAATAAAATCTTTTGCTTGAATTTAAAGTGTGTTTGCCTTTTGCTCACAATAAATTATGGCCGTCAGAAAATTTATTTATTTCAGTGGCAAAATAAATGGTTTTCAAGATTATCAGCTTCTGAAAAATAGTTTACGTCATGATACGACGTCATATGACGGCTGAAGAAATGCGAAGAACTATAGGGATGCTTCATGCAGATATCTCGGCATTTTCCAATAAATAGGAGTGTAATTTTTTGTTGTCTGTTGCGTCGTTATTCTAACAAAGGACAATCTACCGAGCAGCATTAAGGCCGTAGGAGAACAACCATTCGATAAATTCATTGCATAGAACTGACTAACTGCTCGAGAGGTCGAGAGAAAAGTTTACGGCCACAGGCCTCAAGTGTTTTCCGAGGAATCTCGTTTCAAATTTGGTCCCGTTACGAGACGACTAAGAGTCTATCGTCGTATTGGAATTACAGAACAACTGAGGTTCGTCCAGGAAGTGCACGCTTACAGCGGCTCGACTGCGATGGTTTGGGTAGGAATTATAAAAAATAGACGCACTGAGCTCGTTTTTATAATTGAGAACATTAACGTTGCAATTTACATCGAGAAGGTTCTAAGACTTCATGTTCACTCATTAGCACAGTCTTGGCTCAAATTTTACATTGATGCATGACAATGTTCACCCCCATACAGCTAGGAGGATTCAAGAGTGGTTGGCGAGGAAAAACGTCTGAGTATTGCCGTGACCTGCACAATCAGACCTCAATCCATTGAATCCCATCGAATCCCAATCCCAATCTCATCATGCATGACACATGCAGCAAAGATGTGTTATAAAAAAATTGAATAGGGTGATGTTAACACGACAGTGCTGAATAAGTGTGAGTAGTTGCCAGAGACCGCACACTACGAAGATGACGCTCATCCTCATCAGTCTGCCGTGACCAGGATCGGTGCAATCCGGTCGAAACGTAGGGATAAAAAAGGTATTAAAGTATATCAATATGATATAGCTTATTATCCACGCGCTTATTACCTAACTTTCAGTTAGCATGCAACAGCCAATCGCGCGATATCTGCTATCAAAACGAGGATTTGTGTATTGTAATTTGTACAGTGGCGCTAAACCTATCGCGAAAAGTACATTTTACGATCATGGCGCAATAGACACGAATTCGTCATACATGATACAAATATTTTATTACAATTAGTCACCGGTCGCGCAATGATCACGTGGTTGTCTGTCTGCGAATTTTTAGATAAAATAACCCGGCCGGTTAGTTAGGTTTGTAAGATGTGAACAATTTATGAAAGTTTAAAAACAGTTGTTGAAATAGATTATCGTGGGTGAAAAAGCGAGATGCAGATAGAATGATATTATATACATACATACATACACGCATACATATCTTCACGCTCTATCCCAAACGGGGTAGTCAGAGAGGACGGAGCGCGTATCGCGGTCCTTACATAGGTACTTCATTCACCTCCTCAAATCTCATCATTCTCCTCACACATTTTCGCCTAGATGTGCCATGCAAGTGCTTTCGACATTTCCGGGAGTTAACATTCTGGTTATTTGATCTTTATAAGTCAGCCTTGGTCTTCGGATTGTAAGAATACTGCTAGGGTGTAATTATGATGCAACCTTTACACTGTTCTTTTATAACTGATTGATATTGATATGATATTATATTGATGATATTGATAATGGCCATAATGGGCAATAATATCCCATGTTCGATCTGTTCGCATCCTTTATTGTGAAAGCTCACGGTTTGTGCTCCTCAATAGAATAGAAGTTAACACATTGCGCTCCAGAATTAGAAAATAAACTAATTGTAGATCTGCTCTAGATATTTATTTAGGCCAAGGTCACTCAAAAGGGAGAAATAAACAAACTTTTATAAAAAAATTAAACCGACTTCAAAAAAGAACACTGAAAAGTATGAAATAACTATCCCTTACAGATCGAAACTTAAGTACAAAAATAACTTTATAAAAATACGATACAAATAGCCATATAATAAAATTTGACAGTTATTGAAGTCGGTGCCAAATCAATGTTCGACAACGGAAAGTCTATTAGTTTAGTAGGCTTGGCACCGACTTCAGTAACTGTCAAATTTAATTATATGGGTATTTGTATCGTATTTTTATAAAGTTATTTTTGTACTTAAGTTTCGATCTGAAATGGATAGTTATTTCATACTTTTCAGTGTTCTTTTTTGAAGTCGGTTTAATTTTTTTTTGTTAACATCATTTTATTAAATAACTGGCTGTTGCCTGTGACTTTACCTGCGTGGATGTACAATATTTGGCCTACGTCCATCCTGAACGTACATTCTAAATATTTGTAAGAGTTTTTGAAATCGAATAAGTAGTTTTGGAGATAACCTCCTACATTCAAATTTACTTACCTCTTAATAATAGTAGTTTAAATTCTTGATACTGCTAAATAAGCAAATGTAAAATTCCTGTCGAGAAAATATCTATTACCTATGTCGATAAATTATCTATCAGTAATGAAGTCATGATTGCAGTTCAAAATTCCGATTGGAGCTCTCTTCTGATCGCGATACGTCTCATTGAATACACATATAGACAATAACAAGCCGTTTCTTTTCAGCTATTTTCAGCAAACCGCGTGTTGTTGTCTGTGACTTTGGACTTTGTCATTCCGCCTTGTCCACGAAACTATTTATATAACATAAACACACGACACGTAACGACGCTCTGTTTAACGTTACCGAACGCGAATTTCAGTACTTCGAAACAGGCATTTTTATTATGATATACTAATACGGAAAATAAATTAATGAGCAAACGAGTCAGTCGTTCAAAATATAATTTATTTTATTTAAAATCTATGTATTACAATATAAAAGACTTCCTGACTGATTGATTCATCATCGCCCAGCGTAAACTACTGAAGCTACTAACATGAAATTAGGACAGGGGCTTCCTTCTGTTACGTAGTGTCGAGATAAGAAGGGATTCTCCAAAAATCAACCTCTAAGAAGGTGAAAGGGGGGGCCAAGTTATTAATATGGGAAAAAAATCTTTGTCTATTAACTTGAAATTTCTCACAAATACTCTTCGAATAAAACCAGAAATCGGAACCCTGTACCGGAAAGGTCCAGGAATTCTAGGCGGACGTAGTCGCGGCCAAAAGCTAGTAAGTTATATTTTTGGACTTACCTTTTATCCCTTTTTGAAAAGATTTTTCAAAATCGGTCAAATGTTTTTTTGATAGATTCTTTACACAAGGTTTTGAGGTCTTTTCGACTTATTAAGAGGTAGAACTTTCAAAACTGTGCGTTGTCAGACAATAAGTTAATTTCTGTCAGTCTACAGTAAGTACCTAGTACCTACCTATACATATATGCACATCATAACTTTAGAATGAAACCGACCAGTATTTTATGTTGTATAATTGTAATACATACATACATACATACATATCTTCACGCTGTATCCCTAACGGGGTAGTCAGAGAGGACGGTGCGCCAAGCGTTGCGATCCTTACATACTTCTTTCGCTTCCTCAAATCTCATCATTCTCCTCACACATTTCCTATTTAGATATAGTATGAATTTAACTTTCTGCCTGCCCCATTAGCTACATATCGGGACAATATTTAATCATGTATTTGTAAAAAATCCATTTTAATATTTTGGTTGAATTCATTGAAATAACTTACCAAAACAAAATCTCATAATTTTGAATTTGGTCACTTTCATTCTGAGGGGCAAGGGCGACATTCTTCTTCGTAGGTATACAGAAATTGAGACACAACTCTGCCATCGTTTGATAATAGGTAGTACAGATTTATTGACCAGTCGCCGCCGGTCGTGTTGTCATGGATAATAAGCGAGCTGGTGTAAATGAGATTAACTTACGAAACATATATATCCAATTAATCGAGAGGCGTCGCGCCGGGAGGGCGCGACGTTCACCCTACGTACTCATATGGAAGTTAGGGTTCCCACTCTGTTTTAAAAGGCAACACATTGTATGCTACATAAACATCTTTAATAATGTAACGTACAATAAATAACATAGGTATAAATGATTAATAGCATGGAAAACCGAAATCATTATAAACTAGTTATTCCCAAAAGATTATAAAAGTTAAATGGGTAATTTTTGGATAAATGTGTTCGTTTTTACGATAAGGTTCGACAACAAGTTACTTAAAGGAAGTAATATAACACGATTACGTCGGAAAGCCATACAATATAACATAAAATAATTCATCGAAGGTATAGTAAAAATGCATTTCTCTAATTCTTATCTGGTAATATATATATTGTAATGTATAATAGTCTTCACCTGGTCTAATATTGTGTTAAGTTTTCGTTTACTTTGTCACTTATTGTTTTACTTTAACCTTACACCTGTTTATTCTGTTTGTCATCTAAAATCTGTATCATTATCCTGTTTTTAATGAACCTTTATTTTAAATTATTTGTGTAATACTTTCTGTGTACTTTCTGTGTACTTATTGTGTACTAAAGTGAGTGGTAAAAGAAGTCAAGGAAGACCAAGGCTGACTTATGAAGATCAAATAGCTAGGTGTTAACCGATGGAAATGTCAAAAGCATTCGCATACCTAGGCGAAAATGTGTGAGGAGAACGATGAGATTTGAGGAACCGAAAGAAGTATGTAAGGACCGCGACGCTTGGCGCGTCCTCACTGACTACCCCGTTAGGGATACGGCATAAAGATATGTATGTATGTACTAAATTATATGTTTTGACTTTTTATATTTGACCAGTCGGTGGACACTTTATACATTCTGACAGAGGTCATTTTAGTGGTCATTTTTCAAATGTAGTGATTACTTACTCCACAGACTTAGTCAGTGATATTTGACATATTCATACATATTAATTTTTTACAGTATTATGCCAAAATTCTCTTGATATAAAAGAAGTTTGCATAATAACTCTTAATCTATATATATAAAAGGCGATGTATGTATGTATGTTCTTTATGGACTCCGAAATGGCTGGACCGATTTCGATGAAATTTTCAGGGAATCTTCAGATTGCCCTAGCGGGTGTTCCTGTAAAGTTTGGTAGCAATCGAATCAGTATAATTTTTTTTTTGTTTTTTTTGCAGTATCAAAATAATTATAAAAACTGTTTAATTTATTTTGACTTCAACTAACGCCCAGTGAAACGGGCCGGGTTTGCTAGTATAAAATAAGTCTGGATAACAACTCCTCATTTAGTACTGGCCGGAGTCAGTACTAAGAAAATTGGATTGAATTTGAAATTTTGAAGAGGAAAGGCGGAGGAATAAAAAGGCGATGACAAGTGTCAGAGGAGAGAGAATGGTATGAAAACAAATGAATACACTTTGCTACTCTTTTAAAAATTTATTTGTATGGAGAAAATAAAAGAACTCCTCCATGCAAACAATACCATATAAGTAAATACAAGAAACATCGCAATAGCCCAATATTATATACTGCATCGTCGTGATACCTGGATTCAAGTTGCCTTCCATTCGACTCTATCCAGACGTCACCGTATAGTACTAATAATACTATATTAGTACTATATAATATAGTACTATATAATATCAAATTGTATATATTGTATAAACTTTTAAACTTTCGCTTTGCATTATAGAATATATTTAAAACGGGAAATTTAACGCGATTATCTTTTTATTCTGGCTTGACGTTTCGACCGAGTTGCATCGGCCGTGGTCTCAGGCAAAATTATATTTATTGAATTGTATACATTGTGCAGAAATATTTATTCAAACATATTTAGTCTTCCTAAATTTTTTTTTTTGGGTTAATTATTGTTACTACACGACAAAGGTAGAACTGTAGTCTGCAAATAATTTCTTTCCACCTACATTTACTGGTTAGTGAATATTGTATCTTATTGTAAAACGATGTTGGATAATGATAGCCGCCCGAGTTCCTTGTGGGTTTCTCTTACAGCAAGTTTTTCCAGAAGAGATGAAAGATTTGACGTTCGAGAATACCTTGTAGCTGGGTTCAATCGAATTTTATTTCACTTCAATTGAGAGAGGTCGTTTAGTCTTCCCAGGAACATGCTGCAGCATACACAGTGATAAGGGTCTACGATGCATAGAAGATTTGGAAGCTTTTCCTAGATGTGCTAAGGGCAAATTGCAAGACTTTCAGTAAAAGTCTAACTCCATTTAGTTTTCCAACAGAAGATTTTTCGAAGGCCTTCAAAGGTTTATTCTACATCACTAAAAACTAAATAAAGGACATGTAATTAGTAACTTTTAACCAGTCTCAAAATATATTCACTTCTTAAGTTTTAAAGAATAATCTATGCACAAAATACAGAAAAAAAGGCCAAGGGGGTATGCCTCGCACGCGCAATAGCTTTCCGCAACAATTTTACACAAAGTAGAAGTTAAAAAAAATAAAGAATTTGGCTCCAAAATAGCCAATATTAAAATTTTTGTTTTTCAAATCTAGGTTTGGTTTACCATTTATATTTCTGTTAAAAATTTAATCTCTGGAAAACACATTAGGTTTAAAGATTACGGAATAAATCAGCTGTGACAGAATGTCAGACAGGACACAGAGACAGAAACAGGTTTGACGAGAGTTTTTATTTATTATTTTTTTACGAAACCGTAATGACTAAATCCAGCTTTAAAAAAAGAAACCAAGTGAAAATGGCTATGGAATTCTGTCATTTACGTGCCGAAAGAGCTCTTCGTTCATATTTATGCGATTAATTAAAACACCAGCGATAATGAGGTCTGTATGTTTACTGCTATCTAGCTTAGTTCTTTACTTTTTTGACTGTGTTTACTTTCTTTAATAAAAAAATAAATAAAAAAGTCTTTAATAGGTGACAACCTTGTCATAAGTGCCGTCAGCCTGTTTTGCTATTGCGAACTCTGATTAATATATTATAATATGTATTACAGTCTATCAATTATATTGTTCAAATAATACAACTACATTTTAAGGAATGAATCGTAGACTAGTTCCTGCGTCTAGTTTTGCATATAATATGATATTCGTTATACAAATCTTTACATAGACACTTGTACGCGATTGGCTCGTTAGGATATACATACAAATTTACACGATTTATATCTAACGGGTAGGCAGGGATGGAGCGTCGAGGTATACTCGTACTATTGCTTTTGATATTTCGCCAGCTAACACTCTATTTGATCTTCAGTTCAATTTTTTTATTGTGTAAATGTAACTTTGTAAACATATTTAAATTTTTTGTAATTTTTTTACATATTGTGTGAAGTATATTAAATAAACAGTCAACGGCTTACTCTTCCTTATTATATTTTTTCGGTGGAAATCGTGTCACTCACATTCATAATGGACTCATGTTTTTTTATTGCATTCGACCAATAATTGATTGATTGTGATTCGGAATTGAATTCCATTCGAAGACACTTGAGTTAACAAATTTTAATAGATTCAAGTGCATTTGAAATGGCTATTTCATTTAAATGGCCAGCAAATTTTATCAATTTATTGACACACTAGCCGTAGTCTGCGACGGCAACTCTTAAAAAAAAGTAGCCCATATCCTTTTCCAAGCAAGAGGCTATCTTCATAAGAAATGTTACTAATACTGAATTACCTTTTAGCCGTGAAAACTCAACGGATAGACCAAGTTATTATGTCACACCTTTAGATTGAAACTGATGTAATTCCAAATTTTGAAATTTTGTTTTGGCAAATTACGGCAATTAATTTGTTTAAAATAATAAAATGGAGTTTTCACGAATACATGTTTAAATATTCTCACAATATGTACCCAATGGTGTGGACACATAGGACAATTCATACTTATCGGAAAAGACACGGCAATTCGTGCTCTTTCGACTCGACTATGAGAAATAGGCACTTAATCTATGGGAGGCGATCAATGGAGACGAACTACAAAATGAAATAATAATAATAATTAGTTTTTATTGACAGGCAGAACCTAAACATCATATTTAAACAAACAATAGGTATAACAATAAATTGGCAATAAAATTAAATAAAAAACCAAATAAACATAAAATAAATACCACGTCGTAACAAAGTTAACGTGCAAACGATATAACTCTCTAAGTAACAATTATTGGGTAAGTCATTAGAAATTTAATAATGGCAAAGGACCCATCGAAGAAATGCTAACGCTCCGGACGCCGTAGTTTAACAGACTGCCTGCGCCGGCCGACCCCGACGTTCCGTTAGTGCGCATCCCATCTAAACGGGAAGGCGCACTTCGCTTTAGTATAGTCTGTGTCTGCCTTTTATTATTTCCACCGACATACTATAATTATCTAAATAGTGGATATGTTTTTTAATTTTATTAATTAGAATGAATGATTGACGAAGATTGACGAAGAAAATCGATAGAACGAAACTGAGTGGTAGCAGAAGCCAAAGAAGACCAAGTCTGATTTATGAGGATCAAATAGTCAGTTTTAGTTGACGGAAATGTCAAAAACACTCGCATACCTAAGCGAAAGTGTGTAAGGAGAATGATGAGTTTGCCCAATATTGATGATTGCACAATACTACTGATCGTTTGGGGGTCACATAGAAAAGTTGCGCAATGATTAAACACAAGTTTGAACAATTTATTGCGCAGTACTTTTTCATTGCACCGTGTAGGCTTAATATTGCGAAATATTTTAGAACACTCAAATCACCATCATGGCTGTAGCTAAATTTCGTCGTCTGACATGTTGCTCGCACGCAATATTGACGCGAAGAACTCGTCAATGTTAAGTACTCGATATTATTAAGCGTATACTACAAGGGGTATTCAATATTATTGCACAATAAAAGTATTGTGTAAATTGTAGCTGTATGGGCCGCCTAAGGGCCGTGATACTTGGCACTCTGTCCTCTATATGCAATATCTATGCAACCTCAAAAATTATTTTGACCCAAAAATATTAAATTTTGAATTAGATTACTTTAATTCTAAAGGTTCTAATTGATTGTAGGTACTTTGATTTTAGGTTTCGAATTTCGATCAATCGAGGTATACTTTATTAGGCACAGATTATATTAAGATATAATTTTCATAGTAAAAGTCAAAATCAAATCAGTTTATTCAAGTAAACCCAATTACAAGGTGTTTTTGAACGTCAAATATATCTTCGTTCGGTTCGAAAAAAAATCTGCACACTGAGAACCAACAAAAAATCTTTCTGTTCTTGTTCATGTTATTTTAACGCAATTTATCTATTTTTTTCCAGGCTATGGCTGCTTCCAATGGCTACTACTGCTATCTTGTGGGGCGATATACGCAGTGTGCGCCCTCAGCACGACCACACTCAGCTTCGTGCTTCCAGCGGCTGAATGTGACTTCAAACTGTCCTCCAGCGACAAGGGCAGGCTTACCGCCACGCCGCTGATTGGTTAGTCAGTGTTCGTCATTCAAAAAAGAATCAGTTATGAATATATGTAATCGTTAAGGAGTTTTTGGTGGGAACGGGAACAGTTGTCATTTTATTTATATTTTTCTATTTATTGCCTTTTGGGAAGGTTTAAAGTAAGAAAGTAGTTAACACTCTAGTGTTAGCTGACGGAAATGTCAAAAGCACTCGCATACCTAGGCAAAAATGTGAGTGTGAGGAAAATGATGAGAATTGAGGAAGAAAAATGTAAGTACCGCGACGCTTGGCGCTACGTCCTCTCTGACTATAGCCCGCTAGGTATCTAAGTATACAGCGTGAAAATATGTTTGTATGTAATAAATAAGTACAAAAGTGATAGCATATTCTGCGTGAAAGTTCTGCGTAAGTGTAAAGAATGGAGAATGTCTAAATAATCATGTTTTCGCTTCGCTAAAGTTTTCGCGTTTTCCCAAAAGGTCTTTTTAACTTCAGTAAAATCTACTAGGTATGAATGTGTGTGTGTGTTTGCGTGCGTGCGTGCATGCTTGCGTGCATGCGTGCGAGTAAGTGTATATGTATTGTATGTATAAAACGTTGTAACTGTCTATACCGCCACATTTGTCAAGGACGGTGTGGATTGTGAATTAATGTTCTCATTACCGTGTTAACAATCGTCTATTTTATAATCATAGAGAGAGAAAGATAGATATATATACATATAGAGCCAAGCGTCGCGGTGCTTTCGCTTCCTCAAACCTCATCATTCTCCTCACAGATTTTCACCTAGGTATGTGAGTGCTTTTAACATTTCCGTCGGCTAACACTCTAGCTAATTGATTTTCATAAGTCAGCCTTGGTCTTCCTTGGCTTCTTTTACCACTCACTTTTGCTCTAAAGATTTTCTTCGTCAGTCTTTCATCACTCACTCTTATGCAGTTAGCATACAACAGCCAAATATCGCGCCATATCTGCTGCAAAACGAGGATTTGTGTACTATAATTTGTACAGTGGCGCTAAATCTATCGCGAAAAGTACATTCTACGATTATGGCGCAATAGACACGAACTCGTCATATATGATACCAATTTTTTATTACAATTAGTCACCGATCGCGTAGTGATCGCATGGCTGTCACTGTCTGCAAATTTTTAGGTAATAGTCCCGCCGGTTGCGTTCTTTAGGAGATCTCACAGCCGCAGCCTCTCGACAACGCGGTGATGACGACTTTCTTATTTTTTAATAAGAATATATAATTTGCCCCTACGTGGGCTTAAAACTGTTGTTGAGATTTCGAACAGCGACATGTGTTTTTTAACGAACATTTATGCCTCGTAGATGTATAAACAAGGCAGTGACAAAATATTATTACCCTTAAAAAGTGGTTTGCAGCTGTCAAATTTGTGAGCTCCGTATGTAATGTAAGCGTTACACAGAAATATCAAAAGCACTCGCTAACCTAAGTGACAGTGTGTGAGGAGAATGATGAGATTTGAGGAAGCGAAAGAAGTGTGTAAGGACCGCGTTGCTTTGCGCTCCGCCTTCTCTGACAACCCTGTTGGAGATGCCGTGGAAGGATATGAATGTGTGTATGTATGCATGTATTTTAAAAAATATTGCATCAAAAATTTTAATTTTTGCTTCCTCTTTTGAATCATTATCTAATATTTCTGTAAATTTAAAAAAAGGTTAAATTATGCCGAATTTCAAGCTAGTACGTTAAACCTATAATTTCTGAAAAAATCGACTATGATAGATGGACAGACGAATTGACGCCTGAGTGACCTCATTAGGGTCCCATTTTTCTTATCTTCGTAAATGATTCAATGCATGAATTTCAAAAGAATCGTACACACGGGCGAATCCAGGTGTTGGTTTAGAGGAGGTGAAGCGGGATTCATGTTGGCATACATGGTTTGCCTTCCCTCGTGGATTTTTAATAGTCAGCTATGAGGTAGAATTTGCCATAAGTAACTTATATTGGCAATGGGCTAATAATCTGAGAGCATCTAGTTCTGCTTTACCAAGTGTAAGGCCAGGTCGGAAGTGACGTTGTAGCCACCTGGCGCAGTTAGAATGCTGAATTGCAGTTTTGTAAAACGACTGCAACTTCTGTGCGCGGCTCATTAGTCGCTTACATATCACTGACAGCCTTCACAGCTCGTTCGTAATTGAAAAGTAGTTAATTAATTGTACTGTGAAGGGTTAATAAATAATAGTAATTAGGCTTGGACCTTTTATTTCACGCACTTAGTAAATAGGAACACGAACTAAAATGTCAAGATGTGAGTTTGGATACACTGTTCATCCTGAATGGAAGATTACGTGAAGTTTATGCCTATTTTTAATTTACAGGTATGTGCGTAGGATCGTACTTCTGGGGCAACCTGGCAGATGCCCGAGGGCGTAAGAAGGCGATCATTGGAGCTTTGCTGCTGGATGCCTTCGCCGCTTTCCTCTCTAGTGTAGTGCAGTCTTTCCCTGCTTTCTTAGCATGCAGGTATTTAAAATTAATACTTTACCATTTAACAATTGACGCATAAGAGACGAAGATTACAAGTCATGATATTAGCTTAAAATAAGCGGAGTGTTGGTTAAAAAAGCATGCTTTTAGTTAAAGATGTCGTCGAGGATCTCACGCATTCACTGTTATTTAAAAAAATATTTTAATAAATTTCCTTAACCATGATGTAAACAAAATTATTATTTATCCTTATTTGTGACTGAGTTTCTTGCCGGTTTTTTTCAGTGTGCATTATTTGCGGAGTAGATTAGCGGACGTTCAAACATGCTATGTTTGATTCATTTCAATTCAATTTCCCTAAAATGTAAACAATATTTTCGAAAGTAAAATGGGTGTTGGTGTATGAAACACGGTTACGATGATTTCATACATACCTATCTTCACGCTGTATCACTAACGGGTTAGTCAGATGATTACGATGATCTATCTATGGAAAAACTATCGCTCGATAAATTGAGCTCACTTTTATATGATATGTTATAGAGGTTTATATTATGGGTTTACCTAGCATTAAAACCAGATTATTTTAGCGGAAAAATATCTTATCTATAAAAAAGTAATTTATACCAAACACTATTTTAAATATTTTAATATATCTTGCAAGAATTTGTGATGTCTGGTCTAATTAATTGAAATATTAAACATTGTTTACCATTTTGGCAATTTGGATTGAAACGGACTTTAGCTGAGTTTGCTTGAATAAATAACCTTAAAAGAATTATGATCTTGCATCGACTGAAAACAATATCAATTTGAAATTATAGTATTGATATTTAAATTATAGTATTAACATTAATCATATATATTTTTGCAAGGAACAAGCGATAATAAGTTTAATATTGATAACTTACATAATGTCTTAAAAATATGTCTACGATATCAGTAAATCTAACAATTACATAATTTTATGTAACATTTGAATGGTATAATAATATACAAAGAATGAAATAAATCTGTGAATATGATCCACCTGTTATTTTATTCAATCTTAAATTATAATGGCGATAATAATAATAATAACTGCTAAATCTCAGTTACACCACTTACATTAATATGCACTTACAATAATATAGAAGTCAATAGTTATAGGTATATGTTCCTTGACTAGACGATTTTTGAGTCAGCTTAACCAGACACCATTGGAAGTTTGAAGAAGTAGCTGTAACTATAGCTGTAGCTGTGCAGCTTTAACAGTCCCAGTGTAAACTGTGTATAGAGGGGATAATAATAATAATAGTAATAATAATAATAATAATGTCAATAATAATAACAGCCAGTCGTACCCTTAGTCCAAAAGGCCGCCCAGAATAGTATCTGACGCAAACGCACCCATAACGCTTGCGTCGTTTCCTTAAATTGGAAAAAATCTCTAACAACCTGTTTTCGACATTCATAACGTGCCTATTGTTTGTAGACGACCAATTTTTGCAGATTCTTTTCCGGATTTGGTATCATCGGTGCTACAGGGCTGATCTTCCCATACTTCGGGGATTTCTTGTCCTTGAGGCATCGAGACGTCATGCTGTGTAGACTGGAAGTGTTTTGGAGTGTAGGAACTATTGTCTTACCATGTAAGTTTTTAACTACAATTTGCGTTTATCTATATAAAAGGAGATAGTGACCGAACGGTTGACATTTCAACGCACAGTTCAAACAACTGTGCAACAATAGATAACGAAAAATTTAATTACATTTTCGGAGTGAATTAATAATTATAATTATCCCATGTACCGGCGACTTCCAAGTCAGCAGGTGCCGCGACCAGCACTGCCGAGAACTTGAAGCGGCGCAAGTATGCGACTCTCTCTGAGAGTTTCATATTTACGCCCTTTGCAGTCGAAATTTTGGGTCCCTGGGGCCCCGAAGCCCATCGACTGGTTTCTGATATTTGTAAGAGACTGGTCGAGGCTTCGGGAGACCGCTGGGCTGGCAGCTTCTTCCGCCAACGAATGAGTTTGGGTATTGGGTACCATAAGCAATGACAGCTTTCTAAGCGGCAACTTTGAGGAAGTCTATTATTTAAGATAATATGTAGTCTTAAGTTTGTAAATATAAACGTATGTATGTACTTTTTTGTTATAAAGTTACTGATTATATTTTTAGGCATTGCCTGGCTCATCATTGAAAACCCGAACTTCAACTTCTCGGCGGGCATTGATGAGTGGTTCAAGTATACGTCTTGGCGGGTATTCGTTGCCGCCTGTGGGATACCCAGTTTGTTGGTTGTGTTGCTGTTATTACCTTTCCCGGAGAGTCCTCGGTACTTGCTCCATTCGAACAGACCAGAACTGGCACTGCAGGTGCTTCGGAAGATCTTCGCAGTCAACACCAAGCTGAATGCAAAGGATTTCCCCGTAAGTCTTCATCTGTGAAATTACTTTGACGCCATTTCATATTCAGGATAGATTGAGGATCAAAATGTCTTACTTACATCTGAATGCCACTTCTAGCGTCACGGATGCCAAAATAGAACTAGGCGGTGAAAGTTCAGCCTATTGCTATTTAGTAAATGTTATCCTATTGCCTATACAAATAGTCGATGACGAATATACCTTGGTAGACTTATATGAACCGCGCGAAGAGAAGTAGCTAGCACACTGTATACTATTCATCACTCTCAGATCAGCATGAATGAAGATATTGTGTGGCTTCGAACGAAGCATTTCGTTTGTACCATGTCGTTAACGACTGGAGTCTATTTGTGTAACTTGATTGTCTAGAAATACACACATACGGGCACATAGAAAGAATGAGTGATGAAAGATTGACGAAGAAAATCTACAAAGCGAAAGCAAGTGCTAACTAGCTGTCTGAGATCAGGTGTTAAAAATGACTAAAATTCTGCATACGTAATACTTGGACGGTCCTTTAGGCACGAAATAAGTAACAACACTGTTTATATATTATGTAACAAAAAAAAAATCATGTTGAAGGTGGAATCGATGATCAGCGCTGGTGAAGGCGATGAAGAGGAAGTGGTGTCAGCTGACAATAATGGTAATGAGACGAAAGCGCCTCTGACGTGGAAACAGCGGTGGGATGCGTTTTGGGTCCGAAAGAAGATGTTGACCTCATCGCCTTATATTGGGCTACTAGTGCTGTGCTGTTTCGTAGACTTCGGTCTTATGTTCAGGTAATTTTCTTTAAATATATTATACGTCAAGAAACGGTGATTAAGACGACGCATTGGAAAGTTTGACATCACGGATCTCTATTTTTCTGAGTGACTACAAAACGTATGAAAATGATATTTGGTAGCCTGATTCCTTATTTCATTGACTTTATTTTACCAGTTGCGATACACGATTGGTTAACTTTCGTAACACAAAAAAAAATATCAAAAAAACCTCTATTAAAACAGAGATTTACATTTTTTGGAGTAACGAAACCGAATTTTGTTTCTTAATCTTCTGTATAGTTTATTCTAAACATATTTTTCTAAATGGCAGTTGAATCTTTTTAAATTTATTGTAGTTTTTAAAATTAACGAAAGTAATTGTTTTTTCGTATTTTTCGTAACACACGTTTGCATAGAGCAAAAGGTCTATTTTAGACTAAATTATTGTTTATCAATGCATCGCCTTAACTGACCCCAAGATAAGCGTTAGGCTTCACTATGGATGTCATACAACTTTAGCAAACTTTATTTCCTGTTAGTGCCTGAGAGTTGGATACGAAGCTAATCACCACAGTAAACAATGATCCCTACCCTAGTACTAGTTACTACAGTTATTTTTCAGTGGATTTATTTCATTCATTGTTTAAGTACCTATAACGTACACAATGTAATACAAAAAGAAGTAATAAATATAGATCTATTAATAAGAAAAATGATGTTAATGGATTGAAAACCTGAGGTCGAGATAAGCTGGTTATCCAAAAAAAATACAAAAGTCAAATATTATGTTATTTTTGGTTTAGTCAATTGAAATGAGATGTAAATAAAACGTACACTAATAAAAAAAATACATTACCTTAAAATAAACGATTTCATCTACGACAAAACTGTAGTTTGGAAATAATCTTTATACAATATCTAGAAACCACCTCATTGGCTTTTTAAGTATTGTATTTAAACACATTTTAAAATGATATCGTAAATATAAAACACAATATTATCAACACTGAGAATTACCAATAGTAGATTTGATGTTAAAAATATGTTGTTTTTGGGTTTATTTAATTTATTTGCCTTTGAAAGATGCAGGTAGAAAAGCACACACGGCACACGGCAAGCAAGTAGAGATATAGACAATTTCTAATATCTAGCACAGATCTAGCACTTTAATGGAATTTTTTTCAGTGAATTTTCTAATTTCCTATTTAATGGTCATATGCCAGAATACATCTGGCATAACAAACCCATACATAAACATCATATGCATAAATTGTATTAGAATAGAATGTGATAGATAAGATCCCATAAAAGTTAGAGCACGAACCTATAAAAAGTCGACTACACAGATATTGTTTGAATCTTGTTATAATAAGTTTAGTGGATATGACTAAATATTCCCACTGATCTTGCGTGACATGTCTATCGAGTTGGATGTTTCGCCTTTGATAAGTTTCTCATACAAATTTCTATTGAATTAAGGCACTGTCAATTGTTCTGCACATATTATTGTGAAACTGTATCGCACCGGACTCCTCTCGGTGTTATACCGTAGAGCAGCGGTTCTCAAACTTTTTTGGGAACGGAACCTTTTTAGAACACCTAAATATTTACGGAACCCTAAAATAAAAATCTTGGTTTATGTTAATTCAAAGTTTAATAAAAGTCATACAAAAATAGATATTTTTTTACAAATTATAAAGTACTGCATCAATGACGTTGTAAATTCTTGAAATTCTTTCCTTTTAATGGAGGGTAAGAAGTAGTTTTCTTTATTTTTATGAAATAAGTATTAATGTAGAATAGAAAAATAGTATAATAGTAGAATTAGTGTGAAAATAAGTCTTTCGGATTTCGCGAAATTACGTTCAGAAATCGACTTGATGTGATTTTCTTATAATAATGTTGATATTATTTTGGTATTATTTTGATACATACATACATAATATCTTCACGCTGTATCCCTAACGGGGTAGTCAGAGAGAACGGAGCGCCAAGAGATGCAGACCTTACCTCTTTCGCTTCCTCAAACCTCATCATTCTCCTTACACATTTTCGCCTAAGCATTATTTTGATGATATTAGATATTTTTTTTATTTTATATAATATTATTTTGGCGGAGCCCTAGCAGAGGTTTTACGGATCCCTGGGGCTCCGCGGAGCACACTTTGAGTATGGCTGCCGTAGAGGATCGCAAAATTGGAGGATCTTTTCCCGTCCAAGATTTTGTGAAGCTAAAAGTCAATGAAAATTCTTACTCAACAACTTTTGCCATATTTCTAAGTCTTCCACATGCTGTCCACTTTCATACACTCCTTTCAAATATCTAATAAACATTTTTATCAATTTCAGTTACTACACGCTAATGATGTGGTTCCCTGATTTATTCGAACGGTACAGTCAGTTCGCCATCATAAATGGTTCCCTCTCCGCCAGTGTTTGCGAAGTGTCCGCTAGCGTCACTAAAGTTACGGTATGTAGATAATTTTTTGTTATGTATTTATAAAACAGCTGTCGGTTTATAAGTCCACTGTTGAATACTTGCAGTGAGTAATTATTATAACATTGTTCCTTTAAATTAATAAAGTTAATCAGTATACGCGAAAAATGTTTCGAAAACGCGTTGCGTTGAATTTTTTAACCGACTTTAAAAAAAGGAGGAGGTTTTCAATCGGACTGTTTTTTTTGTATGTTTGTTACGCGATTACTCCGCCAATTATGAGTTCATTTCGATGATTCTTTTTTGTTTGGTAGCTCATACTTCAGAGGTGGTCCCATTTAAATTTCACCGGCATTGGAGTTTGGACTTTGAAGATACACCAAATAACGCGACCTGGTTATAACCTTTATTTATATTGACGATTCACTTATATATCGTTGCGCTCCAGAATTAGGAAGATGTTAATTGCAGACCAGCCTAGATATTTACTTAGGCCAAAATAACAAAAAGGGAGAAATGAAAAATTTTTAAGAAAAGAAATTACAAAAAAAAACACTGGAAAGTACAAAATAACTATCCTTTACTATTCAAAACTCAAGTACAATAAAAATAACTTTATAAGTACGATACACATACCTATATAATTAAATTTGTCAGTTACTGAAGTCGGTGCCAAGTCTACCAAACTAATCAACTTTCAGTTGTTGCACATTGAATTGGCACCGACTTCAGCAACTGTCAAATTTAATTGTATATAGGTATGTGTCTCGTACATATAAAGTTATTTTTATTGTACTTGAGTTTTGTTGAAGAAACCTATGCTGTAGTTTTATGGAAAAATCTCGTCAGGAAGTTCTACAACCTGATTGTTCGACGGAGAAAGCTTTGTAATCTATAGAATCCTTTGTAATTGAAATCGTGAAGAGGAACTCCCTGAATGCAGCAAGCATTATGATAATAGAAAATGCCCGTGGGGATCATGTCAAACGATTCTTTGGAACACGATCTATTTAAAAATGGTATCTTTTCAATATTAATCGCTAACGGTCACTTATTTTGAGATCGTAAACAATTGCCACAGCTCATTGTTGAACTGAGGCAAAAGGTTCAAGCTGGTATGCAGGTGCTTGCGCCCATAGGTGACGATATTACTTCATCTTCGATATTTCCGTATTCCTTCGATATCCATGTCTAGAGAGACCCAGTAAGCGCCGGCGAAGGGCGTGACTGTAGACTGTCCATGGGCGTCTTGTGAAACAATTCCTAAGAACTAGAACACAACCCTTGATTAAAAGAAAACGCGTCAGAAGAGAGATTGAAGGGTTTTATCATTCGTGAATATGTAGACAGAGCGTAAATCTACTTAACAGTGTTTTGTTCCAGATCCAAGAAGATTGTACTCAATCCTTAGATAGTAATGTGTACATCTATACACTGCTAGTCGCTTTGAGCTGCTTGCCTACTTCTCTTTGGGTGGGGTTCACTATCAATGTTGTTGGAAAGAAGTTAATGTTGGGTAAGTAGAAGAAGAATAATATCAGTGATTATTATATTACAAATTATTATATATCGAAATGTATGTACTTCTTTGGATTACTGTTCATAATTTTATTTATTTTAAATGCTGTGTAGACGTTTTAACGACTTTATTATTAAATATTTGGGTTTAGACGTTAAAGCAAATTGACAGAAATTGCTAATTTTCTTCTTTTTCAAGTACCGTTCCAGCTAGTGACGATAGGCTTTCGGCAGTTGGAATCTATTTTCTGTCTTTTACGAAGCAAAACAATTTGAGTATGCTCTCAGTCCTTGTCAACTCTCAGATGTTGCCGCAACACTACTTTTGTTTCAGTTTCTTTTGAACTTGACGCAGAACTTCCTCGGTGATTAATCTTTTGCGTCCAATTTCTCCTCAACATACTTCTGTACAATCCACTCATCAATTTCAAACCCATTGCTTAAGAAAAGATTTAATAAATCCCTTGGCGATTTTTACGACCTGCAGCAGTATAGACCTGTAGAGCAGCTGGCCAAAGTCAAAGTCAAATCAATGTATTCAAGTAAATCCAATTACAAGATATTTTTGAACGTCAAATCTGCTTTAGTTGGGTATATACTGTATTCCTTTTTCTCTTCTGGAAAGTATAGTGAATCAATTTAAAACACATTGTGTATCATTTTTTCAGTGATTATGCTGATCAGCTCGGGCATGGCTGCACTTGGTTTGAATCTAGTGCGTTCGTCACTCGAGAACCTCATCCTGTCATGTGTCTTTGAAGCCATAGTCAGTTGCACTGAAGCTGTATTATTTTGCGTTATCTGCGAGATATTCCCAACTAAAGTCGCGTAAGTACATTACTACTAAATTGAATATGTTTCGGAAAATAGAAAATATAATATTACAGCCTGCACGTAATATTTTATTACATAAGATTTTTAACCGAAGTCACTCTGGTCAGTTTTCGTGCAACATTTTAAAACAAAACTACGAAACCATTAGGTTTAAAACTGAACATATTAATTACTTTGATTTTCAAATCTAAATGTAAAATAATTTCTTTTTTCTTTGAAACATTTATAAAAGAAAGCAAAAATGACAAATATTTTCTTATGCTAGCTGCCCAATGGCGACAGATGGCGCTAATGGTAGATGGATGAAAGTTTTAAAAATAGTATTTTTAACGAAGAATAATTTTAAACTATTTGTTTGTTTTTCATCATTAGCGGAGATTAATATTCAAACGATGTTTTTATCGTTCATTTCAATGAAGTATTTGATTACCGCATATAGTGTTTCATAGAGTTGACATTTTTGTACAATCGCCTAATGCGATACTAATATTTTAGCCTGTCTAACCTGTCGCGACTGCGGTGAAGCTATCGCTATTTGCATCTTACATAGCCATGACACTGGTTAAGTGAAATAAATTGCACAAATTGAATTTTTTCTCTTTCAGTGCTACCGCGATGGCCGTGACGGTGATGCTTGGTCGCATTGGAGCGATAGTAGGAAACGTGGTGTTTGGAGCTCTCGTCGACCAGCACTGCGTTGTGCCCATTTATATGTTTGGAACGCTGCTTATATGTTAGTATGACTTTATGTCTCACAATTCAGTACGAAATGTTCTTATACCAAGAGTCCTACGCAACACATAGCTAGTATGAAGCTTTCTAACGTGCTGGTACTGCCGTAAGACAGAAAGAACACCTTTAGACATTCTGTGATTGTGGATCATTCAATGAACCTGCTTTACGACTACTTGTCATGCTGTTCTTGGCCGCATTAGGCCGCAATAATAACACAGCGGCGATTACAACAGATTATAGCTGGCCGCAGTGATATTGTTATATTATGGATTGCATAGCCACTGTCGTAAAGTATGAAGTGGACATAGACAGATATTCATTTGGCATCATCACTTACGCATCACGACAATTGATAGAAAATAAAACCTATAAGTGATGTGATGCCAAAATTGGATACCGACTCAGTACGAGTATATGCTGACGCAAGCGCTACAGCACTATAAAGAGTCCTTTATGAAGTGGCTTGGCTTGGAATTTTGAGCGTTATTATTTACGACTTCACAAATTTTTCGAATTCTGGATCCCGACAATAGCGCCATCTACCGGGTCTGACTATACCTAAGAACCATCCAGGTGACCCCATAAGTACATAAAATGTTCATCAAAATCTGTCAAGCCAAAAATTAGCTTTTAGGGATTATTTTTGGGAGCTTAAATAAAGCGTTATTTTATTATTTGTATTTTAATATAATGTGTTGTTTTTCAGCAAGCGGATTGCTGTGTATAATACTCCCAAAGAGCACGAGGCCGGAACGGCCGCAAGAAGTCACAAGTAATTAATTATAACTATTGTATTTTTATATTAATAAAGTAATTATTTCATGTGTACAATGTGTTTTCATTTTGTAGCATATCACATAAAATTATTTAAAAAAATATTTTAAAAGCCATCTTGCGTGCACGTGAACCAATCAGAGAGCGCGGAGACGGCGCCACTAGCGGCGTAACATGCAACTGTTTTATGTTACGTCCGGTTCTAGATAATGAAGTAGCGAAACACTTGAAACGCCGACACAAATGTATTGCTCTCATCATTCGATTGATTTTTCATTGGAAGCATTATACAGTGGCTAGACATTTGTGTTAGCCATTGTCAATATTCGTAGTTGAATTTTGCTGTCATGAATCATTAACAGTTGACAACACTGTTCACATCATTGTCATTTGAGGGTGTTGCTAGAGTCTAGTTAATGAAAATAGACACTCGATTTTTCGTAAAATTTTTACGTGGCAACGCTCATACAAACGTCAACGACAATTTCTGAACTTGTCGGTTAAAAATGACAGAACACACTATACATGTTGAAAATAAATACAAAGAAAGAGATAGAATTACTGAAGAAAATTTAGAAAGTTTTATAATAAATTTGGGAAATAGTGTGACACCAATGACTCTAATGAATTTATACATGTAGAAATGCTGGATTCAAGTTTTAATTATAGTAAATAAAAAAAATATTAAAATTTGTTGTTTTTTAATGATCATTTGCAATAGATATTTTTTTGATTATGATATATTAATACTTATATCATGAACTGGGTGGTAGGTTTCTTTTGATGGTTCTCCCCTAGGTAGACTACACTCATCTTGCCCCAAACTAGACAAGGCTATGGAAACTATACAATTGATAAATAATTTTATATAATTAAATTAACACTCGGAAGAAAAAAAAATATTCAGGAATATCAAAATAGGTTATTCCAGGTATTTCATATAAATTACGGTTCCAGTGTAAAGATGAAATCCCTGCCGGTGGCGAGCGGTGCGACGGTAGAAGGTGCCATTATTATTATTACATATTATACATTACATATACATTACAAATGAAGAAAGGAATGCTCAGAAGGTTCGGGCACATAGAAAGAATGACTGATAAAAGACTGACGAAAAGCGGGTCCTCTCTGACTACCCGCTAAGGGATACAGCATGAAGATATGATGTTGTTGTTGTTGTTAAATAAAAATGTTAAACATATTTGTATTTTAATTTAATATACCAAAAAAAAGCATGTGTACTCATGTACGCAAGTAAGAAGTTATATTTCTTTGGCTTGAATAAAAATAAAAAGCAAATCCGGCCAAATATAAAAAATAAAACTGGCCACACATAAACAAATTAAAACTGGTGACTTAAAAAGAAAATAAACTTCGTTGCTAACTTCATGTTGTGATCGACGTAGACGCGCGCAATTTCCTTTGCCAATTTCATCCTGTGTTACATCGATGACGTAACTTCCGCTTCATGCTGGAATTGCACTCTGTTTTTTCAAACGGACCATAAGAAGTATAACTTAAAAAAAAATAACTGTTTACTGATTCACAAATACCAAATTATAAATCACAAATTACGAATAATGATACACACATCAAAAAAGTCTAAGCAACATGTACGATTTTGAACTTTTGTACGATTTTTACTATTGTAATATATTTATATTTCTTTTATAAATAATAACTAAGCATTTTTTGACACATTAGTGACTAAAGCAACAAAATCAATTCAATTGTTCATTTAATCACAGTAATTAACAATATGTGCACCGTAACATACGTAGTATAAAATAAAGTTAAAACGAAATTAAACTTTTCATGTTTAACAAAATTAAATAACGACATTTTTTAAATTATTTGGTAATTCAATACAAAGTGTGACCGCCTCTGTTGTTTTAAACTTGTCGGCAGTGATTTTTCATTGAATTTATAAGATTGTTTATCTGATCCTACAGCAAGCGGTCCAAATGGAATTTTAACACGTCTTTCAGTTGTTGGGTTGTCGAAACTCCGTCCAGGTTCTCTAGAACTCGTCTCTGGAGCATGTCCCATACGTGCTCGATGGGATTGAGGTACGGTGATTGTGCAGGCCACGGCAATAACCGGATGTTTTCCATTGCCAAGTACTCTCTGGTCTACCGTGCTGTGTGCGAACGCGCATTGTCACGCATCAGTGTGAAATCTGAGCCAAGACTTTGTGCAAATGGGTGAACATAAGGCCCGAGTACATCTTCAACGTAACTTTCAGCGTTCATATAGCCATCTACAAAAACGAGCTCAGTTCGTCTGTTCTTCGAATACTTGCCCATACCATCACTGTGGAGCCACTGTAAGGGTGCACTTCTTGGACGAATCTCAGCCGTTCAGCATTTCCGGGACGACGATACACTCTTACCCTTCTCGTATTAGGCCCAAATCCAAACCGGGACTCATCACAAAATGAAATTTTATCCCATTGCTCCTGGGTCCATGTCAACTGTTCCCTACACCATTCGTTTCGACGGGCGCGATTCCCATGGCGTATTATAGATGGGCACCTAATTGGGCGTCGTGCTCGTATAGGCCGTATTCATGCAGCTTATTTCTCTAACAACAACTAACACAACTGGCTAACAACAACGCCGCTGGAGAATTGTAGCTTTAAACCTATCTCCCGGGCGATTAACATCGGTTGACGTCTTGCAGTCAGTTGTATGTATCGGTCCTGTCGAGCAGTTGTACTCCTTCCACGTCCTGGGCGCTACTCAGCAGGATCCCCTGTATTAACGTAACGCTGCCAAAGACGACAAATCACGCTCCTATTGACACCAAAATGCCGAGACACCTGGGACTGATTTCTTCCCGCTTGTAACATTCCCACAGGTCTCTGCATTTCATTAACAGTCAAATGGCGTCGCTCCATAGCATAAAAAATGACTCACCACTCAATTTTTTCAAAAACTGTATATCTCAAATTGATAAAATAGCGATAAATATCAAATTTATCGAGCAACGAAAACACATGAAATCGGGAAAAAATAGTTAGCTTTTATTTTAATGAAAACAAAACACAACCGAAAAGGTTCTGTTTTTAAAATCAGCCAGTATATATTAATGTTTTTAAACTTTCACGACTTGTACACATCTTACAATATTTACTAACGGGTCTATGTCGCGTTTATACTTTAAGGCTAAATATCTTTTTTATCCCGAAGTTTCGACCGGATTGCAGCGACCGTGGTTAGTCAGTCATTAGTAGTTTCCGAGAACAAAAAAGATTGTATACCAATCTACTTTTCTAAGAAAAAAATAAAGTATCAATTAATAAAACATGCAGTTTCTGTAAATGGTGCGTGTTGCTTAGGCTTTTTTGATGTGTGTACTTTCGAAGTACACGCCAGCTACAACGATTGACGAAAGAGAAGAAAGTAATTTTCGGCTTGCAGCAACTTAATATATAGAAACGATGTCTAAGGACGTCATTTTGTTGGGAAATAAGTAATTGGGACGTACCTAATAATATACCAGACATAATATCGGTGAGGTTCAGTACAGGGACTCTGAAACTATAAAACAGAGAAATATATACTCTGAGAAACTATGTCGTTGATTTTAGAGATTTATATCTGTTAAATTTTTGTTAAATTGTTAAATACAACATACGTAATGTATTTAGCGTTACTCACGAGGTGGATAGTCCTCTCCGCGTTCTATAGATCAATACCGTATTCAAGTGTGAACATATATAAATTTATCAGGACACAAAAACTTTTATTTATTGAAGTAATATGTGTGTGCCAAGAAAAGGAAGTGGCTGAACATTGGTAACCCCGATGTGATCCTTCTGAAGAGAAGAAACATTATTTAAATGATATAGCGAGAGGCGTTTTGGACAATTTGGAAAATGGCACGTCAAGGTGACAAAAACGTATTACCTACAGACAACAACCAAAATATAAATATGCAGCAGCCAAACTTGGAAGCTATAACTTCGATGTCTAAAGTATCAGAGTTTTGGTCTGAATTGCCATGCACGCAGATTGCACAATTCGAAGCAACCACAGAAGAGCGACGAAACTAAGTTCAACTTAATGGTTGTTAGACTAAGCAAAGACACATTGTATAATAAGTTTGGCAACCGGAGGCACAATACTAATAGAGGTATATGCATTTATAAATATAAATTTTCCTAATTTTATTATCTCTACTTTAAAATATACATGTTTATTATGTATTCATTTATTTATTTATAACCATCATCTTAAGAGAAACTTAAACATCTAATTCTAATTAATATAGTCTTCGTAAAATTTGTTTATTGTACAACACAATGTAGTTATGAAATTGTACAATTTTTTCACAGTAATGCGAAGACCTAAGCTTTTTTGATTTTCATTTCATTTCATCAATTTCTGTAAAATTTCGGAGATCTAATTGAATTTTTGTGCAAAACAGGGTTATTTCGTTTTTTTTTTTATCGAGATTTTTTTCTCCAATCATTCCACATTTTTGAGGCCTTCATAAAGAGTCGACGTTATATTTATCCTTTTTGGATACATATAACTTCGACTGTGTGTATGGTGTGTCTGAAGTCTGAATATATTTATTCTTAATAAAATAGAGCAGTTTCAAAAAAACGACTTAAAAACACCGAAGAGTACAAAATAACTATTATTTACTAATGAAAACCAAAAAGTACAAAAATAACTTTATAAATACGATATAATTCAATTTTACCTATGTAACTCAATTTGACAGTTACTGAAGTAGATGCCACGCCTACCAAACTATTGGACTTTCTGTTGTGGCACATTGATTTGGCACCGACCTCAATAACTGTCAAAGTTAATTTACTATGAAGATATTTTTAGGGTAGTTGCCATTAATAAAAAAAAAAAGATATCGTATTTATAAAATAATTATTATACTTGAGTTTCGATTAGTAAATTACAGTTATTTAGTGCTTTTAAGTGTTTTTTTATATTTTGAGTGACCTTGGCCTAAATAAACATTTGGGGTAGGTCTACAACAAACTTTTCAAAATCTGGAATGATATACAAGAGAATTAAGATAAATGAAGTTTATAAGCAATTAGGATTATTTGGTGTATCTTTGAAGTCCAAGTTTCATATCAGTTAAATTTCAATGGGACCACCTTGGAGCTATACTAAGTCCGACAGAAAAGAATAATTAAAATCGGTTCATAATCAAAAAAGTTATGCCCGAGCACACAAAAGAAAAATGTATGTATGCACACTAATTGAAAACCTCGTCTTTTGCTTGAAGTCGGTAAAAAATCTTAGACTTAGATCGTGATCTATACAGTATCTCAAACGTACGATGATATATATAACGACTATAATATACATACCGATAGGATGTAGGGTAGAGATCTACGAAGTAGGAGAATACTGGTCCAATACAAAGACCAGCCATCAGTAAACCGATGAACATCACAAAGCTGGCAATATTATATTCAACCAAAGTAGAACCAATGCTAGAAATGCTCGGGATGATCAAGAAAGTTAGCATTAGTAATTTCCGTCTGGCTGCCACCTTGGACATCAGAAGATTGATGATAGCAAAGTTGAGTGAGTGTGCAATACTAGCTAGCACTGTGCGGATATCCAATGTTGATATACACTTAACCTGTAAATAATTATATTTTGTAATTATAGCTCAAACTTATTTAATCCGATAAAAAGTATGGTCTGTAAATTATCCAACTGATTTTGTTAGTACGATTTCACCTAAAAAATTTAATTTTCACACATATATAGCTTTCACAAGGGGGGTCTAATAATGCTCAAAGAAAAACTGGTTTTTAACTGTGAATTCACAGCATAAAAACAGAGTTCTAAACTCTAACAAAATCAATTAATTGGAAGTTGCATAAACATTATCATCCAATCGTGCTGTAGGCGACACAAATTATATTTATTATAGATGTTGCAATATTTTATTTATTTAAATACATTATACATCTATTTCTGTTTCTGTACGCCTGGTTTGTTTATCATATTATATCTTCTTTTTGTACTACATTTATTGCTTTATATTATGTATTGAAATTATTGTTTTTAGCAGTTATACTTTATTTAGAATAAATTCGTACAGGATTGGTTGCGGGTGTTAAGAAAATTTTAGTATAATAATATGTTAAAATAGATCCAGCAAGCCCAAAAATCTGTGGATCCAGCTGGATTGCTGGATTGCTGAATCCAGCATTGAAATCCCTAATGACTAGTGACAGTGCTTTTAAATCAATTTAGTATGAATTCGGCAGCTTGAGAATGTCAAATGTTTTTATTTAGAATATTTAGGGAACGACATGTCGTTTTTTTTGTACAGGGCATAATACCCAAATATTTGTTCAATATATCTGAATTTTTTGATGACACGTGAAACAAAATTAAAAACTTACTGCATCTTCAGTTAAAGTGGCGTTTTGAGGACTAGCAATCATGTTGCATATTCCCTCGGGTTGGTCTACACTGGAGTCACTGACGCCCTTGAAGAAAGTGTTTACTATAAAAGGAAACCAGGATACTAAACTGTTGTTCCTGTAAAAATAAAGTAAATTTAAAGCATCAGCAATAGAACCGGCACGATTATTACCTTACCTAACTTAACTTGCAGTCAGCATGCGACAGTCAAATATCGCGCAATATCTGCTGTCAAAACGAGAATTCGTGTAATGTAAATTATTTTGCACTTTATATTTGTATTTTGTAAGCTGCCGGAAATGTCAAAAGCACTCGCATACCCAGGCGAAAATGCGTAGGAATAGTGAGATTCGAAGAGGTGAAATAAGTAGGTATGTAAGAACCGCGAAGTTTGGCTCTCCGTCCTCTCTGACCACCTCGTTAGGGATACAGCGTAAATATATGTATGTATGTATGTATGTAATTTGAGTTAAATCTATCGCGAAAAGTGCATTTTACTGTCTAGGCGTACTAGACATGCAATCGTCATAAATGAACACGATACCAATTTTTTATTACAATTAGTCACCGGACGCGCAGTGATCGCGTGGCTGTCGCTGTCTGCAAATTTATAGGTATACAATAACAACGCGATTAGTCATTCATACAGGTCTAAACCTATAATCAATACGTAATAGTACGTTAGCTATATCTAACGTAGCTAACCTACAGCATTCAAGTTAAGCATCATCGATCATCGATCACAAGCAATCATATCAATAACAATGACAAATCACAAAATGTTTAACTGTTTGTAAAACTTATGGTTAATAGAAATATGTATCGGATACTAACGAACTATATATTATACCAGTCAAGTAAAACAGTTGAAGGGTACGCCAGAGGAGCGGAGGCTTGAATAGCGGGATTGTTTGCTCCCACAACGACCTACCTAAGGAGATATCCTTCCTTCTACGGTTACCATCTTCGTTTAGAATCAGTCTTTTCACCTGTAATTTGGAACAAACAGTTCTGTCATGTGATATCACCCGAAGGTCACAGTACAACGATACACCGCTGAACATGACATATTTTTATTTTGGTGAATACCCAAAACACTTATTTCATGAGCGACTCATAAGCTAACACGAAATACATTGACAGTGCGAGGTTGCCATACTTACTATAGCTAGTTGTACACGTAGTTATGCTCAATGAGATAGAAAGGGACAGATAAATTCGTTTGACACACGGCACGGAATAGCGGCAAATTATTATGGCTTCGTCCATAATGTTTCTCGATCCAAGGTTTTTATGTAACAACTGATATCTCATCAGATGTCAGAGTTAATACTCAGTCCGCTTACCATCATAAGAGGACTAAGGCACATGGACATTTACAATTTTAAGACTGAGATGGCACTTCAGATTGCAAATGCGTTGTTAATCATTGGAATTATGACGAAAATTAAAGAACATTAAATTCTGAATACATCTCATCACATGTCAGACTCATCGCTTACCATCGTGAGTGGCCTAAAGTACAAGGACATTTACGATTTTAAGATTAAGATGGCCCTTCAGATTGCAAATACGTTGTTAATCATAGGAAGTATGATGAAAATGAAAGAACATTAAATTTTGCATATTCTTTCAATAAATTGTGTAATTGGTCAGTCTATCAAAATGTTGTAACGTATGATACTGTAACAAGCTTTGGGTAATCAAATGCCGGTTAGGGGTGCAAGCGATTATTGTTGTTCGTACACGCGGATAACAAGAATTCAATTCCAGAGGTTCCTAGTCTTCTCAGTCACCCTTTGAAGTTCTGGCGTAGTAGTCACCGAAGGTATATGCTTCACTTACGAACAACGTTCCCAAATTCCAATAGTCTTTCTATCCAGAATCGTCGCAGTAGTCGTAATTCGTCTCGATATGGCCTAGATGTATCTCTTCGAACGTAGTCTAAAACTGATCCACTCGGCAGACGTGTCGCCCTATTTACAGCCCATATAGAAGAAGGAACTTTTAAGATAGAAACTTTTGAAGCATTTCTGATCACTAATAATAATATAGCATAATAGCAGAGAGGGTGTAACCTTCTAGATAATTCCAATCGGTAATACAATAATAATACAATATTGTTCTCGATGCCGACAGTTTTACCGGCGAGTACATAACACGTCATCGCTCCAGAACTTTCGAATTAAAACTTGCTTTTTTTTTCTTAATTTTACGAGTACCAATCGATAGTAGACCTTAAAGTTAGCAATGCGTTTTTAGGTGATACCTCTACAAAGCCTAAGTTCCGAGATATAAGCATTAAAAGATTCGCGTGACATGCCATTCGATAATTAAAATTACTGCTATTGACATAAGGTCCAACGGAACGGTACTAAGTACAGAGACCACAAAATACATGTGTGAAAGTATCAACCGCGATGAATGCAACGCATAAACATGTTCAGTATAAGATCTAAAATATTTAACTTATCAGCTCGCTACAAATAATGGGTGCAAAGAGGGTATAAATCCGCCGGGGTCCCAACGTGCCACTGTTGACTGTTATGTTGCAGACAGATAATAATTACGTGATACGCTTATTTTGTTTCCGATACAAAAAAAAACATTCATTTAATGGTAAAAAATGTGCAACCCTATCATTATGCCCTATATTCCAAATATTTGCTAGCGACGGGAAAACGCTGATATTAGGGTTGTCTCACCTTTATTTTTGTTTAAACTTTGAGGTTTTACACTAGAACTATTGACCTTTGGCGAAGTTGTAGAACGTAAGTTTTCTGTTGTCATGGGTACTTTTATACCCTTCCGTATTTAACCATCCTTTTGAAATAACCTTGTATATGCATATACCTTGAAGTATTCCACATCGCCACCATTTCTTTTGTAGATATTTTTTAGGCATTCTATAGCCCACTCTTCTTGACCATCGTTCATTAAATATTTGGGACTTTCATAGAAAAACGTGAGTCTGAGAGCACTCATGCCTACAGGTAGAGCCAAGATGAAGCTTAAAAGTCTCCATTGCGAGAAAATTATGAAGCCCAGGTTGTAAGAAATGTCTAAATTGAGGATGAAGTAGCCGATGACTGAAAATAGAAAAAATAAAATTCATGTCGGATCAATTTTGAATTTTTTTTTACCCTGGAGTCTCAAGTTAACTCAAAAATTTAAAACATTTAGTACACTAACTGATATAACTTGCGAGCGTCAGCATAAGTATGCTGGTCGTGATTAGGAGGTAAGAAGCTCGAACACGTTACAGATTGTGCGCAGCTACAGCTGGAACAGAAAAAGTCAGAGATAAAAGTTTTTAGTTCTGCACCATGAAATCGAATGTAACGGAGGCAGACTGCACTACTATTGCCAGGTCGACCTAGCTAATGTCACATTCTGCCTGCCACATTTACTGTTGCCATGTCGTGGAAGTGACGTCAAGCAGGGTTATATAAGCCGATGCGCTGCTAAATCTTTTTAAGTTATTTGTCGGCCGCCATTCGTTACGATCATAACCATGGAACACTCAACCTATAGATAATAATAATAATAATAAACTCAGACATTTCACCATCGCCATCTAGTCCCAAAGTAAGCAGCACAGGGCTTGTGTTATGGGTACTAGACAACTGATATACTACATATATGCTTTTATACATAAACTAGTTATTATACATAAACACCCAGACTCGGGACGGGAATCGAACCCGCAACCCCCTGATACGAAATATTAGACTATCTTATTCACCACCGCTCAGTTTATTTACACTAACAAATATCAACTCTCGCTGGCATTAAGCAGTACATAACCACATGACCAATACTGGACCTGTGTGTAGATCTCTGTATATTCCGACAGATATTTAAATATTTATGTAATGGCTTATTGTTCTATTCGGTGGTGAGGTAAAAGCAGCAAAATATCAAACTATAAAACAGAACACAGTAACGGCTACAGTGTTTAGACGTAAATCGTTTTACATACGTACATATATACATATCTTCACGCACTATTCCCAACGGGGTAGTCAGAGAGGACGGAGCACCAGGAGACGCGGTCCTTACATACCTCTTTCGCTTCCTCAAATTTCATCATTCTCCTCACGCATTTTCGCCTAGCTATGCGAGTGCTTATGACATTTCCGTCGACTAACACTGACTATTTGATCTTCATAAGTCAGCCTTGGTCTTACTTGGCTTCTTTTACCACTCGTTTTCGCTCTGTAGATTTTCTTCGTCAGTCTTTCATCACTCATTCTTTCTATGTGCTCTTTACCCAAAAGTAGATGTATTTTTTGTTACAAAGTATTTTGAAAATTTTCAGAATATTATATTTAAATACATGTATAATCTAATTTAATTCCGGAAATTCGCGGATTTAACGATAAAATAAATACACGTGACATCTCACTACATCCTCCCCCTCAACCCTGTGATATGTCGTGATTGTTTCTGAACCCCCTCTCCGCCTTCCGTGCCTCATGTGATTAATGGATACGCTTATCCCTATTACTTGAGTTTATTGATGTCTCATTCATACTGACAAAATAATGAATAACAACAACTTCCAGACAAGCGAGTACAACAACGAGCCTCGTCCTTGCTTTTTCAGTAAGATAATACTAACAATAAGATAAATTTATAGTTAAAAAGATAAGCCCCAGACACAATATGACTTGCTTTTATTTACGACTAGCGACTCGCCCCGGCTTCGCAAGGTTAGACATTATTTTTAAAATTGAATACAGCTCATGTTACGGCGACGCATTGTGAATTTTGACGCCAGGGATCTCAATTTTTCTAAGTGACTACAAAACGTATGACAGTGATATTTGGTATCCTGACTTCAGTTTGACAGTTGCGATACACGGTTGGTTAGGTTTTGTAACACAAAAAAAATATATCAAAGAAACCACTTTTAAAACAGATTTCCATTTTTAGGAGCAACGGGACCGATTTATATTTTTAAATTTTCTGTATAGTTTACTTTAAATATATTCCTCAAAATGACAGATGGATTTTTTTAAATTAATTATAGCTTTTAAAATAAGCGAAAATAACGGTTTTTTCATATTTTTCGTAAGCTAGAGCGCGCACGTTTGCACAGAACAGAAAGTCTACTTTAGATTAAATTATCGCCTTAATCGTTTATAACGTAGCTTTCTATAGGTGAAAGGATTTTTGAAATGGGTTGATTAGTTTTTGAGTTTATCCATTACATACAAACAAACACAGTTTACCTCTTCAGAATGTTAGTATAGATTACTGAAAACACAGAAGCAGTTATTGTTTGCCCAGTGTTATAAGGGACAGACAGACAAAATTCTATAACAAATATTTGTATGATTGCTCTGATTAATAAATTTACTTTTCAGCAAGTTAATGATAGTAAATTGTATTCTCTTTGAATATAGCTTAAGAAAAAGTCAAATAGTTTCTTTTATCTCTTCTAACATGACACGTGAAACATGACATTGAATATAAGATATCTCATATTACAAAAGCCATCAAAAGCTTTTATTTTCAAAATATTTTCGGTAATTATACTTACCAACTTGTACTGAAGAATTTGAGTATTGCTAAAGTAATCC
The DNA here is from genome assembly GCA_907165235.1 of Zeuzera pyrina. Classification (NCBI taxonomy): domain Eukaryota; kingdom Metazoa; phylum Arthropoda; class Insecta; order Lepidoptera; family Cossidae; genus Zeuzera; species Zeuzera pyrina. The sequence goes on from OU015628.1 coordinate 23,859,056, forward strand.
AATTAGGAGAAAAAACGCCTAAAATTGAGAAAATAAAACTACCGGTCATCGCAAATAGGAGCGCTTTCCGACGACCTTGAGTATCAGAGATGTAACCTCATGGATATGACATCAGTATGGTGCCTGAAATTATAAAGAATAAAGATGCTATTTTACGACAATGCGTTTCATATTATGTTACTTGAATCGATTATAACTATTATTTTTAACATCAAAATCCCGCCAAAAAATGTGTGGTTGTCATTTTATTTAGATTTTCTATTTTTTATATATTTGAGAGTTTTAAAGTACAAAAGTGTTAGTACATTGTGTTTTAAAGTTCTGTGTAAGTAAAAAAAATGAAGTAGATCTAAAAATAAACATGTGTAGCTGAAGTTCATGCGCTCTTCCTAGAAGTCCTTTATAACTTCAATAAAGCCTACTATCACTTTACTCGAGTAATTTAACGATAAGAAGAAAAAATAAAAAAATTCGAACCTGCTTCATGTTAAGACGTCATATTGGCATTTGCCAATGTCACGTATTAACGCTAATTTGCGCCATGCCATGAAGAAAGAAAAAATAATAATTGTTTATTTTTGTCCTACTGTTGTCCCTGAATACCTGACAGAAGTTACTCCGTAAATATACGTATTCATTTGATACTGTAAAGTGTATTTATTATGAAGCTAATTTTTATTAAAATTTTGATATTTTGCTCTACTTTAGTGGTTGTCCAGGAGAGTAAGCACTTCGAGGAGCAATTATACTATTCTTTGAGGCTTTTGTCAACTTTTTAATAATACCTTTTCATGAAAGTGTCATACATAATTAATTTAAAAAAAAATTGGCATACTAACTGGCCAGTACAAAAATTAGTTGATCAAACATTTTATTCGTGTTTTCAATATTTATTTATATACCTGTAGAGTGTATTTATTACCTGTAGAGTGTTTTTTTTAGCTGGGACATTTTAGGAAAATCCCAATCCATAAGAGATACAGGGAAACTGTCTTAAGAACCACATGGTCATTTTTTGCGAAAACAATTTCGGCATTATAAATTGTTTGGTCAGGCGCGAGTTGTCCATAAAAATGAGTAAAATTGGCAATTTCTTTTTTAATGCGGATCGACTTAATTTCATGTAAGCATCCTTTGACTGTATCGGAAAAAAATCTGGACAAAAAAGTTGGTAAAATTTAATAAAATATTTTTTCATACAATAGTAGAATCCTATGTACTAAATCATAGACGAATTACTCGAGAAAAATTAATTCAATGTTCCATAACTGAATTTCATGTTGATACGTCCTACATGAAATTCAAACATGGAACACTTTTTTAGAATACTATACTTTTTGTTACTTTGAATAAATTGTTCCCAAGTAAGTCGACTATGATTTAGTTACTAAATCAAATCGACGATAAAAGAATCCAATATACTAAATTTTTGCATATTGGATTCTTCTATAGTACGAAAAAATGTTTATAATTAAATATATTAAATATTTATTCACATGCAGATTGACAGAGATACACAGTTTTGTTTACTTGTGAAACTACTACATCAAAAATTACAGAAAATATAAACACAGAAAATTCAGAAAATTTCAGATAATATAACGAAAAGTCTTATAACTTTAAAATTGATTTCAAAACTTATTGTTGTACAAAGTTGGCTATGAATACTTATATGCGACTTAAACTGGCGCTTGATCAAACATTCCCTTAAAGATAGAAATCTTATTTCCATCATCTTACTTTACTCTAAATCATAATAAAGTTGGCCGATTTCAATATAGATATTCAAACAATTGATACTAAAATAATTCCCATCAGCAGTTGCAAGAAGTGAAAAAAATTAAAGTAAAGAATGCAAGAATGTTAGGAGTGAAAAAAGTAGGTACGCTTATTACGTATTAAGAAATGTTATATGTGATATATTTACCTAGAAAGGGTATGGAAACGAGGATCCTCTTATGATTAATATCGAAGTTGAATTCGCAGCTGCTGCCAGCTACCATCACGGAGAAATCAAGCGTGTCTATTCCCATGGCTAGGGTCGAAAGACTGAGACTCGCCAACAGCCCATAGTTGTACCATCAATTGCCTGGTTCAAGAATAATGAAGTACTGTAGTAGTACTGCTTTCATAGAATTTACAGACAAGAGAATATCACGAACTGAGATTTTAACGCAGAATTTCAAAAATATTTCTAAGTTTTCATAGACCCTTACAAGTTTTAATAATAACATTATCAAACACTTTGTCAACAATTAATTAATCGATTAGTACAGCTTGGGAAACTTCGAGATATAATAGGTAAGAATTAAATTAACCCACGGAATTATTGGTCTGGGAGACCCGCCACAGCTTAAAAACGCTGAATTTAAAAAAATAGTACATGTGCCGTGGTACTGAGCAACATGGATTATGATGTTATTTACCACTGCAATTTGGAATCAAAAACAAAATTTCATTTTACCTAATCTTTTCTACCCAAAAATGACTTCTGATGTTTATGTCGCGAAACGTAGTGAAGCGATCGTTTTAGAATTCGTTATAAGGTTTCCTTTCAATTATTCAAAAGTCTTCTACCAAAAAACAAATTATGTCACTGTCGCCTTAATAATACAGCTCATTAAGAGTCCACCTATGCAGACTTTGGTGTGTTTGGTCACCTGGATCACGATATCCAAGTAGACTGACACCCGTATTCTAAAACGTTTCCTCAAAACTTCCTCGACTCGACTCAACCTCACTGAGTCAAATTGGTATTCTCGGTTAGCAAAAACTTCCTTCACTCGAATCTTTCCTCATTCGAGTGGAGGAAACGAACTGTCAAACTCAAGGTAGCTCGCGATCTACCTTAAGGCGTCCTCAAGCAATAAAAGTATTGTGTTTGTGTTGCGTTTATTGGTTTTATTAAACACGACAATGAATTTTGAAGACTTTAATGATTTTATGGACTACGTTTACGACCGTCCTTATGTTTATTTGTCACGACGTTATATACGAGATGCAGAAAACCCTTTGGAGTGTTATAATAACAATGAATTCCGAAGAAGATACCGGTTTAGCAAAGAAACTGTTACAAACATTTTATTGCCTCTTTTGTTCCCTATACAAAGGGATGGTGATAACCGTGGGCTTCCGATACCAACCATAATACAAGTTCTAATAGCGTTGCGTTTTTATGCTACCGGAAATTTTCAGGTTAGTATTTCCTACACTGATTTAAAATATTAATAATTACCTTATAATTATGCAGTAATTATGCTATAATAATTTTATTTTTGTCAATTTCAGATCGTTTGTGGAGACTTGCATAAATTGAGTCAGCCAGTTACATCTAGAGTAGTATCAAAAATATCTAAGTTATTGGCTATAAAGGTTGGACAATTTGTTAAATTCCCATCAGAGAATGAACAAGGCGATATAAGACGGCGATTTTTTAATATAGCTGGGTTTCCTGGTATGCGAGGATGTATAGATTGTACACATGTACCCATAAAATGTCCAAACAGACGAAATGGTGAAATTTTTAGAAACCGGAAAGGGTGGTATTCTATTAATGTGCAGTTGGTTTGTGGCCCTAACATGGAAATATATGATATAGTGGCTCGTTGGCCAGGATCAGTTCATGATTCTCGTATTTTTGCAAATAGCCGATGTTGCATGCGTTTTCAGGAACATGAACTGACTGGTCTTTTAATTGGGGACAGTGGATATGCCCAGACTTCATACATGTATACGCCTGTACATAACCCACAAACAGCCAGAGATAAGGTACAACAGAGCTCATATCAATACCAGAAATGTTATCGAAAGATTGAATGGTGTCTGGAAGAGAAGGTTTGCTTGCCTGAGCAGGAAACTGCAAAATAATTTAATAAATTCCTGCAACATTATTGTCGCTTGTGCAGTCCTTCATAACATTTCTATTATATCACATGAAGAATTGCCAGAACCAGAACTGGACATGGAGGCCGTTCCTGTTCCAAATTTACAAGAAACTGTACGTGGTAATGTCATCAGGACTGCCTTCATTAATAGACATTTTACATAAAAACTTTAGTACTTACCATAATTTTCACTTGATTTATTTTATAAAGATTATTTAACTTTAATTTTAGACATTAATTAGTAGTTATTGCCAAATTATAACATGATAAATTATCAGAGAACAACACATATCTTTTAATATTATTTTCATTATTATATTAAATAAATATTATAATTCACATTAGATTTAATAAAAAATAGCTTATACAAAATTTTGTATTTATGTGTCAGATAACAGTAATGCATTACTTGTGAATTATAAATTAGTTAATGTAATAGCTATAATCATAGAATAGTCCTACAACATTATCAGATTGTTATTGTGTAATTATATTCGATAAATGATTTTGTAAATACATATGTATGTATGACTGCTGACTACCCCGTTAGGGATACAGCGTGAAGATAATATGTATGTAAATCTTCACAATGTATACAATTATATGAAAACAAAACATACCTACATGGTTTTTAAAATATTGTAATTAATAAATAAGTTTATAAATGCATATTATGTTCTCACATTAATGCTAATTCATTAATCATATTACATTTTAATTTTTATAATATGTCTTTTATTTTTATAATATAATGTTTTTTACTTTCATAATAAATGAGATCTTAATATGTCTGGTAGGTACATTTATTATTATGAAATTAATAAAAAGAAATTAATAATAATATATAAACAAGTTTGTATATATAAATTATATTTTCACATAGTCCATAAATAAAAATAGCATGTACATTTCTAAAGCTGTATTTATTTTTCTAAAAGTTTTTGTGCAGTTTCCCTTTTAATTCGATTACAGAGAAGGAGTTCTTCAGCAGCTTCCCTTTCTATTTTGTTTTTAAGATAGTACTCCTCAGCTGCCTTCACCTTCCATTGCTGCTCCGCTACATACAGCTTATGTAAATCCTCCTCACGCTCTTCCTTTCTCTTGTACATATTTTGCCTTATAGTAAATTCATCTTGAATAACTCTACTTCTAATATTTGTTTGTCGAACTGAAAGTATGAATTATTATTATTATTACAAAACAATAGTTTATTTATAAAGCAAAACCTTTCTTACGAGAACATGAAAACTAAACATCATTACAGAAATTAAAAATACCTACGTTGTGGCTGTGATGTGCTGCCTCCATAATCAGTAAGCCGGGATCCAGATCGTCGAGGTGGTGTATCTACAAAATGAAATTTGTGTGTATAAATTGTGTATTAGTAGTAGTAGGATAAAATTTTCTAAACTATTTATAAATAAATAAATCTCAGGACTGATATTATTTATCTATTATAGATATGTAAATGTATTAATCTATCTAATATCTTTTATTAATTTATTTTTAATAGTTATTTACCTCTTTCTCGGACTTGTTCTTCTTGTGTACTCGGTTCGTTTAGAGTTATACTAGGATCTATGACTGTAGACATCACTGCAAAAAATGAAACAAATCGTTTATTTGAATTGATAAAATGAGGTGTAACTGTGTTTAAATAATTACATAAATGTTTGACATACTTATATCTCGATTTTCTTGAGTCTCGAGTGGATTAGGGACACTGTCGCTGTCAATTACAAACTGTAATTTTACATCTGTGGTCTCCAATAATGCCTCATCCAAGACTTGACTAGTCATAGCCGTGGAAGTACTGGGCTGAGGATCGAATGAACCTCCTCCCGTCTTCATCCGCTCCCGCTTTTCTTGTGCTAACACACTTTTTCGACGGGTTTTCAAATTACCCCCGCACTTTTTCAGCTGGGCCTCAGTTCTCTAAAAACAAATAATACGCAAATTTAATAAAACACAAACATCTCGAGGTTGGCTTGTTAATCGTTAATAATAATTATTACCGTTTTACTCACTTTTGTGTTTGTTTCTATAGAATTATATTCCTCCGTTAGGCGTACCCAAGCCATTTTTTTTGTTGCTGGACTTCCGTGAATTGCGGATGCCGTGTTGAGCTTATATTTTATTATAAGCTCTTGTAAACAAAGTTTTTCACTTTCCGAAAAAAATTGCCTTCCTGTACTGCCTGACATTTTTATGATATTTATCTAATTACAATATTAAACCGCAGAAATGTTTCACTCAAAAACCGCTAGAAGTTTTAGCTCAAATACACGTAATGCAAATAAAAAGATGTTTGGAAGGACGCTATATATTTGACGTTACAACTTTTTTCTTACCATAAACTATAAACTTTAGTCTGTTACCAACATAACAAAACAAAAACCACTCCAACAATGACGTAATTGTAGTGTGTGACGTCAAAGTGAATCTCATTGGAGGAGACTCAAATCACACTTACGTTGCTAACTTAGAATACCGTTTTCGAGGAATCATTGAGGAGGACCTTGAGGCTTCCTCGAACGAGTTTGAGTGGAGGACGTTTCGAGGTAATGTTTTAGAATACGGGTGTGAGAGTTAGATATTTGGACACGTACAATTTCAACTCTTTAACTTGAAACCCTTAAAAGTGGAAACATGATTGGATAAGAAAATCTCGGTAAAACGAAATCTAGAAAAACCTTGTTTTGCACAAAGATTCAGTTCCTTCTCCGAAATTCTACAGAATTTTAAATGATTTTTGCTAAAATGGATGGGTAGTTACAATATCCAAAATCTCTAAAACCAGTTTTTTTATTGGTAATGTGGTTTTCTTGGAAATTACAATTATGTGCAAAAACAAATGTTAAGATTGTTTTCAAATCATAACTGCGAAAATCAGCTTTATCGTTATCTTCTCAGGGCGCAAGGGTAATGAACAGATTCGATTGCACTGAGCTGCAAAGGCGGACTCCAGAGTATGAAAAAGCGTAAGCAGTAATTAATCCAACGTGTAGAAACTTCCAAAAAATTATTAAGATCTTACATCTCAATCACACATATTAGTCAGAAAGTAGCAAGAAGAAGAAAGTCAGAAGTAATAGTAAGTGTTACTATTATCCAATACCGTGTTCAATTTTGTTATCTGCTCTTATACAGTATTGTATTTACGATAGAAAAGTAGCTTATAAATGTAATTAACACGAATAGTGTACTTGTGTCAGTGATATGTTAATTCACTTCGACCTACTTACCTGCTAAGTCGAGAGTTTCATCATACGTATAACTGTATGTTTCTCTATTCTTCTCGTGAGGTATCGTAACATTTATTTGTTTTTCTGTTACATTGGCATTAATTTTAAATTCATTTCCTAATTCTCTACGCTTTTCTTTCATATCTATAATAACTTCACGCAGCGAGCTTTAATTAAAACAAATAATTTCACAATTTTAGCTACAGTACTTAAATATTACAGTACTAAAAGTTAAATGGCAGATATAGGCCAGAGGCAGACTGAAATAGTCTTTAATAATCTTTTTTTAACATCGTCTAAACTATTTAAAATATACTTATTATTATCTAATGTTTAGAAATGTTATCAAGAGTAAGCATTAACGCTAGAGACATATATTTACATACACAGATTAGTTGGCAATACAGCGTTGAAAAATTGCTCACATATTTGCGGTCAATTAGCAGCAATTCGTTTGGTCGATCACGAACAAGGAATATGTACTACTTCTACCTAAAACCACATAAGATACCAAAAACAAAGCAGTCGCGAACAACACAGTGAGGCTGGCAAAACTATGTCTCGCCACGAACATATTTACATACAAAGCAACACAGACGCATGCAACGAAACTATGCCTCGCATTATTAGTTTCAGATAGACCGTTATAGGAACATGACATAATTATAAATTATATTATTCTGTTGCGAAAATGCCGCAATGTATGACTAATGAGTGCAAGAACCAGTCTTTGAAAAATAAAGAGCAGGACAGAATCACGTTTCATACGTAAATAAACTTAGAAACTCATAATGAATGAATGAAAACAAAAACGATTTGGAACACAAAACCTTATGAGGTGTTGCCATTAGTAGATGTTATAATTGAATAATTATTGTTATTGATTGTTGGGTAAATAACGTTACATGCAAATTCAAGTTAGATACTTGTTTTCTTGTTTGTTTGACGTTGATGGGCAAATTGTTCCAAAATGAAAAGCTATGTAAGAAAATCGCAGGTAAATTCTGACTACAAATCGTATCTGTACAACGTATACTACGCAATATAAAAATACGTTACTAATTATAAAATAACGTTATCAGTAGAATAGCGTTATCATCAATGATAACGTTATTTTTATAATAACTGAGGTTTTAGGAATCAATATGGCAATACCGGCCTACGTACCATACAACAGAAAACCCAGCCTCACGGTGTTATCCGTAGTATGGTGTCTTTCTTTTTTTACTTGGGCTGAGCTCTCTAGTAAGAAATACGAGCAAGTCACAAAACAAGAAAAGTTATATTGTGCACTGTTTGTTTGCTTTATTTCAAGTACGTAACTAATCCGTATTTTATAACCGAAAGCATTTTTTATAGTTATCGTAAAAGAAATAGTTGCAGCCTTTTTATCCGACTGCGCGACGCAAAGGAGGGTGATGTGTTTATCAGCCTATACATGTTTGTTCCTTCGTGGCGCTATAGAGACCAAACACGTGGACCGATTTTGATGATTCTTACATCAATCGATTTGTCTTAATCTTGCGAGTGTCACGAGACGTGACAGTAATCAAAATACAGTATGGCCGCAACCAGATGTCATATTGCGAAAAAAAAAATAAATGAAAGTCAAGAAACTATCTTAGGTGGGGTATCATTAATAAGTAAGTTGAAAATCATTTTTGGGTTTCTCCAATCATTTTTCATTTCTAATGACAATTTAGGATCTATAACTTTCTTGTATAGAAAAAAAACGATTGAAAATTGGTTAACAACCATTCTCACTTAAAATTTTTAATACTTATAAAATAGCTGCGATGAAATTCTTATATAATCGTATAATAGGTCTTATTAACGTGAAAAATAATTATCATAAGATAATTCAACAACTATAATTCTTAAAATCGAAGGAAATATCCAGAATTTTACTGATTTGACAGATAATTTTAACGACCGTTACCTAAAGCGTTACTTAATACAATGAGAAATACCCTAGTTATGAATAAATAAATAATAAAAGACGGGAACAAGATGACCTATTTCGGTCTCCAATCTCACACCCCGTAAGTACACCTTCGGCTAGTTGTCCCTAACCTATTCTGCAGAGAGTATGCCATTCGTAGTCGCCCTCTCGCCGATTGACGCAGTAAAGACCATCTGCTGCACCATCTCACAAGAATCTCGTGCAGTTGGAGGCAATACGTATTTATTGTTTAATTACAGAAGATGCCTCCCACTGCATGAGATTGTTCTGAGATTGTGCAGAAAGAAAATTAAGATCAATTGCAAACCGAAAAAATAAAGAAACAAATAGAGAAGAAAGCGAGGTAATATTGTATTGTCATCCAATTTTGCGGTTTATTTAAAGTTTCAAATCTCTAGCTCAATGAGAAGTTAATTTGCAATCGATTGAAAAATTTGCATCGAAAACAAGTTGCTAAAGACGTAGTAAAAGGATGACGCGACATGAACGTCTGATAAATGGACCTCTGAAGGCGACGATTTGGAAATTTCGACGGCAGGAATCTCAATTTCTCTAAGTGATTACAAAATGTATGAAAGTGATATTTGGTAACCTGATTCTTCATTTCATTTAGTTAGTTGCGTTACACGATTGGTTAACTTTTGTAACAAAAATAACAAATCAAAGAATCCACTTTTAAAATAGAGATTTACGTTTTTTGGACTAACGGAACCGACTAATGCTTCTAAATTTTCTTAGTAGATTAATCTAAACACACTCTTCAAAATGCCACTTGGATTTTTTAAAATAATTATAGTTTTTAATTTAAACGAAAACAACTGTTTTATGGTATTTTTCGTAAGGTAGCGCGCGTTTGTAGGATGCAGAAAGTCTAATTTAGATTAAATTATTGTTTATCACTGTGTCACCTTAAATTGCGAGGAAAGTTCTCAAATGTGATAGGAAGCGACGACGTGCTGAGTTGAAATAACCCAAGATTACACAGAGACCACTACTTGTTACGCTCTCGTTAAGTCTATCGCGTCATTCCATCTTCTGCTACTCATTGTAGTGCATACAGTTCTAGTGTGTCATCTCTAGCCTTTTATTTGATCAAAGGCTGTATGTATTCTTCAAATAACAATTAACGAACTAAATGTTTACTCATGATAGGTATGACGAAAGACGATTAAATGTTCGGTTAGTAAATGTTGTGCAAAACACCTTTAAAATATTTTAAAGCTAAACGCACCTTCCAATTCGAGAGCTTCATCATAGTTATGTATTTCTTTAATCTTCTTTTCATGTTATATTACAATATTTTATTCTTTGTTTGTTTTATTAGCACTAGTTTCAAATTTGTTTTCTAATTTACGCGTTCCGTACTTCTGTTCCCATTTCTTTACCATTTACACACAATGACTTACAATTTATTATATGTACTGCGTAAGATGAGTAATTTCCTATTTGCTGATTTTTTATCACGGAAAATAAATATTAATTTAAAGATTTGACGACGGAATAGATTGCATCGAGGCGAACAAACTATTCATTTACTCGCGTTATGTCAATTGCTATAAATAGCCAGTAGAAAGAGTTGGCATTGCATTCTCATTTGTTTATGTAACATCTTCAATGATTTCGTTTAGAACATCTCACTAATATACAAACGAACCGTATATTCTTGTATCAATTTTTTGCACTAACAGAGTTACAGACCCGCTGAATACAAACTGCGTATGACTAAGATGAGGGTGTTCAGAAGGTACTGAGGAGTAATCCTTAACGATAAAGCTGGGAACGAACACATTCCATAAACATTCATAGTTGCAAAAATCTGTGATAAGATCGCCGAAAACTTACGCTGGTATGGTCACGTTGAGTCGCATGAAAAACCACATTTTAAGATGTGTCATGAAAAACGGAGATCATAAAAGAAGTCACGATAGACCACCAACCGCGTGGATGGTAAGAGTGAAGAAGGACATGAAGACAATGGGACTACAACCAATCATGACAATGGACATGGAAGATAGGGAATTGTAACGCGTCGAATACAATTAGTCTGTTCGACAAGTTCAAAATGGTGTTAATTCTCGATAAAGGTCCTAAAAATATGTGCTCATTGAATTCGGAATGACGTCTAGAAAAACGTATTTTAACGATTTTACAGCTCATAAAAAATTACAAAAGTTATTAACAAATTAAGATGGAAAAGAAGGTATTTAGTTTTTTGCCTATAATTCAAAAACTAATAATATTTAGGAAATTTAAAAAAAAGCTCTTAGTGAGGAGGAAATTTACTAAAAAAAAGTTCCACCTTTTGGAACTCTAGCTCCATTATTTATAATTTTAATTTAACGCTGAAAATAGGGCTCAGCGCGGCCGGTACAGCATGGGTGCACCGCCGCTGAAGAGACTATATCACGTAAAATATTTTTTTTTATAGTATTAAATATCACTAATAAAATTGGAAAAAATTATGGTGTGATCAGAACACTTCAAAGAATAAAGTCCCGATGGAAAATATTTTTATATTGATTTATCAAACAGTTACACAATTGTTAACGAAGTAATTTTTTGTGGACTTCCGTGTTCACAAAAGGCGACATAAAAGTTTAAATAATTGGCCTAAAAATTTTTCACTTCGAGCCCTTTCTTATACTACTCTGTCAAGAAAGTACCTGGAAAACATCAATAATACACGAAATGTTAGTTATTCATCCAAATTTATTTTATCACCTTCAAAGTATGCTCTTTCAGAAACGACACACTTACGCCAACGAATAATCCAATCATCAAAACATTTTTTAAACGCTTTTTCCGGAATTGAGTTCAGTGCTCGCCGAGAATTCTCCTTTATGTCTTCTACCGAATGAAAACGGGTGCCACGAAGTGGTAATTTGAGTTTAGGAAAAAGAAAGAAGTCGGCTGGAGCCATATCTGGTGAATAAGGTCCATCGAGCAACCGATGGTATTTGTTGAGTTTTTGGTCAAAAATTCGTTCACGATGATGGCCTTGTGCGAAGGCGTATTATCGTGGTGCAAAATCCAAGAATTTTCTTTCCACAAATCTGGCCTTTTTCGTCGAATTTGCTCTCTTAAACGCCGCATAACGCCCAAATAATATTCTTTATTTACCGTTTGATCTTCCGGCAAGAATTCCGAGTGCACAACACCGCGATAGTTAAAGAAAACAGTCAACATGACTTTGACTTTTGATCGACTTTGGTCTGGTTTTTTCGGTTTCGGTTCAGTTGGAAGGCGCCACTCCGAAGCTTGTTAACTAGTTTGCATGTCCAACTCGTAAACCCACGTCTCGTCACCAGTAACAATCCGCTTCATGAATGTTGGATCGGAATGGACTCGTTCTAGCATGTCCTCAGCGACTCTTATGCGATTGAGTTTTTGGAGAAAATTCAGGTCTTTTGGGACTAGCCGAGCGGCAACATGTTTCATACCAAAGTGATCATTTAAAATGGTACGGATCGACTCGTGAGACACAGAAAGTTTGGCGGCTATCTCTCTCAAACTTGAATGAGGATTTTCAGCCACTATTTCCTTCACTTTTGCGATGTTAACTTCAGTTGCAAACGTTGATGGCCTACTAGACCAACGCAAATCTAGGGAAATTCCATTGGCGATGCAAAATTTAAGACAAACTTTTTGTTCGATGTTTTTGTCCATTATGAAATTCGCAATATACACTAGAATGATATAACTAAAAACAGCAATGTATTTAATCTAAATAACAGATGCGACTCAAACTCCGCGGCAAAATGGAAAACAGTTGTGCCAATCTAACAACAACAAAAAAAACAAAAAATTGAATTTGGAACCATAAAAAAATCATCCATTCCCGATACTTTCTCGACTGAATGTATATCTTAACAAGATCACGAGATAAAAGTTTAAAATTTTTTATACCTATTATGCGTATTATAATTTTTTAAAGTTAACAAAAAATTAAATGTCGACAAAATGATGTTAAAAAAATGTTTTTAATCAAATGTAATGTTATTGCTGTTTTTGCATCTAACAATGGCATTAGGTTTAGAAAAATTTTACGTCATTTGTTGATAAATTTTTTATAAACAAATAGTCGTTTAATATTTGTAAGAAATTTTTTTTACTATTTTATTCTCATGGTAAAATGATGATTTAAAAAAAAGTTTTTCTTAAAAATATTTTTTATTGTTTATAATCGTTTTTTTTATATTTCTATTTAGTTTAAATAATTAGTTAAGAAATGTTTTTTTCTTTATTTTTTTTGGATTTTTTGTAATGCTTTTTATAACAAATTTTTTTCGCTAGTTTTTGTTTTTGAAGTTTTTTAGTTCTAAAATAAATATAATGGTGGTCAGAATTTGTTTATAACAAATTGTTAACCCAATAAACAATCAAATTACTGTCAAACACTTTTAAACTTAACTAATTTTGAAACGTTTCCTTTATCGGATTCGATGAGTAGTTTTAGTCATTTAGTCGTCATTTCAATTTTGTACTGTGCGGTATATAATAAAAGTGTAGCTGAACTGTTTCATTTTAACAAAGAAAACTCACAGAACTAGGGACTCTGTCTCAATTGCGATAAAAGTTCCCGCGCGTTCCGCAAAACCCCTAGCTCTTTGACTACACACTATGGACAATCACTGCAAGTTTTAGTGGATGAAAATCCCTCGTAATCTAGTCTTTCCCCCAAGGGCTAGATAGATAACTGTACCCCCAAGGTTTCTCTTACATTACAAAAAGTAATATCTATAATAATATAAAAAGTAAATTTTGTTTGTTTGTATGTAATGGATAAACTCAAAAACTACCTAACCGATTTCAAAAATTCCTTCACCTGTAAAAAGCTACATTATCAGTGAGTAACTGGGCTGTATCTTATTTTCAATAAAATTTCTACCCGTGCGAAGTCGAAGCTGGTCGATTATCTAAACACAGACAATGTTCGCGGTGTCTCGTCAGTTTGCACGTTATACGTTGTGTTATACGTCAGCGGTAAAAATATGTAAGGAGATTAATGAAATTTGAGGTGAAAAAACTATGTATGTACCGTAATGCGGTCATTCCGTGTTCTTTGAAAACGACGTGAGGTTGTGTATATGTGTACATACATACACAGGGCCGGATTTAAATTTTTGCCGCCCTTGGGCACTGGAAAAAATGCCGCCCCATCACTAAAATTTCACTCAAATATATATAGATTTGATATCTTATTTTTAAAAAATTAAAATATTTAATGTATTGCAAATAATTTACTATATGTACTATATACGATATACCTCAATATAATATAAAAAAAATTTTTTTTTTGTTTTCACTAACTAAATTTTGCACTAAGCTTGACTCATAATTTTATATTATAATAATTTTTTCACAGGCAAACGCCTGACTTTTTGAATTGCAAATTGGTCGATTAAATCTTAACAATCTAAACGTTGAATTATGTCCGATTCGATGCATAGAATAGCGAAGCTATCGAGCCTATTTGCACTCATTGTAGAACGTAAGTAGTTTTTAACTCTTTTCAAATAAGAAAACGATCGTTCTGCGCTACAGTTCGTTACAGCTACAGAAATAAATTAATTAAATTATTTCGAAGGTTAATTTTTCCTTAAGACGCCAAAATTATGATTTACCAAATTTCAATTCGACAAATAATGTATTAGTTGAATTTTTTGAATTCTCTCTTAAATAATAAATGAGTAATTAAAAGAACAAAAAATTCCTATTGAGAACTTTTAATAACACTAAAAAAATTTTTTTCCACTTTCCAAATTTTGTCGCCCTAGAAAATTTGCCGCCCTGGGCACTAGCCCCGACTGCCCCTAGTGTAAATCCACCACTGTACATACATATCTTCACGGTGTATCTCTAACGGGGTAGTCAGAGAGGACGGAGCGCGAAGCGTCGCGGTCCTTATGGTGACTCCAGATTCTCGATGAGTCACTCGACGAGGCGCTCAAGCGAGCATTCCCCAACCGTCCACACTCTTGCTTTACTCAGTCATAGACTTCACAGACGACGGACGATGAATTATTTTACCAGCTTTGTGCGCTCTCACTTATTACAATTAACTTCGCATAATTACGTTAAAAAGATACGTAAAGCCTGGAAAAGAGAAAATGGTGGAGACTATATATTCTCATGTTATTTTTATTAGGTATACTTATATTTATGTTCGCCGATTCATACGCCGTTTATGCACCGATTTCGATGATTATTTTCCAGGGTTGACCCATATATTTATTGAGACCTGATTATGGAGTACTGCTTAAACAAAATAAATCCTCAACAAATTATACATTATGATGATCCTTTTATTTAATATTTCGTTGTAGAATTAGTTGTACACCTACCCTAGATATTTGTTTAGGACAAGGCCACTTAAAAAGGGAAAATACCTGTTTAAGAAAATAATTAAACCGACTCCAAAATGAAAACGTTACAAAATTACAAAATAATTACCTATTCAATACTAATCAAAACTCAAGTACGAAAAGAACTTCAAAAATACAGTACAATTTGTAATATCCATATTACAGATTATTTAGTTATTAGCGTAAACCCATATAGTTATTAAATTCAACAGTTATTGAAGTCTGTACTAAACAAATAAGCAACAACAGAAAGTCTCGGTACAAGTTTAGTAGGCTTAGCACCGACTTCAGTACCTGTCAAAAATTATATCTACTTGCAGGCATTTCCATCGTATTTCTTGTGAAATCACTTTTCCACTTGAGTTTTGATTAACATAGTAAAGAATAATAATTATTTTGTACTTAATAAAGATAATAATTCTTTCGTAGCTAGCTCCCCATGATTACTTTGCAGTTTTTCATTTTACTATTTATTTAAGGACCTACGCATCGTATCTACGCATTCGTGAAATTATCATCCATGTTTTATTAAACTAGTAACGTGCATGTAGCTTGAAGTAAAAATTCACACTGACAATCACAAGACAAGTGTGTATGTAGTAGGCGCGTTCGTGTTGGCCCAGTTGTTATAATTTCTATCTTGAATTTGGAGGTCCATTTATTATTTTTATTCATTTTGTCCCTTCACTTCGCGCGCCAACCATCCGCTAAATAGGCGCTATAGTTTGATAGGGAAGATAAAATAACCGCAAACGCAACCCATAAAATAAAGCTCATGCACTGCTTAAAATGACGAAAACTGCCTATAAACATCAACCACATGTTAATTACTCAAGGTCATTTGCCTCTCCCAACGCCTTAATTCGAATATTGCTTTTTGTTGTCAAAGGCAACTTATTTTAAAATATACAGTCGTCTACAATCCGTATTAGTTTCATTTCTATGAGAAGGTATTAAGTATTTAAGTGTCAAATGTGTTCAGACGTTGAACTTGTATTTTCCTAATTCGATTATTGTACTGTTAAGTACGACCCCGTTATTTCCCAACAAATGGCGTCCTTGGACATTGTCTGTATAAATTGGCTACAGGCCGGAAAACACGCTCTTCTCTTTCATCAATCGTTGTTGGTGGTGTGTGCTCAAAAGTATCATTTTGTGATTTGTAATTATTTGGAACTGGATTTGTAATTTATAATTTGGTATCTGTGATTCTGTAAAACTCTCCGTGTTACTTTTTTTTGGTAAATTAAAATAAAACAAACATAGGTATTTTAATTTATTTATACTAGTATTTTCTATATTC
This sequence comes from Zeuzera pyrina, assembly GCA_907165235.1. Lineage (NCBI taxonomy): Eukaryota > Metazoa > Arthropoda > Insecta > Lepidoptera > Cossidae > Zeuzera > Zeuzera pyrina. The sequence continues at coordinate 23,875,816 of OU015628.1, forward strand.
GTAATAAGAGGGACATACGAAATAATTGTTATTACCTTTGAAATAAGTCTTATATTTTCGATTTGTAGTAAGTACAAAATTTTGATGACAATTATACGATAATAATTTCAGAGTAGGTAATACACAGATCTATACTTTCTTTGGTTTATCTGTAGGCAGGAAACACGACATCACCACACCACCTGTAAAAATTTAATAATTGACATAAAAAAAGTGAGTGTGTACTCATGGTACTCATGTACGCATGTAAAAACTTATACTTCTTTCACGTTTTTAAGCAAGACTAGCACATTTAAAAAACAAAACTGGCCACATATAAAAAAATAAAACTGGCTGCTTAAAATGAATGAAATAAGAGTTTTTGGCGGGATTTTATGGAGAGCGGTTGGGCGTTTATTTATTTATTTTCAAATGGTTTCTAGTGTATATTGTGGTGTAAAATTGGCGTACTTTTGCGTCCCAAGTATCTACGTTGTTGTACTGTTATGTGAAATTGTTGAAGTAAGTGCTTATTTAGTAGTGTAAGTTGAAATTTTTTAGTGCCTTAGTCTGCCTCAGCGGATCCTATTAGAAAGACGGCCTCAATATATTTAATAATGATAATAATAATAATTTGCGTTATAATAATAAGTTGCGCCACGACCTCCGTGGCGCAACGGTTAAGCGCGTCGGAAAGTAAACGGGGGTTGCGGGTTCGATTCCCGCCCTGAGTCTGGGTGTTTATGTATAATATGTATATATTAACAAAAGAAAAGTATATAAGTAGTATATCAGTTGTCTAGTACCCATAACACAAGCGCTGTGCTGCTTAGTATGGGACTAGATAGCGCTGTGTGAAATGTCTGAGTACATTATTATTATATTATTATTATTACTAATGAATTGTAATGTACTAAAAAATTGTGTGTTCGGAAAAACACCCTGTAATTAGGTTTACTTGAATAAATAAATTTGATTTTGAATTAATGATTTGTTCTTCTTTCCTTGGTTTCGGTTACCAATTTATGTTTTTACAAAACTCAGTAGGTGTAAAGATGACGGAATAAATTAATTCTGACATACAGACAGACAGACAGACAGACAAACAAACATGACGTAACTATAAGTGTTTTGTTTTCGATCTTTTAGCCACGGAATTCTTTTAATGAATAAATAAACTAACCCTAGCAAAACTTCATAATCAGGTAGAGAAAAACGAGATCACTACAACAATTACTCTGTCGATCTTTTCGTCGCATTTCCTTACGCAACAATGGTGCTTAGGTAGAATGTTCTTTTTAATCCACAAAAGCAGAGACAAGCATACGGTTCGCCTGATGACAAGCGGTTACCATAGCTTATGGAAACCTGCCGAACCACGTATAGAAAAGGTAGAGCAATAGACGAGATCACTACAAAAATATTCCTTATTATATAGACTCAGGTGTTATTATGCATTTCATGTGATAAATTCCTGAAATCTTTAGCTATTTTCTGCTCAAACTCCGAAAACCGCCAATCGACACGTGTTTCGCTTTTTAACGAAGCATCCTCAGGATATACCAGAGGTCAGATTCAGGTGTTGGTTAGCTGATTTATCAAAAAAACTAATACTTTGTTACCATAGCTTACGGAAACCTGCCGTACCATGGATATCGCTTGTATCTTATCGATCCTTAAAACTAATGTTGTAGTGTCTTAATGAAGATTCCCATGCTGCAGTGTTTTGCATATATCTTTAATAGAGAGATCTCTATGGTATAACTTTTCTCGGGAAGAAATTCTTTTGTAACCGTACTGTACGCGATGGTTTCGGTTCCAAAGTGTGAGTTCATGCTTCCTGCCGGTGGCGATGTTACTATACAAATCTTACTGAAAACATATGCGCTCCAAGAGAAGAAAGTTGTAGTACAGTTGGACATGATCACTGCGCCCACCAAATTGATCCCCCAGAGCGCGCTGATACGGGCCACCATCACTCCCAGACACGTCACCATACCACTGTAATTATAACGATCACCGAACCTATACCAAAAGAGTCATGTTTACTTAATACTTATGTATGAATTTGCCAATGTAAAATAGTAATGTGGGCATAGAAATTGAAAAAATATAACAAACATTTAAAAAATTATGTATATTATTATACAAACCGATATGATGTAGGGTAGAGATCAACATAGTAAGAGAAGATTGGTCCAATACAAAGGCCGGTCGTTAGTAAGCCGATGAACATCACAAAGCTGGCGATATTATTGGCAACCAATACAGAACCGATGCCAGAGATGCTTGAAGTGAACATGAGAGTCAGCATCAGTACTTTCCGTCTATCTGCCACTTTGGACATCAGGAGATTGATGATGGTAAAGCTGAATGAGTGCGCAATACTTGCTAGTGATGTACGGATATCCAATGTCGATATACATTCCGTCTGGAAATAATTTATTTGTAGATTAGTTCAACTGCAACTTTTCTAACAAAGTAAGTAGATAGAGAGCACGAAATATTGAGTTAGTACAGAGTACAGACGACATCATGTATGCCTAATTTATTCGCAATCCGTTCTTGTGATTACCAATTTGTCACTGACTTGGAACATGAGTATGCCATAGACAGTATGAACTAATGCAATTTACCTGTGATATTCGGGGGTTCATGATTTTCTAAGGGTTTTATAACTAAAATGAAAATCGGAACTCTTGTTTCGTCTTGTCAGTCTGTTCGTATCTTGCTACCAATTCATTTCTACTTCGATCGACCTGTAGTTTGTTGTAGTAGCACAAAGGCGTAAATTGATGGCTCAAAATAAGAAATGACAACCAAAAACTTAAGTATCAATTTTATTTTTAACTATAGCGACCCACCCAGCTTTGCGCGGGTAGAATGTTGAATGTTTACAACACACAATTTTTTTATTGAGATTTTCATACCAAAATACCGTCCAAATTTCCAACTTTTCCGATGGATTTTCCCATTTTCTTTCATGCAAACTTTGTCCTGATGATTACGAATACAAAAAACAGCTAAATCGCTCGAGCCGAACCGTTCTTAAGTGATGATTATTGATACATGCGGCAATTGATTTTGGTTTATATAGATTTCCTTCTATTTTGTTCTAAATTGCCATGGAAGCGAACTCTAAATTAATGCATATCTAAAACTTTACTGGCTGTTTTCTTTTTCACTATAAAGATCTTAAATAGATATTCATTTATTATTGTGTGTGAGAGTTTTTCCGCGGCATAAGGCATAGAAAATTTCAAGACTTACTACATCTTCAGTAACGGTAGTATTCTGAGAACTTGCTATCATGTTGCAAATTCCCTCTGCTTGATCTGCACTGGAATCGCTGACACCTTTGAAGAAAGTATTCACAAAAAAGGGAAACCAGATCACGAAACTGTTGTTTCTGAAAAAATGAATTATATAACATTTGATTATTTACTATATAATTTCAAAATAACGGGAATGCTGTTGGGTACAGGCTTTATTCAAATTAGCAAGATGGAGGCCATGTTGTACGAATCATACAAAGACTTACTGGTTTATCTTCCAACTGAAAATGAATATCAATTTAACATTTCAGACTCACTATTGAACATAAAGGTTTAAAGAATTTATTCTCATTAAAAACATATTTGTCACTTACATGAGAAATAACATTGAATAAACAGCTGGTGCCGTAAGATATAAGTAATTAAATGTTGATAAGTATTTACAACAGCACAGTATTTTACCAGATATATATTTTAGTCAATATTTATTATCACCCAACAAGACGTGTTTTATCAATTGTGATTTAAAAATTGGAAATGATTTTGCTGCTTTAATATTTGATGGAAGTTTATTATAAATCTGTGCGCCCTCAAAGCTAATAGTTTTTTTCCGTAGTTAGTCCGTATGGAAGTTACGATAAGATGACTTTGTCTGCGTGTTATGTATTTGTGTGTGTGAGAAAGGTTTTTTCTAATAAATGTTAAGTCACTGTGTATAGTTTTGTTCAAAATTTTTCTTATTAAAAGACAAGTAGTATATATGTTTATTTGATTTAAATTTATTAATTTGGTTTCTCTGTAAATGGTTTCTGTCGGTGTTAAATATGGCTAATGAAATAGTAGTTTTATTAATTTGTTTTGGATTGCTTGTAACGGTTTTAGCTGGGTTTTAGGTGCATTGCCCCATATTTCAATTAAATAAAGCAAATGAGGTTTAACTAATGAGTTGTAAGTGGTCATGCGTACTTGGTGTGGTAAACTACGCGCAAAATTACGCAACATTCCAAAAAGGGATGACAATTTCTTAGTAATATGCTCAATTTGCAAGTACCACATGAGATTACTGTCTATTCTTAGGCCAAGGTACCTCTCATTTTCGGTTTCACTGATAGGCTGTCCATTTATGGTTAGTGGTGCATGGTGGGGTATCTTTTTGTTTTTAGCTTTAAATAGTATATATGAAGTTTTGGAGGCATTGATTGTGAGCAAGTTATATTGTAACCAAGTAGAAAGTTTGTTAAGATCTTCTTGAGCTTCTTCAATAATATTATCAATATTGGAACCATAGTAAAATAGACAAGTATCGTCTGCATATAAACTGATATCGCCATTTAACCCTATTTCGTGTATATTATTTATATAGATGAGATACAGTAATGGGCCCAGTATTGACCCTTGTGGCACCCCCAGTTGACTGGCATAGGATTACTTTGACACTCGTTACACTTTACAATTTGAAAGCGGTTACTAAGGTAGGATTTAAAGATATGTAATGCTTGGTTTACGATTCTTATACTTTCTAGTTTTTTTATTAATAGAGAATGGCTTACGGTATCGAAAGCCTTCTTTAAGTCAATGAAAATGCCCAACGCAATATTTTTCCGGTCTATATTGAGTTTTAATTTTGTTATTAGATCTATCGTTGCTGAGAGAGTACTTGATTTGGAGCGAAATCTATATTGGCGATTGTAAAGAAAATTAATTGAAGTTAAATGGTCATTTAATCTTGAATATACGATCCTTTCCAGAATTTTGGATACTACTGGTAAAACTGAGATGGGCCTATAATTTCCTGGATCTGTTTTGTGTCCTGATTTGTAAATAGGACTGACTTTTGCGAGTTTTAAAGACTGAGGAAAATCCCCATTTAGTAGAATTTCATTAAAACATGCCGTGAGAGTATTTATAATCAATGGCTTAATACATTTAATTGCTTTAGTGTTGATACCGTCAATACCCGTGCTAGAATTTTGCTCAAGATTATTGATTATTTTATTAACCTCGTCGACGCTACAGGGATCTAGAATTGATAATTGTACCGTTGGACCTTTTTTCGGCTGAGATAATGCGTGGGTTGGATTTATGTGGAAGTGCTTGGGTATTTGGTTTGCTAAAATAGATCCTACAGTAGAAAAATATTGGTTGAATATGTCACAAATTTCGATACTGAAACCAGTGTGAGTTTGTAGCTTTGTGGGTACACTATTTTTGACAGTTCTTTTGTTAGCAGTAAGTTTATTTATCAACATCCACATCTTTTTGGGTTTTTTTAGACATTTTTGAAATTCCTTATAGTAGTAAGTTTCTTTAGTTTCCTTTATGTGTTTTTTCATAATCTCTTGTTGTTTTTTAAATTCATTCTTTAATTCTTCATTACCTGGGTCGTCTTGTAATTTGGTGTGTAATTTGTTTCTTATGTTAATTGCAGATATATTGTTTCTATTTATCCATTCTTGACGTGGGGGGTTCTGGATTTTGCTTTTCAATACTTTGCTTTTGTTGATACCATCTAATATAAATTGTACGAGCAAATCATATTTTTTTTGTGTTCAACATCATTCATATTGACATTCATATTCATATCAATCACAAAACGCAAAGAGATAAACTTTTATATCAATTCCTAACTATTAGACACTGTGCAATTAGGGTCAGTTGCTGATTGGTGGAAGTGAGCTAATAGCCAGCCTGCTGATAGATTTCATGTTAAGTATGAGACTGCAGATTTAATTTATACTGCCATCTAGCGATAATCAAAACTAATTATCAAAACGAATTTTGTTTTACGTATATTCCAAAACTTGTAGACTTAATGCCGATGATACTCCGTGATCAATGACCTAACTGATAACATCGGTGTGAAATAACAGCTTCTATTGCTGTTGTGTTTCGTTCGGTGAGTGAGAGTGCCGGTGGTCCATCAGCCCCACCCCTTCCTCTCCCTCCTTTCCCTATTTTCCTAAAGGTCGGTAACGAACCCGTGATTCCGAGGACGTTGGGGTGTCCATGGGCGGCGGTTGGCCACTCTCCATCAGGTGATCCGTTTGCTCGTTTTCCCCCTTTTTCATAAAAAATAAAAAGAAAAGAAAGCTGTTTCAGAGGCAAATACTTTGCTTTTCAATTTATCTTTTGCCAAGATTCCCTCTTAGCTCAGCAATTAGCAAATTACATTATACTTTTTCGTACTATTAAAGAATCATTCTTCTCTAATGCTAGTCGGCTACTTAAACTCACAAGGAGAGAACATTGTTTATTTAACCTATCGTTAATAGAAATATATAGCTGTATCAGATACTAACGAACTGTATAATATGCCGGTCAAATAAAACAGTTGAAGGGTACGCCAGAGGAGCGGAGGCTTGAACAGTGGGATCGTTTGCTCCCACAATGACCTCCCCAGGGAGATGTCCTTCCTTCTACAGTTACCGTCTTCGTTTAGAATCAGTCGTTTCACCTGCAATTTAAAAGCAACTGAGATGACACCTCAATACTGGAATACTCTAATGAATATTTCCAGATGTGAGTATGTTCAGTTGGAAAAATTATTTTAAAAGATGCAATAATAATGGCATTTTAAATCATTCTTTATTATCCTATCTATAAACTGATGTGTACAAAAGAACGAAGGCACAAATAAAAGAAGTAAAGTCAACTTCGAGAATGTACAAAAAGAATGCGACTGTGGCAAAACGGTAAATCCTTTTTCTTCTGCAGGAATTGTGAATAGTGAGTAGTGAAATCTTATATGACTGTAATAATATTGTACCTACAGCCCGTAGGTCCATCAAACCAACACACATCACGTACCCAAATAGACCAACTATAATTGCAACGAAAGATGTGCGTTGAAGACGAAGTAGGTAAATATTATAACTAAAAATACTTAACTGACCAATATACTACTGATAACTAGTGCTCTAGTATACTAACCGGAAAGCTTTTAGCGTCGCCGCCGTTTCTTTCATAGATTTTTCTTAAGCATTCTACAGCTAACTTTTCTTGGCCATCGTTGACTAAAAACTTAGGACTTTCATAGAAGAACACAAGGCTGAGAGCACTCATAGCGAGAGGCAGAGCAAGGATGAGGCTTAAGAGTCTCCATTGAGAGAAAATTATAAAACCCAGGTTGTAAGAAATGTTTAAATTGAGGATGAAATAGCCGATGACTGAAAATAGAAAAAAGATGATGATAGCTTTGGCTTCACAAAAGATCAATTTTCAAAACACTGTCAAAGTTGTTTGGAGTCTCAAGTTTATTCAACGATTTTAAAAATGTATAGTACTAACTGAAGTAACATGTGGGCGTCAGCATAAGTATACTGGTCATAATGAGGAGGTAAGAGGCTCGCACGCGTTGTGAGCAACACTCGCCAAGCAGTGCATACGTTACAGACTGGGCACTGCTACAGCTGGAAGAAAATAAGTCATTTATGCATATTCCAGGGAACTCGATTCGAACCATACAACTCAAGAAGACAATTTTCTTTCAATACTATTGCGTAACATGCGAAAGCCTCGAATTAAATTGAAAAAGTGTGTACATGTTATGCAATCTTGAAAAAGTATCTTCTCTGCACAGCTTTCAGAAATAACACTTACCAACTTGTACTTAAAAATTTAAGTATCGCTAAAACAATCCAATCAGGAGCGAAAACACCCAAAGTTGAGAAAATGAAACTAGCGGTCATCGCAACGAAAAGGGTTTGTTGACGACCTTGAGTATCAGAGATGTAACCCCATGGATATGACATCAGTATGGTGCCTAAAAATATGTCATAATAAAATAATCATTGTTTGTGCACAAGAGAAGTCTGTTCTTTCTGAATTATTTTGGAAGATGTTGCTTACGACTTCGTCTACGTAGATGTACAGTATGTCCACCCTGAATAATTTTAATTTAGATTTGGATGTTCCCTAAATACTTTTAGGAATGACCCGTTAATATAATTCTGTCAAGTCCAATCTGCCAAGTCCAAGCAAATTAGTTCTTCATTTTCATTTTAATATACTATGTATTTTTTCAGAATTATTATTATGTATACAAGGAAAAATATAGATCTGTTTAAAAAGAAAAGCGATATTAATGGTATGGAAACCCAAGGTCGTGTTAAATTGGTTTTTCCAAAATTTACATTACCTATATGAATCAAATGTTTCGTTTTTGGGTAACTGCATTCGTTTTTATAACAAAGTTCCTCAGGAAATTACTCAATTAACAAAGAATAAATTTAGATTGGTTATAAAATGTACATTGATTACATAATCATACTATAAAATAAATAATTTCATTGAAGATAAAACAATAGTCTGGAAATGATCTGCTCTGCGCAAGCACTTACTGGCTTAATGAATATTGTATTTTAATAAACCTTTTATAAAATGAAGTTGAAAAAAAGATACTTGACTGAGTTTCTTGTCAGTTCTTCTCAATGTCCAGGTTTTCTATTTGAATCGAACTAAAGTAGATTTGACGTTCAAAAATACCTTGTAATTGAGTGTACTTGAATAAATTGATTTGACTTTGACTTTGAATCGTTTCACTAAATCGATATATCGATCTCATCACAACGTATTTCGATTCATTCGAATATGTTACATTAACTTGTTCGTCATTCTAGAAAGTCGTATCGTAATGTCTGACATAAAATAATGAACCTTGAATAGGCTTAAATTTGTACCTTACAGTTTTTACTGTCCAATTGAACAATGACGTAAACGCACTCCCTAGTGACACTATATTTTTAGCTAACATTTAATTGTAGACCTTAACGCATTTCCAATAAAATTACAATGAAATTGCTTAAGAAAAAAATTTGTGGTAACGTTTAATTTTAGACCTTTTTAGATCACGAATGAAATTTCAATCAAGTTATTTCTACGTATTTGTTAAATTGGAGGAATTTTGTCGAAATATTTGTGTGCGTAAGCGTAAAGACACAACTTATTACATTTACGTGCTCTCATTTACCTGTGGAAGTACCTATCCTCCCACAAAAAGTACCAGAAAGTTTTGTATGAGAAATAAAACGTATACCCCCTCTCGTTGTAGGTACTCAAAGCTGTTAAACGTCACGCGATTTTAGAAACAGTCGGATTCCAAACTTAAATCTCTCACGACTATCTCGCTTGGTTTGCATCGACGAATGCCACTGATGTCCGGACTCGTGAGAGCAAACGCGGATGCACACGTGTCGACCAATGTTAGTGCTACATCAGCGCAGTATCGTGAACGAGTGAGAGTGCAATCATGTGCGGCAGGCGATAGTAAGATGCACGCCTTCGAGAAATTATAACTTAATAACATAATTATAACTTTAAGGTAAGACCACCAGCTAAAATATATAATAATTATAGGAATGACGTCTTAACCTGTAATGCTCGCAAGTTTATAAACAAAATTGGCAATTGTAGCCACATTTGTGTGCATGAGATGGTTGAACTTGATCTTAAAAACGATCGCTGTGTTCAAGATTGGCTATGAGTCATACATACATGCAATATTGCCAAAGCTTTAGTTCGAGGATACCTTCGTATCTCGGAGTGGGGTGAGTCTATCTCAGTTTAAATAGAAGACTTCGATTAAAACTAAAGAACGATGAAATGTCGGGAATGACGGGAATGCACCCTATTCCACAATACACAAATTTGTCTCTGATATATTTACCTAGAAAAGGCATGGAGACGAGGATGCTCTTCTGAGTTGTATCTAAGTTGAAGTCGCAGCTGCTTCCGGCCACCACCACGGAGAACCCGAACATGTCTATACCCATCGCCAGGATCGAAATACTGAGACTTGCCAATAATCCAATATTGTACCATCCGTTGCCTGCGTTTAAAAATAATGAACTACTGTAGCTAGCTGTGCTTCCATGACGCTCAAGTGTAACAGTCTAAGATTTTAACACGGAATTTCAAAAACACGCAATATTCATACATTGCTCCCGAGCTATGATACCCATAAAAGTTACTACATAATTAAATTTGACAACAACTTAAAGGCATTGTACAAAACTGTATCTTAATACAATTTTTAAGATTATTTTGTGACTTTTAAGGGCTTAAACTACTAATGGTCTGGACTAATGGTCTGTTTCAATTTGTCGCATATTTTAAATTTCACTCTGTAGTAAATTCACTATAAACTCTAAATGCACCTGCCAAGTCGAGAGCTTCTTCATAGCTATATGCTTCATCATTTTTCTGCTTGTGTGGTATCGTGATATTTGTTTGTTTGTCTGCTTTATCGGCACTACTTTTAAATTCATTTCCTAATTCTTCACTTTCTTTTTCCATTTCTAAAACAGTTTCAAACAGTGGGTTTTAATTTATTTAGCTTTCGCGAATTACTTCGCAATTTGGGTAAGTATTGCGTAATTTTTTTGCTCCATATGAAGTCATATGGCACAGACGACTAGAGACGGAATGATTTAAATTCATAACATTTAAATTATTGTAGATATCATGTAATCTCACTACTATTTGATTTTAGTATTAGGAAGTGTCATCACAAGCAAACGCAAATGTATCTGACGTCTAATCACATATTTATATGAGAACATTTTTATTTCTACTTGCGTGATTACATCACGTCAATACATTTGTAAATTATAATACACTACTCACACTAGCGACCCGCCTCGGATTCGCAAGACTTGATTACAATACGACAATATTTCACTACTTCTATGTATAAATTAAACGAATGCGTTATATATAAACCTAAATGTTTTAAATGATAATGAAAACCGCATTAAAATCTATTTAGAAGTTTAAAATCGTAATTGAAAATCTTAGCAAATTAAGATTATTAATGAATGACTCTTACAACGGATTAAAACACAAAAGTTATTGTTATCATTTTTATGTATTATTGTTATCGTAAGAGCCAATAAAGTTCAATAAAGATCTCATTTATCTTTTCATGTTTTGATTAGCATTTTTTTAGTGCCTACTTTAAACGTTAGACTCAAGCGTGCCATTCGAGTGCGGATAATGTGGTGAATTCATTATATGAGCAAATTCCCACGTCTTAAAAAACGTACTAAAATACTTGAAAATGAACTACTACTATTTGATATCAATTTGTTTCATATTCCATACCAATTACTTACATAATGACACGTAAGTCGACAACTAACTACTTAGGGCGGGTTGCACCCAACTCGATTTAAGACCTCTTATTTCCTAATGATGTTTCACTTCATTTTCAACAAGAATTTTAAAATGTGGCCACGCTTCATAGTAATATTGTATTCACTAATTATTGAATACGGCTTTACTCACGTATAATCGGTATAGGTACCGACTAGTTTCGGACCTATTGGAGGTCCATCATCAGGGTGAGTGCGATGAGTTCGCGGCCGCGCCCCGTCTCGCACGCGAACTTATCCCACTCACCCTGATGATGGACCTCCAATACGTCCGAAACTAGTCGGTACCTATACCGATTATCCGTGAGTAAAGCCGTATTCAATAATTAGTGCGTTAATAATGTCTCACGAAAGTTTTAATAATTTAATATTGTATTCGTAATATTATGGAAAATTTTAGAATCACATCATATTTCAATAGGTAACTTTTGAAGTCTATAGCGGTCCAACGGCGCGTAGGGAACATACATAACCTTGAATTTATCGAAGCAAATTCTTTTTAATGAAATAAGAAACACCACATAAAATCCTTTATTGGCGTCCAATACGGAATTATATTTTTCCCCCAACAGATTAGTCATTATCTCATACAGTATCAGAGACCAGAAGTGTCTCAACAATACCTTATTTGACCAAAGATCCAACCTCATAAACCAGTGTTATTATCTTAAGCTGTAGTAATCCAATTAACTTCATTTCCCATACGTCTTAATGTTATTGCTATCTGACCTAACTGCAGGAGAAACTGATTCATTTATTATTTATTTAATTCATAGGATAGGATATTTGCCGAGCAAGCCAAACGTCCTATCTCCTCAAAAACTAGTCATCATTAGACACTAGATTTACTCTCATTGTTGAATTAATTACAACTGATGACTCTCGCGATAAAAAAATACCTTCTACAATTTGCATTTAAAACGAAAACTGCTTGTAATGTTCGTTATATGAGCAGAAATGTTAATATTAATACGTTTTAATTCCGCGTGTAACGAACAACAGATAACATATGTTACTAACCTCACATAACGCAGTCCCCGTGTATCGTGTAACGCAGTGATCGCTTACTGAACTCTGCTGCAATGTAAACTATACACGGACATCATAGAAGCATCTGCTCACCATATACTTCACTGTCTCACTTACAAAATATAAGTACGCTATTTATGCATATTATCTTCTCACGGCAACAATTAGTGTTTTTATAATTTATTTCGATGTGTGAGGAGAATGATGAGATTTGAGGAGGCGAAAGAATTATGTAAGGACCGCGGCACTTGGCGCTCCGTCCTCACTAACAACTCCATTAGGGATACAGCGTGAAAACATGTATGTATATCAATGCGATTAATTATTAATTATCCTCTTTCACTGATTTCTTCAGACGAACATATTAGTTTGTGCACACATCCACCTGAACAACAACATTATTTTTTCGCATTTGTAACAAACGATGTTGTACAACGGGCACCTATTGATGTCATGCACATTATTGCATTGTTGTTATGCACATAATTACATCATTGACGTCGTAGCGATAAAGATTTCGCCCTAACGAAGTACACATGCATGTGATATACATGCGAATCCACATCTTCTTGTATGTCATTGGTACTGGATCTTGTATGTCATTGGTACTGTCGACATCGCCCGACGTCGATCGCTCGAAATTAGGCTATAAAGCTTAGTTACTTCTAGTCTCTGATACTGTCTGAGATAATAATTAATCTATTGGGAGCAAAATAGAATTCCATATTAGACGCCAGTAAAGGATTTTATGTGGTATTTTTTGTTTCATTAAGAAGAATTTGCTTCGATAAGTTCAAGGTTAGGTACGTTCGCTACGACATTGGGCCGCCATAGACTTCAAAAATTACCTATTGAAATATGATGTTATTTTTAAATTTTCCATACTATTACAAATAAATTATTACAATGAAGGGTGGCCACATACTAAAATTCTTGTTAAAGGTGAAGTGAAACGGCATTGGGAAATAAGAGGTGACATTCCCAGGTTTGATTTCTGCGCAGGACGGACTCGTCACAGTTGTTAATACTCACATTACTCACAGCCTCCGCTGACTCCTTTGCTAATCCTTTCGATGCCATGTTGCAGCCTCTTCTAATTTTAAATCATCCTTCTGTTAAAATAATTCATGCAATTGTAAGTTTTTAGGGCTCCGTAACTCAATAGAAAAACACGGAGCCTTATTATAGGGAACACTTTGCTATCCGTCTGTATCCGTTTGTCAAGAGCAAGTAGAGATATCAAGTTGTATATCAAGCACTGAGGTCTATGATCCCTTAGAGACAAAATATTCAAGCTTCTAAATCAGTGCAATCAAAAGATACTCAAAGCGAAACTTATAGGGTGCTTCTCGTTGACTTAGAATCATTCACAGTAGGTACATTACAAGGGAAAAATAAAAATATTGCGATTGTAATAATTATAGTTTATAGTATATTATAGTATATAGTTTACAAACGCACTCAACCTATAGAGATGAAATATCAGACCATCTTATTCACCACTGCTCAGTTTATTTACACTAACAAATATCAACTCTCGCTCGCATTAAGCAGTAAATAACCAATAGTAGACCTGTGTGTACATCTCTGTATATACCAACAGATATTTAAATATTTATGTAATGGCTTATTGTTCTATTCGGTGGTGTGGCAAAAACAGCAAAAAATCAAACTATAAAACAGAACGCAGTAACCGCAACGTCAATTGTTTTCATACAAAATAAATGACATTGCCAATATAGGTTGAGTCTATAGGCTGAGTGCTCCAAATTGGAGAGTACGGCAGAACGTGTTTTTCGACTGCAAAATTTCGTTTTTTCAACCAAACCATCCAACTTAAGTATATTTTTTTTGTAAATAAACACAACACAAATGCATTATGTGTTGGTACGGAACGCTTGGTGTGCGGGTCACACTTGGCAGGTTCTTTTTAATTGCTGAGTATTTATCCAATTGTTTTTTACCTTAGCAACATTCAAAGCGTAAACTCCCTTCAAAATCAATCTTTTTTGTGGAAGTCACATGTCCACTTTGAATTTTTTAAATAATAATTAATTATTCGTAATTACTTTTTTCACTCTTCTTGAAATCTAGCTCCTTATTAAACGAATGATGCTTATTCTCGACCTGACGAGATAGTTAAATTTAATGTTCTCTACCAGTCTCTCCAATCGTCTGACATGAATGTTACTCTAATAATGTTGACACGAATGTTAACCACAACCGGCATTGGTGATGATTGCTGAATATTTGCTAAATGCATTGTTTTTCTCTTTTCACTCTTATTAAATTCTTCCTGACATATATTTATTTTAGCAACTGTTTAAGCGATTGCTTATAAGCTGTATAAATACTTTTTTCCACATTTAAACATCGTGAAATTTTAGTATTTACTGTAAAAAATTAAAGAAAAAAATTAAACCGCCTTCAAAATAAAAACACTGAAAAGTACAAAATAACTATCCTTTCCTAATCAAAACTCAAGTATAATAAAAACAACTTTATAAATACGATACACATACATATATAATTAAATTTGTAGTCGGTTCCAAGCCTACCAAACTAGTAAACTGTTTGTTATTGCACATTGATTTGGCACCGACTTCAATAACCGTAAAATTTAATTACATATATAGGTATGTGTATCGTATTTATAAAGTTATTTTTATTGTTCTTGAGTTGTAATAAGTAAAGGATAGTTATTGCGTACTTTCAATGTTTTTTTTTAAAGGCGGTTTAATTTTGTGTGTATGTGTATTACAAAGTAGTTTCTTAGCTTTCATATTGTAAACATGTCTATGAGTCTCAGTCTACTCACCATAGCTTACCATGAAGTGGACTGCTTAGGTACTCGTTACTTTTCCTTAGTGTAAAAAAATTCTTTACCGTCGACAGCACGTGAATCACGTGACGTCAAATTGTGATTTTTCCTTCATTTGTTATAAACCCGCGTGTCGTAGATTTTTTAACCGACTTCAGAAAACCGAAATGGACAGAACATGAAGATGTGAAAAATAATACCTCGACGTTGCTTCTAGCAAGAATTATTATTTGGGCTCGCAAGTGTTAGCAACACCGGCGAATAAACAAAAGAGAACACTGGCGCCCTCTAACAGAGCGCGACTGTGTTCTCTTATGCAAGTGGAACCAGATTGTCACAATTTTTCAACTGATTTAAAAAAAAAGAGGAGGTTCTGTGTTCGTTTGTATGTAGGTAATTTTTTTAGTATGTTCAGGCATAATTTTTTTGTTTATGAACCAATTTTAATGATTCTTTTTCCGTCGAGTTTTTTAAATGCCCTCCGATGACATTCCTTCTGTCCGTGTTTGGCCTTTTTTAGTTTTCATTTACATTTTTTCTTTCTATCTTTTAGGAGTTTACAGGATTATGGTTACTTTTTGTTATATTACTGTGTATGTTACATCTTATGTATTACCTTTCATCTATTTCTATACATATTTATATATACAGTCAGGTTATTTAGAGTATTTTAGTACATATCTCATTCCGTTAATTCTAATAAGTATCTAGATTAATGTGCGTCTGTTTCACTTAAGAACATACACTCGTCTACTTTAATTTATCATGCAAGTCTAATTTTATGACCGTATTGTATATAATACTTTGTGTAAATACCTCATAATTTAGTTTCTTTTTAGTTCTTTTGAGTACCTTATTAACCAATTTACACTGAACTTCATGAAAATTCTACGAGTCCTATCGTCAGTCATACACAGACACATATTATCTAAATTTATTTCATACTGCAATATTGGTTCAGTTTCATATCTTTCTATACTGAAAACCGGACACGACAAAATCCATTATTGTTTCAGGCAGTCCCTGTTCGCAGATGCACGACGGGTCCTCCGCGCGACCAATACGATGTAGCTATTCGGAGAAATCGCCGTGCCCCGTCAGAACCTGAGTTGCAACATATGTAAGTTCCATTTTTTTAACAGTTTTGCATACTTTAATTATATCTGGGAAAGATATCTTGGTCACAGCGGCAGTCCTGCCCATTTTCTAATTCCGGTTCCATTCATTAAGCGATCCTCGCCGATTAGTCACTTAAGTTTTTGTCCAGTTTAGTCCCCTGGTGTTATGCCGCAACCTTCGCCAGTCGGTCAGCCCTTTCGTTTACTTCAAATCCGACATAAGCTTTAATCCAAAATAGAGTAGTTATTTTACTTTGACGCTCGCTGGCTGTTAGGTTCGCTTGTTTCAACCGCCTAACTGTCCCCAACGCCGACCTTGAATCACTATAAATCCTAAAGGTTTGTACGGGACGCTGGAGAATTTCTTTAGTGGCTCTGTATATTGCCAGAAGTTCCGCCTGGTAGACCGAGCAATATGGACACAATTTTAATTTTAGGGATTTGGTCTCTGTCTCATCTTTCCAAAAGGAGAGCGCAGCACCGACCCCATCCCCAATCCTGCTTCCATCAGTGAATATACATACTTCATGTTTATTTGTATTTTCAGATTGTTCTCGAACCACCAGGCTCCCGCGCCGAATGGCCTATGTTATTAAATTTTTCCATCTATTCCACCTCTATCATAAAGTCATTTTTGGGGTATACCTTCTTGCTTCGTATAGGACAGCCGCCTCCTTGATCCTAAGATCGAGTGGCAGCAGCCCAGCATTGGCTGGTATTGGTCGACGGTATGCTTTACATATTTTCTGTGCAAAACCTTCTTGTACCGTGTTGAGATGTTTTTGCGTTCCTTTCTTTTCAGTGACCGCTAGCCATGCGCTAGCTGCGTATGTTATGATGGGCTCTACTGTGGCTGTGTAAATTGTACGCACCTCCTCAGAGTGGAGGCCCCAACTGGCCTTGGCTACTCTGGACAGCTGTTTATATATATTTACTGCCTTTTCCCGTTGGGTTCAGTATAGTTTCAAGGTTCCATCACTGACAATGGAGCCTGGACTTCGAAGATACACCAAATAATCCTGTTTACTATTGTTTAATTATATTGATGATTCTATTGTGTTACATTTCGTTTCAGAATGGGAAAACAAATAGACCTACCACAGATATTTATTTGGGCCAAGGTCACTCAAGAGGAAAAATAAAAAACTTAAAAAAAATACTAATTACATGACTTAGAGAAAACATTGAAAAGTGCAAAATAACTACCTTTACTAATCAGAACTTGATATAAAGTTTATTTCAGTTTTGATTAGTAAAGGACAGCTCTTTTGTGCTTTTCAGTGATTTTCTAAAGTCGGTTTCATTTGTTATCTTAACACTGAAAGAAAAATTTTAAACGACGTCACGACATTTCCCATGTAGATATATATACATTTTTAGGCGACGAAAAAGAACCATATAGTAATCGCAGACTTTCATATTTAATGCCTTTCTGAGTTTATTATTAATAGCGACCCGCCCCGGCTGTGCACGGGTAGATTTTTTTTTTAAATATATACCTAAGCCCATATTACTCGCTGATAATGTAGTTTTTGAGTTTATCCAGTACATACAAACAAAGTTTACCTCTTTATATTAGTATTGGGTCCTTACATATGAAATTGGCGTTTTGTACGGGAGGAATATAAAGTCTTTTTTTTTTTTGTAAAATATATTTAATTAATCAAAGTATGCACTGTTGTTATCTATGCACTTTTGCCATCTCATAGGTAGTTCATTGATCCCTTTACTAAAAAAACCATGGGGGCGAGAATCAATAAACTCTTTGAAGACGGTTTGGACTGCCGCATCAGAGTTGAATTTTTTTCCTTGTAAGAAGTTGTCCAAATTCCGGAAAAAATGGTAATCAGTTGGAGCAAGGTCCGGGGAGTACGGTGGATGTCGCAGAAATTCTAATTTGTAGCTCATCTAACTTAGTGGTTGTTTGTTGTGCAGTGTGTGGTCTTGCGTTGTCGTGAAGCAGCAGTGGCCTAGAGCGATTGACCAATCTCGGTTGTTTAGCAGCTAGTTCTTCCTTCATGGTTTGCAGTTGCTGACAATAGATATCTGCCGTAATCGTTTGGCCAGATTTTAGAAAGCTGTAGTGAACGACACCAGCGCTAGTCCACCAAACACTCACAAGTAACTTTTTCTGAGTCAATTTTCGTTTAGGGCAGGATTTGGCTGGGTCTCCAGGGTTCAGCCATTGCGACGAGCGCTTCCTATTATCGTACAGTATCCACTTTTCATCACAAGTAATGATTCGATTTAAAATCTCTTCATTATTGTGTCGGTTGAGCAAAGTAACACAGCAGTCGACGGGTGTTTGCAAGTTCAATTCACTCAATTCATGAGGTACCCATCGTTCAAGTTTTTTTACTTTCCCGATTTGCTTCAAATGGATTAATACAGTTTTGTCTCTTACCCCGAAGCCTGCAGCTATCTCTGAAGTGCTTTGTGATGGATCCTCTTCCACAATAGCCTTTAATTCCTCATTTTCCACTTTGGTCTCCGGCCGTCTACGGGGTTGGTTCTGATGGTCGAAATTTCCAGAACGAAAACGTTGAAACTAAAAACGTACCGTGCTATTTTTTGCGACACCAGCGCCGTACACATCATTAATCTTTCGAGCGGTTTCTGCAGCACTGGTGCCACGGTAGAAATCGTACTCGTAAATATACCGATATTTCATGTTTTCCATTGTGCGGTAATAAGCGACGCCAAAGAAAAAAATAATGAGGAAAAAAACAATTGAATGACTGTTTTCAAAACTCAAATGTACCAGCTAAATGAATTTATAAATTTGAATTTGGAATTCTTAACCAAAGAGGAGATATTTCAGATCAAAGTGGTCAGTACGACAAAACGCTAATTTCATATGTAAGGACCCAATATATACATATACATTCAGTCAAGAAAGTATCGGGAATGGATGATTTGTTTATGGTTCCAAATTCAATTTTTTGTTTTTTTTTGGTGTTGTTAGATTGGCACAATTGTTTTCCATTTTTCCGCGGAGTTTGAGTTGCATTTGTTACTTAGATAAAATACAGTGTCATTTTTAATTATATCATTCTAATGTATATTGCGAATTTCATAATGGACAAAAACATCGAACAAAGAGTTTGTCTTAAATTTTACATCGCCAATGGAATTTCGTGTTTGGAGTCACTGAAAATGTTACAGAAGGCTTACGGTGAATCGAGTTTATCAAAAACACGTGCTTATGAGTGGTACAAAGCGTTTAAAAGCGGTCGAGATGTGATGGAAGATTTGCCTCGCTCTGGTAGGCCATCAACGTCTGCAACTGAAGTTAACATCGCAAAAGTGAAGGAAAGAGTGACTGAAAATGCTCATTCAAGTTTGAGAGAGATAGCCGCCGAAATTTTTGTGTCTCACGACTCGATCCGTACCATTTTAAATAATCACTTGAGTATGAAACATGTTGCCGCTCGGCTAATCCCAAAAGACCTGAATTTTCTTCAAAAACACAATCGCATAAGAGTCACTGAGGACATGCTAGAACTAGTCAATTCCGACTCAACATTTATGAAACGCATTGTTACTGGTGACGAGACGTGGGTTTACGAGTTTGACATGCAAACTAGTCAACAAGCTTCGGAGTGGCGCCTTCCAACTGAACCGAAACCGAAAAAACCACGCCAAAGTCGATCAAAAGTCAAAGTCATGTTGACTGTTTTCTTTAACTATCGCGGTGTTGTGCACTCGGAATTCTTGCCGGAAGGTCAAACGGTAAATAAAAAATATTACTTGAGCGTTATGCGGCGTTTAAGAGAGCAAATTCGACGAAAAAGGCCAGATTTGTGGAAAGAAAATTCATGGATTTTTCACCACGATAATACGCCTTCGCACAAGGCCATCATCGTGAACGAATTTTTGACCAAAAACTCAACAAATACCATCGGTTGCTCGATGGACCTTATTCACCAGATATGGCTCCAGCCGACTTCTTTCTTTTTCCTAAACTCAAATTACCACTTCGTGGTACCAGTTTTCATTCGGTAGAAGACATAAAGGAGAATTCGCGGCGAGCACTGAACTCAATTCCGGAAAAAGCGTTTAAAAAATGTTTTGATGATTGGATTATTCGTTGGCGTAAGTGTATCGTTTCTGAAGGAGCATACTTGGAAGGTGATAAAATAAATTTGGATGAATAACTAACATTTCGTGTATTATTGATCTTTTCCCGGTACTTTCTTGACAGAGTAGTATATACCTATACTTTTAATTTTTTTTTGTATTGTTGTAATAATTTAATTTAATTGTCGTGTTGCTTATGTCTTTGCTGACGGCCGTTTGCCATGTCTATTTTGTGAATTATTGACTTCTGTATTTTTTACTAATAATGCGATTTGTTATAGTACTTTTGTTGTAATGTGGTACTACTCCGATTTAGGTATACCGTTGGCGCTGGTATTGTACACTGCGCGATGTATTTGTGGTTTGTACATACTACTATTTGTACATTTGTATGTGATTTGTAAATACTATGTATAAATAAAAAGTGTCTAAATTGGGCATTAAACAATACCTAACCAAATAAACTAAAATAAACATTCTTATTATTTGTTTATATTATGCTTTATTAATATTTGCCAGTCTTTTAGTTACTTATTTTACTTGTTTACTTATCTATTAAACAAATTCCACAAATTTTCCTAAGCATTACATTATTGCTCAACTGATTGTAAAAATTTCATCGCATTGTGTTATATGATAAACAAGCTGCACAACAAGTTCCGCGTTGTTATGTTCATATGAACGTTGTTGCGAACAGAAGAATGTCAACACACACTACTCTTGGGTCTACTCTTGTTTAAGAACTTGAAGAATCACTATCTTTATAACTAATTGCTAAACTATCAATTATCTCCAATTAGTTTCATTGGGGGTCCGGTTTTAAATATTATAAGATTGTAGCTGTCCGTTTGGTTTGGTCTTGTTTGCTAATCATCAGCAAACAAGTCTTAAAATCTCGCACGTCTGCCCACTACAGCCATCAGTGAACATTCACACGCGTCGCTACGTCGCCATGACTTGTGACTCGCGTCATCTGTCGCGGCTATCTGGTAGCTGCAAAGAATATAAAACGCGGACTATTTTACTTAGATATTCTTAGATCCTGGTCCGCACGAAATACGTGGGTCGACCGGATCCCGACCGTGCACCGTGAATTTTTAGGCGTCTTGCAGATCCGTAGTCCGAATTCCGTAACTTCTTTATTTTTCAAGATAAAAGCTTCAAACTTGCTTTGAACATTTACGAATATATTTACTTTAAAACGGACATTTGTTTTATGGATTTGATCTGTTAGTTATTTCATAAAAAAATCGTCAAAGTTTAAGATGTGATTTTTCTAATTACAACTACAATAAAAGTTCTTTGTGATATTAAAAGTTAAAATATGGTATTGTAAATATAGCGTGGATAGTTAATGTCTAAGGATAAACGGTAAAGTTTATTTATAAGATAAAATAAAACTGTAA
This sequence comes from Zeuzera pyrina, assembly GCA_907165235.1. Taxonomy (NCBI): domain Eukaryota; kingdom Metazoa; phylum Arthropoda; class Insecta; order Lepidoptera; family Cossidae; genus Zeuzera; species Zeuzera pyrina. The sequence continues at coordinate 23,897,674 of OU015628.1, forward strand.
ATTCGCATAAACTTGAAGGAAGTACTTGAAATAATATACAATTTTTCGCGTTATATATTTATTGAATTCGAATTATTTATGTTTTGAAAATACGTATAACTAGTAATACAACATAATAATGGTGAATAAGAGTTATTTAATAAAAATCATATCTAATCTACAACTACAGTCATCGAAAAATAATTCGACGCATTTTCAAAAGCTGTAAAGTATATTCATCAAGCTGCCTCATTGGATATACGATTTTTTTATACTAAAATACCTGATGCGGAAAGGAATCTGTGAAAAACGTCTCCATTGGTTGCAAATCTTGAACTTCCGTTTTTATTCTGTTACGAGATTCCTGTGCATCGTCTGAATATTGTCCAATAAGTTAAACTGCGTGTTTTGACACTGTTACCATACACGAAAATTTTGTGTATTATAGTACCAGTTGTACCTGATAACATACGACCTTACAGTTTCTAACGCATAGCTACTAAATTCAGAATCTACGTATCATGATATCAGACAACAAAACCTGGAGAATAATATAAAATCTCTTTATTAACATTGCGTTAATTCATGTTATTTTAGCAGAACAACCAGCGTCATACAAAAGTCATCTGGCAGTAAATATTTCCATCATTGACACTGCACATGTACATGGTTTATCAATTACATTTTTAATCTTGAAAAAATTTTTTTCTTCAGGTTATGGCGCACAGATAAGCGTATTTGCCAATGTCATGTAATAATAAATAGAACCGCTTGATGAGTTGAACAGTTAGGCAATGCAATGCTTGCAAGTTTTTTCTTATCGTAAAAGTAAGTATCGTAAAAGTCCAGTAAAGTGATAGTAGGCTTTCCTGAAGTTATAAGGACTTCTTGGACGAGCGCAAGAACTTTAGATGTTTATTTAGATCTACTCCATTATTTTCACTTATACAAAACTTTAAAACACAACTTTTGTACTTTAAAACTCCCAAAAATCAAATGTTTCCGCCAAAAGGCCCATATTTGTACTTCTTCTTTTTTATGTTGTATAATCTGAGATATTAACCCATTCATTCCCAAGGTTGGAAAAAATTAAATTACAGTAATGAAACTTTGCAGTATGGTTAAAAATACAATTATTAAAGTAGTTATATTGAAAAGGTGGTAAATTGAGGAAGTGTGCTCGTCGCAACCGGACCCCTGCCAGCCCTTTTCAGGGCTGCAATTTCTCTCCTGTGCACACCATGCGAGACAATGTTAATAATAGAGTTAGGGCGTATTCCGAAAGCGATGTATACCGGTCTGTCCCCGTTGGTGTGAGCAGAGTGCAGTTCGGCGTTGGGGACCGCCACCCAACACGCTGTGCACCCAGCGGCGGGAAGTGGAGGAAGAAGTGCAGAATAGCTGCGTAGAATGCAAGAGTTGAGATTGAAGAGAAGATGAATGCAATGGAGTATTATGAAAGAAAGAAGATTTGAAGTATTATATTTGAGTGAAACCAAAAGAAATGGCAGTGAACTTGCCGACTTACCCGGAGGGAGCATCTGTCAAATGTAAATATATTTAAAAGCGGCGATTGAATTGAATTTGTCTGTTCATTTAGCAATGCATTGCTATTTTTACGTTAAGTAACCCCTAGTTGTTCCAAAATATTCAACCTAATACCTTTATCACATGTGTATAATATTTTGTATGTATGACTATCTGATACCTGCCCTGTTTTTATAAGATGTTGTGCGAAGTGGGACTTTTTAGGATGATTATTTTTGTACGCTGATATATATGTTCTTTGTGTCTTATTTAAAATGGATTTAATGCGACCCGATTGCGCTAGAGGGCGCTATGTCGGTACAGCGAGTTGTATCTTGTTTTATGTGCATTTGAAATTTTTTTTCGCGTTGTATTGTTCGTATTTAGACGCTATTTATGCTCCCTTTATTTCACAACAAATGGCGCCCTTAGACATTGTGTCTGTATAAATTGCTACAGGCCGAAAAACCCACTTTTCTCTTTCGGTAATCATAATTTCTTTAATCACTGCGATTTGTAACTATTAACTGGATTTGTAATTTATAATTTGGTATTTGTGATTCTGTGAAACTCTCCGTGTTATTTTTTGTTGATGATTACAATAAAACATAAATATAGTCATTTTCATTTATTCACTATTTTCGTAATAAAAAGAACATAATGACACAATAGTTTTCACCTTCGAAGTTAGTGTTACATTCTTTTCAATTTGCACTTAGTACAATATTATGATATAGATTATACAATAATAATATCCAAGTAGGTAATGAACGTACTCTATACGTTCTTTGGTTTATCTGAAGGCAGGAAACATGAGACGATCACACCGGCTGTAAAAAGAATACAAAAGAATTAAATAAAAAATTAACATAAAAAATGCGTGCGAAACGATTGCACCGCTTTTGACGGGACTTTCACTGGTAGGTAGAGAGTCTTTTCAGAGAGTAATATAGTTTACTTTTCAGCCGGGGAGAATACAAACACATGAAACGGTACGTTTTTGCTCTGGCTGAGGACAACTGGACAGGCAGCCTGAAAGTGTAACTGTCCCGCCCAAAACGGGACGTATGGTCACGTTAGCTATGGAGCGTATTTTCTAGATAATGCGGACATAGTGGAATTTCAAAACAGTACTCTATAAATAATCTTGTGTGTATATATGTGCATTTACTGACTTTCTGAACACTGTAATTTAATTAACCTATTGTAAAATGATGTTGAAACAATGATACCTGACTGAGTTTCTTGAGATTCTTCTGTGTGTCCATGTTTTCATTTCAAATCGAACTAAAATAGATTCGACGTTCAAAAACACCTTGTAATTGGGTTTACTTGAACAAATTGACTTGACTTTGGACTTTGAATTAATGATTTGTTCCTCTTTCCTTGGATTCGGTTACCAATGTAAGCCTCTGCAAAACTCAGTAGGTGTACAGATGACGGAATAAATTGGTTGTGACATAAGAGACAGAAAGTCAGACAAACAGACGTGACGTAACTATAAGCGTTTTGTTTTTAGCTATTTTAGCTTTGAAATTCTAATATTGAATGAAAAAACTAATCAAAATTCAATGCCCTATCAAAACTCTATAATCAGGTAGAGAAATAGACGAGATCACTACGAAAATTACTCCGTCAATCTGCATTGGCCATGAACAGTGGAATATATTGGTACTAATATTGGAAAAGGCTTGTACCCTGTTGGATAGCCCCCTTGTTATATGTTCTCTTATACCACAAAGGTGAGAAACGAGCATACAACTTGCCTGATGGCAAGCGATTACCATAGCTTATGGAAACTTGCTGTATAACTAGTATCACTTATGTTTTCTCGATCTTGTGAAAATCAATGCTGTAGTGTTCTGACGAAAATCCCAAGCCGCATTGTCTTGGGATACCCTCAATAGGAAGCTGGTTCCACGACCTAACTTTAAGGAACGATATTCCTTTTTAACCATACTATGCACGAAGATTTTGATTCCAAAGTGGGAGTGCAAGATTCTTGCCGGTGGCGTTGTTACTACAATACAAAACTTACTGAACACATATGCGCTCCAGGAGTAGAAAGTGGTAGCGCAGTGGGCCATGATCACTGCACCCACAAGATTGATCCCCCAGAGCGCGCTGATACGGGCCACCATCACTCCCAGACACGTCATCATACCTCTGTAATTGAACGATCGCCGAATCGATACCATTAAGTCACATGTGGAAACATTAGAGTCATAATACTTATGTGAATAGTTACTAATGTTAGAATTCCGCCTTTGTTACTTTAATGTGTTTGGTGACCTGGATCTCGATATCTTAGAACGTGGAAACAGGATGGGAAAAATATCTCGATGAAAAAAAATTCCAGAAAAAACCTGTTTTGCACAAAGATTCAGTTGGATCTTCTATAGAATTTTAAAATATTTTTTACTAAAATGAATAGGTAATTATAATATCGAATCTTTAAAACCAGTTTTCAATTGGTAATATAGTTTTCGAACAAATTACAATTATGTGCAAAAACAAGTGTCGAAAATTCTCTGCGCTAAAATATTTATATCTTTATGTTATTTTATTTGCGTAATTTACAGTCAATACACATAAAGTAACTTATATGGTTAAACAAACGCTAATAACAAACTACCACAGATGTGTAAAAAATAATTTGTATCCAATTGACGTATCGTCCTGAAATACTTAATGAATGCATAATTATGTAGCATTCACAGGCATTAGTAAATTATTAACAGTTCAGAAAATCCAAAAATAATAATCAATATAAAGTAAATGAAAAGATACCTGGGAATTTCAGACAACACATCACTTCCATGATATCGTGATTGGGAACCTATATCTAAATTAGTTATTAAACGAGAACGCTCACTGACTGACACTTTTTACAGTTGTCGAGATACTGAGTTGATCTGTCAAAATTTTTTTGATAGATTTAGTGCTGCTGGCAAATAAATCAAATTGAGAATCGCTATTTAAACTATTAATACTTCTAGAAGTTCGCAATAGGAAGCTATTTTTACGGTATTCAGTATGGTTGGAAGGAACGCAGAGCAGATTATTTTTAAGTAACACTTTCTTAGGTGTATTTAGCACAATCTTACTGAGGAGCTCCGGACAGTCAATATTACCCTGTGCAATGTTCATATAGTGTCTACGGTTATGCAGTGGTATCAGGTGAAGATCAGAACATAAGTTTGGGTAATCAGTACTGTCAAGTCTAAATTTGTAGCGTAAGAATTTGATAAATTTATTTTGTATACCCTCGATACTGTTGCAATGGACTGCATAGTGATGATTCCATACTTGAGATGCATACTCCAGGTGACTTCGAACATATATGCACAGTACAGTACCTTTATGTTTTCATTTTCTTGAAGTGCACTGCAATGCGCTTAATAAATCCAAGAGCTTTATAAGATTTATCGACAATACACTCCACATGTCGAACAAAAAAAAGATGAGTCGTGAATGACGCCCAAATCTTTAATTTGTGATGAACAAGTTAAAATATGATTTTTAATATTGTAGTTAAATGGGAACAGGTTGCGTTTACGTGAGAATCGCATGACGGAGCATTTAGATACATTTAGAATAAGTTTATTTAAGCTACAATATGCATCCAATCTCCTTAAGTCATCCTGCAACAGTAGGGCATCGGTTTTATTATTCACTACTCTGAAAATCTTCATATCGTCTGCGTAAAGTAAAAAATTACTATCTGCAAATACGGAATCAATGTCTAACAAAGATAATAAACAGTAATGGGCCCAAGAGAGATCCTTGTGGTACACCTGATGGGATATTTATCCACCGCGAGGAATGACCTTTAAGTACTACCGCTTGTGATCTATTCTTAACGTATGAAGTAAAACCATCGATACAGATCACCCCGAATACCAAGAGATTGGAGCTTAGATAGTAAGATACTGTGATCGATGCGATCAAACGCCTTACTGTAGTCAGTGTAGACCGCATCTATCTGATTATCTTTGTCCATCTCATCAGTCAAAAATCATTGAAACATATTAAATTTGTGGTAGTAGATTTATGTTTTACGAACCCATGTTGCTGAGGTATAATGTGTTGACGGATATTTTCATACAGCTGATTATACACGACACGTTCGAAAACAATATGAAAACAATATGATCAAACCGCAACTGCGAAAATCAACTTTGTTGTTGTCGCCATAGGGCGCGAGGGTAATGTAAGAAATCGGTTGCAATGGGCTGCATAGGCGGACTCTTAAAACAGATACCAGATAAAAAGTGAACTTTAGTTGACATGTTGTTTTTGTACGACTTTTTTAAACCACAAAGGTGGCGAACAAACATACGACCCACCGTAGCCGTACAAGCGGTTACAGTAGCCTATGGACGCCTGCGACACCAGGGACTTGCTTATTGCCGACCCTATAAAAACCTTTTCACACCTATTTTGAAAAACCCCATGCTGTATCCCTAGAGGAAGCCTTGACAGGGAGCTCATTCCGCGACCTCAATATTCGATGGAGGAAGTTTGTTTGAAACTGTACTGTGCACAACCATTTCAGTTCCAAAGTGTAAGGTCGCATTTTTTGCTATTGGCCAGCGGTGCGATAGTAGAGATGAGAATGTGTGTGTGTTTGGGTATCACACATAGGAAGGCGAAGTCTCTCCTCAAACTTCAAAGTGTTCGAGTACGCTTGAAAGCCTGGGAACGTCGACAATCTCCACAGCTTGCCTTTGAACAGAGTCTAAAGGAATAAGCTGGTACGCAGATTCTACCGTCCATAGGTGGCAGCAGTACGAGCTTTTTATACGATGTCGTATGTGGTCTCACATTGACGCTCGTCAATCGTCGATCACTCCACCACTGATTTACTCCAACTCAAACAATTTTATACACCGTGTCCACGCATCAGATACACTCCACTATTCTGTGTGCTTTTTCAACGCACTAAGTATGCTCCAAATTCAATTCTTAGTAGGTTGTCGAAAACTTACAACAAATTGTTTTCTGACATTGATATTTTCTAAGTAAAAAATGTAAATTTCAAAGAGAAATAATTAAAATAACTTAAATTTAAATTTTTATGCGCGTTAAATGTTGACCTCTGGATCTTTATTATAAATCATTTTAATGTTATTTCTGTAGTGCCACCTCTGTTACTAAATTTAAATTTTTATGCGCGATCAATATTGACCTCTGGATCTTTATTATAAATCCCTTTAATGTTGTTTTTGTAGTTCCTCCTATGTTACTCTTCTTCTCTTACACATACATATATTCACGTTGTATCCTCAACGGGGTATTCAGAAATAACGGAGCGCCAAGCGCCGCGGTCGTCATATACTCTTTCGCTTCCTCAAATCTCGTCATTCTCCTTATACATTGTCGCCTCTTCTCTTACCATGTAAAATATTAAATTTATTTTAAGTATATTCTTTTATGTAGATAAAAGTTTATTCCTTTCATTAACAATTTAAATAAGAAGTCTGATGAGCCTTATTTCCCCTAAATCCCCGAAGTCACCTAATACTTAGCGAACCTTTGAAAAAGAATAGGGGTCCGCAAACGTTGATTTTGCGTTAAACGTTAGGAGCCGCTATGTAGTTTAAAGATCCCTTAAATTTAGAAACTCGATTTTCGAACCCATAACACTATGTGACAGTTTTGTGTGTCAGTTTTTGACGATATGGAGAATAATTTATTATATTAAACAGAAACTTAGAAGTAAAACAATAGTATCTATTTTATCGATAAGCTTATGGGAACGAATAGTCACTATTGTTAGCAACACCGACGAATAATCAAAAAGAGGAACACTGGCGCCCTCTAGCATAGCGCGACGGTGTTTATGACGTCATAGAAAAGAACGACTGACGGGTTGTTCCCCACTACCGCTGCGAGATTATATAAGTCAAAACTCGAGCGCTCCGCGTCTCTCTATTGCTTTTTACCTTCACAACTTCAACACCAAGTGTTTGAATACATATTAATTAATTATTAATTGATATTTTAATATTAATCGATAATTTAAGTAAAGTTTGGGGTGTTCCATTGCTATAAGTATCTAACTTACTGTTTAATTTTATCGTAGCTTACACTATGGAAACAATAAAAGTCACATAACTATTTCTACCATTACTAGTGAACCATTAGATTGATGAAAACAAATATTATCTAAGAACCGGTTTAGGGATCCTTTTAATCTAGGGGTACATAGTGATGTGATTACTTAGATAGCGTTGATGAATTCGGGAATGAGTATTTTTCTGAATGTTATAGTTGTAGTTTTCCATTAAATATACAAATATTAAATAATTCAAAAACTTTCGTAAGCTATTGTGGACGGAAGTCTGATGCTGTACTCAGTTCTAGATGCATGACCGAACTGCCCTGACTTCCGATAAAAAAATTGATTGCTGGGTTGGTTTTAAACAAAGTAGTCACCGCACATTATCTACCGTTAGTTTCACATTAATTTTAATCACATAATTAGCCACGTGTGATATTTTGTAACATGAAATGAGGGTAGAATGGATTTTCTACGTTTAGTGGGGCTGCATCAAGTCTGATATTAGTCTTGTAAGAGTCCAACTGGTGAGAAGCCGTCGAATAGTCAAGTACATAATAATTGTGATGAAGATTTGATAGTGTGTTTATAGTGATCAGTGCTTCTGTTACATTTTATATTTAACACTACATAAATTGTATGTTTTCAAAGTAAATATTAATGAACACATTATAATTAATGTGATATGATGAACTGGAGGAGTCACCAACAATGCACCGATTCCAAGCCAATTTAGGTAAATTCATTTCCAAAACTATCCCTTTCATGTAATGAACTCGGTACTCTCAAGTACGTATATTATTTATTAGTTACTGTTCAGTATTCTGTTTATATCTTAGCACCAAATTCAGAAAGTATTCAAAATTCAAAATTTCTACTAAGAATACTAATAAATAAAAAGAGAGCAGAGATTGTTGGCTTTCTCACTCGTACCATCGGTGCAGCAGACACTCACGTAAATATGGCGAACGATGTCGAGCGCTTGTTCCGCGGGTGAAAAACTATAAAACCTACAAAATTATTCACTACGTCTACGGAACCAAAATTGCGAAGGAAATTGGCGCTGATCGGAGGAGTGTGCTGAACCGCTCTGTGGAGGACTCGCTGGGGGCCCCCTTGGAAGTGGACAAGTCGCGGCTGCTCGGTGAGTTTGGTCAACTTTCTCTCTCAACTCTTGTGCTATCGAAGGAAGTATCTAAATAATACATGCGGTATTTTACCCAACATATTTTTGGTCCTTCGAGCCGGATACTTTCTGATTTTGGTGCTAAGATATAAACAGAATACTGAACAGTTACCTCCATAATAGCATGAATAAAAGAGAGGGAAAGAGAATGTTGAAGTTACGATGAAATTATGTAATCTGCGTTATGCTCTACATTACAGCAAATTAAATCAGTTGAGGTTAGCCCGTAGACATGGAAATTGAAAAAATATAATGTGTATATTATTATACATACCGATATGACGTAGGGTAGAGATCGACATAGTAGGAAAACACTGGGCCAGTGCCAAGGCCGGTCACCATAAAGCCGATGAACATCGCAAAGCTGGCGACATTATTGGCAACCAATACAGAACCGAGGCCACAGACGCTTGAAGTTATCATTAGAGTCAACATCAGTAGCCTCCGTCTGTCTGCCACCTTGGACATCAGTAGGTTGATGATGGTAAAACTGAGTGAGTGCACAACACTTGATAGTGATGTTCGGATATCTAATGTCGATACACACTCCGCCTGTAAATAATTAATTTGTAGATTAGTTCAACTGCAGCCTTTGAAGCAGACAGGGACCATCTTGTAGGGACAAAGACTATTTTTATTTTATTTATTTATTTAGGCTTATCAACAACTGTTTACACTAATACATTCTAAAATATACATGATTCTTAAGATAATTACTAAGTATAACAGTCTCTTACAGATAAGCTCCACATGCAACACTATTATAAGTTAATATAACATATCATCTTATATTATAGGTTAATATAATATTTCAGTTTATATAAAGTGTAAACTGTAAACTTAACTTTGTAATATAGTATAGCTATATTGGCGTAGCAAGTGTTTCTTTAAGTTATCACAATATCACTGACCACACTTAAAAATCTAAAGAAGGAATACTATCTATGCCAGTCCAATGCAATTATAGATTGATTTGCGAAATTTACCAGCGGTGTCATAATGGATATCCAAACAATCACTATACTTGTTTAAAATCTTACACAACCTAGGTACAGGAGAATTAGCTCCGAGAACAGTTCTGCGCAGTGGTGGACAAAGAGGAGTGATCGGCTTACGTGGGGGCCTGTAAGGCACACGAAATTTAAATTCACTTAGCAATTTTGGACAGTCAATTTTATTTTTAAAAAGTTTAAAAAGAAACATCATGTCAGCAAAAACTCGGCGATTAGACAATGACATAACTTTAAAGTATTCCAGCCTACTGTTGTAAGAAGGTAATTGCTTTGCCATTTTGATAGAGAAGGATAAGTGATACAGGAATCTTTTCTGAATTCGTTCTAAGCGCAATGAATGGGTAGAATAATGTGGTCTCCACACAGGGCTGCAGTATTCTACTATACTCCTTACTAAGGAATTAAATAGGAATAATTTTGTTAAGTACCATAATAATTTTGTTAAGACTAATTTATATGCAATGCTTTCATGTGATAGCCAGTTTGTCATTGACTTAGAACAAGACCACACCATTTATGTAATTTACCTCTCATGTCGGATATCGTTTATAAATGTTTAGGGTTTTGTAACCAAAATGAAAAATCGGAACCCTTATATTTTCTCATATCTGCCTATCTGTTCGTATCTTGTAATTGATTTTTCCTTCACATCGATCGAATTGTAATTTGGCTTAAAGACGTAACAACGTAACAACTAATAACACTAAACCAGAAATGAGAGATGAAAATTTAATACTTAATCGATATTTTGGAACCAATTAGATATATCTAGATAGGAAAATACGGATCACTAGTATACATACATATTATGTAGTGTTAGTTCAAGTTCAAGTTCAAAGTTGAAATTGAAGTTGAAGTTCAAAATGACCACCGAAGTCTGTGATCCGTTGAAATAATGTAAAACATTTTTTTAGCTTCTAAGTAGACTTTGCTTCTACTCAAACAACACCTATGGAGTATTCCGGTAGACCTAGAATTATTTACTTTGACAAGCGAGCATGGTTTCACAACAGTATAAAAGAGAAAAATCTAAAAATTGCGAATTTATAATTTTGTCACACTTTTTTGCCTCTCCAACATTTGCAGTTGGACAGTATGGCAGAACGTGTCTTTCAAGTGAAAAGTTAAGTTGGCTTTTGAATGCTACTTATATTATGTTACATACATACATGTCTTCACGCTGTATACCTAACAGGGTAGTGAGAAGGACGGAGCGCCAAGTGTCGCGGTCCATACATACTTTTTTCGCTTCCTCAAGTCTCATCATATTATACAATTTTTTAGTAAATCATAATGCGTAGGAGTGGTGCGGAAACCCTGTACGCGAGTTCAACTTGCACTTTGGCTAGTTTTTTAATTTACTTCGAAATTGATGCATGTCCGACACGCTATCGACTGATTTTTTACTGTAAAAAGCCTCGGTAAACGTTTTAAATATTTGTTTAGTCAATTTCGCAATTTTTCAGTCAGTTTCATAATTTTTTCACTGCTCATGGTGAGTATAGCACATTTTAAGACTTACTATATCTTCAGTAACTGTGGTATTCTGAGCAGAAGCAATCATGTTGCATATACCCTCGGCGTGGTCTGCACTGGAATCGCTAACACCCTTGAAGAAAGTGTTCATAAAAAAGGGAAACCAAACCATGAAGCTGTTGTTCCTGAAAGAATTAAGTAGGTATGTAGCTTCAAGACAACGGGAACACAATTGAGTACAGTCTACATTAATTTGATATTTCAGATTCATTGGTGAGCATCATTCACAACAAGGATCACCATGCTACAACAACCACTCTGATAACATAGAAGCAGTTCAGAAAAAAAAATTAAAATTACTTAGTTTCAGATGTGGACTTGCGCGAAAGCTTTCAAGATATGAGGATAAGTTAGTTAAGTTCAAAGTTATTCCGCTTCGCTAAAGATGTACCTACACAGAGCGTCCTATTTATCCTTCGTAAGCTAGTTAACTCTCACTTTGACTGTCCCACCTTACTCGGTTGTCTAAATTTTAATTTGATGCTTTTTTACAGTACATTCGTCGAGGGTCTCGGCGAATGTACTGTAAAAAAGCTCTTCGTTTTACAAACATTTGGAAACAATACCTGATATTTTAACCCAATTGTGCGAATGTGTCGTTAAAACAACAGTTTGGTCTCGAATCACAAGCACATTGACATTTAAAAAAAAGGCATATTGCTTTGAAATTAAAAATCAAAACCGTACTCAAATATCACTCGCCCAACGACTGCTATAGATTGTATAAATCAATTGGTCATTTCATTTTCTTTTATCCACAATATTGTTCTTAAGTTATTATTAATTTTTATGTACATACACACATATCTTTACGCTGTATCCCCAACGGAGTAGTCAGAGAAGACGGAGCGCCAAGCGTCGCGGTCCTTACATAATTCTTTCACTTTCTCAAATCTCATCAGTCTCGTCGGGTAACACTCTGGCTATTTGATCTTCATAAGTCAGTCTTGGTCCTCCTTGGCTTCTTTTACCACTACCTTTCGCTCTGTAGATTTCCTTCGTCAGTCTTTCATCATGCATTCGTTCTATGTGCCCCAACCATCTTAGCATTCTTTTCTTCATCTTTACAATAAAACTGTCGTGCAACCTTGTCATACTGCGTATCTCTTCATTGCTTATTTTGTCCGCAAGGGTGACACTGCACATATTTCTAAGAGATGGCATTTCTATTGCATTTATCTTACTTTCACTCGATTTTGGGCATATCCAGGCCTCACTACCGTACAACAAAGTTGGCACCAACACCGCATTGTGTATGGCCAATTTGGCTGAGTTAGATATATTCACACTGCCTACTAATGCGGACAGAGCACCGTTCACTTTATTGCTGGTTGCTACCCGTCTCTTCACATCCAACTCACATCTTTCACCCTCGAAAACGCACCCCCCAGATATACAATTTTGTTCAATTTTTCTAGACGATTTCCATTTACCCATATTTCATACTTTGTCTGTACGTCTTTCCTTTCAAACACAAGAACCTTAGTTTTGTTCACATTCATATTCACTCCTTTCACTTCACAGTCTTTTTTTAAGCACGTAATTAACGTCTGCAACTCCACTTCTGATGGTGCTATAAGCACAGCATCGTCAACGTACAATAGGCAGTTTACCACTGTACCATCACATATCGTACCACTCATATTACCTTTCAATGTCTGGAGGCAACTGTCCAAACACAGCACGAAAAGTCAGTCATGGAGCGCTGTCTGACGCCTGAACAGACTTCGAACCAGGGCGCCAAGTCCCCATCTGTCTTTACACAGACTTTGTGGCGTCAATATAATGACCTCGCAGCCTGCAGTTTCAGACTCCACAGTTTATTTCGCACTACACTATCGAATACTTTTTCAAGATCCACGAAAGCGCAGCAAACTCTCTGACCTATGGCCAGAATCTTCCCCACGATAACGCGAAGCGAGAAAATCTGATCCATACAACCTCTACCGTTCCTAAAACCACCTTGCGCTTCCCACAAATATCTTTCAGAAACATCTTTCATACGTTTAGTCAATACCTTGGTTTAGACTTACTTGCTAAGCTGACCAAGTTTATGGCCCTATAGCACGCACAGTCCAAACAAGAACCTTTCCCTGTATAGAGAGGCACTGTGACTGTGGTGCGCCAGTCCTCTGGCACCTCTCCCTTGTGCCAACAAAGGATGTACAGTGCACAGATGGTATCCCAGACCCTAGGACCACCATATTTGATCATCTCACAGTCACCATCCTCATCAGTTCCCGCAGCCTTTCTACATTTCAGACTTCTTATCACTTTTTAATCTCTTTCATACTAATGGCATCCTCCAGTCCCTGACCCGAGTGTGGCAATTCATTAGAATCGCGCTCAGTATCAGAGACGGAGTCATTCTCATACAGTTCTCCATAGAATTTACTCCATCGCTGCAGAACATCTTTTTTATTTGTCAGCAGGTGGTTTTCTTTCGAACGCATTTTATTCATTCTGCAAGGTGCCGGACCACTTCGCTGCTTACGTACCTCTCCGAAATAATTTGGAATTTTCCTCGAAGTTGTCCGACATCTTGTTTTCATCTAACACCCTACACCTTTCACGCTTCTCTTTCACTAGTGCCTTCGTTTCTGCTTTCTACATTGTCTCTGTCTTTCATTAAATTCTTCGTGTATGTAGGATTACTTATTGTTAATAAAGATATATACATTTATCGGATACTAACGAACTGTATAATATACCAGACAAATAAAACAGTTGAATAGTACGCAAGAGGAGCGGAGGCTTAAACAGTGGGATCGTTTGCTCCCACAACGACCTCCCCAGGGAGATGTCCTTCCTTCTACAGTTACCGTCTTCGTTTAAAATCACTCTTTTCACCTGAAATTTCCAGGAAACCAAGGATCATATTTCGATATTATGGTATTGTTTTGAATATTTCCAGATATGGGTTTATGTTTAATTGGAAAACTGATTTAAAAAAAATAAAGCGACTTAAAAAAAAACTAAAAAGTACAAAATAAATATCCATTTTAATCAAAACTTAAATACAAAAGTAACTTTATAAATACGATACAAATACCTATGTAATTAAAGTTGACATTTACTGAAGTCTGTGCCAAACCTACCAAACTAATAGATTTTCCGTTGTTGCACATTAACTTGGCACCAACTTCAATAACTGTCAAATTATTTAATTCAATGGACATTTATGTCGTATTTATAAAGTTCTATTATTTTTGTACTTGAGTTGTGATCAGTAAAAGATTGTTATTTTGTACTTTTTAGTGTTTTTATAAAACGGTTTATTTTTTTTTCAACTTTTTTACTTCTCTTTTTTGAGTAATCTTGACCTAAATAAATTTCTAGGGTAGGGTAGGATAGGGTATCTACAATTAACTTCTTTTCTAATTCTGGTCGCAACGATATACGAGACAATCATAAATAGAGAGAGAAACAAATCTTATAAGCAGTTGGCATTATTTGGTGAATCTTTGAAGTCCAAACTCCAATAATAATGAAATTTAATTGGGACCACCTCAGAATATGCTTTTTCAAACAAGAAATAATTTTCCAACTCTGTCTACAATTGTCGAAGTTATCGGTGAACATACATAATAAAGAAGCAAAAAAAATACATACAGATGAACATAGAATCTCCTCCTTTTTTGAAGTCGATTATAAAATATGAACATTAATAAACTCGATCACAAATAGAAAACTAGATTCATAATCTTCTTAACAAATTGTTATCCGAATTGACATAAATATATATTTCTAAAATCGTATAGAAATATATTATATGTATTATCCGTAATATTGTGCTAATTTAAAGTAGACCTTATTGTCAAAGCATAAGGTTGTAAAAGCTGGTAAAAGATCCTTGCATAACATTAAAACGAAGTTTCGAAGAACGAAGAAAAAAATTAAAATGCACTCTTACGTTTCGTGCTTAAGGTATATTTCACCTTATATTTGCATCGTTACTTACGATTTGTTACGTGAAAGTGACAAGGCTAGGACATATAATGTCAGCCAATATTTAAAAAAGATAATTGCGAATTTAATAAAAAAGAGCTATATAACAATATTATTATAACGAAATAATGAAGACGTAAATAAAATTATTTAATTTATTTACCGATAATAAGAATCGCCGTCTTTTTTAGCGTTCTAGACGTTTCATTTTATATTTTTGAAGGAGCACTTTGACATGTTTGTTGTTAAGCGTTTTCGAATAATGTTACTGAAACAAAAGTGCACTCAAATACTTATTTGAGTGCACATTTGGTTTGGACGTTTATGGAACATTGATTGTGTATCTTGTTTTTATATGTGATTGAAGATTAATAGTAATGATCACTAAACCATTCTTGCTTTTCCTATTAATAAATCGTTGTGTACAAAAAAAAACACGTATTAAATACGTTTAGCCAAATCTGAGGATGTACAAAAGACTGTGCCCGTGGCAGTACGGTGAAACTTGGACTGAAAATCACAAATCAACAAAATCTACATTTGTAAATGGCCTGCATATTTTAAAAAAAGCTTTGCAATAGTACCTACAACCCATAATAGGTTCGTAGGTACATACGTCCGTCTAACCATCGTATGTTACAAACAAACAAACTAATATCAGGCGAAAGCTGCACAATGAAGACGAAATCTAATCTTCTAATATACATATAAAAATTAATGTTTGTTCATATTTTATGGCCTGCCATACCGTTCGTCCCATTGCGATGAAATTTCGTATGGAGATAGCTTGAATCCTGAGGAAGGACATAGGCTACTTTATAAATATAAAACGGGTACGAAGTTGCGGGTATCAGCATATAAATATTATATTTAAAAATATTTAATTGATCAATATGGTACTATAACTAGTGTCGTAGTATACTAACCGGAAAGCTTTTCTCGTCACCGCCGTTCCTTTTGTAGATTTTTCTTAAGTATTCTACAGCTAACTCTTCCTGGCCATCGTTGACCAAAAATTTGGGACTTTCGTAGAAGAAGATGAGACTGAGAGCACTCACGCCGAGAGGCAGAGCCAGGATAAGGCTTAACAGTCTCCATTGAGAAAAAATTATAAAACCCAGGCTATAAGAAATGTTTAAATTTAGGATGAAATAGCCGATGGCTGAAATTGGAAAAATAAAGATTTGGCTTTACAATAGATAAATTTTGAAAAACGCTATTGTAAATGTTATTTGGAGTCTCAAGTTTATTCGACAATTATTTGTAGTACTAACTGAAATAAGTTGCAGGCGTCAGCATAAGTATACTGGTCATGATGAGGAGGTAAGAGGCTCGCACACGTTTTGCACAGCACTCGCCAAGCAGTGCATACGTCACAGACTGGGCACTGCTGCAACTGGAAGAAGATAGATAGTAAATAGATAAGATAGATTCTTGGAAAGACGATATTATTTGAATATTATTTCATAACATGTCAAAGCCTGTATCTGAATTTAAAAAGTTTGTGCGTGTTATGCGAACTTAAAGAAATGGTTTCTTTATATAAAAAAGTACTCTAGCACTTACCAACTTGTACTTAACAATTTAAATATCGCTAGAACCATCCAATTTGGAGCGAAAGCACCCAAAAATGAAAAAACAAAACTAACGGTCATCGCGAACTGTAGCACTAGCCGACGACCTCTAGTATCAGACAAGTAACCCCATGGATATGACATCATTATGGTGCCTGAAATTATAAATTAATGTGTTGTATCAACTCTGGTGCTATTTTACGAAAATCTATTTCATATATCATCATTTCCGTTAAAGGCCGACAAAGCACCCGTGATACCATGGACGTTGCGGGTGTCCATGGGCGGCGATGATCACTTTCCTTCAGGTGACAAGCTTGCTCCTTTTCGTCGTCGTATCGTCTATTTTTCGCATCGCTGCAGCTGTTACTGAATTCCTCACATAAATTACTATGTATCGTTCGTAGCAAATATTTCAATTGTGGGTATAGTGTAGCATTTCTGCATACATAGTTGATACATGTATACTGTAATTAATGGTTTCATGCAAGGGCCACGCACATCGCAGACAAACTTATATAAGTTTTGCAAGATGTGTTTTTGTTTATTTTTCTGAATTGTCTTGTATAAAATAAATAAACAAAAAATGTAAATATAATTAATTTGAAACCTATTAGTTTCAAAGATATATATTTTATTTATCATAAAGCTAATATATATCACAATTTATTAACTTGATCTAATGGTTTTCCAGGAAACTAAGTACTTTTAAGAGACAATTGTTAGACAATTTGTTCTTTGAGGCTTTGGTAAATTTTGTAATAATTCCTGTTTATAAAATTATGTTTCTAGAAACATTATTTATATAAATGCGTAAATTACACGGATTTACCAATAATAATAGTTATCGCCTTCAATCCTATTATCCTGAGCTAGCTAGGAGGTAATTAAAGAGATTTACAATACGTAATGTAATACATATTGAAATATTATGACCAGTGATCGGATAATCGGGCGCTAATATACCTAAACTTCATTTTTATGCCTACGAAAGAATAATATGGACATGCTTTTTAGAATCCCGGATCCCGGAATCGTTTGAAATTCCTGGTTGCTAAAAATATTACCTGCATACAAAACAGTTAGAACTCGTTTTGAAAACGATATATTTTCTTTGAATAATGCTTACATACCCTCTCGTACTTTCAAGACGGCTGTTCCTTGTTAAACTTGCTATAATTTCATTAAGTTACTTATAGTTGTTTTTACAAAATTGTTTAATCCCGGGAATCCGGGATTACTTATTAATTCAGGAAGGAATATACACATTATTCTTTCAAGAAAAGAAGTTTAGGTATATAAGCGCCCGATTATCCGATCACTGATTATGACACTTAACAATAAGTACCTGGGCGACCGAGTTTTCTCTGTATTTTACAAAAAAAACAAAAAAAAGTCTGACCACATTGCAGATTTCGAACCCGCTAGTGAGTTAAGTCAGGTAACCTGACTCACCTGTACATACGACACACATTTATTATCAGATAAGCTGACCGGTCGCCATTTCGTTAGAAAAGAGCACCCACACATCTATATTTTATATGATGTTATTTGCCTCACTTCGTAGTACGGGACGGGCTGTCTGAGGTTTTGAAGTCAATGTTTTTATTTTTTTATTTATTTATTTTTTTTAAAACCAACACAATATTTATTCAAGTTATTAATTATATGTTTTTATTATTATTTTTCATTTTATTTACTCATTATAAGTACATTATTAAAGTGATATGTGTTTTAAAAGGTAATTGTTGCAAACTAAACTTAGACATATGATTTCAAAATATTTTAAAAAAATCAAAAAAGGTTGCATTGTAGGATTCGAACCCGCGTACTTCGGCGTGATAGACCTACACTCAGCCACTGTACTGGTGTGAAGGTAAACTCTGCTGCGAAATTAAAAAATTTTAGAAGTTTAGAGTACCGAAGTTTTAAGTGTGTGAAAGACGGAGAAAATGATTTTTCCTAGAATTGAGACCTAGCTAGATAAATTTTTTGCTCCGCTCAACTTCTATATGGTAAATTACATCGAAATCGCTCGAGCCGTTTTCGAAAGCGAAATCAAATATATATATACAGGGTTAAATTAAAAATGCTAATAACAATTTAGTATTTTGTATCAAACGTTATCCCCAATAACTTTTGTTTTACGACTTTCAAAAATTCACAAGTTTTTTCTTTCATACAGAAATAAAAATTTGTTAAATGTTTCTGAAAATGGCACCTACTCTACCCAGTCGCTAAAGCGGCACATGCACAGCGCGGCGCTGAGGCCCTGTGCGCTTGCACTGCACCATTGCAAATACGTACAAAGTTTCAGACAGTACAACAAAACTTAACAAATATTTTTTGAGGAACGTATTGACTTGAAAAAAGTCGTAGAACAAAAGGTGTTAGGTATGGTCACAGGAATTTTGTACTATGAGGTTATAAGTATTTTTAAAGTAACCCTATATATACAAATATTGCTCCTTTAATATAATAGTGGATTAGTCAACGGTTATCCATGATAAAAACAAAATTCAAACATCAAGTTCCGAAGTATTGAATGGGAGGTAATTAACACCAGTGCATGTGAAACATCGCGTCGTTATCATAGTTAGTAGACTTAGCGGAATAAAGAAACCAATATGAGTCGCGAAATTAAATCGGAATCGAATTGTATTTAAGTGCATCTTTGCCTATGAGTGAGTGTTTTTTGGAGATGTCTTGGCACTATCGACATTATATCGATGGCTCGCAAACAACAACACTGAAAATAATGTGGATGAACAGCCATAAACCTAACATAATAGCATAATTAACTTAGTGTAGCGTACAGGATTAATTGAAGAATACTAATAACCTCTTAGTGCAAAATTCCTGTTATCATACCTAACAACCTTTTTCTTTTAACTTTTTTCAAAACTTAATACATTCCTTAAAAAATATTTGTTAAGTTTTGTTGTACTGTAATTACTCTGTACATATTATCAATGTTACAGTGCAAGCACAGTACAAGTAAGTGCAAGCGCACCGGGCCTTAGCGCCGCGCGGCTCCCCCGCGCCCCGCTGTGCGTGTGCCGCTTTAGCGACCGGGTAGAGTACGTGCCATTTTCAGAAACATTTAATGTATTTTTATTTTTGTATGAAAAAAAAAAGTTATGAATTGTTATTGGTCCATCTCAGT
This sequence comes from Zeuzera pyrina, assembly GCA_907165235.1. Taxonomy (NCBI): domain Eukaryota; kingdom Metazoa; phylum Arthropoda; class Insecta; order Lepidoptera; family Cossidae; genus Zeuzera; species Zeuzera pyrina. The sequence continues at coordinate 23,917,667 of OU015628.1, forward strand.
TCATACAGAAGTCTTCGATTTAAATAAAGAATGATGAGATGTCGGGAACGACGAGAGTGCATTCCATTCCACGATACACAAATTTGTATGTGATATATTTACCTATAAAAGGCATGGAGACGAGGATGCTCTTCTGAGTTGTATCTAAGTTGAAGTCGCAGCTGCTTCCGGCCACTACCACGGAGAAGCCGAACAAGTCTATGCCCATCGCCAGGGACGAAATACTGAGACTTGCCAATAATCCAATATTGTACCATCCGTTGCCTGCATTTAAGAATAGGGAACTATTGTAGCTAGCAGTGCATCTATGAACACCCAAGTATAACAATCTAAGATTTTAAAACAGAATTTAGAAAGTACACAATCTTCATATTACATACATTGTCCCCAATCCACTATAGCCACAAAAATTTTAATCATGACCAGAGCTCTGTTTCACTTTGTTGCATATTTTAAATTTCACTCGGTAGTAAATGCACTATAATCTCTAAACGCACCTGCCAGGTTGAGAGCTTCTTCATAGCTGTACGCTTCCTCATTCTTCTGATCGTGTGGTATCGTGACATTTGTTTGTTTGTCTGTTTTATCGGCACTAGTTTTAAATTCATTTTCTAATTCTTCACTTTCTTTTTCCATTTCTATAACAATTTCACACAGTGGGTTTGAATTTATTTAACTTTTGCGAATTACTTCGCAATTTTGAGTCAGTATTGCCTAATTTTATTACTCCATATGAAGATAAATGTCATACACGACTAGAAGCAAAATGATTTAAACTTATAACATTTAAACTATATTCGAAGTTATGTAATCTTAACATTATTTTATTTATTTTTAGTATTAAGAAGTGTTATCACAAGCAAACGCAAATGTGACTGACATCTAATCATATATTTATATAAAAACTAGTAACCCGATTCGGATTCGCATAACGATTTGATTACAAAACGACAATAATTAACATACATATATATCTTCACGCTGTATCCCTAACGGAGTAGTCAGGGAGAAGGAGAATAAATGATTCTTACAACAGATTAAGGGTGGCTTACACCAGATAGTTAAATCTCGATTTAAGGAACTGACATCTCGATTTTACTAGTAATCTCGATGTAGTAGTAAAATCCAGATGTTTGTTGCTTAAATCGAGATTTAAATAATTGGTGCAAAAGCCGCCCTAAAACATAAAAATTATTATTACACTCATTTTTGTTACAAAGTAACAAACTTGCAAACGAGCGAGTGGGTCACCTGATGGAGAGTAACCAACCGCCGCCCTAGGACACCCGCGACATCCGGAGAATCACGGGTGCGTTGCCGGCCTTTAGGGAAATAGGTAAAGGTCGGAAAGGAGTGGGAAGGGGTGATGGCTAGCGTGACCAGACGTCCCATTTTGAACGAGACTGTCTCTTTTTGTAATTACGAGCCTCGGTGTCCCCCAAATTAATTCTGAGACGCAAAATTGTCCCATTTTCGGAAACCGCGGGAAAAGAGTAGTCGAGCCGGCAGGACGGCCGCCGCGTCGCCGCGCCGGCTGGACGCGAGCGCTGTGCGAGAGCGAGACCGCGTCGTTGGTCGACGCCACGTCGACGCGACGATAGTCGAGAATCATCGCTCGCGCTTTGTTGACTATTGTTAGGGATATAGTATCGAAACAAAAGTATCGATACTATACTCATGAGTAGTATTGCAACAAAGGTAATCGATACCAGTATCGTACTCGCATCAAAAGCATCGAGTTACTCAGGTATCGAGTACTTTTTGTTTCGCATTCAGTGCAATAAAAAGATGTAAAATAGTACTTCAAAGTTATTTATTAAAAAAAAATTATGTTTAATGTAATCCAAAATCATCTCCCGTGCAATCCGACAAAAATAGTAACTTACTGACCCTTGAGCCCAACAGGCGGTTTTGAGTCTCCGTGATCAGGGCTCCAGCTTTAGAAAATAGACGCTCCGCCGGAACCGACGTCCCTGGTATTATTAGAAATAGAATGGCAAGCTTATAAAGCCCTGGGAATACCGTTTTCATGTCTTCCCACTGCTGGAATGGGTTTAATTTCAACGGAAACACTGGATTCGCGAGATATAAACTCATTTCGTCTTTGTCTTGGTCGGTAGTGCGTTGCCTTCTCGAATGCGCTAACACTTCATGGTGTCCCCAAAAGTCATCAATTTCAACGACAGGCGACGACTTTCGACTTACCGTCGGCGAGGACGAGGAATCACTTTCAGAGTTTACCGTCCTCCTAATGAAATTTATTGCCTTAGCGCATGCGTTCGCGTCTTTGAAATGAATATTTTTAAACCGCGGGTCTAAAATCGTCGATACAGCCAAAAGGTGCTTAGCTTCAATGTTTGCGAAGCGTCGATCTATTTCTTTGAATATATAATATAAAAGTACTGCCATCAACATCACCGTGGGTGATGTTGATGGCAGTTCCTCAAGTCACGATTTTTTCTGGGATTTGCACTTTCAACTTTGGCGCTAAAATAAGACAGAAGAAGATATTAGGTAATTATAAGTAGGTACCTACTCGTACCTTCAATTTCATGATGTAAAATGATGATTCAGTGACTCAGTGTGTGGCTTGGGTTGGCTTTATACAAGTTTACCTTTCAGGGTGAGTTTTTAAGTGCTTTAACAGGTTCGATGTATTTCCACTCGTCTTAAGTGTCTTGAAGCAGATTTTGCATGTTAAAACACTTCCAAACATCACTTGTACCTTTCGTCGGAGGCATCTCTTGTTTTATGATAAAACTTTACTAAGAAACCACAAGCTTTAATTACTTAGACTGGTAGGTAAGAATTTAATTTAACATACGTACGCGAACAAATGGGAATTAATCACTCGAATGAATGAAAGCTTAAAAAATATACAGCCGCACATACTTAAACTTATAATAACCCTTATTTTCTAAGTCATAAGTCATGTCATAACCTAGTTTTATAACGGGGCTTCCCCTAGTAGTAGAGCATAGCATTAGCCATAGAGTCCATAGACATAATAGTCAAGATTGAACTGTAATAGGGATGGTGGATACGACGAAAAAAGTATCGAGTACGGTGAAAAGTATCGATTCTTACTCAGTATCCGTATTAAAAAGTATCGACTACTAAATTACTCGGTATCGTATCCTAAGCATCGAGTATACTCAGGTATCGATACTTTTTGCGGGTCCCTAACTATTGTTTGACAGATTCTTCGTTCGTCCACTTCTCGCTATTTTATATTCGTGCTGCAATCCAGCATGGCTCCATCACCTTTAAAATGTTATCGTTAGAACCATGGAACAATAAAATTCAATAAAAATCTAATTTATCTTTCCATGTTTTGATTATGATTAGCATTTTTTTCGTTGTTAACACACAGCTATACCGTTCGACTGCGGATAATGAGGTCAACTCGTTCAATGGGCAAACCACGTCTTAAAAAATGTTCTAAACTTCTTTAAACCAAACCGTAATCCGTTAATACCGATTTATTAGGTATTCCATGTGGATTATATAACGACACGACTTCAACATATTTGCATTAATAATCAACAACTAATTACTAATAGTGATCGTCGATCTGAATATCGGCGAGCAGCACCAGCTCGTAATGATCCGCAAAAAGTGTCGATACCTGAGTAGTATCGATACTTTAGTTACGATATCGAATATATTCGTATTCGATACTTTTGTTTCGATACTATATTAAGTACTTTCATAACATACTCGATAGTTTCTGGATTATGTCTAAAGATGGTGATCTAAAATTTAAAAAATTATATAGGAACGAAGTTCGTTAATACGGGAGGTGCGATTTCGTAGAAATCGTCACGTAATGAAAAAGCGTTCCCCCTCTATTCGATTCTCAGTGACTGTCTCTCTCTGACTCTTTCTAACACACGTTAGTAGATTGAGCAACGTGGGACGAGACCTTACTAATTGATTTAAATTTGGTACCTAAAGCATTTATATAAATATATAATTATCATTAGACACCAAATTAACTTTTATTGTTGAATTAAATGCAATGCATGACTCTCCTCTCCTACCTACATACTCATATCTACTACAGTTTACGTTTAAGGCGACGCATTGGAAATTTTGACGGCAGGATCGCAATTTTTCTAAGTGACTTCTAAACGTATGAAAATATATTTAATCTAATTCTTCATTCTATTGACTTTATTTTGACAGTTGCAATAATCGATTGGTTAACTTTTGTAACACGAAAAAAATATCAAAGAAACCTCTTTTAAAACAGAGATTTACATTTCTAGGAGTGTCGGGACCGATTTATATTTCTACATTTTCTGTATAGTTTTAATCTACACATAATTTTCAAAATGACGGTTGGATTTTTAAAATTAATTATAGTTTTTAAAATAAACGAAAATAACTACTTTTTCGCATTTTTCGTAAGCTAGCGCGCGCACTTTTGCATAGACCAAAAGGTCTATTTTGTTTATAGTTTATCAATGCGTCGCCTTAAAATAAAAATTACTTGTATCTAATGCATTACGTTTTAAATTCCGCGTAGTAACCTCACTTATCACGATCATCGTGTGATGCAGCGATCGCTTACTAAACTCTTCGATGCACTTAACGGCACTTCAAAATTGATGAAAATATAGATAAAATTGCTAATAAAAATATAATGTCATACAATAAAATGGTTTGCCTTCATTAAATTGATATCAGCTTTAAAAAAATTTAAGACACTATAAAATAATTATTGCCAATAAAAAAAATAAGCAATCATTTAAAATAATAGATTGTGCTATGTAAAATAACATTTTCTATAAACTAAATAAATAAACTTGACGAGCTGTCATCCTGACAATGTTAGCACATCCGGAGTGAATGGAGTTAGAGGAGTATTATTATTCCTTGATGGAGTTGGTGCAATTGGGCAATATCTTTTCCTAACTCCTGGAAATAACTAGGAAATACACCTATTCGTTTGTATAATATATATATATATTTCGTGGCTTTTTTCGTGGTTTTCCCAGATTAGATTAGATTACATGTATTGTACATGTATATATGTACAAATATTGTTTTTAAAAAAAACCTACGTCTGCTTCGAGATAGTATGTACCCACATACTATCTCTGTACCAAATTTCACCGTAATTGGTTCAACGGTTTAGCATTTCCCATTCAAAATTTAGGGGTAGATTCTCAGTCTGTTCCCAGATGTCAAACTATCTCTATGCCACATTATAATCAGTTCAGCGATTAAGCACTTCTCACATAAAGTTTCATCCCCCTTTTTACTTTGGGGGTAGATTTTCGATAAAAAAAGTCTATGGTCGCACCAAATTATCATTACCGAGGATTAGTATTTCTCATGCAAAGTTTTATCCTTCTTTTCATTTTCTTAGGGGTAGATTTTTTTAATAAAAACGTACGCTATGTCCATTTTTTCATGTCAATCTATCTTCATGTCAAGTTTCATCATAATCGGTTAAGCGGTTTAGCATTTCCCATACAAAACTTCATCCGCCTTTTCGCCCCTTTAGGGGTACAGTTTCGATAAAAAAAAGTAGTCTATCTTTTGCGCAATCACATGTTTTTACTACATACTAATTTTAGTAAAGATCGGTCAAGTCATTCTTCAGTTATAAAAGGACATAGAGACATACAGATCCTTGAGTACTTACAACGGGAGGCGATGTACGCGCTATTTCTCATATAAAACTTTCTAGCATTTTTTGCGGGAGAGGAGGTACTACCACAAGCAAATGAGAGCACTCAAATGAAATGATGAGTTGTGTCTTTACGCTTACGCACACAAACAGTCGAATTTTATTCGTGATCCATTAAAGTCTAAAATTCAATGCTACCACGAAATTTTTTTTTCTTTTGCAATTTCATTATAATTTTATTTGTAACACGTTAAGGTCTTTAATTAAATATTAGCTAAAAATAGTCTCGCTCGCGTTGATGTCATATCTTGTGTAATTCGGCAATTAAAAACTGTAAGGTACGAATTTAAGCCAATTCAAGCTTCATTAATCGTTATTGTATGACAAACATTACGATACGACTTTGTAGAATGATGAACAAGTTAGTGCAACGTGTTTGAATGAATCGAAATACGTTATGATGAGATCGGTAAATCGATTTAGTGAAACGATTCTGAAAAAATATATTAAAATGGAAAACTAGTAGTTAATACATAAATTATATTTACTTATGGAATATAATTCCATCTTTGGCTGGATTACATGTGATTGATTTTTCGTTGCACCTACTGACGGTATGAGACGACAATTTTGCGGAGTACTTGACGCAGTGAATTCGATTATAGAAATGGAAACAAATCGATTCAAAACTATTTTTTATTGTGCGGTAGCTTCTTTTAACACGCTATTATTAGCTTCACTGGTATGTTTGTTTTTGTTTGTAAGTAACGGAATCTTTGAACGAGATTTTCACCCACTTCAAAACGTCAGATTAAACTGAAACTTTGCACAATTATCTAGGATCGATGATAATACAATAAATTGATACCGAAATGAAAAATTTAAAAAAAAATAGTAAAAAATATTTAATTGAGTTAGTGGATTTTATATCACTATTAAACAAAATCTTAATAGATAAACATTACTTTTTAATTTGGTTTTACTTTTTTTAAACTATAAATTTTTTTTACTATATAGTACATTGACAAAGGGGAATGCCTGTGAATCGCGACTCCCGTTGTGGGTACTCAGTGAGACAGACAGACAGACAGACAGACAAAAATTTTAAAAATGGTGGAATAGAAGTCTGTGAGTCATAAAATAAACATCTATTACAAAATTTGACAGTAAACTTGTAATTACAGACAGACGCTAGAGATTTATATATATAGTAGTAAAGATATAATAATCACAGACGTTATCAAAATAAAACACAATGTATGCAAAGATATAGGTATACATTTATTTATGTACACATTCTAAACCTTTATTAATTTGTACACATTTATAAACATTTACATTTTAGTTTTAACCGACTTCAAAAAAAGAAGGAGGTTCTCAATTCGTCTGTATGGTTTTTTTTTTTATGAACCGATTTCAAACTTTCTTTTTACGTTTGGTAGGTAATACTTCAGAGGTGGTCCCATTTAAATTTCACCGATATTGGAACTTGGACTTCGAAGATACACTAGATAACACGACCTGGACCTTTATTTATATTGATGATTCTCTTGTATATCGTTGCGCTCCGGAATTAGAATGAAGTTAATTGCAGACCTGCCCTAGATATGTATTTAGGTCAAGATCAATCAAAAAGGAGAAATAAAAAAAATTATTAAAAAAAATTAAACCGCCTTCAAAAAAACACTGAAAAGTATAAAATAACTATCCTTTACTAATCAAAACTCAAGTACAATTAAAATAACTTTATAAATACGATATACATACGATATACATACCTATATAATTAAATTTGACTGTTATTGAAGTCGGTGCCAAATCAATGTGCAACAACAGAAAATCTATTAGTTTGATGGGCTTGACACCGACTTCAGTAACTGTCAAATTTAATTATATAGGTATGTGTATCGTATTTATAAAGTTATTTTAATTGTACTTGAGTTTTGATTAGTAAAGGATAGTTATTTTATACTTTTCAGTGTTTTTTTGAAGGCGATTTAATTTTTTTTAATAATTTTTTTTTTGTTTAACATTCTTTGATTTTTTTAAAATAATAAATATTTATTAGTAATTACATTTTTCACTCGCCTTGAAGTTTAGCTCCTCATATAAGGATGTAAAGACCGCATTTCCGGTTACATGTAACAACAAAGCGCATTTTGAACGACTGTTGCTTATTCTCGATCTGACGAAATAAAATACAGTGAAACCTGGTTAACTGGGATCCCAAGGTGCCTAGAACTTTTTATCATTTATAGACGCTTTTCATTTACTCAGTTTCTCAAATAGGCATGTTAACCTGACAGTTGTCTTATTTATAGAGGGTCTCACTATGATAAGAAAAGCAAGTATGGAAGAAATTAGACTGTTTGTGAACAAGCGTGTCATAACTTGTCTAAACCTGATAAATTGTCTCACTTATACAGGTTATTGAGCTACGAAGTCAATTATAGAGGTAAACATCGATAACATCTATGAAATCTAATCTCAGTTAACAAAGTTTGAAAATTCCCAGTAACAGAGGTATTTCAATGGAAAAATGTCGGGACCTCATTGTATTATCAATAACAGAGGTTTCTCACATATCCCGGGCCCACTTAGCCAGGCTTCGCTGTAGTTAAATGTTTTTATCCAATCTCTCCGGTTGTCCGACTTGGTACTCGCAATCTCGACATGTTACCCACAATCGCCAATGGCGGTGGTTGTTGACGATTTGCATTATTTCTCCCTTTTCACTCTTATTAAATTATAATAATAATAATAATAATACTCCAGACAATTACACAGATTGTGTGACCCCAAACTAAGCAGTAAGCTTGTACTTTGCGTACCACACAACGAACTCTGGGGGAGTTCCCAGTAACACCCAGACTCCAAGCCAATTTAGAAAAGTTCATTTCCTAAATTGACCTGACCGGGGATCGAACTCGGAACCGTAGAATGGAAAGCAAATGAATATGCCACTGCACCAACGGGCCACTCATTCTTCCTGACATGTATTTATTTTAGCATCTGTTTAAGGAATTGCAATAATATGTACGAATACTTCACTCTACATCTAAAGATTGTGTAATGTTTAGTATCTACTGTAAATAAAATAAACACTCGCATACCTATGCGAAAATGTATGAGGAGGGTGATGAAATTTGAGGAAGCGAAAGAAGTATGTAAGAATCGCGGAGCTTGGCGCCCCGTCCTCTCTGACTACTCCGTTAGGTTTACAGCGTGAAGATATGTATCTATGTATTATTTATAATTTTAATGATTCTTTTCTATATCATCTGCTCCAGAATTGGAAAACAAATTAGTTGTAGAACTACCATAGACCAAAGTAGACTCAAAAGGGAGAAATGAAGAACTTTAAAAAAAATATTTTAATGACAAAAAAAAAATAGTGAAACATATAAAATAACTACCTTTACTAATCAAAACGTTACTTCAGTAACTGTCAAATTTAATTATGCAGGTATTTACATCATATTTACATAGTTTATTTGAGTTTTGATTAGTAAAGCATAGTTATTTTGTACCTTTCAGTGCCTTTTTGAAGTCGACTTCATTTTTTAGAGCACTTGTTATCTTAGTTCTAAAAGAAAAATTTAAAACGGCCACGCCGATTTTCATGTAGATATGTACCAACACATTTTGGGGCGACAAAAAGGAACCATATAATATTCACAAATTTGTATGTTAATATATTTCTGACTATTATTAATTTATACTTTTTCTTTTTTATTGTATTGTTGTTAATTTAGCTTAATATTGTCGTGTTGTTTGTGTTTTGCCGACGACGGCCGTTTGTTGTGCCTGTTGTGTGAAATATTGACTTCTTTTTTTTATATATATTATGTATTATCAGCGCTTTTGTTGTAAAGTGGTACATCCATATATATATAATATAAAGCGCCTAAATCAGCTATGAAATAATACCTAACCAAATAAACTAAAATAAATATTCTTAATATTGGTTTATATTAAGCTTTTTTAACATTTGCACGTCCTTTACTTATTTTGCTTGTTTACTTATCTATTGAACAAATTCCGCAAATTTTCCTAAGCATTACATTATTGCTCAACTGATAGTGAAATTTCAACGCATTTTGTATTTGGTACACGTGTGTTACGTAATTTCATAGTTCCCTGTTGTTATGTTCATATGAAGGTTGTTCCAAACAGAAGAATATCAACGCTATACTATGTCAAAATCACGCATCTAGCAACCTGACACACTACTCTTGGGTCTACTCTTGTTTAAGAACTTGAAGGATCGAAAGAACATCAAAATATTCTGTAATCATAGATTTATATATTTTTGCTTGGTCATTCGAGACTCGAGCAGCTACCAAGGATGGTATTTGGTAGACTATCCTACAGCCTAGTAAGGTAGTTATCTCAAAATATGTAAATACCAAAAATATATACGACTATAATTACAATGGTAATCTCAGCTATGGAATTACCTGAGGATGCTTCGTCGAGAAGTGAAACATATGTTCATCAATAAATTTTGAAATATTAGGAGAAGATAGAAAATTTTTATAAAAAAATTAAACCGACTTCAAAAAAGAACACTGAAAAGTATGAAATAACTATCCTTTAATAATCAAAACTTAAGTATAAAAATAACTTAAATTAAATTTTTAAATACGATACACATACTTATATAATTAAATTTTACAGTTACTGAAGTCGGTGCCAATCCCACCAAACTAATAGACTTTCTGCTGTTGCACATTGATTTGGCACCGACTTCAGTAACTGTCAAATTTAATTATATGTAATTATGTGTATCGTATTTATAGTTATTTTTGTACTTAAGTTTTGATTATTAAAGGATAGTTATTTCATACTTTTCAGTGTTCTTTTTTGAAGTCGGTTAATTTTTTTATAAAAAAAAAATTATTTCTCCTATTTGAGTGACCTTGGCCTAAATAAATAACTAGGGCAGGTCTACCATTAGTTCATTTTCTAATTCTGGAGCGCAATGTATAACTTCCATTCTATCGCACAGCACAAACCGTGGGCTTTCACAATAAAAGATGCGAACAGCGATGGGATATTATTGGCCATTATGGCCATTATCAATATCGTTAATATCATATCATATCAATAAGTTATAAAAGAACAGTGTAAAGGTTGCATCATAATGGCACACTAGCAGTATTCTTACAATCCGAAGACGACAGCCTGGCTGATTTCGCCGTATTCTCTGTTCGCCACAAAACTGACTCTACTGACTGAATTTATTATATCACAGGCAATTTATATCTTCTCCCTACTACCATTATACCATGTCGGGACAACGATAGTTAACAAACGACATACAAGAGAATTATCAATATAAATGAATAAAGGTTATAACCAGGTCGCGTTATTTGATGTATCTTCGAAACCAAAGCTTCAATAACAGTGAAATTTCAATGGGACCAATCTGAAAGTGTATCCTTTCAAACAAAAAAAGAATTTTCCAAATCAATTTATAAAGGACGGAGTTATGGGGTAACAAACATAAAAAAAAACATGCAACCAAATTGAGAACCTCCTCCTTTTTTGGAAGTCGGTTGAAAAGACACAGAGCAATTCGTGCTCTTGCGACTCGGCTATTAGAAATAGCTACCTAATCTACAAAGTTGTGACAAAGTTAACGTGCAAACGACAGTATTCTCTCTAACATTTATTACGTAGGTAATTCGAAATTTAATAATGGCAAGCGATCAGTTGGAGAAATGTTAACGCACCACAGAATACTAATATACGAGCATATAGACCGGCATGCTTATTACTAACCTAACTTGCAGACAGTATGCGACAGCCAAATATCGCGCGATATTTGCTGTCAAAGCGAAAATTTTTGTAATATAATTTGTGTAGTGGCGCTAAATCTACCGCGAAAAATGCATTTTATGCATTGTTATGGCGCAATAGACACGCCATCGTCGTACATGATATCAATTTTTTATTGCAATTAGTCACCGGTCGCGTAGTGATCGCGTAGTCGTCGCTGTCTGCAAGTTAGGTAATAACACCGCAGACGCCGTAGTCTGACAGACTCCCAGTCCCAGCGCCTACCCAGACGTGACGTTCCGTTAGCGCGCATCCCTTCCGACCCGGAAGGCGCCCTTTGCCTTAATATAGTGAAATTAGTGCCTCTTATTATTTCTAGTCATGGACTTCCGAAAAGTAACACCTAAGTCTAAATATTATACTCAGAATATTCGGTTAAAGTTTCAGACAAGACTGAATTGGATCTTTTATACAAGAGTGAATAGGATCTTTTAGACAAGAGTAAATAGGATCTTTCAGACAAGAGTGAATAAGATATTTTAGACAAAAGTGAATAGAATCTTTCCGACAAGAGTGAATAGGATCTTTTAGACAAATGTGATTAACGTTAAATTCGCCATTAGTTTTCATCATGCAGGACTGAGGTCAAACGTACCTACGCCCCGAAAAAAGGTTAAAAAAAAATACTCGTTGAAAGCATGTTGACACGAATTATATCAGGGTTCAGTAGCAAATACAAACAAGTGGTAGTTCGAATAAAAGAAATCAATAATAGGGTCCGAGAAATTCGTTAATTTTGTTTTTCATATCTGGATTTGGATTATCAAAATCAGGCAGAGACACATGATGAAACTATAATATATAAAGGTTCCATACATATTTGCTACTGAACAAAAAACACTATTTTCGCAATTTCTATAACACTTCTATTCATCCAATCTAACCTAAGTCCCTTGAGAAAGTCACTGTCTAACGTTAATTATAATTTGACCATAAGCACAGTATAAAAATAACAGTAGGATGTCTTCAAAGAAAGTCACCGTATGCGGTTTGTATGTGTGCGTGCTAATACGCACGTGCCGTGGCACGCACACAACGCCAATATTTTAGGAGAATCTGAGCAATATAATGTACTCTGTGAATATGAGTAATTAATGATTATTGTAGCGCCAGTCGAGGTCGCCACGCGACGCAAACACGCGACCGCACGTTTATTACGTAACTTGCAGACAGCATGCGACAGCCAATATCGCGCGATATCTGCTGTCAAAACGAGAGTTTACGTCATGTATATATATATATATATAGTGGCACTAAATCTACAGCAAAAAGAGCATTTTACGGTCATAGAATAATAGATACGCAATCTTCATACATGATACTAATTTTTTATTACAATTAATCACCGGTCGCGGAGTGATCGCGTGGCTGTCGCTGTCTATGTCTAAATCGTATAAACCAGCCATTCCCAAAGTGGGCGATAACGCCCCCTTGTGGGCGCTGCAGGTCTAAAGGGGGGCGGTAAGAGACCCAGAAAAACAATGGGGGCGTTGTGTAGAGGCCTGGGGGGTGATTTGTAATTTCATTTAGCTAGGAGGCATCTTAGACAACGACTGCATGAGCTCTCGACTCAGTAGACAAAATAAGTTTGGGAATATAATGTCGTTATATGCCTAAATAATCTTAGTTATTCGAATGCAGAGTTATCATTCTTCAACATAACTACAAGAAATTAAATTTAAATAAGACGACAAATTTATCCGCGCGCATTGTTTTTTATTATCATGTACTAAATGTATAACTAAACGAGATGCTGTCTTCATCTCACACCGAACGCAACAACCCCACGTATCCGGCCGAGAGTAACCAATACCGTTACGCACGAGGCGGAAGTCGGCCATCTTGTCTAAATGTTCTTTGCCATAAGTCTTTGATTTTCGACAGTTAATATTAAATCCCAATGCAGTAATTAATCAAGATATTTATTCTAGATTAACGAGTGCAAACGAATTACCAACGGCCTGATTTACACATTACGTTCATAGCATTATTTTATAGTATAAAGTTTAAGATTTTTTTGTGGTTATAGACTTTATAGCAGTAACCAAGATTAAGATCAGGTATTCCTATTCCCAGGTAATGAACGAGTTGAGAGAGTGAGGCAGCGGTGAAGAAATAGGGTTGAGATCTATAAATAAAAAATGTGAGTCTTTACATGTGGACGACGAAGTATTTTTATTAACTTAAAGAACGCTTAAAAAAGGAGAACTTCGAAACAAAACTTTTTTCGGCTGTTAGTCACAATATTATGAAATTATTTCTTAAATATAGTGTTGCTGGTCGTAGCACAGCACTCTAATATTACATTGCTTTTCTGTTATATACACGAAGCTTTGAAATATTCACAAGTAACACTAATATTATCCAATATTATACAACATAAAAAAAGAAATGCTTAGATGGTTCGGGCACTTAGAAAGAATGAGTGATAAAAGATTGACGAAAAAAATATACAGAGCGAAAGTGAGAGGTAAAAGAAGCCAAGGAAGACCAAGGCTAACTTATGAAGATCAAACAGCTAGAGCGTTAGCAGACAGAAATGTCAAAAGCACTCGCATACCTAGGCGAAAATGATGAGATTTGAGGAAGCGAAAGAGGTATGTAAGGATCGCGACGCTTGGCGCTCCGTCCTATACAGCGTGATACATGTGAGCGGGATACAGCGTGAGGATATGTATGTATGTATGTGTTATACAGCATTGAAAAAATTTAGGTTATTTGTCAAGCTTTTCGTTTTCAATTTGTAATGTTACCTAAAGGTTGTCTAGTTCCTAGATCAAACTAGTATCATAAATCAGTTCCCTCTAATAATATGTGAGCGATACAATTCATTCGAAATGTATGACAGAATAATGATCATAAACATAGCATGTTAGCGTAATATACTAACTTTACGATAGTAACAGAAGTAGGTTCCGATGTGCAAACAATAATAATCTCCTATTCCTTATTTTTAATTGTTTTTAAAATTCAAATTTCTACGCTTATCATGACGTTTATTATCCTTTTAATACTGTATGGTTTCTGTTGAAGCATGAACACACAAAAATTCTCAAAATGTTTGTTTTACTAATTTATATTTATCTAATAAAATCGTAGACTTTTCTCGTTTGTGAGCGCATCACGCAAATACCACTTATTGAATTCAAAATCTGAAAAATATGAACCTTGTTAATGAGTAACATAGTGTTTATTTTATCAAAATGGAACCACTGAATCAACTGATAAAAAAAAAATTTCTTACAAACCTATTTATGTAAGTTGCAACAAGTCGCCGGGAAGAAGTGCTTCTCACCATATTGTAATAATGTGTATTGTACAATGAAAATGTAGTATGTGCAACGAAAATATATTTGGAAATAAAACTGCGACGGTGTTATGTTTTGTTTGAAATAAAATAAATAAAAAATATCTATCCTATCTTATATCCATACCAATGTTATAAACGCATAAGTCTGTCTGTCTGCTGCGTTTTCACGGCTAAACAGCCGAACAGATTTTTATGACATTTTGACGTCACTTACGTCATCATAAACCTAATATAGCGAATTCTCTATGATAGAAAGTCACTTCTTTGTTCAACACCAACAATATGGGTATCGAAAGAAATGAAATGCGCAAGAGAAGGTATTCTGTATATGTGACGTCATCATAAATCCAATATAGGAACAGGATTCATAGGAAGTAACTTTTTGTTTAAGACCTCCTGCAGTATGGGTATCGAATGTAATGGAATAAACAGGAGAAGGTTTCTACAAATTATGTGACGTGCGGCATTGCAAAACATGCTGGGTACTTGGCGAAAATAATTTTTTTGAATAAAGTGATAATGGGTGATATTTTCGAGATTTCTCTGGGAGTCCGAAATCCGAGATGGAACGAAATCATTTTAGAGATTTCTCGGAATACTAAAAAATGACGTCGACTTTCGAAAGTGGACATGACTTTTTTCCATAAATTGATATGATATAAATGATAAAAATATATTGATTTTGAAATCCAAGATGGAGGACATTATTTTTTTAGTTAAATGATATGGATGTCATTTTTGGAGTTGCTCCTGTTGTAGATTATTAAAACAACATCCAATTTTAAATCTAAAACGTACATTAAAATATAAATTGTATACTATATGTATTAAATCCATACTATCCATACTTTCATACTAATAAGTATTCCTCATGCAAAAATATGTCTGTCTGTCTGTTACATGTAGATATACGGCTAAATCGCCAGACCGATTTTGATGGTATTTAGCACGGAGATTGTTCGAAACCTACGACGACCGTAGGCTGCCTTTTTCCATCAAAAACCTATCCCTAACGGAATGGAAAAGGGGGTAAAACTTTGTATGGGAAATGCTAAACCGGTGAAGCGATTACGATATTTAGGACAGTGATAGACTTTTTAAAGAAAAGGACAAAGATTACTTTTTCTTTTTCATTAAAAAGTCTACCCCTAAGGCGGTGAAAAGGAAACATTAACACTGAAAAGTCACGAAATAATTTTCCACACGGAAGAAGTCGCGAGTAAAGCTAGTAACTAATAAGTATGACAACTGAGTCAATCATTTGCAAACTAGCCCATCTCTGTAATAATAATTATTTTATTTGTATGAATATAAGTATAACATGAACGTTGATATTAAACACAAAGTATAGAGCTCTTCGTATTTTGCTAACAACATAACATGCAAATATTTAATTAATAATAAATTTAAAAAATGTCAAACACAAAAATTATTATCGAACGTAATGCATATGAAAGTCATAATGATATAAGGTCATCCGGCGCTATTATAATCTAAAAATAACAAGTCTTTACGAAAGGCAAAAAAAAACTTAGGTTTTTATTTTATCTAAATAGTTATATGGTTATTTGTAATGTTTAATATCGTTTCCTCCAAGTGTAAAACAATCCAAACGGGCTTTTGTTTAAAAAAATATTAATTGAAAAGCACTGCAAGAATGCACTAATTACAATTACCCCGAAACAGAGGTTATTGTAACCATTTAAAATGGCAGCCGAATTTGAATAGATTTTCTGAAAGGAACCCAAAATGTAGTCTATAAACGATAAATACGACTTATTTTATATCTTGTTACTTCAAGAAATGGGTTGAAAACAGAATATCAAAGATGAAAATCTTATTCGGGGTATTCGTAGTTATTCTGGATTAATTTAGTGACGTAAAATAGACTATCAACTAATTATCGATAAAAAATAAAACTAAAAATAATTATGTTGAATATTTAATATTAGCTAGCCGTAATACGCGGTACTTCCATACAAACTTACGTACCCTATTTAACTTTTCAGGGAATGAATTTTCTAAAGCTCTTTCTTTACGCTTATCTACGTTATAAAAAGAACTACAATACTGTGTAAAAATTTCAGTTTCAGTCACACAAGTTTAGACTGTGCCTTGTCTTTCAGTCAGTTTATGAGTTTTAATGTGTTTTTAATTTTGATTACATTTACTATATTATGGCATATTTTGAAGCAAAAAGTACTCATCTATCATATTTATGTTATTTACTAATGACGAAATTAATAAGTACTTATTAATTCGTTATTGGTAAGTCTTTAACATTTTGGTTAACTTTACGCAGACACAAACAGTATAAAAAACCCAATAACCATTTATAACAGACTGTATATAACTAAAATAAAGGAAGAGAACAAAACGTTGAAGTAGAAAATAAATAAGCTAAGTTTCTTGGTTAAATTTTTTAATTACAAGTTGTAAAATGAATAAGCTTTCGAGATTCATTGTTTCATCGCAATTTAATTTACACTTAGAAATAGTAATAAGGCATACATACATACATACATATCTTCACGCTGTATCCCTAATGCGGTAGTAACAAGTACATACTTATCTATAAGTATTGCCTAAAAATCTAAATAACTGTAAACATCATCTTTCATACACACGAATTCAGTTTCGTAATTTATAAAATATCTACTCTCTTCACAATTATATTACTGTCTACGATATCTAATTATTCTACTTTTTTTTCTAAATCCTGTGTTGCCATTTCTACAAATATTCGTGTAGTAAGATGTTCTGTATTTCTCCCCTTTTGACTTCTCTACTACAACTCAAACTTAGTAATATACATTTTTTGAAACATATAATTGATAGGCAAGTTGTTATTTATCGAGTAAACATTTCGCATCACTAGTGATTCCCGACTTCATAGTAAATATCAAGGCCTATTGTGACTATCGATAGTAGTTACTTTAACCCCTACCTATAAATATTATGGCAAATGTAGCTATACTTTTATTTCTGTAAATTGTGACTAAAATGGTAACTGTGAAATTTGTGAGTTAATTTCAAGGTAGGTAGAAGCCCATACGGTGCATTTTCTTGTACGTTAAACATTTTATGTAGAATATTTTATCCAAATGTAATTTTTATTAGAAAAATGATTTTGAAAAATGCAACGACATGCGTTTGTTCTACCAAATAACTGATATTTTCGAAAAAATGTCAGCGTCGCGTCGGTAGAACAGTGACGGTGGCGCTGTCATAGTGTATGACTCTAGGTCTAGGATCAAGAAACATAATGTAAATTATGTTTATTGATCCTAGATAATTAATCGTAAAAAATTGGTGCTCTTATCACCGTATTAAATGAATTTTCATTTGATTCTATCTCATTTAGCGTAACCACGAGTAAAACAGGTAGCTATAGTCATCTACAGTAAGTATGGCATCCTCGCAGTGTCGGTGTAATTTGTGTCAGCTTGTGACGGGCCAAGTGGTCAAAATATTGCAGTGCTGAAATAATTATTTGCGAAATACTCGTAAAGCTACTTATATTTACAAAAATAAAAATATGCCATGTTCAGCCGTGTATTGTTCATCGAGAACAACGATTCAAGGAGTGAAAACCCAGAATTATCATTTCATACGTAAGTCATTGTACTCGTAGTAATCCTCTCTAAAAATAATCGAAAAATATTTTGTAACAAGATAAGAGATTAATATTAAAGACAACATGTTTCATGTCAAAGAATTAAAAGTTATAAAAATAAATTTATGCTAATAAAGTAATAATTCATGTTATTTAATTCATTATTTTGGCATCATTTCCAGTTACGTTTTCTATATCTCAAATTAGATGTATCGATATTCATGATTTTTAATCGTTAATTTTCTTTTTACGTTTCCTAAATGTCCTGAAACTAGAAATCAATAGATCAAACTATAAAGCGGAAAAAATGGGAACCAATAAAATATTCTAGGCTTCATTCTAAACATTTAAAAAAATCTAGTTTTGTTACTGGACTATCAGTAAAGCGACTAAAAATTGATGCAGTATCCGACTATTTTCGAAGGATACCCAAAGTACTTTCAATCGGTGCATATATTATTCATCTACTCGTAATCCCAATTACCAATTATATATACCAGTAACTGGCCCGTTGGTGCGGTGGCAGAGCATCTGTTTTCAAAACTAAGGTCCCGGGTTCTATTCCCGGTGGGATCAATTTAGGAAAAGAACTTTTCTAAATTAAAAACTAAAACACATGACTAATTCGACCTCCGTGACGCAATGGCTAAGCGCGTTGGAAAGTAAACGGGGGTTGCGGGTTCGATTCCCGCCCCGAGTCTGGGTGTTTATGTATAATATGTATTTATTTACAAAAGAAAAGTATATAAGTAGTATATCAGTTGTCTAGTATCCATAACACAAGCGCTGTGCTGCTTACTTTGGGACTAGATGGCGCTGTGTGAAATGTCAGAGGAAATTGTATTATTATTATTATTCTGGTTGACAGCCCGAAAATGTCACATCACCACGCCTGCAGATTCGTGGGGAAAAGTAAGTAGATATGTAACACTTTTGTCCTATTTCCGCAGGTGGCAAAAAGAAAAAATCGTCTGCGCGCGGTGAAAATAACATAGTAATTACCACTAGGACAAAGAAAACGGTGCAAAAGCATGATGGTCATAGAAGACATTTTTACTGCTCCCAGGCAAAGAGTGAAACTTTTAACAGCGTTAGCTAAATCACGGGCGGTAGCATTAAAACATCTGAGAACTATTAAAGTGTTAAGAGAAAGCGAAATGTATGTTTCATTTGTAAATTAAGTGAAAAAGTTCTACGGAAATCTTTGTTAGGTATCCATCACAGCAAAATTAGTAACAAAGATGTACATAAAATGAGCCGAGATGTGACATTACAAAATATGCAAACATCAAATTATGGAAATATTTTTTAATATTTGAATGAGTACCAATTATTAGGTATTAAAACACGTAATGTCAATACGGGACGAGCCGTACAAAGCGCAGACAAGTTCCATAAACTCACAGTCGTGTTTAAGACTCCTTATTATATTTACGTTAGAGGCATAAATAACTATGTATAAAATTATCGTATATTTAGTGCGCCAAAAATGTTAGGAGTCAATTTTTATTGTTTTTTCAATTTACGTTTCGTAAATTTGTTAATAAATTGTTTATTGTGTTTGTTATTTTCATTCTGTTAGTCGGAAATATTGCGACAAAATGAGGTTGTTAGAAAATACTAAATGAAATCTAAAATTAAAATTGAAAGTAAAATATTTATAAATTTTACTAAAGATAATAAAATAAAATAATGTCTCCTTTATAGTTATCTACTTAAAAGCTTCTTATTATTCTTAATATTTGTAAATAATATATCCTACTGAGCATCAGTACATAACAAAGATTTACCCTCTTTTTATAATCAATTTACGAGTTACAGTTAGCTACTTGTCGATATTACAGTTAGCTACTTGTCGATAGCTCAAGAATTGTATCGATAAGATTTTGTATTGTAGTACTGTGACCCGTCCCTAGTCACGCACTTGAGTACAAGTCTGACCTCACGTCAACGAAAAAACGGAAATGCTTTTAAAGTAACGACTCTGTCCAGTATATTTCTGGTCCTAGGTATAACTACACAACACAATAGTTCTTGAATTATTTCATAGATAGCTCGAATCGTAAATATCTAAATTAAACCTCATAGAAACAACTGTTAAATATGAAATGTAACGGAAGCACTGATCACTATGAACACGTTATCAATTCTTCATCACAACTATTATGCACTTGACTATTCGATGGCTTCTCAACAACTGACTCCTTACAAGAACAAAATCAGGCTTTTACTCGTATGTAGCCCCATTACACGCTGGAAATTCATTCTACCCTCGTTCATGTTACTAAAATGTTACAAAATATCACACGTGGGTACTATATGTGATTAAAGTTAATGCGGAACTAACACAACATACACTATAACCCCGAGGCCACCATAGCTCTAGGTAACGATACAAATAAATCATAAAATGCCAAATAAATGTATAAAATGTCAAACAAAAAAATTAATTATCGAATGTCATGCGTCATCAAAATCGTAATGATATACATGAACAAATTACAAGCCAGACAAAAAAATTGCGTGACGAAAATTGGTTTTGTTTGATAAATAATAACATAACTTACTCAATATTACTGTTAATAAATTCATTCATAGATATGCTGTATTCCTAACGCGCAAATTCATGAATATTATCATAATATTTTTCTTTTAGCAATAGAAAGATAATTTTTTTAAACAGTGGCAGTCTCTCATATTTATAATATGCCAACAATTTATTATATAGGTACTAGGGATCGCCTCGGCTTCGCACGAGTAGAATTTTTTTTAGAAATACAGGCATGTTAGTCGCTGATAATGTAGCTTTCTACAGGTGAAAGAATTTTTGAAATCGGTTGAGCAGTTTTTGAATTTATCCATTACATACAAACAAACGAAGTTTACCTATTTATATGATAATATTAGGATAGATAGTGATAATAATTGCCATACAATTAGAGTTTCTGGCTAAACTTCAAATTTTTATTTCATACTTGATGCTATTATACCTTAGCACTAAACAAAAAAAAACAAAACTTACTTTACCTATTCAGCTGTCACCACAAAATCCTTATTAGTCAATAATATTATAATTGAATTTATTTAAAACGGGCAAAAAAACGAATACACAATAAACGCAACGAATATAAACGAAAGAAACGAATACGTCCGTTTTTAGATATAGAGCAGACCTGTATCTGCGTCATATGCAAGATCATATGCTATCTTCATATATGTTAGCGTTTGTTTTATCGCTATAAATTGAACTGACATAATATGTTTCATTGGTTTCATTTGATTATTCGGTCTCCCAAACGAATGGCGGGTTCACATATGTATTTAGTTTATGCATATAAAACTCACTGAATTCCGCGTGCTTCGCAACATTGAAAAAACCTTCTGTTAGTTTTACCTAAGTATAATCGTGGATAGAGGTCTATACTTCAATATTTTTATTTTATTATAT
Source organism: Zeuzera pyrina (assembly GCA_907165235.1). Classification (NCBI taxonomy): domain Eukaryota; kingdom Metazoa; phylum Arthropoda; class Insecta; order Lepidoptera; family Cossidae; genus Zeuzera; species Zeuzera pyrina. Next base: position 23,939,526 of record OU015628.1, read on the forward strand.
TAGGTATTTACCTATGAAGTTGCCGTTTAGTATGCAAAAAGTTAAAGTATTTTTTTTATGTTTTTTTATTTGTACTAATCAAATTATGCACCCATGCTATCGATGCATTTCTGCCAGTGCAGTGGTAATTTTTCAATGCTCTTCTTGAAGAAGTCAGGTGTACGGGAGGCAACAAACTCTTCAAATGCATTTTTTGCTGCCTCTCGGGTATAAAGCTTTCTTCATGCCAAGAAGTTGTCCAAATTTTGGAAAAAGTAGAAGTTTGTCGGCGCAAGGTTTGTTGAGTACTGTGGATGACGCAAAACTTCCAACTCTAGCTCTTGTAGCTTAGAGATCGTCTGTTGCACCGTGTGAGGTCGAGCTTTATCGTGCAGGAGCAGCGGGGACGAGCAATTAACCAAGGCTGGCCGGAGATTTGCGAGCTTCTCCATCATTGTGTCCAGTTCCTCACAGTGCACATCCGCGGTAATGCTGCTGCCACTTGGTAAGAAGCTGTGATGAATTACACCGGCCCTAGACCACCAAACAGTAACCATCACTTTTCTAGGGGTAAGTTTTTGTTTGGAGTATTGCCTAGGTGCTGAACCAGGGTCTAACCAACATGACGACCGCTTACGATTGTCAAAAAGAATCAATTTTTCATCGCAAGGGACAATGCGGTTCAAAATCCCTTCGTTTCTATGTCTATTAAGCAACGCAAGGCATACTTCAACGCGTTCGTCGCGCTGGTGATCGTTCATTTCATGCGGCACCCACTTATCAAGCTTTTTTACCTTGCCAATTTGGCGCAAATGGAACAATATTGTTTTGATGCTGACATCGAAAGCTGCTGCTAACTTAGCGTGGATTGAGTATCGTCAGCTTCCACTATCGCCTTTAATTCGTCGTTGTCGACTTTAGTTTTCGGGCGAACACGGGGTTCATTTTTCAGATCAAAATGTCTATGTCGGAAGCGTTCAAACCAATAACGGGTCGTGCGTTCGTTTGTAGTGTTCACTCCGTACACGTCGTTAATGTTGCGAGCCGTATGTGCCGCATTGCTACCGCGACGGAACTCGTATTCCGTAATTACTCGTATTTTTATAGTGCCCATACTGATGAAAAAGATACACCTGAAAACAAAACACTAATCAATAAACAAATGACTGAATTTGAAAATAAAATTCCATATTTTTAAAATAAAATTCATTTGATTTTAGAACTTATTGCCAGCCATACACAAATTACATTTCAAATGGCCAGTATTATAGAACGGTAACTTCATAGGTAATACCTATTATTATACAAATTAAAAACTGACTCTGTATACCTACCTATATTTCAAAAAACTTTTTGATCTACTCTGAATTTATACTCATACATAAGTCTCAAATAAGTAATGTATTATTTTTCCTTTCTTTGAGTGTTGGAAATATACTGAAAAACTCCAAAATAGATTTCATTGGGGTTTTAGTTTTATAAATAGGCTAGGGTAGACAAGAACACAAATTAAAAAGTAGTCGTGCTTATGATACATCCTCAGACAGACATCTTTTATAACAGTGGGCAGTATCATGATATTTGAAAATAAAAAATCGATTACAATGGAACATTAACTGAGAAATAAATATTAAACAAAATTATGACCCGCCATTGCCGTCGATCGCTTAAGGAGACGCATTGGAAATCTTGATGGCAGAGCTCTCAATTTTTGTAAATGACTACAAAACGTATGAAAATGATATTTGGTAACGTAATTCTTCATTTCATTGGCTTTATTTTGCAAGTTGCGATACACGATTGGTTTACTTTTCATGCATGTAATTTGCATGTAATGCAAAAAAGTTATAAAAAACAACTTTTTAAAACAGAGATTTACATTTGTCCAAGTAATGGGACCGATTTATGTTTTTAAATTTTGCTGTATAGTTTAATCTAAACATATTCTTCAAAATGACAGTTGGATTTTTCAAAAATAATTGTAGTTTTAAAAACAAACGAAAATAACTACTTTTTCGTATTTTTCGTAAGCCAGCGCGAGCACTTTTGCATAGACCAGGTCTATTTTGATTTGGGGCCGAGTGGTGTGGGTGACCCGCCACAGGGGGTGGACCAATAGGCGCTTATAGCTCCCATTAAGTGGAGCCTTAGCCTGCCACCCCAAGACCGCAGTGCGTAGACTTCATGTCTACATCCTTCTCGAGGTGACCCTGTTTCTACTGAACACTGCGGATCTAGACTGGAGAGTCGATAAACACTCCTGAGGGTGGTGCTTCGGCGGCGCCCTCAGTACCGGGTCGGGGCCGATGAGGCTGCGTGCCGAAAGGGCCCGGCCCGGACCGGGGGGAAATCGTCCTTTCAGAGGACGAAAAGGGGATCGATGTCGTCACCTTACCCCTCTGCTTTCAGAGGGGAACGGTTGTCGCGTGCGTTTGCGCATGGTTGTGTTTTTGCGTTCTCTGCGGAGGACGCAAAGTCAAGGTGGAACGCGCTCGGCGGCACTAACCCTGTCGCCGGGTGGCGTATGGAGGGTGGACCTGCACCAGCTGCCCTCCCCGGATCCCGCGCAGTCATATCAACGACCCCCGTGTCGGTGCTAAGGGGGTACGTCGTGGCTGCGCGGACCGACGACGGGCTTGCCTTCATTGGCCGGCCCAAGAGAAGGATAACTTGAAACAAACCCGTGAGCGAACACGTAAAAACCTGTGGGTACCTGGGGACCCCCACAGTATTTACCGTAGCCCTCGAAATGAGCGTCACCCGGGGGTGGTCATCTAGTTCGTCTCGTAACTCATGTCCCCTAGTGGGACGATTATGAAATGGCTAAACCTATAAAAAATAAAGACGTAGAGAAGGAGGTGAATGAGGAGGAGAAGGAATCAGTGGTGGAGTTCATGTCGGACTCTCGCAGTACGAGTGTGGAGAGTTTGGTTCCCGAGTCAAGGACACCCAGAGCGGGAATGAAGCGCACCAAAGCGTGGGAGTATATGGTGAATGTATCATCGGATAAGAATTCCATTAGAGGGATAATGGCAACGCGCCCTTGGTTCCTGGACCTGCAAGAGGATCGAGCCAAAAGAAAGGAAAAGCAGGCCAAGAATCTGGCGAAGAGAGGCAGGGGCCGGCCGCCCACTACTGGCCAGTACGTTGGCCTGGCGAAGGCTAAACAGGCCCTCTTAGACGTTGAGAGGCAAGAGATGGAGCTGCGCGCCGAGCAGGAGATGGCGCAAATGTCTCAGGAGCTCGCGCGCGCCAGGGCAACATGCTCCAAGCAGCCGCCGTCGACTGACGGAGCAGAGGAAGGTCGGGCCGATTCTGCCGCGGACCTTCAGACGGCGTTGACGAGGGACTTGGCCGCCATCGAAAAGGTGGCCAAGACCTCTAAGAATTTGAAAGGGCCTTACATAAAGGCCCTCAACGAGGCCGTCGCCTCCATAAAGGCGATATTTGAGGATCTCAGCTCTCGATCCTCAACTGAGGAGACCAGGCGCTTGCAGGAGGAAAACAAGCGCCTGCGTACTGAAATGGAGGAGCTCCGCTCTCAAATAGTGGAGCTAAAGGAAGAGATGGTGCGGTTCATGTACCGCCCCGGACCGTCTGCGCCAGCGACGCCAGGGTGTGACCCCAACTAAGCAGTAAGCTTGTACTATGGGTACCACACAACGAATTCTGGGGGAGTTCCCAGTAACACCCAGACTCCAAGCCAATTTAGAAAAGTTTGTTTCCTAAATTGACCTAACCGGGGATCGAACCAGGGAGCCTAATTTGGAATGCAGATGCATATGCCACTGCGCCAACGGGCCAGTCATTATAATCACACATGTAATCTAACCTAATCCGGGAAAGCCACGAAAAAATTTTCCGCGCAGACGAAGTCGCGGATACAGCTAGTACAATATAAATTTTAATGTCTAAATAAGTTTCGGTATCGGTTTTGGCTGAAACTGAGACCGAGATCAATGATTCAGTTTCGGTTTTGGTTGTAAATCCTTTTTAAGTCTGACACTGATTTTCGTTTTTTCTTTTAACGTACAGTTCCTCGACAATGAAGTTTTCTGTTGTCTAAGGTTTAAAAAACTTCGTTCGTTCATTCATTCATTCATATCTTCATACCGTATGACTAACGGGGTAGTCGGAGAGGACGGAGCGCAAATCGTCGCGGTCATTACATACTTCTTTCGCTTCCTCAAATCTCATCATTCTCCTCACACATTTTCGCCTATATAGGTATGCGAGTGCTTTTGACATTTCCATCGGCTAACACTCTGGCTATTTGATCTTCATAAGTCAGCCTTGGTCTTCCTTGACTTCTTTTATCACCCGCTTTCGTTCTGTATATTTTCTTCGGCAGTCTTTCATCACTCATTCTTTCTATGTGCTCGAACCATCTAAGCATTGAAGAACCTACTCGACGATGTAACCCGCCAGGTTAGTAAGTAATAAATTGACCCAAAATAAATTTGTAATTACATAATGGTATAATGGTATAATAGCTATGCTATCCACTCCATTATGAATTAAATAAAAAGTCGTGAAGATATGCTTAGAATAATTTATGGCAATAAGCATTACGATTACATTATATCATGCCAGTATAATCATTGAAACTCGTACTATTTTATCGTGATTTTTTTGTACTGATTACGTGACCTCATCTCGAGGCGAGATGATTTACGGTCAGTATTGAAAATGATTTTGTAGTGATCGGTTCCCGATATATCTTGTTTATTTGTGTTAAACATTATAAGATTAAGTTGTCTTGTGAAATGATGTTATATTGAATGTAGTTTATGTGAACAATACTAAAATGGCACAGAATGAAAGCTATGTGAAAACAGAAGATGAAATCGAAATGAAAGATGTGAATACAAGGAATTTAAAAGTAGATACTTCATATCGATACGGATATGAAGAGGCCTTGGATATTACAGGTTTGTGTTGTTTAAAGACAAGAAGATTCATTACGCGGTTTAATATTGTCACACTATTATCTGTAAATAAAATATACAGAGAGGACGAAGCATCAATTACCTTAAATTATTCGCCTCTTCAAAACTCCTCAATTATTCTACTGTTAATAAAATTATTAATACTAAATCTTCGGAGAATCATACTCATTGGATAACCCTAAGTTAGCAAATAACAGCCCAATGTTACTCGCTGATAATGTACCTTTCTATAGATGAAAAAATTTTTATAATCGGTTAAGTAATTTTTGAATTTATCCATTACATACAAATAATCAATTTTTTTCTTTTAAAATAATATTTATCATTATATCATATCATGAATGTCGCACATTTATCTAAATAATGCCATTCAGTTTCAAGCAACGACAAGTTTACCGACTAAATTCGTAAAATACAAAAAGCACCACAAAAAAACATAAACGAGGTCGTCTTGGGTCGGTTCGACGCATGAAATTTATAAGATGTTTTATTAAACTATCGTTTTCCTTTTTCTGTAAACTTTAGGTAAGTACCTAAGACTTAGTACCTAAAATTTTAAACCTAAAAAATGAAACGGGAAGACAATAGTTGCTCTGATCGAGAGTTGACAGATAACACGGAATTTTTTCTATTACCTTTGTGTATGTATATGGTCGGTGCGTTTGTTAATAATTCAGTTTATATATAAGTATTTATCTGTAACTGTTGGTTTTTCGAACAAATAAAACGTTTATTTATTTTTAAGAGAGGTAAAAAAAAGCCAAGGAAACCCAAGGCTGACTTATGAAAATCAAATAGTCAGTGTTAGCAGACGGAAATGTCAAAAGCACTCGCATACCTAGGCGAAACTGTGTGAGGAGAATGATGAGATTTGAGGAAGCGAAAGAGGTATGTAAGGACCGCGACTCCTGGCGCTCCGTCCTCTCTGACTACCCCGTTAGGGATACAGTATGTATTTATTTTTAATTAAGGAACACCAACAGCTAAAAACAGAGAATATGAAACAAAGGTACAAATATATAAACTAATAAAAGGTCTTCGCAATTAAAACGTCGATTCTTCTTCTTTTTATTCTATCTTCTTCGATAAAAAAAAATCAATTGACGCAAATATAAAAGATAATCACTTCGACCGATTTGGCAATAAACTTAGTATATACAGGCGTATAGACGTACAAAGATAGCGAGTGCGAATGTATTTTTTTATGATAATGGCGCGAATAGAAAGGGATAGCAAACGAGATACTATTGTAACCACACGTCGTCGTCGTTACCATCACACGTCGTCACAAGTCGTCACGCTGTGGAGTACGCTGTTGACTTATCATATTATTTTGTGTTATTCCTGTTTTATTTCAAAGAAATACTGTATTTTTCAATAATGTTTACGTGTTCCGTATGTTATTGTAATATACATATCGCAATAATCAAGGGAATCATTCATGTGACAGGTAACATTCGGATTAAAGATATTTTATTTCTCATAAGAATATGTTACATTCACTTAAAATGAGAAAATTTAATTTACAACATGATTTTACAATTATGCATTTGACCAGAGTGATGACAATAGCAGACGCAGTCAAAACATACCCAATTAATAGCACCAGTCTGATTTTTCTAAATGCTTCTTAAGCTGGTGTTTAAATGTGGCTAAAGTTACAGAGTCCTTAATAACTTCGGGCAAAGCATTATATAATTGTACTCCCTCAAACATGATGTTTTTTTTACCATATTCTGTTCTTGGTGTGTTCAACCTAAGGCTGTTTTTATTTCTGAGAGTGTATTTAGTGTCTTTAATGGTAAAGTGTATCTGAGTGTGAATTGAATTTGTGAGAATTTTCCTAATAAGAATGCACGTGTTGTACATGTACATTTGCTTTATGTTAAATAGTCTTGTATTTTTATAAAGTATGTGTGTAGGTGTAAGGTAATTATAATGATATAGTGTCTTTATTATTTTATTTTGCAATGTTTGCAGTTCCTTTATATTTGTTTTTGATGCAGAGCCCCAGATTTCTATTAAATACTCCAGGTGAGGTTTTACTAAAGTATTATATATGGTGAGACTTAAATTTCGTGGGATACAAATGGCCATACTACGAATCAATACGAATGACAGATTAAAAATCGTCACGCGTCAACGAGCTGTATGTTCGTCTATACGCCAGTATGTACTAAGTTTATGGATTTGGCTGATTTTTTCTGGTTGTTCGTAATTGTCAGAAAATTGTTTTGTATGACAGAAAATTTTGGGACAACCGGTTCGGTTTGGATGGTATTTTTGAATAAAAATCTCAATAAAAAAATCGCGCGTTGCAAACATTCAATATCCCAGGCGAAGCTGGGGCGGGTCACTAGTGTTACATAAAATGCAAAGTTGCACACATATATGTTACGTAATTAACGTATTGTATAAGCCTACAATAATTTATAAATAAAAGTTAAATACTGCAAAACACAGCGACATTTTAAATTTCTATTATTCAAAAGGCAATGGTAAATACAACATTGGTCTCCTGCTGGCGTGCTTCATGGTAATAACGGCGATGGGCATCGACATCTTCGGGCTGGGCATCATCGTCACCGCTGCCACGTGCGACCTTGACATGTCCTTGAAGGAAATTGGAGTGCTATCGTCTATGCCTTTCGCTGGTAAGTTTCTATATCAGACCAATAAATAAATATGTAATGAATCAGGAATTTATTTTTCTACGTAATGAATTTCAGGCATAATAGTGATGTCGTATCCTTGGGGGTACTTATCGGACACACGTGGTCGTAAGCTGGTACTGATGTGGGCCATGGTGGGCAGTTTTGCAGCATCCTCCATCAGCAGTTTAGCTCCCAACTGGCAAGTGTTGGCCGCATTGAGATTCGTTGGATCAGCTCTGTAAGATATATATTTTTAAATATCACATTACCAGAACCGTGATTTAGGAACATTTGGTTAGAGAGTAGTGCCAGTTCAAATTGCACATAAAGGATTCCACGTTAACGAGATAAGTTTTTAAACTGTATATCTAGAGAGTTTTAAGATCTAAGTTTCTGGTTATATGTTCGACTTTTAGATAGAACTTCATATTTTCTCAAATTTTTTTTCTACCAGTCTGTAGTTTTACAAATGCAGGGGGTCAATTCAAAATTGAATATCCAGTTTTACCTGATTTTTGTAAAGAATCACAGATTCCAGATAAACTCTTCGTTCTTATAGGATATCAACGTGGATGGAAAATGCGAAAGTTTGTCTGTTTATCTGGTCGGCTTTCACGGCTAAATCGCTGGATCGATTTTAATGAAATTTGGATGCAGATTAAACCCAGGTGAAGGACATGGATTTCTTTTTGTAATTCCTCGCGGGAAAAATCGTGGACAAAAGAGTAATTAGGTATGTAATAAAAAAATTCGCACTCCGGAAGTTGATATCGGTCTTCAGGTATAAGCATAATAAATAATACTGATTTTATTAATGCTATGGTTCAAGTTTCTCCCGCTTTGACGAAAAGGACCTCTTATTAATGAGGCAACTTAGGGTTGGTTGAAGATATCGGACAAGAGACATACATTTTTCTGTAAACCAGGCAAAGTTGCTGGATCATCAAGTTATATTACACATACGTACTTCACGGTGTATCCCTAATGGGGTAGTCAGAGAAGACAGTACGCCAAGCGTCGCGGCTATAAAAATTAGTATTAAATATTACGAAATTGCTCATTCTATTGTATCGGTGGCCTCTGAAATATTTATACTCTTTTGTTAATTTAAAGGACAAAATGTATTTGAACAATATAATGTGTTGTATTCTCTTAAATACATAACGCGGAAAATCGACGGTACGTTACTTATTGTTTCTTTAAGAAATAGGTATGTTTTAACAACTGAAAAAGAAGTCGTTTTCAATGTCATTTTGTGCATTTATGTCTGTTTTGTTTAACCGCGTGTAGCGAAAAAAACGGTCAAGTGTGAGTTGGACTCGTGTGGGGAGTGTTCCGTACTTTATAAGAAACGTTATAAGAAACGGTCAAGGGGATGTTTAAGTGGTGTTTAGATTGAAGTAGTGAATCTTCTCTGAACGATTCAATCAATTGAATGGGACGCATAACTAAGTTTGTCTCAAATGCTTTAGTTCCTGTGTTATTCCAACCTTATATCCTATAAAGCTAATTTCTTTTGTAAAATACTCTACTACTTTGTAATGTTGTTGATTCATTGAGTCCAACTTGTTTTTACCGAATATTTTAAATTTCAATCATTTTTACTCGCTATCAAGCACCCATAATAACCCTAAAATAACTTTTGAGAATACAGATTATTAGTTAAATAACATTAAAAATATTAAAAACTAAATACCAAATTACAATATAAACAGAGCAAATGATAACTGCATTTGCTAATCAGATATAATATCTCTGTTATCACTACACTCAGAACATCGCTGTCAATACTCTCTGGTTTTAGAATACGATATATAAGTATCTATATTAAAACTAGTTTACTACTCGATCGTTTTATATGAAAAGTTAAAAAAAATTGCTCATTTAATTTTGGACGCATAAAACTGTCCAGTGTTTCGTTTGTAATTGCCCTCTTTCGACACGGAAACCATGAAAATTTCACGGAGCACAAAAAACCGGCTAGCAGGAACAAGAGTTCAATTTTAACCACTTTGAGCACATTACGAGTTCCGTAGCAAATTTGTAGAAGTTTGAAAAACAAAAACCACGATACTGCTTCTCTAATAGATTGTCGATTTCTTCTATGTGCTTTGAAATCTTATCTAAGTCTATATAATGTATAATAAAACTTAACGTCTCTCTGTCTGTCTGTCCGGTCATGTTCTTTTTACGCAAGAACCACTTACCTGATATACATCTTTTTGTGGTGAAAACTTCTTTAGTCACACCTTGCGCAGGCTCTTTCTCAACAGTGAACGAAACTGAACCGTCACATATATATTTTAAAATTAGAATAACATAATTATAAGTTTTCACTTCTATCATGTGGTCAGCATATATCAAATTTTTTTAATTTATAGTGATGTTATCTGGCCAGGTTATGGGATATGTTTCGTTACATCTTGAAGTAATATACGAAATAAACACTGACGATAATAGTGAAAAAAGTCGGAAAAAAGAGGCTTTTGCTGCGCTTAAATGGCACGCTGAGTAAATCATAAGAAACATGTATATCAAGTTAATGGAATACATAATTGCAGATCTTAAAAAGACCTACAAAAAAGTCTTAAATAGCATATATTATGTCTATCTTCTAAGGAGGAACCACAATAAGCATTTTTGTCTTTAAAATTACCGGCTGGCGACCGCCGTTAGCGGGGGTAGCACGAGTCGCGCGTGCGCTCGTGTTCAGTCGGTTCGTTAAACAATAATTCCGTAGTCCACGCGAACGGAGCCGCAGGCACAGCTAGTCGTTACGCAAAAGACAATTTTCCAGGTGGTTTGTAAAAAAAAGTTGTTTAATTCAGTTCTAGTGCTGCAGAGTCTGCGACGTATGCGCTGTTGGGCGAATGCTGCAGGGCGAGGATCCGAGCCAAATATATGCTATTGATGACCAGTGCGCTCATGCTGACACCGACACTTTACTATAGTAAGCGCCCAAACTTTAAAATATTTCGAAAACGCGTATCGCTTCTCAACAAAACATGATCAGAATATCAAGCACCGAATTATCTTTACTATTTCTGGAGGATGCTTCTTTAAGAGGAAAGATAGCGCACCGAATTATTTCTGAAACCTGAGGATGCTTCGTTTAGAAGCGAAACACGTATCGATTAATACGATTGAAAGGATTGAAAGGATTCCACGTAATAATACCTGAGTCTTGTACAATATAATTTTTACTTAATTAATTCAGTTTTACAATCACAATTATCGAGTATAGATGGCATAACAATCATTTCACCATGTGGTCATTCAAGATATTCCATTATTATAGCATATCAGAAGACCAGGTTCGGAAGCCTTTGTTCCCTCAGATTAGTGAAATGACGCATTATCACTTGAAGTATAAGCCGGGTATACCGGGACGTGTGTTCACATTCAAGAATCTGTCTTATCATATTTCATTTATTTCTACTTAACTTCCAGAATAACATCCGAAATTCAATAAAATTTAGAAAACTTTATGGTTCGAATTAAATTGCGCCGGTGTCGCACCCGGAACTGTTGCGACATTAAAGTCTATAGTGTCTATACTGGTATACCTTTTGTAGGCCCGAGAAATAACGTCTTTATTATAATTATATGTTCTTTGCATTTTCCAGTTTGGGCGTACTTCATAATGAAGCTGGATTTCTCTATCCCGTTTTTGGGTATAGAGCTCCGTCCATGGCGTCTTCTTACTCTTGTAATGGCGCTGCCACTAGGCATCGGTGCACTGATGCTGCACTTCTTCAGCGAGAGTCCCAAGTTTCTAGTCAATGTCGGCCGCACAGATGAAGCTATTGAAGTTTTGGAAAGGATCTACGTTGTGAATGGTGGAAAGCGTGAAGATTTTTCAGTAAATACCATCAATTTATTAGTTTTTACTACAATTATATAATTCTGAAATGAAAGGAATGAATGATGAAAGATACACGAACGCAATCTACAGAGCGAAAGAGAGTGGTAGTAAAAGCCAAGGAACTCCAAGGCTAGGTTATAAAGATCAAATAGCGGAAATGTTAGCTGACGGAAATGTTAAAAGCACTTGCATACTTAGGCGAAAATATGTGAGGAGATTCATGAGATTTGAGGAGGTGAAAGAAGTATGTAAGGACTGCGACGCTTGCGCGCCACTCTGCGCGCCCTGACTACCCCGTTAGGGAGTAGCTTGAAAATATGCACATATGTACATCTATGTAGACTGAAAGTTTTAGATATTTGAATCGTGCAACGTATTTAGTTCACTATTAATTATTATCTACGCGTCTGCTTTCCTCGTTATTAGTTTGTAAAAAATAGAGACTTGGAAAGACTGACGTACACGTTCCACCTATACATGCTAAAAAGAGAAAACCTATGTTCATGTGCAAATCTATAACTGTAAAAACCGTAATATCAAAATCTTGATCAAATACATACATATCTTCACGCCGTATCCCTAACGGGGTAGTCAGAAAGCGCCAAGCGTCGCGATCCTTACATACTTCTTTTGCTTCCTCAAATCTAATCATTCTTCTCACACATTTCCGCCTAGGTGTGCGAGTGCTTTTGACATTTCCGTTGGCTAACACTCTAGCTATTTGATCTTCATAAGTCACCCTTGGTCTTTCTTGGCTTCTTTTACCACTCTCTTTTGCTCTATAGATTTTCTGCCCTCTGCCATTCTGTCATTCTGCGTATCTCTTCATCGCTTATTTTGTCCGCAAGGGTAACACCGCACATATTTCTAAGAGATCGCACTTCTACCGCATTTATCTTACTTTCACTCGATTTCGGGCATATCCAGGCCTCACTACCATACAATAAAATTGGTACCAACACCGCATTGTGTATGAACATTTTGGCTGAGTTAGATATATTCACACTGTCTACTAATATGGACGGAGCACCGTTCACTTTATTGCCGGCTGCTACCCGTCTCTTCACATTTGACTCACATCTTCCATCCCTCGAAAACGTTCTCCCCAGATATACAATTTCGTTCACTTGTTCTAGACGTTTTCCATTTACCCATATATCACACGTTGTTTGTACATCTTCTCTTTCGAACACCAGAATCTTAGTTTTATTCACATTCAAATTCAATCCTTTTACTTCACAGTCTTCTTTCATGCATGTATCTAGTGTCTGCAACTCCGCTTCTGATGGTGCTATAAGCACATCATAGTCAGCGTACAATAGGCACCACTGTACCATCACGTATCATACCACTCATACTACCTTTCAATGTCTAGAGGCAACTGTCCAAATACAGCACGAATAGCCAGGCAGACATCACGCAACCTTGTCTGACGCCTGAACAGACATCGAACCAGGGCGACATATTACCATCTATCTATCCTTACACAGGCTCTGTGACCTCGATATAATGACCCTAGAGCCTGCAGTAAGGGGCCCTCCAGGCTTTTAACAAAAAAAATAGAATAATTATATAAATGATTTTGTGGTATGCCATATTATATGAGTATATCCCTCCAGAGATAAATGAATCTCATCATCTGATAAAGCACATATCATTTTTCTACGTCACCTAAGTTATTATAAAAATAAACGAATTAAGCTAGACAGAAACTGGGATAGACAGTACATGAAGACGCGTCAAAATAACATCTCAATGCTACTATTGATAAATGTTTGGGCTCACAAGTGGAACCAGATAGCAGTATCTTAGTACATCTCCTTGATTATAATTTACTTGTACTACGATAAACAGATGGCATATTTTACCTTTCGCTCTTATCAGCAGAAAGCCAAATAAAAATATTATATTCGTTTTGAAATATATTATCTTCAGGTAAAGGAGATTTATTTGGAAGAAGGGAATAAAGAAGAAGTAGGTGTGTTTTCTTTGCGGTCGCTGTGGATGCAGATCGCTCCTCTGTTCAAGCCTCCGCTGCTTTGGAGAACACTATTATTGTATTACATGACATTCGTGATCTATATTGCGTAAGTATCAAGATCTTTAACACTCGCGCTATTTGATTTTCAAATGTTAAGTTGGGCATGGCCTTAAAATCTGCAGAGTCCAAGTTAGATAGTAGAAGGTTCTGCTTCTGCTATCACACTTCGACTCTGCAGATTTTCTTCGTCAGCAGTTCTTCAGTCTTTCTTTATAATCATATTTCGTTCTATGATAATAAAATCATTCTTCCGTTCGTCTGCCTGCTTGTCACCGTTGATTTTGTCAAAAACTCTTAACTCACATATTTTGACCTAGCTGGTGCCCGCGACTTTGTTCACGTGAAAGTCTGTTTTATTACGGATTCCGGTTTGACAAATAGAAAAATTCAGTCAGCTCTGTTTGTATTAACAGTAAATTTCATTACCGAGAAAGAAAAACCATTTACTTGTGATTCATTCTAATGCGACATATAAATTAAAGAATATCTTTATACACTACAGTAACGGTTTTTCCTGCTGGGCCTAATATAAATAGATTGTCATCATTATTGACCTCCGAGCAGGCCACGCTGTCATCAAATTTATATGAAACAAACATTGCTACAAGCCTAGCTTAATCTAACCGTGAAAACCGCATGAAAATCTGTTCAGTAGGTTTGGAGATTAGCATGTACATACAGACAAACAGATAGAAATTGAAAAGAAATCGTTTTTAGTGTTTTTTTACTCTTTTTTTGTCGCCCGCACCCATTTTTTGATAAATTCATTCATTGTACAGACACACGGTTTCTACTGTTTTATTACATGTATAAATTAGTTCTCAATTCAAAATATTTATAGCAGTATTAAATAACGAGCAAATAGAACACACTTCATACTTCGGTGAAAATATATAAAGAGAATAATAGTGTTTGAGGAAACGAAAGAAGCGTGTAGGGACCACATCGGTATGCGGTCATCTATAGTCAACTGTATCATACCACACATTACTAACGATATCCTACTCAATGAGGATATTGATTTACTTATAATAAGTGAGAATGTATTTTCTTCTTTCCAGCAATAACAGCTTTGCGATAATGCTACCAACGATCTTCAACGTGTTCTTCACGTCGTACGCTACTAGTACCGGCTCTGGGGAGGGATTCTGCGATCTATTTGCTGGTCGTGAGGCCTCCAGTAATGTGACAACTGAGAGTGAAGTACAAGTACTATAGATTACATTATTTTATTTATTTATTTCTACTTACATTACTTTTACAGGATTTATCCCAATACAGTAATGTCGACTATTTACATTTCTATGACTTCATGTAACATATGGCCATTAAAGCAGTCCTTGTGAATTCACTCAGTGCACAGTTGAATATGTCGGTCTCAGCGTCAATTATGTTGAGAGTGCGAAGTGCGCGCGTCAGGGGCGCCTTTTTCAACAAGTCATTACGTGCCCGCGGCACCTCCAGCAGTTGCGTTTGAGTTATATTTGAGTACTCGTAAATTATGAAAAATGTTTCAAATATGTGTACCCGGCCACGCGTCACTGTGACTCATAAAGAACACTGAAGAAGATAGAGAGCTTTCCAAGATTTAAAATTTTGAACAAACGAACATGTACATTTTTTGGAACGAAGTTTTATGAGTTGGTAGAAATCGTCACGTAACGAAAAAGCGTTATGCCCCCTCCATTCGACTCTCGGCGATTCTCTCTCACTTTCTAACACACACAGGTTAATTGACCAACGTGAGATTCACAGTGATCTTTCTGTCTCTTTTTATTATATACAAGTGTGTGTGTGCGCGCAAGTATCGAGATTCGAATAGACGAGCAGCGTTCTGTATAACCGCATTGCTATACACGAGGAAATTTCGTTAAATCTTATGTGTGCTATGTTTGTTTTAAATCATACGTGACTTTTATTGTCTCATTATTGCACTTAAGTTTTGAGAAATGGAAACTACAGCTAAGAAACTTTGTGCCTGACGGGGAATCCCCGACCGTAAAATTTTTTTTATACAGAATATTGAATTTACAAGAACCAATGCTTTCCCTTTTTCACTTACTCTGTTACATTATGACTAATACGATTTTGCAGAGTGGATCAGGATGTCAAAACATGATAAACGACAATACGATATGGGCGGGCTGTGCGCATGGATTATCGTTTTTTCTACTCAACGCGCTCATCTCTCAGTGTGCTGGGAAGAGAAAAGTGAGTAAATCTAGTAAATTAAAAAAAATGTATAAACCGACTTCAAAAAAAATCCCTAAAAAGTATGAAATAACTATTCTTTATTAATCAATACTCAAGTAGAAAAATAACTTTATAAATACAATACAAATAGCTATATAATTAAATTTACTGATTACAGTCACTGAAATCGGTGCCAAGCCTACTAAACTTTAGACTTTCTGTTGTTGCAGATTGATTTGACCCCGACTTCAATAACTGTCAAATTTAATTATATAGGATTTTTTTGAAGTTTTTTTGAAGAATTTTTTTAATAATTTTTTTTCATTTCTCTCTTTTGAGTGACTTTGGCCTAAATAAATATCTAGAGCACATATATACAATCAATTTTCTTTTCTAATTCTGGAGCGCAATGACATACAAGAGAATCATCAATATAAACAAATAAAGATCAGTTCGCGTTATTTGATGTTATTTGGTGTATCTTCGCAATCCAAATTCCAATGCCTGTGAAATTTAAATGGGACCAATTAGGATGTATATCTTTAGAAATTAAACAAGATATTCCCAAATCGGTTTATAAATGACGGAGTTCTCAGGTAACCAACTTAAAAAAAAACAAAAAAAAGCGACTAAAAACCGAATTGAGAACCTTCTTCTTTTTTTGAAGTCGGTTAAAAATACGGTGTAACTTGCGTCTCAAACGAGACAAACGCTCTCTCCTCATTCGATTTGAACATAGTACATAGTAATGGTAATGTGTAGTACTTAGCCAGCACTATTGTGACGATAAGCAATCTCAAACATAATTATAACTACCCCTATCTCAAAATGTTATTGAGAATCCCGCGACGATCCGTTGAATGGCGTATTGAATTTCAGGACAGAACGTCCCAAAATCCAATACGTCATGCTCTGATCGAATTGTGATGTTGGACGCACGTCCAATTGAAAAAACTGTGTTTGTAGTCTAAGGCGAGCGCTCCACTAGAAATAGTCTTTCGGTAGAAAGGATTTCATGAAGAGAAATTTTAAATCTAGAATAGTTATAGTGAAGAGTGCTTTCTATATATATTATGTCGGCGCGCTACCAAATCGTAAATAATATATGAGTTATGTACTTCTTTATTAATACAGTTATGTTTTTTTTTATTAATACTTTTATTTATATTGAATACAAAGTTACTCTACGTTACAATGTACTTTATATCAAATATAACGATATAATAATGTGCGCAACGGAGAGCGATTTAGAGCTTCTACGAATGCGCGCTAATTAGACTGTTCCGTGTCAGTCGCTGGTTGTTGAATGTTGTCCGGGATGCGCTCCTTCGGCTTTTATCTTTGGGCTTCCATAAGGGTCGGGGGTGGCATGTGGTGGATGTCACGTAGGCCCTGTTTTAGGTCTCTAACAGGAATTGATAATGCTAATGGATTCCTTTTCTCTATAGGATAACATGCTAGTAAGGCGAATTGTTTATCTCCGTGGTGTTGACAGTTTTAATGTCTTCTCCGTAGTGTTTAGTGTGTCGTCACGCTTACAACGTTGTCTGCAATTTTTATGTCAGTCTGGCCGATAACGATGATGTAGTAGGCTGTGGCATGTGTTCTTCGTCTCTTAACATATGCCATATTGCCTTAGTCTAAAATGATCTTAAAAAAACTATAAATATGTTTAAGTTTCTTCTCATTTCTTTTCAGCTCAGGTGTCTGTTTGCCCCATTTCTATTTACTATAGGGATCTGATTGACAGTTATGATAAACTGTTCTGACCAAAAATATTTCTAACTCGACTCATCAAATCTCTAATGCGCAGGTGCTGACAATAGTAATATTACTGATAGCTGCATTTGCGGCGGTCAGTTTGGACCACACCGGTGAACCACTCGCCGGCCTGGTGCTGTTCTACGTGTTCCTCACCACGGCCATGGTGTTTGGCGTGGTCTCTTCATACTTCGTGGATCTGTACCCCACTTCTTATAGGTCAGTACTACATCGTCAGCGCCTCGATATAAGTTTCTCTAAAAAGATTAGACAACTGAAATACAAATAATCTTTCAATAAATCCATATTCCTAATTTCAGAAGGAACTCAATCATATACTGTGATAAATTCCTAAAATCTTTAGTTATTTTCCGCTCAAACTCCAAAAACCATTCGGTCCAAAAACGATTCGGTGCTGGTTAGCTGACCGAATCCTATCTCTGGTATATCCTGAGGATGCTTCGTTAAGAGGCGAAACACGTGTCGATTGGTGGTTTTTGGAGTTCGAGCGGAAAATAGATAAAGATTTTAGGAATTTATCACATGAAATGGATTTCCACAAAGTAACACCGCAGTCCATACAATATCAATCATATACATTGTTGATTAAATTCTATACTTACAAAATGACTTTAATATGTACTATTCGCAATCCGAGTCAAAATTAGCGGACAGTATGATTGTACTGTGACAAAAGCCACTAAAAAAGTATTTATTGTTATTCACAAAAGGGTCAAATCAGAAAAGGTATTTTAATTGTATGGTGAAGTCAACAACAATCCTTTATGTATATACATGTAGGAAGCTGGAATAGATCGTCAGTCATTTTTCATAATAAAACTGTTGTGTAAATACACAGAAAGGATTGATCACTTTCAGCCAATTCTATCGATGATAGTCCACAAGAACTACTAGAAATACATGTAAATACAATTTAAGCGTCGTGGAAGTATCTTCCATGGGACTGCACCCTTAGTAGTTACTTTAACAGCCAACTTCTTTTTTTGGTAACACAAGAGAAACCTTCAAAAACTATCCAGCTCTTGGGGGAAAGAATGATTTATGGGGCACTTTAACCTATTAAAACCGCAGGTGGTATGCTCGCAATCTCCCTCGACCCCTAATATTCTCCTTTAATCACTACCTACAATCGGAGAAATAGATAATACCGTTGCCTGGCAGCCAACTTCTGGCTAATCACAGTAGATTTGTAATTTAAAAATATGTTTATGTTCAGAGGAATGGTGGCATGCATCGGCATGATGGTAGCCCGCCTGAGCGCGTTCACAGGGACCAACATTGTCGGTGGCGCAATAACTGAGCATTGTCGACAAGCGTTTTATGGAGCAGCTGGCTTAGTCGTTAGTGAGTATTATATTAAATTTACCTTCACGAGCTTACTTTCAGTTCTCAAGTGTCTATTTTATCAACGATACGTTACACAATTACAATCGCTATGTCCCACTCAACTGCAGCTCAGGAATCACACCTAACTCATTTTCAATTCGACGCTTGCATAGTGCACAACGTAGCGTATTTTACCTCATTTCATATTTAAAGCTCTTGTGTAATACTTTTATAATAATTAATTAAAAAATCGATGCTCTGTTTAATATTAGAGAAAAAAGTATGAAATTGTCGTTTCGTACTGAAAAATTCAAATATTTTTTTTTGTAGGATGAAATATATTTTATTTAATCTAAGTATTTGCCCTTGTTGTCGTTTTGTCCTAGTACTAACAGTAAGAGCTTAGTGTAACTGAGATAGACCCGCCCTACTCGTCCTTTATGTATTTTTTTTTGTTTCTGCAATGGGAAGAAATCCCTGCGCCACTCATTCGGACTCTACGTGACTGAGTAGCGTCGGAATCACACCTTATTAATTATTATATCCTTTAATGTACTTTTAAATAAGACGCATAATTCTCGCCTCCTGGCTGTTTCTGAGGAGTCAATACATTGATTTCTGGTAATACCTTCAAAAAACTTAGGAACCTTAATTGACAATATCACAGTTTCTCTCATAATATACCTTCGTCTGGGGGAAGGACTAACCTTCCTCACCGTTTCCACTGTGACGATCTCTTCGATGTACTAGGTCACCACGGTTTATCCTGTTTACGTAGTGCGGGGCGCATATCACGACATGCTGCCTTGAATGACATTATTCAGCGAGCTCTTGTCGCTGCTGTCGTCCCTGCAGCCTTAAAGCCCGTCGGTACTGCGCACAGCGACGGCAGGAGACCGGACGGTTTGACGCTCATTCCTTGAAAACTTGAAACATCGCTGGTACGGGATGCCACTTGTGTCGCTACAGTTGCCGTTTCCCATGTACCGGCGACTTCCAAGTCAGCGGGTGCCTCGGCCAGCACTGTAGAGAACTTAAAGCGATGTAAGTATGCGACTCTCTCTGAGAGTTTCGTATTTACGCCCTTTGCAGTCAAAACTTTGGGTCCCTGGGGCCCCGAAGCCCATCGACTGGTTGATATTTGTAAGAGACTGGTCGAGGCTTTGGGAAACCACCGGGCTGGCAGCTTCGTCCGCCAAAGAATCAGTATGGCTATTCAAAGAGGTAATGCTGACAGTCTGCTGGGCACCCTAAGCAATGACAGCTTTCTAAGCGGCAACTTTGAGGAAGTCGATTATTTAAGATAATGTTCAGTTTTAAGTTTGTAAATATTGGGTCCTTACATATGAAATTGGCGTTTTGTACGGGAGGAAGGAACAGTTTTGTCACTTACCCCGAAGCCTGCAGCTATCTCTGAAGTGATTTGTGATGGATGCGCTTCCACAATAGCCTTTAATTCTTCATTTTCCACTTTGGTCTCCGGCCGTCCACGGGGTTGATTCTGAAGGTCGAAATTTCCAGAACGAAAACGTTGAAATCAAAAACGTACCGTGCTTTCTTTTGCGACACCAGCGCCGTACACATCATTAATCCTTCGAGCTGTTTCTGCAGCACTGGTGCCACAGTAGAACTCGTACTCGTAAATATACCGATATTTCATGTTTTCCATTGTGCGGTAATAAGCGACGCCAAAGAAAAAAATAATGAGGAAAAAAACAAATGAATGACTGTTTTCAAAACTCAAATGTACCAGCTAAATGAATTTATAAATTTGAATTTGGAATTCTTAACCAAAGAGGAGATATTTCAGATCAAAGTGGTCAGTACGACAAAACGCTAATTTCATATGTAAGGACCCAATATCAACGTTAAGATATGCATGTACTGATTCAAGACGCTTAAATATGTAAGTAAAGATATCAATAACATAGAAGAAAATATTATAGATATTTTTACTTGCAGTTCTGTAGTTGATAATATATTATTAAAATGCTTTGTTTTGTTTCTTTAAAGGTGGTGCGGTGGCGGCGTCTCTTTTGCCAGCAGATAAGAGGCTTCTAAGATAATAGTTATACTGTAGTACATACGCTCTAGTCACTAAATAAATATACAATATAGGTACATATTTAAAACATCACTGTCGTGTTTCATTATCTGGATAAAGACTTATTGTTAGATAAAACGACAGATCATAATCAACAAGAAATACCGATCATGAGTGTATTATCATGTGTCATGAATATGATGAGGTAGTGAAGCCATTCTCACTAACCTTTCTTAACTCTTTATGAGGTGTAAGGATGATACCTGGGACCGGGTGAATGAGACAACTGTTGAGTTTGGACTAACTATATTTGTTATATATAAAAATTCAAAAAAATACGGGCTTAATTTTTTTCCATTTTTTTTTACATCTGTTATCATGTAATTCTTCATTTTCAATATAATGTCGTCACTGTCTTTAAAGCAACGCAATTTCAACAAACTATTAAAATATTAACGGTGGACGTAATCAGGGGAAGGAGAGGTTTGTCTTTCAATTATTCTAATGTATTTTATTCATAAATACACTGGACCGTTGACTCTCTATTAATAGTAATAACTGTGTGTTCTTGGTTTTTTATGTGTATTAATTCCCAAGAGGAAATTTACCGGTATACATGTTACTTCCACTTGATTACAAAACTAAACAATTGATGAATATTACAAAAAGGATATTAACAATAAGTGTATTCATCATCATCATCACCATCATTATCATCATATCAGCCGGAAAACGTCCACTGCTGGACAAAAGCCTCCCCAAAGATTTCCACAAAGACCGATCCTGCGCTGCCCGCATCCAACGACTTCCGGCGAACTTCACCAGATCGTCGGTCCATCTTGTGGGGAGCCTGCCTACACTGCATCTTCCGGTACGCGGTCGCCACTAGAGAACCTTTCCGACCCAACGACCGTTGGTTGTGCGAGCGATGTGCCCCGCCCACGCCACTTAAATCTAGCAATTCGTTGAGCTATGTCGGTTACTTTTGTTCTCTTGCGGATTTCTTCATTTCTGACTCTGTCGCGCAGGGAAACTCCGAGCATGGCTCGGATAAGTGTGTAACAATAAGGGTATTATAATTAGGGTATTACAATGAGGGTATTACAATAAGGGTATTACAATAAGGGTATTACAATGAGGGTATTAGAATAAGGATTTTACAGTGAGGGTATTACAACGAGGGTATTACAATGAGGGTATTACAATAAGGGTATTACAATAAGGGTATTACAATAAGGGTATTACAATAAGGGTATTACAATAAGGGTATTACAATAAGGGTGTTACAATAAGGGTATTACAATGAGGGTATTATAATAAAGGAATTATAAAAGGCTACTTGACTATAACTTAACACCATAACGTAAAGATATGTTAAAAAATTAAGAACAAAATTGAGAAAAGCTTTTGGAAATGCAATGAAAAATGTATTATTCGCTTTCAAACTCAAGAGTGGGTATAGAGCTCTCTTTCACTCTTAGCGCTGGACAATAACACTGCGTGTTTGTTATACCGCAGTTCTGTAGTAACGCCATCTCCTTATAGCTTATTCTCACTGCTTCCACTATTGAAGTTTAAAACTCAGTAACTCCATTTCCTCAAAAAGTTTTCTTTAAACAAACTTGTAATTATTTTAAGACAATTTCTCTACTAATATATAAAGAGAAAAAATTTGATTGTTTGTTTGTAATGGATGAACTCAAAAACTACAAAGCCGATTTCAAAAATTCTTTCACCTGTAGAAAATTACAACGTCAACGAGTAACATGGGTTATGTTTTATTTGCAAAAAAATTATCTACACGCACGAAGTCGGAACGGGTCGCTAATATCAAATATATCAGTTTGAAGCAATTAGCGTTATTGGCTTTGGTTTTTATATTTTTAGAATTGAAAATATTTTGTTTAGCATAGAGACAAAATTCTTATGCACTAAATCTGATGAAGAATAAATTACGGTAATAGGTAAGAACATGAGAACAGTGGAGAAGATCATAAGAAATCACCTAAAATTATACGAGTAGTTATTTCATATAACATTTCCTATATATGATTTCGCGAAACTAGTATTAGACAATAAACGTCTCTGGGGCAATATTCATATTTAGTAACTTTTAATACCTTAAACTGTAATATTCATTTTCATGTAATAGAAGTTCTGTATTAGCTATTTCAATGCCCTAATTAGATGTTCCTTAAATTATACCCTTGAATTAATTAAAAATATTTAATTTCCCTGATAATTAAGCGCGGCGAAAGCCTACTTGTGGAATTAGAAAAAAAAACTGTACAAATCTTAAAGTGTACACGAAAAACGCTGCATGCGGTAAGTTAGTGTATACCTACTCGTATAACATATTAAGCAAAAATGTACTGCCTCAGTTCAATATCAAATAAACCTCTGTATATATCGTATCATGTTTGGTTAATCAGAGATTGTATGAAAAATAAACTGTAATATGTCCAGCTAATTATAAATAAAAGCTGTGTTTGTGACGGGTTTGACAATGTAAGCGTGTAATATCATCATGTCATAGACAAATAGCGTCGCGGTCCTCTAGCTTATTCTCACTAATGGAATAACGGCGTTAACTCCTCCACATTAAGCCCCTCAGTACGTCCATATCACCTCGTATTTCCACACGTCTGTTGCGATTGCGACTAGGGGCGACGTGCGTCATTCACCGTGACCTCTAATGGGACAATTGAACTTGAATACATCCAAAACAATGATAATTGTATAATTTTCGGAGAAAAATTATGTAGATTTACTATAAGTTTTCATTTATTCTGTGAAATAACAATGGATTTGATGATTTGAGATGGAATCTATAAGTTAGATTTTAAATGCAATAAATGTTTTGAACAGGTACATATTTCAATCATTGAAATTGAAGCGAACTGCAAATGAAATGTATTAGTGTATTATTTTCGCTTAGGTATGAGAGTGCTTTTGACATTTCCGTCACCTAACACTGGTTATTTAATCTTCGTAAGTCAGCCTTGGTCTTCCTTGCCTTCCACTCGTTTTCGCTCTGTAGATTTTCTTCTTCAGTCTTTCATCACTCATTATTTCTATGTACTCGAACCATCTAAGCATTCCTTTCTAAATTTTATTGTCAATCTTTAGATAAAGTTTAAAAAATTATGGACGAGGTATCAAAGTGATTTACTATTTAAACCGAAGAGACGTGCGATTCATAAATCGTAAGAAACCGACCAAGATCAAGTCAGACTCTGCGCACCGAGGGTTGTTCGTTTCACCATACAATGTATTTACCAAAAAATTATAGGTAAGCCAGATTCTATAACAAACTTAACTTAGGAGTTGAGAGACACGTTTTCTCATACTATCCAACTACAAATGTAAGTTTGTATATGACGAAAACGTGTGATATTCTAATTACAAATTCGCAATTTTAGGATTTTTGGTCTGTTTTGGTCAGTGATTTAAACCGCGGATAGATAAATGAACACACAGATAGACAGACAGACGGACTTGGGGCAAATCTAAGGAATACTTGTTATACTATGGAACCTTAAAAATGTGTCCCGTCTTCCGATTTCTCTAGTAAGAGGTGAAAAATTCTTAAAAAAAGACATGTATGTACTCATATATGCATCACATAATAGGAAGTTATACTTCTTTG
This sequence comes from Zeuzera pyrina, assembly GCA_907165235.1. Taxonomy (NCBI): domain Eukaryota; kingdom Metazoa; phylum Arthropoda; class Insecta; order Lepidoptera; family Cossidae; genus Zeuzera; species Zeuzera pyrina. The sequence goes on from OU015628.1 coordinate 23,964,008, forward strand.
ACGTTTTTAAGCGAAACTGGCCACATATAAAAAAATAAAACTGGCCGGTTGACATTAATGCAATAAAAAAAGAATACATCATTATGTGTTACATCGGCGGGCGCAACTTCGTCACACTAAAAAGTACACTCCGATCTATTTTTCCAAACGCGCCAAAAAAAGTATATTATCAAAAATTTAAGGTAGTAGACCTTAGAGAAAACTTTCAGCGAAAATGGATTTGAACAAAATACATATTATTGTGTAGAGATATGGGGAGTTTTCAGGTACATCATGTTAAACGACCGCAGAATGACTTTGTACATTCCTATTTCCCGGAAACGACTGGGACAGTTTGGATATATATTAATATGAATATATTAATGTTATATTTCTATTGTTTGTTATTAACCTCGGACCAAAACCATAATGGACAAAGTCATAATAAGTTGGTGCTCTTAATACCGTGTGTCAAATGAATTTTCATGTCAATTTCTGTCTCATTGAACGTAACCAGGAGTAAAACAGTTAGCTATAGTAAATATGGCAACCTCGCACTGTCAGTGTAATTCGTATCAGCTTATGAGTCGGTCATGAAATAATTATTTGCAAAATATTCGTAATTAGTGAATGTTTTAGCTACTAGTACTCACAAAAAATAAAAATATGTCATGTTCAGCGTTGTATCGTTGAACAGTGACTTTCTCTAGCCACGCAAATTAGTAAGTCTATAAGGTCGGTCAACAAAAAAAAAAAGAAAAAGGAAACTAAACACGCTTTTAGAGCAAATCCGTCCTCCGTCCATTGTGGTACTTGGTCTGAGTTATTAACAGTGAAGAAACTCGTTTTCACACAACTTACATATCGATATTAGCCACTGAAGAACAACTGCAACTGTGCCAAGTCTATCAAACTAATAGACTCTCTATTGTTGCACTGAAATCGATGCAAACTATAGGCTTTCTGTTGTTCCACATTGATTTAGTACCGACTTCAATAACTGTCAAATTAAATTATACAGGTATTTGTATCGTACGTATTATTTTCATTCCTGAGCTTCGATTAATTAAGGATAGTTATTTTTTACTTTTCAGTGTTTTTTGAAGTCAGTTTAATTTTTACTTAAAAATTTTTTTATGCTCTTTTAAGTGACCTTGGCATAAATAAATATCTATGGTAAGTCTACAACTAACGGCTGTTCTAATTCTGCAGCGGAATGACATACAAAAAAATCATCAACGTATACAAAACTTACAAGTAGTTACGAATATTTGGTGTATCTTCGAAGTCCAAGCCCTAATATCAGTGAAATTTAAAAGGGACCACCTTGGAACTATACTCAATCCAATATAAAAAGAATTATTAAAATCGGTTCATAAACAAATAAGTTATGCGCGAACGTAAATAAAAAAAAAAACTAAGAAAAATATACAAACAAGTTGAGAACCTTGAAGTCGGTTAATAAAAATTAAAACTTGTCACATATAAAGAAAATTAGCCGCTTATAGGATTATAATGGATGGAATTAGCACCAAGGAACATACTAGACAGGGTCTTTTCTCTAAAAGCGTTATCGTTTTTTCGTAGACGTGAGATCCGACTTGTAGAAAAGTACGTGACTAGGGACGGGTCACAGTACTACAATACAAAATCTTATCGATACAATTATATCGAGCTATCGACAAGTAGGTAACTATAACTCGTCAATTCATTATAAAAAGAGGGTAAACTTTCTTTGTTATGTACACTGATGCTCAATTGGATATAATATAAAAGCCTTTGTTATTACCTAATCAGAAAAATGTTTAAATTTTTTTAGTACCAATTTTTAGATTAAAATATTTAGTTTAGATTAATGTTATTATAAGATATTAGTTATACATATAATTATTTGTTTTTTTGGGGCATGCAACAATTTATAATTTTTTTTTAAATTTTTTTTAAACACTATTTTTTATACATTATGATTAATTTTATTTAAGGATCTCCCTGAAGAGTAAAGGCTTCCTCCAATTTAGTCCACATACATTTATCCTTCGTTTTTTCCATCCAATTCAATCCTGCAGTTTTTAGAATCTCGTCAAGCCATATCTCTGCCCGTCTACTTTTGTTTCTCTTGCCAACAGGTCCATTCCACGCAGTTATCTTTTTTACCATTTTTCATCACTCATACATACAACATGGCCGGCCCACTTCCATTTAAGTGTCTTATAGTGATGTAGAGCATCAATAACTTTGGTTGTCTTTCTAATATCTTTATTTCTCTTTTTATGTTTTAATTTTAATTTCAGAATGCTTCGCTCCATGGCTCTTTGAGTTGTTAGTATTTGATTTTTAATAGGTTTGTTGAAAATCCAAATTTGAGATCCATAGGAGAGAGATGGTAAAACGCATGAGTCTAGTACTTTTTTTTTTAAATTTTAACGAATTATCAGACTTTACAATTTCTTTGAAGCTCCAAAATTTGTTCCAGGCCAAATTTACTCGTCTTTTTAGTTCGCTCAAATTGTTTGCTCAAATATGTGTATTCTTGAACATATTCTAGTGAAATATTGCCAATGCTTACAGAGAATCTTATACTGTTTGCCATAATTTTTGTTTTCGACGTATTTAATTGTAGACCGATTTCATTGCTAACAACGTTTAATTCATTTACAATTTTCTTCAATTGTGATGATTTTTTTTTAAATACAAGACGGAGCAAACGAACAAGCGGGTCAAGGGATGGAGAGTGGCCATCGCCACCCATGGACGCTCGCAACGTCCGGGGAGTCATGGGTGTGTTGTTGGCCTTTAGGGAAATAGGGAAAGGAGGGAAAGAAGAGGGAGGGGGTAATGGGCAACCGGCACTCTCACCCACCGAAAGAAACACGACAACAGCAATAGATGCTGTTATTTTACGTCGATATTCTGTGAGAGTGTGGAATTTCACAGGACGAGCCGGCCTAATTCGTGCTGCAAGGAATGCAGCATGGGTTTACCATTCGGAAAGAGCGAAGAGTATGATGACATCGACAAACCTGAGGTTACTTAAAAATTACCTTATATTACCTATATAATATACCTTTGTTCTTCCATTTGAGTGTCTTCATGATGTTTTGGAGAATGGTTATGAAAATTCTAGAAGACAGGGAGTCTCCTTGTCAAACGCCTCTATGTATCTCTATTTCAGAGCCTGCTCTGTCTAATATTACTCAGCTTGTGCTTTTCTTATATATATCTTATACGACTGCTATAGTTTTTGATGTTCCATCACATACCTGCAAAGCTTTCCATATGCTGCTATGTGATATCGAGTCGAATGTTTTGGCGTAACCAAGAAACGCAAGATAGAGTTGGTGTCTTTTTTTTCGTATTTTTCCATCACTAACCCTAACGAGTGTATGTGGCCTGATAGTTGAATAGTTTTTTTAAAACCCGACAAAATACACCGAACAGCATCAACCGGTAGGCGCTCCTCCAGGCAGGACGCAAACAACTTGTTGAGATTAGATTGCAAGCTAATTGGTCGGTAATTGCTTATGTCGGTAGGATATCCTTTCTTGTAGAGAAGAACTATGTCTGATTTCGCCCATTCAGTAGGAATTTTTCTGTCGTCTAGTATTTTATAGAACAAGGTGGTCAGATGTTGTACTATTTTTTTATTTTTTTTATTTATTTAAATTTGCCATCATATTTACACTTTTAAAAAAAATCATGGAGTAATAATACAGAAACAATAGACATAAATGTAAGTCCAATAACAGGCAAATTTTTCATGCATTAAATGTTGCTACAGACATATTATTGTCTTAAATTATACTTACAGTAACAACATGTAAAGGTCTTTACTATTAATAATAATAATTTACTCTTACTTACTATTAATTTACTCTTACTTAATTTACTAGTAGAGACTGACCTACCATTATTGTCCCGTTTGGTATGCCATCTGGTCCGATGCATTTTTCCTTCTTTAAGGATTTTAATTTAGTAAATACTTCACGATTTTCGAATCTTTTTAAGGTGGTGAAATTTTTCTGTTGAGATAGAATTTTGGGATAGATATTTGGGAGGCGTAGATTTGGGAGGGATCTTTATAAAATACGGTGGCAGCTTTTATTATTTCTGATCTAGAGAAAATTTTATCGTTGCTTGTCGAGTTTTCCTTCAAGTAAGGAATCCATTTCTTAGATGTTGTCAGTTTCTTCAAACCATTTTTCACACTGCCTGACTTCCTTAAATGTTTGTCAATCGTTTTAATTCTTTGTTCTTGATATTTATTTTTCATAATTTTATATATGTTTTTTATATAAATAGCATCTTTCTTTTTTTCCTCTAATGTTAAATGTTTTTTATATGTTAATTCATTTCTTTTTATAATAAGGTTTTTTATTTTGTCTGAAATAATATGCTGTCGTTTTCTATTTATATTGCTATTATATATAGATGTTAAACTCATAATCGATTACTTTCTTAATTTACTTATCTCTATATCATCGTTTTCTTCCAGTTTTACGTTTGTAAATGTAATATGTAATTTTAGAGCTTCCTTGTACTGTTCCTGCTCGTCTATAGTTTTCAGTGTACATTTGTTATTTTTATATTTGGCTCTAGATTTTTTTAATGTTGGTCAGAAGGAGAATACTTCTTACAAGCTTCTTACAAGATATTTTCCCAGCAGAACTGAAGTAGAGATTCACCTCTCTTATCTCTTTTTTCGAAGCATAAATTTCCCAGTATTCTGTCTTCATCTTTGAATTTATAACTGCTAAACACAGTGTGCACAAACGCGTGCACACTGTATTCGCTTTAATCTGAGACTGAGTACCCGCTGTATCCAACAACAATAATAACCTAGTATACCTATAACTACCCATATGCAACAATAACCAACTCGAGTATTGAAGTCACCAAAGATTGTAAGTTTTCTACTGCAATGTTTAAGAGATTCTTGTATTTGGTTATAAAATTCCTTTTTTTCCAGTTCACTTGAGTCTGAGGTCGGTGCATAAACTTGGACAATGGATAGGTTTGTGTTTTCTAAATTCAAATTCAGTATACAGATTCGTTTGCTGATTGCAGTGCAACTCACTACGCAATCCTTCAGATGGTTCTTTTTGAGGAAGCCTAACCCATATTAGTTTCACCAAAGTAACAAAAAATATGGTCTTCATCTTCATCTATATTATAACCAACACGACTAATTTCGGCGATACCAATAACATGGTATTTAGTCTTTGGTATAGATTGTTTGAATTTCAGTAGCCTTTCATGAGACAATAGTGACCGAGCATTATAAGTACATATGTATATTGGGTGGAGTGAAGGGGGTCTGAGACCCCCCCTCGGTGACCAACCGTAGTGTGGGACATGAGAAGGCCGTAGCTTTATGTCAATTCTTGGAAGATAACGAGCTTTTCACACTTTGATGCTGAGGATATTTTGTTACTATATTTGTGCCTTTATTTTTTACTAGATAAAGATCTAAGGATACTTGGAGGTATTCTGCTGTTCTTTGTCGAGGATTATTGCTTTTTCCGGCGACGGCGATAAGATTCTCTTTCGACACTCATGTTGACTTTGATGTATTTTTTTATTTTCTGGTAGAATTATCAGTTTGTGATACTTTATGAATGATTTTTTCTTTGATCTTTTTCACGTTGTAACTGAATGTTTAGTGTTCTTTTTTAATGTAGAAAAGAAACTAGTCTTCTGTAGCGCGCTACCACGCCAGCAGATTCGTGGAGAAAAGTAGTAGATATGTACCTAATACTTTTGTCCTTTATTTTCGTAGGTGGTTAAAAACAGAAAACCGTCTGCGCGTGGTGAAAAAAATGTAGTAATTAGCCCTAGGACAAAGAAAAGGATGCACAAGCATGGTGTCCAAATAGAATACATTTTTACTACTCCCAGGCAAAGAGTGAAACTTTAAAAATAACAGGCGGTCGCGTTGAGGCGTCTGAAAACTATTAGAGCATTAAGAGAATGCACGATGTTGTAAATTAAATGAAAAAGTTCTACGCAAATGTTTGTTATGTACCCAACATGGCAAAACCTGTAACAAAGATGTGCATAAAATGATCCGAGATGTGACATTGCAAAATATGCTCACGTCAAATTACGGAAACGTTTTTCAATGTTCAAATGAACACCAACATTAGGTATTAAAACACATGTAATGTCAATATGGGACGAGCCCAACGAAGCGTAGACGAGTTCCATAAACTCACACTCGTGTTTGATACTCATTATATTTACGACAGTGGCATAAATAACTACGTATAAAATTATCGTATATTTAGTTCGCCAAAAATGTTAGGAGTCAATTTTTATTGCTTTTTTTTGTAAGTTTATTAATAAATCTTTTATTGTTTGTTATTTTTACTCTGTCAGTCAGAAATATTGCGACAAAATGAAGGTTTTTAGAAAATACTATATAAAATCCAAAATTTTTTTTTTTATTATTAATAAAAAGTACATACATATGTTAATATTTACAAACTTAAAACTACACATCTTAAATAATAAACTTCCTCAAAGTTGCCGCTTAGAAAGCTGTAATTGCTCAAGGTACCCAGCAGACTGGCAGCATTGCCTCTTTGAATAGCCAAACTGATTCGTTGGCGGAAGAAGCTGCCAGCCCGGCGGTCTCCCGAAGCCTCGACCAGTCTCTTACAAATATCAGAAACCAGTCGATGGGCTTCGGGGCCCCAGGGACCCAAAGTTTCGACTGCAAAGGGCGTAAATATGAAACTCTCAGAGGAGTCGCATACTTACGCCGCTTCAAGTTCTCGGTAGTGCTGGCCGCGGCACCTGCTGACTTGGAAGTCGCCGGCACATGGGAAACAGCAAGTGTATCGACACAAGTGGCATCCCACATCAGCGATCTTCCAAGTTTCCAAGGAATGAGCGTCAAATCCAAAATTAAATGTGAAGTCGAAAATATTTATAAATTTTACTAAATATAATAAAATAAAATAATGCCGCCTCTATAGTTATCTACTTAAAAACTTCTTATTATTCTTAATATTTGTAAACAATACATCCAGTCAGCATCAGTATACATAATAAAGAAAGTTTACCCTCTTTTAATAATGAATTGACGCTACTTGCCGATAGCTCGATATTATTGTATCGATAAGATTTTGTATTGTAGTACCCTAGTCACGCACTTATGTACAAGTCGACGAAGAAACGGAAACGCTATTAGAGAAAAGACTGTCCAGTATGTTCCTTGCTCCTAGCTTGAAATACATAAAATCGAAATTTAAATTGTTCACATATGTGTGTGTGTGTGTGTGTGTGTGTGTGTGTGTTTGTGTGTGTGTTACGTCGATGACGTAACTTCTGGTGCCTGCTGAAATTACAGTCTGATCTTTATCACGTATGCGCCAAAAGAAAATCACTTCAAAAATTTTATTGAACCCTGTTAAAACTAGACTATTAAAGAGCTTGAAAATGCCATTTCAAAAATGTACACTCATGAACATAATATTTAGAGAAACGTAAAAAAAGTTCGAATAATATTAATTTACTCTGTTGTGATAATGCACGGGCCACCTGGTAGGTACTTGTCTGAGAAAAAAGTTATAATCGTCTTTTAGTTTCGAGTGTCATTGTTTTTCGCGAGCATGTGTTAATGTTATGAATGTGTATAACAAAAAACTTTGCTGCTTTTTATTGTTTAAACAAATTATTTAGATACATACATTTTTGAAGTTATACACCTTTTGGCGCGTTTGTACAAACATATCAGTGTATTTTCTAGCGTGTGACGAAGTTTCAAAAAATTTATTATTTTTTATTTCATTCATTTCAAGCGACCAGTTTTATTTATTTATATGAGGCCAGTTTTGTTTTTTATATATGGCCAGTTTTGCTTAAAAACGTCAAAGAAGTATAACTTCTTGCGTGCGCATATGAGATACACATACTTCTTTTATACCCCAGACTCCATATAATTCCAGTTCAGTCGTTAATTTTTTGTCCAAAATGATCTATAATTAAATTATATTTAATAGTCGACCTGACCTTTCGATTAAATAACCTATAGCAAACTGCTCGCTCAAGCAACATTGAAATTCAATGCGTTCCTGAGAAGAAGGACGAAGACCTTGTGAATATAGTAACAAAGCTAAGTAACATAATAGACTGAAAATATAATATAGAAAATAATGCGCTGCACAAGAATAGCAAAAATAAATCTAAATACAAGTTGTCCTCGTTCAATAAACTGATTGTTGTCGAATTACGTACACATTATTTGGAAGATTTAAGTGATAATGTCAGATCTCAGCGCAGCTCAAGTCTCTAGAGGTCTGATTTTAATGAAAATGGTTACACACAAAATCGAGTGACACTACGAGTTTCTAAGTCTGTAATTTGTTGTAGAGCTGGGGGAGCTCCCAATAACATCCGAACTCCAATTTAAAGCCATGCTTGCAGACCAGCCAGACATGCATTGCAGTACCAATTGGGCCGGGTCGCCCGGTGAAATACCACTCTCTCACAGAATATCGGCGTGAAATAGCAGCATCTATTGCTGTTGTGATTCGTTCAGTGAGTGAGAGTGCCGGTGGCCCATCACCCCCTCCCCCTCCATTCCCTATTTCTCTAAAAGCCGGCAACGCGCCTGTGATTTTCTGGATGTCCATGACCAGCGGTTGGTTACTCTTCATCAGGTGACCCGCTTGCTCGTTTGCCCCCTTTTTATAAAAAAAAAAATTATAAAGATCAAACCTAGGATCCTCCCAACTTGGAAGTCAAATGCTCTACCACCGCGCTAATGGGCCAGTCGGTGTTCCATTATTCAAATACGAACACGAAACCATACGAAACACGAAAATTAGTTACACAATTGTAGTTTTAAGCTGAAAGCAATTTCACCTTAATTTTTAGTAATATAAAAATAATTTCAACTCACACATATGCATTTAATGATTTAATGTTAGAAAGATACGCATGTATTATTAGCGTAGTTATTTTAATATTATGTAGATTATATGTGATTTTAATGGTTAAGTGGCCCGTAGTACGTCATAATATTAGATTCTGACGTTGAAGGCATTGACGTCGTTAAACTGTTCATTTTAATTGTGACAAATTGTGATTTTATTTAAAGCATAGATATTTTTTATGTTTATTAAAAAAGGCACCCACATACCTAAGTGAAAATGTGTGTGGAGAATCATATGAGATTCGAGGAGGCGAAACAAGTATGTAAGGAACGCGAAGCTGGGCGCTCCGTCCTCTCTGACTACCCCGTTAGAGATACAGCGTGAAGATAGAAGATATGTATTAAACTATTACAACAAGCACACTATTAGAACAAGCTGTAATCTGCGCATAATCACAGTACAAGTAAGCAAGCAGTATTATATCTCGGCAGTGTCCTCGAGATAATTACCTACGGTCGGTCGCTCGGTACGTAAACACGCAGTAGGGCTGTCGACTGGGACTGACTGTTTTTCTTGGGTTACGTACTTGATAATACGTACTATATTAAACGTCGTATATTAAACGTATTATTACGTCATATTATCTTTTCATTTTATATTATTACAAATTTCGTAAGTTTTTATTTATATACTTTTACTAGTATGTTATTTCTAGTTTCAAAAGTTTGTGAGTTAGTATGGTGGAAATGGACAAAAAAAAATGCATTTTGTGTTTTTTTTGTGTGCAGTATAATTAAAAATCAGCAACAAAGTGACTACATCATTTTAATAATATATTTCCTCGAAATGAGCAACAGAGAAATGTTTTCGGTTTCGATGTAGATGTATTCAAATATGCATACACTGAACAATATGCTCGAAAACTTGATGCCATAATATTTTGTCAGTAAATGGGCGGGAGCGTCTCAGACCGTCCGAAGACAACCGCGCTAGTATATTAGTATTCTGTGACCGCGGCGAACTCGCGACTGTTGTATGCCGAAAAATGCCGAGATTTCAAGGCGCGTCGTTTGGGAGCGTTTGTATGAAGATAGAATACTGTTTGCTTACATGTACTGTGGCATAATTGAGACGAATACAATTAAGGTGACGCATTGATAAACAATAATTTAATCCAAAATAGATCTTATGGTCTATGCAAAAGTACGCGCGCTAGCTTATGAAAAATACGAAAATGTAGTTATTTTCGTTCATTTAAAAACTATAATTAATTTTAAAAAAATCTAATTATCATTTTGAAGAATATGTTTGAATTAAACTATACATAAAATTTAGAAATGTAAATCGGTCCCGTTACTCCTAAAAATGTAAATCTCTGTTTTAAAAGAAGTTTCTTTGGTATTTTTTTTGTGTTACAAAAGTTAACCAATCGTATAATGCAACTGGAAAAATAAAGTCAATGAAATGAAGAACCAGGTTACCAAATATCAGTTTCATACGTTTTGTAATAACTTAGAAAAATTAAGATCCCTTCCGTCAAAATTTCCGATGCATCGCCTTAATACATAGGTACATATATGTGAAGTGGTTTGTAAAATATGTAATCGTAACCGTCTATATTGCTCGCCTTAATGCTGTAAAAATTAGCCGTTTACTATTTTCTGCTTGCAAGCACATTCATTGAACTTGTAACTATTTTGTATGATATGCAAATGTTATAAACTTAAATTATAAAATCTATATTTTTAAAAGATTACTTACCGTCATATTGATATTTGCATTGATATCACAGAGTATGTTTTGGTACAGGATTCGTTGGCCTTGTGTTACTGTAAACAAGGTTGTGATACGTCCTTTGGATTTTTATGAATTAAAAGGATGAGTGTTCCATCGTATTATGTAATTTTTATGTGTGTTAAGTATGATGGAGATGCAAGGGCTGAGGGCAAGGAGGCGGGGAGTCGGCACTTGACGACCCACTCATTTTTTATTATATGTTAATACGATTTTACTACAGCAACTGAGCGAAGCTCATTGTCTATTTTATTTAAAATAAATAGTGTTCCCTACTTTTTGAGTATTTCATTTAAATATTCGGAACAGTGAGGCATTCAAAACTCAAAATGATGTATAACTTATTCACTCACGTTAATAAGGAATAAGTTAAGTTATACATCATTTTGAGTTTTGCATGCCTCACATAAAAATTACTAACATATTCCCGGGTGGGAAGTTACATGGTTGCAACACACGAATTTTTTTATGATTGAGATTTTCATACAAAAATACCATCCAAATTTCTAATTTTTCGCGTGGATTTTCCATAAATTTTCTTTCATATATTTTTTTTTTTCATATTAATGGTTTGTAATTGTCCTGACAATTAAAAACGCAAAAAAAATCAGGCAAATCAGCGAGCCGTCCTCAAGTGATGCTCCGTCGTATACATAATATGTGGCGATTGATTTTTATTTTAAAATGTTTGTAAGGTTAATAATAATAATAATACTCCAGACAAGTTATGATGTATGAGTTACATTAGATAATACTTTTTGTTTAAAGAATACCTTAGAACAAACTGTTTTGCGGTCGGCGATAGGCTACGTTACTTAAATAATTGCGTGAATACGATTTTGATTTGGCCAATTTTTTCGCAGTGCAGCAAATGCTACCTAGCTCAATTGAATGCTTCAATCGTCTTCTCTCTCATAATTATTTATTTTCAGCATAATGGTTTAGCTTTAAAGAGCGAAAGCGAGAGGTAGCAGAAGCCAAGGAAGACTAAGGTTGACTTATGAAGATCAAATAGCCAGTGTTAGCAGACGGAAATGTCAAAAGCACTCGCATACCTAGGTGAAAGTGTGTAAGAAGAGTTATGAGACGTCAGGAGGCGATAGAAGTATGTAAGCACCGCGAAGCTTGGCGCTCCGTCCTCTCTAACTACCCCGTTAAGGATACAGCGTGAGGATATGTATGTATAAGGATTTAGACGAGATAGACATACTCTTTCACGACTTAAAAGGATATACCACTGACAAAGACGATTCCGGCATAATATTAGCATCGACCTCAATATATGTTTTATTTTTGTTTCACGACCATAACGTTATATTTTTATAATGGCAATAGATTTAACTTTTCTTACGTGTTGGATGGACGTCATTAAAAACAAGTTTGAAAGGTTGAAGGTTAACTGAACGAGAAACGTATGTTTTGTTTCAATTAACTATTTTTCTTTGCGATTCTTTCAAATAATACTTAGGACAAATATTACTAAACTTCTATTTGTTAATTTTTAGAATTCTGTAGCCAAGATAGGGCAATCCCTTTTTATTGGTCCAATTTGTCCGTATGTCATTTTTTATATTCTTGTATGAGTATTTAACTTATTACTGTATAATGTTTTACTGGATTTTGTATTAATTTTTAACCGACTTCAAAATAAGGAGGATGTTTTCTATTTATGTTTGTTACGCGATTACTTCGCCAGTTATGAATTGATTTCGATAATTCTTTTTTGTTTGGTAGCTCATACTTCAGAGGTGGCTCCATTTAAATTTCACCAGTATTGGAGCTTGGACTTCGATGATACGCCAAATAACCTGGTCATATTCTTTATTTATATTGGTGATTTTCTTGTATATCGTTGCGCCCAGAAATAGAAAGAAGTTAATTGCAGACCTGCCCTAGATAATTATTTAGGCCAAGATCACTCAAAAGAGAGTAATAAAATTATTTAAAAAACAAAATTACACCGCCTTCAAAAAAACACACTGAAAAGTACAAAATAACTATCCTTTACTAATCAAAACTCAAGTACAATAAAAATAGCTTTATAAGTACGATACACATACCTATATTAAATTTGTCAGTTACAACGTATTTTTGAAAGTCAAATTTGTCAGTTCGGAAAGAATACTAGACTGACACGAACCGACAACAAAACACAATCTAGTTCTATTTTTTCCATATTGTTCGTACATTTAAATTCAATATTCAGAATATTTTCAGACTATAGTCGCATACCTAGGCGAAAATGTGCGAGGAGAATGATGAGATTCGAGGAAGCGAAAGAAGTATTAAGAACCGCGACGCTTGGCGCTCCGTCCTCTCTGACTACCCCGTTAGGGATACAGCGTTAAGATATGTATATTCACAGTAGAAACATAACGTCAGATGTCTTGATAAAAAGTTCGGTTTGTATGTGTGCGCGCTAATACACACGCGTCGTGGCACGCACACAACGGCAATATTTTAATGATTATGGATAATTATTGTAACGACAATTGGGGTCGCGGGCGACGTCACCATGCGACCGCTTCCTCACATCGTCACAAACACAAAAATAACTAAATTTATAAACAAACGTATTATAATGTCCTTGTATACCTAAATAATTTTAAATTACATTTAACAAACATGGGAAACTTATCCGCGCACATTGTTTTTTATTATTATTTATTAAATGTATAAATCGCCTCTTTGCGAGAACAACGTGACATTTCGGAAAAAGTAACTTTTTTTATTCGATAATCAGAACCGCCGTATCCATCTTCATTTTCTACGAAAACGTGATATTATTTAATAGCAAAATGGCAAATTTATGAGCGAAATGGATAACACAACTGTGGTTTATTGTGTTGTCGCGTTGTCTCTTTCAGACAGGACTTTGTTTTTACAACGCGACAACTTAGTTGTCACTTGACGCGTAAAGGATAACGTGCTCTCGTTTTTCTGAAACAACATGGCATCACGAATTTACAACGATTAGGTTGCAAAGGTATGATTCAACTCGATATTATTTTTTTATTATTTATTGTGGTATGTATATTTGACTCGGTTTTCTCGAAAAATCGTATCTTAATATGAAGTATTATAAATACTAATATCACGTTGTTGCTGAAAAATAACATTTTTGCAATATGATATCTCAAGTTGAAACATTATTGATGAAGAATAATTTTCAAATACAAAAAATGAGTTCCGATTATTTGTTGTTGTTACAGTTTTCCAGATAATTTTTTTATATCTATTTAAAACATATCGTTTAATTACGTTATAAATTCCAAAACGAAATAACTATCTTGACTTAATTTTTCAGATGATATCGCGGTTTAATAAGCTAATTCAATTAGCAACGAACACGTTTAAATACAGTGATAAAATTCCAGTAGTACTTAAATAGAAATAACTAATAACTCCAGTATCCAAACTGAGGAAGTTGATGGTTCTAACATTTCTTCGATTGCAGTAGGTAAATAATATTTTTGTTTTTTGATGTACGTATGAAGCCTACCTGTAATACAGACTCTGTATGTTTGAGGGCACTAATTGCTCTCAATAGGTAATAGATGGCTTAAGAATAACAGCAAGGTCTGATGATGGAGCAGGAGGGTAGTGACAGTATACCGTTGTATATGAGCCTAAACACATTTGAGTTGCGATCCGTTGGAATTATCGCGATGAACAATCATCAAGCAGATAGTGGTCGGGAGTTTCATTGTTATATAACGTTCGATATATTTATGTTCATTTTAGAGAAAGAGGACACAATATCCTACAAACGTCGCCATAGTGAATTGAGTAGCAGTAGTTCTTCGAGTACCTCTTCAAGGAGTTCATAGGCAGCTGTGATCCGTCTTTCTACGAAGGTAAAAATTTAATAAAAGTTTTTTAAATAATTTACTCAACACCTATATTTGGATATTACTTGATATTGACATATTAAGTAATATCCCAATATAGGTATTGAGTGAGTAACCGTGTACTGATAAATTTAATTACATTTTATTATTTTTCCAGATAGCAACGATTCCGTGATAGACCGAAACTGTCAAGCAATAAAGCCAAAAATTTAATGTTTCGAAACTTCTTCATAATCTGATGTTCAAGATGTCTGTACCAACCACTTCCAAAAGGACAAATTTTTTTTTGCTCATGGTGTAGTTACTGTTAACACAACCAAAACAATATGAAATGTTACTGACAAATTTTAATGTAATTTCTGCGGAAGACCACGAAATTGTATTTAGCACCGCATTTGAACCAGATCTGCTCACAACATGAAACGAACCATCTGCTGTTCAAAATGTTACCACCATGCAAGTAGAGTCAACAAAACTAAATTCTACTCCAACTTCAGTTAAAGTAATAAAAAAGACCAAGAGAAGAAAAAGAGAGAAATTGAAAGAAAAATGTTGCAAATCGACTAAGGAATAGTCGTCAAACACGTGAATCAACAAATACTAAACAGACTATTCTAGATTGTCAACTGAAATCACCTTGCAGAGAAGATTGTACGTTTAAATATTGATCAAATATAACAGATTAACCAAGAAATAAAATCAGATCTCATGTATTTAATTAATAAATATCTCGTCCCATGTGATACACATGCCATTTTTTGAAGCCTCATAGCCTGCAAGAATATCGTTTTTATAGATTACTGCTACGACTAATTTTTACTAAGTGCAATTGTAATTTTTTAGAATGTTATCTTTTAGGTAGCTATTAGCCACAAAGAGATTTTATTGACGTTTAAAGTATTTACTGTGATGAATAATTTATTAAGTACTGATTATTATAAATGAAACTGTTTTTTTTTAAATTCGTAAATGTTAAGCTGCCTGCCTAGGAGTTCTTAAGTTATATTATAATGGGTGTCATAGATAGGTAACTTTTCTACCTGATTTCAATACTACTTACTTAGCTATTTTATCAACATTATATGAATTAAGTTGTTATCAATCTATTATTCTATTGTGTGGTATAGCCATGCTGTATCGCAGCATGAATCGCGCAGGCTCGCCCGGTGAAATACCACCCTCTCACAGAATATCGGCGTGAAATACCTGCATTTATTACTATTGTGTTTCGTTCGGTGAGTAAGAGTGCCGGTAGCTCATCTCCTTCCTCCCGCTCATTTCTTTCCTTTTCCTCTTTCCCCAAATGCTGGCAACGCACCCGTGATTCCCCGGATGTTGCGAATGTTACGGGTGTCCATGAGTGGCGGTGATCACTTTCCACCAGGTGACTTGCTTGCTCGTTTATCCCCTCTTTTATAAATAAAAACAAAGTTAAAAAAAATGGTAGGTGGATAATTAAAAATAGTGATCCGAAATAAGAATAATAGTTGTCCGATTTTATTAATTGTTCATTCGCGTTATATGAAGAAAACTGATGGGTTTCATATTTTTTTTTAAATTTCCGTCCATAATATATGCTACAAATTTTTCTATTGCTTAATAAATATTATTAATTTCAAGAATTTGTTTTTATTGTATAATTCAGTACGAAAAGAGTACGAAACAAAAATTACATCATCGACAACGTGACAAAGACATTTGTTACATCGATACATTATGTCATTTTCGTTAAAAACGTGACATATTTTCCGTTTTTTTTAAATGTGCTAATTCATAGCAAAAACTATCAAACTTAATGTTGTTTTTTTAATGTTAGAAAGCTTATTAGTTGAATTATATGATTAATGACAGATTTAATGTAAACATTATTTCATTTAGATTTTATACTTATTTAAAAGTTTAAAATTAGCTTCCTGTGAAATGGATTTTTCGAGATAACACGATGTTCTCGCAAAGAGGCGAAATAAAAGATGCTCACCGATCTCATGCCTAACGCAACAACCATACGTATCCGGCAAAAAAAGCAGGCAATTCCGTTACGCATGAAGAGAGAGTCAGCCTTCTTTTCTACATAATCTCTGTTATAGTTGTGTCTTCGATGAAATAAATGACTAGTTTATCATAGCAGTACCACCTTCATTGCGAACCGACTGCGACAAGTTCATTTTTTAAATCGATCTTACATGTGCACGAACATTTGACCATTAATTCACATATAAATAAAACAAAAATCTGTTTTTACAGACTATAATTAGTCAAAGAAATATTTTTTTTAATAAAATCATAATGAACAAAAAAGTTGACTACAGGTTTAGAAAAGAGAGCTAAGAGTGCGTCGACGTCCATTAATTAGAAATTCCGTAGCATTTACAGACAAATAGAAATGAAATGATAAAAATTTAGCATAGCGCAACACAACATAGCACAGCATAGCATTGCATAGCAAAGCATAGCACAACATAGCATTGCATAACATAGCGTTCCATAACATAACATAACAAAGCATAGCATAGCATGACATAGCATATCGTAGCACAGCATAGCATAGCATAAAGTAATGTATCCTCACGCTGTATACTTAATTAAGTAGTCGGAGAGGACGAAGCGCCAAGCATCGCGACCTTTACATGATTATTTCGCCTCCTCAAACCTCATCATTTTCCTCACTCACCTTCGCATATTTGATTTTCATAAGTCAGCCTTGGTTTAAACAATGGGTATATTTTAATATTACGTGTGCCTTTTAGCTTAGACACGTATAAAATGATAAATCGGCTGTAATATACAGACAGACAGACAGACAGACATGGCAATTATCCGGCAACGCACCCGTGATTCCCTGGACGTTGCGGGTGTCCAAGGGCGGCGCTGATCACTTTCCATCAGGTGACACGCTTCCTCGTTTGCCACCTTTGATATAAAAAAAAACACCACAAAACTGTAAGGGTTCTGTAATATTGGCTGCGAAACCTTAAAACGAAGTAGCAAACCTGATTCTATTACGTTATAATTTTATGAACACATTCCACAGATCTTTCAACTCGCATGTCATTTTATTTTGAACTCCTAATGTAGTAATCTAGTAGTCTGTAGTAGGATTACTAGTTTTCTTAGTGATAATTACTGTATACGAGGTAATCCTGTTTAATGTTTTTACATTCTATTGTTTTATTACTCACATAGACATCTAACTAATTATAGTTAGAGGAAAGGCCTACAAAACTGGAGGATATAAAGAGGTAAGAGGTTGTTTGTATGTAAAGGAAAAACTTAAAAATTACTAAGCCGATTTTAAAAATTCTTTCACCTATAGAAAGATACATTTTATCAGCAAATAACCTGGGCTGCATTTTATTTTCAAAAAAATGTCTACCCGTGCGAAGCCGGGGGATCTCTAGTTAAGAATAAACATAATTTATCGTTAGAGTAATCTGAAGCTGAAAGAAGTAAAACATATATATCTTCACGCTCCATACCTAACGGGGTAATCAGAGAAGATGGAGCGCCAAGCGTCGTGGTCCTTAGATACTTCTTTCGCTTCCTCAAATCTCATCATTCTGCTCACACATTTTCGCCTAGGTATGCGAGTGCTTTTGACATTTCCGTCTGCTAACACTCTCGCCATTCGATCTCCGTAAGTCAGCCTTGGTCTTCCTTGGCTTCTTTTACCATTCAGTTTCATGTCGTGGTTACGATCGATGAGATAGAAACAGACAGGAAAAAGTCGTTTGACACACGGTGTTAAGAGCGACATCCTATGATGACTCCGTCCATCGTGTTTCTTGGTCCAAGGTCGGCTCATTTATACCAAATGTATAGGCGCATAACTCACTCCAGCGCATAATACAACCCCTGCGCTAAAAGCCAAGATCTTACAATATTTAATTAAGTATTTAAGTGTCCATGTCGCATCTATACTTTCAGGCTAAATACCTCTTTCATCCCGACGTTTCGATCGGATTGCATCGATCATGGTCACGGGCAGACGGGCAGACAGACAGCGTAATCACGATCGGTGCAATCCGGTCGAAACGTCGGGATAAAAGAGGTATTTAGCCTGAAAGTATAAACGCGACATAGACCCGTAAATAAATATTGTAAGATGTGTACAAATCATGAAAGTTTAAAAACATTAAAAGCCAGGATGATGTGTGGCGCGCGCTTTGCGACTCGCTCGACGCGTAACATTTTGCTGCGCCTCTAAATTAACTCGAAGCGCCGAAAAAATATTACGCCGCGTATTTATAACAAGCATGAGTAACTCATATCCATTAGCTTCAATCCACTTAGTATCAGTGGGCCTGCTTATTTGTTTCTTCCCAGTGATACATGAAAAAAGTTGGCAAATTTCTTCCCAGGCACGGGTTCTGCCCTTTAAAAAGGGGGTGATCAAACATCCTACTAAAAAACCTATTAATTAGAGCGCGTGCAGTAAAGTGCGTACCTTGTCAATTGTCAGGTTTTATGATACGCAATAAAATAATAATAAATAATAAATAATAGTAATTTATTATGTAACATATAAGTAAACAACAATAATTGACATTTAAAATATACAATTATAGCCATAAAACCACTATTAACCATGAAGTACATACGGTGACCCCGGGCTAGGTGCAGCCTGTTCCATAGGGATCAGTTTATAATTACCCATTTGATTTGTGCCTATTAATTTAATAGTCATACATATTAATGTAGTTTTATGTTTGTAAATATTAACGTATGTGCATACATATTTATTTTTAATTTAACAAAGTATGGTTGAGGTGTGAAATACGTGTAAATGGCAAATGTCTAGAACAAATGAATGAAATTGTATATCTGAGGAGTGCGTTTTCTAGGGGTAGAAGATGTAAGTTTGATGTGGAGAGACGGGTAGCAGCTGGCGATTAAATAAACGGTGCTTTCGCCACATTAGTGGGCAGCGTGAAAATATCCAACTCTGCCAAAATAGCCATCCACAATGCGGTACTAGTGTCAACTTTATTGCACGATAGCGAGGCCTGGATATTCCCAAAATTAGGTGATAGTGATGATGTACTACATACTATAATATTATAAAGAGGTAAAGTTTGTGAATTTGGATGTTCGGGGTAATCTCCGGTACTACTGATCCGATTTTGAAAATTCATTCACCAATAGAAAGCTAAATTATCAGCGAATAACATGGGCTGTTCATTTAAAAAAAAAAATCTACCCGTGCGAAGCTGGGGCAGGTCGCTGGTAAGATTTAAATGCAGTAGAAATGCGGTCTCTTAGAAATATGTACGGTGTCCCCTTGTCAACAAAATAAGCAATAAATAGATAAGCAGAATGACAGGGTTGCACGACAGTAATATTGTAAAAATGAGGTAATGAATACTTTAATAATTTAATTAATAAAGAATTAATAAAGTAAATCTACAGAGCGAAAGCAAGTGGTAGTAGGAGCTAAGTAAGAGCAACCTGACTTATGAAAATCAAATAATTAGAATGTTAGCTGACGGAAATATCAAAAGCACTCACAAACCTAGGTGAAAATACAACATGAGGATATTAAAGAGATTTAATGCGGCGAAAGAATAAGGGCCGCGACACTTCGCCGCTTCGTCACACTCCGTCCTCTCAGAATACCCCGTTAGGGATACAGCGAGAAGATCCGTATGTAAATATGTATGTAATTTAAAAAAGCATTTCTGGAATAATCTAGCTTGTGAAAATTTAAAAATATTTAAGAAAATGAAAGCGCCTTCAGAACAAAGACACCGAAAAGTACAAAATAAATATCCTTTACTAATCAAAATTCAAGTATAATAAAAATGACTGCGATTTAATTTTTTTTATAATTTTTTTTTTATTTCTCCCATTTGAAGAGTGGCCTAAATGAATTTCTAGGGCAGGTTTACTATTAACTTCTTTCTAATTCTGGAGCGTAATGACATAGAGAGAATCGTCAAGATAAATAAAGGTTATAAGCTGATCGCATTATTTGGTTTATCTTCGAAGTCCAAGCTCCAATACCGGTGAAATTTAATGGGTGGTCCATCGAAAGTATACCCTTTCAAACAAAACAAAGAATTTTCCAAATCGGTACACAATTGACGAAATTATCGGTGTACAGAAATAAAAAAACATACTGACGAACACAGAACCTCCTTCTTTTTTTGAAGTCGTTTAAAAATACAAATATGTAAATTGGAAAAGGAACAAAATTCATTTAAAATAATTACAAATGCATTAAAAATAGAATTAAAACATTAAATAGAGTACATACATACATATCTTCACGCTGTATCCCTAACAGGGTAGCCAGAGAGGACGGAGCGCCGGGCGTCGCGGTCCTTACATATTCTTTTCGCTTCCTCAAATCTTATCATTCTTCTCACACATTTTCGCCTAGGTAAGCGAGTGCTTTTCATATTTCCGTCAGCTAACACTCTGGCTATTTAATCTACGTAAGTCAGCCTGTTTGTATGTGTGTATATTAAAAAGAGTGCGTATTCGAAATTAAGTATTATATTGTATTTTAATAAATCTTTTGTAAAATGAAGTAAGTAAAAGAAAGAAAAAATGGTACCTGACTGAGTTTCTTGTCGGTTCTTCTGTGTCCAGGTTTTCCATTTGAACTGAACTATCACTTGACGTTCAAAAATACCTTGTAATTGGGTTTACATGAATAAATTGGTTTGACTTTGGTTTGACTTTGACTTTGAAGTAAATAGTGAGATAGCAGGATATAGAAAATAAAATAAAATTGTTGTATGTGAAGATATTAGGAATTTAAGTGCTTATTAAATTAATTAAAATAAGACAAATATAAATTAGCGAAGCACGAGACGTAACTACTCGTACAATTAGTGTTCCATATCGCAAAATATAGTTTGGTGTTTTTTTGTATAGAAATAAAGTATCCAATGTACTGCAATCATAATTTACATTCAGTTTACAAATGTTACTCCAATAATAATAATAATATACTCAGACATTTCACACAGCGCCATCTAGTCCCAAAGTAAGCAGCACAGCGCTTGTGTTATGTATTAGACTTATATACTTTTTTTTTGTAAATAAATACATATTATACATAAACACCCATATTCGGGGTAGAAATCTTACCCTCAACCTCCATTTACTTTTCGACGCGCTTAGCCGTTGCGCCACGGAGGTCGTCATATTTTCCCTCGAAGATTTTCCCAAGTTCCATACATACATGTCATCACGTTGTATCCCTAACGGGGTAGTCAGAGAGGACGGAGCGCCAGAAGTCCGCGGTCCTTACACACTTCTTTCGCCTCTTCAAATCTCATAGTTCTCCTCACGCATTTTCGGGTGGGTATGTCCATTCCATTTTAAAGATAATGTTGAGGATACCTGCTTCGGGACTTCGGGATTTATTAAGTGAGAAACACTGTTGATAGGGAGATAATATTATATATGTGCGTCCTACAATAAAATGCACTGGTTCTTACCGCGATATTAAATATTCTTGAGTTTCCCAATATTTCTATATATAATATTTATATGTTATAAAAAGTATTTAATATCGCGGTAAGAACCCGTTTATTTTATTGTTACAATAGATACAAACCGTGAAAGTCTAGAAAAGTGTATTTTAAAGATATTCCCAAGTTCTATTTTATATTTTATTTGACTGTCCCGTTGGCGCAGTGGCATATGCATCTGCTTTCCAAGCTAGGGTCCCGGGTTCGATCCCCGGTCAGGTCAATTTAGGAAATGAACTTTTCGAAATTGGCTTGGAGTCTGGGTGTTACTGGGAACTCCCCCAGAGTTCGTTGTGTGGTACCCATAGTAAAAGCTTACTGCTTAGTTTGGGGTCACACAATTTGTGTAATTGTCTGGATGATGATTATTATTATTATTATAAAGATAATGGTGGTAGGACAGCATAACAGCTATAATCATAATTTGCTCTCTAACTAATTTATAAATGGAAAATTATGGTCTGGTAGCTGACAGGTAGCTCCAATAGTCTATTTCGTTCTTATAAACTATTAACTATTGCCCGCGACTTCGTCCGCTTTTTTTTTACTAAATAAGCAATTCAGAAACTTTCGCAAACGACTCGATAAAGTTTCGAAAACAAACACACAAACAAATATCCATCTTGTAAAACAGCGGTCCGCAACGCGCGGCCCGCGGGCCGCATGCGGCCCTCCTCCTCCAAAAAAAGGGTTTTTTTTAATGGCGTGGCGTAATTATATAAATAAATAATTACGTTAAATTTTATGGTTGCTTGCCATCTGATTTTGACGCATTTAAATGAAAGCTAATGTACTACAAATTACATACATACATTATATACAAATATCTGATTTTGACGCATTTAAATGAAAGCTAATGTACTACAAATTACATACATACATTATATACAAATATCTGATTTTGACACATTTAAATGAAAGCTAATGTACTACAAATTACATACATACATTATATACAAATATCTGATTTTGACGCATTTAAATGAAAGCTAATGTACTACAAATAGCCACTCAAATACAGCCTCAAATCCACACTGAATTTCGTATAAGTAGGTACAGGTATATACTTTTAAGTTCTCATTTAAGTTTTTATTACTTTTCCTCATTTCTTTGTCATTCATTGCTCCTTTGGCATTGACGTAGTCCTACGTATCTATTAATAACATTTGAACAAAATGTTTTTGCATTTTTAATGTCACCTGTGATACCTATGTATAGTAGATATAATCTGTCTGATAGGATAGAGATAGATACCTATTATCAAAATTATGAACAAGTGCGGCCCGCCTCTATCTCATTATGCCATTATGTGATCCTTGCCTGCCAAAAGGTTGCCGACCGCTGGTGTAAAAGATTAGTGGACCCGACAGACGTTATTCTTTCCGAACGCTGGAATTAAAACAAATCTAGAATCTAATCTAAACCATCCAGGGAATCACTCAAACACACACAAAAAATGTCATCGTCGTCAATCCAAGCGTTTAGGGTGAGTCCAGTGACACACGTACAGAAGAATTTTATGACATAAAGATAATAAGCCCTCTCTTTTATTAAAAAGGGCAATGGAGCCTTCATACGACTAATATTTTAAGTAAACGAAGCTTACATAAATATTTTCGGGCTTAAAGAACATTTTACTTTTGTATTTAAGAGTGGTAGAGCCATGCTGCATTGAAGCGCGAATTGGGCCAGCTCGCCCGGAGAAATACCACCCTCGCACAGATTATGGGCATGAAATAACAGCGTCTATTGCTGTTGTGTTTCATTTGGTAAGTGAGAGTGCCGGTGGTCCATCTCACCCTTCCCCCTCCTTTCCTTATTTCCTTGTCGGCCGGCAACGCACCCGTGACTCCCCGGAAGTTGCGGGTGTCCATAGGCGGCGGTGGTCACTCTCCATCAAGAGACCCGTTTGCTAGTTTGCCCCCTCTTTTATAAAAAAAAGCCACTACTGCTTATTAATAGACACCATTTTTACAGGAAATCCTTGTAAATTGTACGAATATGAAATATAACTTATCGAGAGCTACATTTTTTTCATAATATAATAATAATTTTTCGAACAGGTCTAAACTAAATAAGTGTGTTTGGGGGCAAATGACAATTATTGGTCCTATTGTCCAATACAATCTTTCCATTTTTCGTGATAGGACTAATACACTTAACTTTATTTCGACAAAACTGTGGCTTAGACCTATTGACATCCAAAGCGACCATATTTTTTACGACTTTGCATATTTTTTTTATTTTCCATAGCAAAATGAAAGCTATGGCCGTAATTGTATAAGGGATACCCCATATGATAAGTCTACGTCGTAAATTCGCTGTATTTTCGATTATATAAACATCCAAAATACGTATATTTATTTATTTATTTATTTAACAATTTATGTACATACACACACTTGTATAATTTAATGCTTTAACTTAAAATGAATGGTTTAACAACGTCAATGCCTAAATATAAGTCGCAGACATCTCCGTTGAAACCAGTATGTGACGTATACTGAATAATTACCAAAATCATACGATAATCAATACATTTAAATACCCAACGTGTACAATAAATCTGATGCGTATGTGTGAGTTGAAAATATTTCTGAACTACTAAAAATTAAGGCGAAGATTCTTCTATACATTTATTTTCACTACAATTGTTTAACTAATTTTTACAATTTTGTGCCAAAATTTTAAAAATGGAATAATTGTTAATATTTTAGTGGTTATCCTTCGATCACAAATAAAAAACAAGATTCACAATCTTCTGTAAAATCTAAACAAATTATTGTCCGAATTGACATATACATTTCTAATATCGTATAGTATTATTGTTAATATTGTGCTAATTTAAAGTAGACCTTACTGTCAAAGCGTAAGGTTGTAAAAGCTGGTAAAAGATCCTTGCATAACATTGAAACGAAGTTTGATAAAAAAAATATTTAAAATGCAATCTTACGTCTCGTGCGTAAAGTATAATTCACATAATCTATTTGCATTGGTATTTACGTCATTTTGATTTGTTACGTGAAAGTGACTAGAATAAGATATATTGTTAGGCCAATTTTGAAAAATACGATTACGAATTTAATAAAAAAGGGCTATGTAACAATATTATTATAACGAAATAATGAACACGAAAATAAAATTATATTAAATTAAATAAAAATTATATAAAAGACTATTTATTTATTAAATTATATAAAAGACTCTCTGACATTAACGGCTGTTTAGAATAATTACAGTAGAGTGGTCTTAATAGAGATGTAAGTACAGTCAAATCTCATTTTTTTGTCAAAAAAGTGTATAACAATTTCTCCTAGTTTGTGAACGTGAATCTTTAACAGCTATGGAAATATTTGTAAGGATAAATATGAAAGACTTGCGGCACATGTTATAGATAATACATACATACATATCTTCACGCCGTATCCCTAACAGGGTAGTTAGAGTGGACGGAGCTCCAAGCGTCGCGGTCCTTACATACTTCTTTCGCTTCCTCAAATCTCATCATTATCCTCACACATTTTCGCCTAGGTACGCCAGTGATTTTACATTTCCGTCGGCTAACACTAGCTATTTGATCTTCATAAATCAGCCTTGGTCTTCCTTGGCTTCTTTACCACTCACTTTCGCTCTATAGATTTTCTTCGTCAGTCTTTCATCACTCATTCTTTCTATGTGTCCCAACCATCTTAGCATTCCTTTTTTAAATTTTACAATAACACTGTCGTGCAACCCTGCCATACTGCGCATTGCTTATTTTGTCTGCAAGGGTGACACCGCACATATTTCTAAGAGATCATATTTCTACTGCCTTTATTTTACTTTCACTCGATTTCGGGCATATCCAGGCCTATAGATATAATAAATAAGACTAAAACGACAAAATAGGTAAAATAAGGAATTAAAAGAAAAACTCGTACATCGATCCATGTCATTTGCAGTACCCAGTACATTAAAAATTTTAGTGACTTAGGCTAACCATTCATGCATTTCTATTGCATGTCTGCCTCATGTTTTCAAATGAAATCTTACAAGTATTTTCATATACATCAAAAATACATAATCGCAGACTAGGAGAAACTATTTTATACGTCTCAGTCCGTTATATAAACGTGGTACATTATTATTTTTTATTTCAATAATTATTTCTACTTTTGGTTTTGCAATCTATTTTGCAATCGATTTTGCAGTCGATTTTAAACATTTAGTTCATCAGGAGTTAATTTAAAATCGATTTTAAAATTTGTACGGAGCAGTTAAATAAACAAAAAAAAGAAGCTCTAAAACAGTATTTTTTGTAACAAGTGACTATAGAGTGGATAATTGGATGTATATTTATTTACAAAATATGGAAACAGCTTCTTAAAAGAATGTAGAAATTTAAAAAAAGAAATCTCGGGATGAACTGTACAGGACAGGACAGTAGAATGTTACTAAGGATCGAAACAACAAAATAAAAAAAATATTTAGTGTTTAGATTCCAAAATATCCTTTTTTCGTGCGTTATATAACACGTGAGAAAAATTAAATATGATCTCGGTCTGTTTCTTTTTAAACAGTGGCGCTGTGACTAATTTGATCGCTGATTGTCACCGGCTATATTCGATTCCATGTGAATATATTGACATAAATATTTTAATGAAATATTTTTAACGTTTTATTAAGCCTTTTGGTGAACTTAACACTCAATACCGTAAATAAAAATTTCAATGGTCAACACTATTTTGACCTAACTTTACCTGGCGACTGCATTCGCGCAGTCTGTTGCCATCGTAAAAGTTAAAAAAAAAACATTAAACATTAAACCAAAAAACTAATCACTTCTTCACTTTAAAACTAAAAATACAAAATAAAACAATACGATTGAAAACTCATATAATTTAAAATCTATTTTTCGTGATAATCGAATACTCGGATTATCGCTTCGTTTAATTCTCTTCGTTAATTATGTCACAATGACAGCTGTCAAAAGGGGCCTCTGACATTTTGACAACTTTGACGCGATGCATCTTGGACCAAGAAAATGCCATAATAAATTGCCGCTCTTATCACCGTGTGTGAAACGAATGTTCGTGTCTCTTTCTATCACATTGAGCATAACCACGAGTAAAACAGTTAGCTATAGTAAGTATGGCAAACATCAGTTTAATTCGCGTCAGCTCATGACCAATGTACATTAGTGAAATAATTATTTACAAGATACTCGTAAATCTGAAGTGTTTTAGCTACTAGTAATCACAAAATAAAAATATATCATGTTAGGCTGTGTATTGTTGTACTGTGACTCTTCTCTAGTCACGCACATTAGTAAAAGTCGAGAAAATCAGTCGACAAAAAACGGACACGCTCTTAAATCAAATGCTCCGTTCATTTTGATTTTTGGTCCCAGAGATGCACGCAATTATGAAATAAACATAAAAATGCTTCTATTTCTAGGGAAGGATGTAACGTAAATAAAATATACACATACATTAAATAATATAAATAACTTAATAAAATGAATAAATAGAACAAAAGTAATATCTACGGAACCTACATAGTAAATATAATCACTGAAATGTTCTCGAAACTGCGTCTGCGTAATTCTAAAGCGCGTCGCGAGTGTTGCATTGTTGAGGGTAATTTTTAATTAGCGGTCGCAAAGTGATATGAGTTAATTATGGATCACACCTCCGAAGTTGACACTCGTCTAACGTATGCTGGTTGAGTGGAGTGATAATTACTTGTATCTTCGTCTCTGCATAGATACTACAACTGGAATCCCGTTAGGGTGAGTTCTTGTGACTGACTGGGAACCCCCAGAGTACCTGCTCGTACCAAGTGCTCGTGCTCGTGCTGTACCTGCAAACTACAGCTGCATAGACCAAACCAGAACTGCTGGAGGATTCAGGCCAGTGACTCCTAAATATCTGCAAAGGACTGGGTTGTACGGCGTATGGCGGATTGTTGGCTTAATAAACCAGAATACTACACGATATAAACTGGTTTATTTGACCCACACCTATAGTCTATCTACCTACCTGTTCACGGGTCACGTTACTTCAGTACCCACTAATAACCCCATGACAAGGACATAGGCTGCTTTAACTGTGGATAAATATTTCCTCCATTAGTTTTGAGGGTAGAATGGTGACTGAGCTATAGGCGATTGGATCTGTTAAAGCTAGAATCTTCTGGACTCTAATTCGTAGTTCTAATGGTAATTTGCGGGAATGCAGTTAAAGAGTTTGATAATAAACGGAGTTCAAAGTCGATTGTATCAAAAACAATATTGAAGACAGAAACTGCGTATTCGGACTCAAATTCTTAATTTTAATAATAATTTGTAAATAAAAACATTGGTTGTAGAATATGCATAGCATTCTGTAGTTGGAACACTAAAATTGAGTGCGAGTTTACGGCATTCGCTCGACTTCTCTTTACTTAAGTCCAACTCCAACTTTATTTAAGTAATTATAATGCAGTCTAAGGTTTAGATTGTTTCACATTGGATAAAATTTTGTAAAACTCTTTTGCCAAGTTATGGCACATTACGATATATTTATAACACAAGGTGTTTGCTATAAGTTTTCAAGATTTAAAGTATCACTTTACTAGTTTAAACTTTTTAAAATACTAATTTTATAAATTCTTTATGAACACTTTTTGGTTAAGTTAGGTCACTGCTTTTACAACAACCCGCGACGCGAGCGAGCGTAGCGAGCGTACCGCTGCAGCGGCCGGTGAAGTGCCAGATCAGAATTCGCTCTATAAGATCATTTATGTAAACTTACTAACACTTAGTAAAGTTTATATAACACTTATATAAACTTTCGTTATTTGATCTTTTCGCATCTCCGTGTACTCCCTTAATCCTCACTTAGACAGGAAGTAAACTAAAGCGCTCCAATTATGCATGCAATTGTAATCTCTACAAATACATACAAAGCTATTTGCGCAAGTAGGTATTCTTAATCGGTTTTATCGAAATTGACAAGTTTATTAACCAAAGCTTAGTGCGAGCTTCTCCTTAACCTGTGAGCGTACATATTGACAGCATTCGTACAGTTAAAACGCTATTGCCGATTTGGGATGATATTGTTTATAACAAACCGCGTGTGTAGCAATTTGTCAGTTATCAAAGACACCGGTTTAAATACACCCGACCACTGCACCGCCATCTGTCAGCGGCGTTTAACATAACTTAATTTGTATTTATGCAATAGAGTGATCGTGCTAAAACAATTTAAATTAATTATATCGTATTGATAATGGATACTGAATATTACTGATTTAATTGGATTTTAATTTCTGAGGTGAGTTTGTTCTTTTGACTATTCTGACGTTTATTGACATGCGGGACTGCTAGAAAAAAATAATAAAAAAAAATGTGCGTACTCCCTACCTTCGGGTGCAGGTTGTTGAAGTTATCCAAACTTGTAAAGAGCTTATAGGCTTTATAGGCACCGGGCTGTCATCCCATCACTCCAATTTACCATTTGTAAGCCCAAACACATATTGAAAGCGACATCGATATATATTTCTTTTTCCTTTATATTCTATTCACCATAAAATGTAAACGGCGTGAAGATATTTACAATTTTTTACAATGTTGAATCCCTCACGATTACACATACGAAAAAAGAGATTTATTTCCGTAAAAATTTAAAATAGTTATCGGAATACATTTAAAACCAATTTAAATTCGATGAAAGCGTCTATAAAATGCATATATCTTTATGAAACATAAAATGCCCAAAATTAATAGATACCTGTTTATTAAAATAGACAAACCTAGAAAATATTATAACTAGACATCAGATATATAATCTTATATTATATTATAACTTATATGTAATATATATATATATATATAACTATACACTTTAAAAACGTTGGTTTTCAAAGGTCCTAACTTACAAAATGTTCATTTTTTAGTAACTATTATACTGACAGAGAGACAAGTCAGACAAATTGGAGGCAGCATCTGCGATCCGCCAACCCCATTCGAGATTATTCTTAATTGATGGGTCCCGTAGCTAAGTAGTACGGGTGCCTGTTCTGCATAAACCTGTTATCGTACCTCTGATTCTTCTGGTAGAAGTCATTCCGTTGGTTCACCTTATGTCTGTAGTTCTGGGCACGACGCTGCTGGCTCTTCTCTTGTTTTTCACCACCTTTACTCGACGTGCTCGGTTTATTATATATATATATATAATAACTAGACATCAGATATATAATCTGATGGCTAGTTATAATAATTTTCTAAGTTTGTCTATTTTAATAAAGAGGTATCGTATTAATTTTGGGTATTTTATGTTTTATAAAAATATATGCATTTTATAGTCGCTACTGGTACTGGTACTATTAAAATGCCAAAATGTGCACGCAAATGTTTATTCAAAAAGGGCGAAATATGCAAAAAATATGCAGAATTGAAATGTTATTTATTATTAAAATTTACGTTTATTTTCACAAAATATATATATTAATATTTATATTAATAATCAGTTGTAATTCTTGTGACAATACACAATTAAATATTTTTCTTGATTTTATAGAGCAAACTTGTGACAATTGTCACTTAATATTAATTTATAGGCTGAAAATAAACTGATATTATTTGACGTTATTGGACAGAACCTGAAATTTGGCGCCATTTCTGCAGAAACCCCTTCAGGCAGAGTTTGGCCGGTAGCGTCTTTCGTTATTCCTTCAAGACCGTGTTGAAATAAGCACTATCGATGACAAAGCAAAAAAGTATAACAATAGCGTTTTAGGGTGGCTTTACCAACTACTCGAACTCGATTTAAGGATTTGACATCTCACTTGCACCAATTATTCAATAGTTGGTCCAGCGAGATGTCAAATCCTTAAACCGAGTTTAAATAGTCGGTGCAAGCCCTTATGCACTTCAATATGCAACCATGCAAATGCATATAATCTGATGTCTAATTATGACACTATAATAAATGATTTAAAAAATTAAAACTATAAAAAATTAAAACATTTTATAACAATATTATGTCGGTGCTAATAAAATACGACTCGATAATTATTTTTTTCCGATATACTCGTATTATAATTTCTTCTTTCTAACCTGACGATGATATATTATATCAATAGTTTATTGAGAAGATTAAATTAAAGGAAGAGGTTTTCAATTCATTGCAATCTTTTTTTTCCGTTAATGTTCGGTGATTATTCTATTACTTCGTGGACCGATTGAGATTATTCTTTTTTTTATTTAAAAGGGTATGTGTCCAAGGTGGTTCCATAGAAATTTAGTTAAGATTCGACGAAGGAATAATTTTTCAACGGCTCATATATTTTAATTAACGTTTAATTCAAACTTCCGTTCCAGAATTATCAGTTATGTTATGTAGTTATGGACAAGACCGTTTAAAAGGGAATAAATAACTTTTTTAAGTTATACCAAATTCAAAACAAAAGCACTGAAAAGTTCGAAATAATTATTATCTTTTTTCTATCAAAAACCAAATATAAAAATAGCTTCACATATGTAATACTAATACCAATATAATTAATTTGACAGTTGTTTAAAGTCGGTACCCAACCATTAAGCAACAACAAAATTCTACTAGTTTGGTAGACTTGAGACCAACTTCAGTCATTTGTCATTAATTATGTAAGCATTTGTGTCGTATTTATGCTGTTATTATTGTACTTTAGTTTTGAATAGTAAATGCGATGATTTTAAATACATTATTATGGGCTTATTTACAAAATTCTTTGCTTATTTATGTACAATAATATTATGTATATCAAATAATTATCGACACGCGGCTTCGCACGGACAGAATTTTTTTTAAAATAAAGTACAGCCTACATTATTCGCTTATAATGTAGCTTTCTATAAGTGAAAGAATTTTTGAAATCGATTGAGTAGTTTTTGTTTATCCATTACATACGAACGAACGAAGTTTACCTCTTTATAATATTACATAGATATTACCTGTTCCCGCGACTTCGTCTGCGTGGAAGGTTTTTACGTGGCTTTCCCGGATTAGGATAGATTACATGTATTGTACATTTATAATTTATAGAAAGAATGAGTGATGAAAGACTGACGAAGAAAATCTACAGAGCGAAAGTGAGTGGTAAAAAAAGCCAAGGAAGACCAAGGCTGACTTATGAAGATCAAATAGCCAGAGTGTTAGCAGACGGAAATGTCAAAAGCACTCGCATACCTAGGCTAAAATGTGTGAAGAGAATGATGAGTTTTGAGGAAGCGAAAGAGGTGTGTAAGGACCGCGACTCCTGGCGCTCCGTCCTCTCTGACTACCCCGTTGGGGATACAGCGTGAAGGTATGTTATGTCATGTTATGTTATAATTTATATATTCGTATGTACAAAAATTGTTTATGAAAAATAGTCTACGTCTGCCTCCGGGGCACATACTATCTCTGTAAAGCTCAACATAATTGGTCCATCGGTTTAGTATTTGCCATTCAAAGTTTCATGTCCATTTTCACCTCCTTAGGGATAGGTTTTTGATAAAATGGTAGCCTATGTCCGTTCCCAGCTTTCAAACTATCTCCATGCCACATCATAATCAGTTCAGCGGTTTAGCATTTCCCATAAAAAGTTTCATTGCCTTTTTCACCTCCCTTTGGGGTAGCTTTTTGATAAAAAAACCAACCTACCTATGTCTTTTTGATAAAAAAAGTCAACTGTATCCAATTTTATCATTATCGAGGTTTAGCATTTCCCATACAAAGTTTCATCCTCCTTTTCACCCCTTTAGAGGTAGATTTTTAAAGAAAAGTAACCTATTTTTTGTGCAATCATATGTTCTTAATACTACATACCAATTTTCTTTAAGATCGGTCAAGCCGTTTTTCAGTTATAAAAGGACATACAGAGAGACAGACAGACAACAATTTTTAAAATTTTGAAATTTTTAAAACCTATCGCAAAATTTTGTAGTAAATTTGTAATTACCGACAGCCGCTAGAGATTTATATACTAGTATAGAGTGTAGCCAACCGGCCCATTGACACCGTGACAAGTTAGCGACGGTTAAGAATCAATAGCAATATAATCTCAATTTCTTTTTATGCATTTATGCAGATAGATTTAAGGTTTTAATTTGGTTTGACCTGTTCAGTCGACAATCTCTAAATTCAATAAAGTTGTAAATTTATTCTGTATAGAATTATCACCTCAGTCAAGAGCACGGATATTCCCGAAAATATTTTTTTAATTGTCAGTAAAGTTAACTTTTTTGAGATAGACAATTGATTTTAAACTATTGATAGCTGCCTTCCAAGCCAGGGTCCCAGGTTCGCCTAACAAACTTTTCTAAACTGTCTTGTTGTCTGGGTATTACTGGAAGCTCGAGCGAGTTTGTTGTGCGGTACCCATAGTAAAAACTGAGTACTTAATTTGGAATAACACAATTTGTGCAATAGACTGGAATTATTATTATTTCCTGCATTTATTTTGTATCTCACAACAACTTACATACGCGAGAAATATCTATAAGTAATGTTACATTTGTCAGATTGTTTTTCCAACACCACCACCTTGATGGATGGCGGTCTACAACTGTGGGTTGTTTACGACATTTCCTACCACGTACGACAATTTTGTGGAACCAACTTATCCCGGACCGTTACGACTTAGGGACCTTCAAGAAAGGAGCCTACTCTTTCCTTAAAGGCCGGCAACGCACCCGTGATTCTTCGGACGTTGCTGGTGTCCATGGGCGGTGGCGATCACTTTCCATCAGGTGACTCGCTTGCTCGTTTGCCCTCTCTGACATAAAAAAACATAGGTTAATAATATATGTGTAAGAATGAATTATTCTAAAAATACATGCATTTTCAAACGCGGTATGAAAAAAATAGTCGCAATACGCGTTTATTTGAGTATTTGCTTATAACTTCTAAGTGGATTTCAGTGTGGCTGTCAACATCATTCATGATATCTAACGAGTAAGGTTTATATTAGAGATAAACGAATATCTAATTATTTGGTATCCGGCTAATCAACCTAAATTTGCTATTCAGCTGTACCTATACCGGATAGTAACTCAATATCCGGCCGGATGTCGAATGATAAAAATCTATGAAAATTTCCTTAAATCAACTTTAATAAATTAATCTTTGCGAACTTTTATTTCAAGATTTACAAAAATTCACCAAGTACCTTCCAAAAAATTAAAATTACCTTCCGAGATATTCACTTCTATGGTAAATATTTAAACTAAATACTTACAAAACTTTATATATCCGATCCGATCGCTTTTTCTACTTTTATGCAACGCTTAATTTATCATAATATGCAATGAGACAATGAGCCCGAAATCTGGCTGCTGGATATCCGGCTATCCGGTTTCGCAGCTCAGCAAATATCCTATATCTGGTATCCGTCCAAACGACTATCCGTTTCATCTCCAGTTTATCTGTTTAATATTTAGTCTATAGAAGAAGATGAAATATTGTAGTTTTGTTATCAAGTCCCAGTGTAAGGCCAGGAAAGGTCGCTAGTTAATGAATAATTAGAAAAACTATGTTATTTATTGTTTTAATCCAGCACGGCTATCATCCAGTTATTCGATTATCGTTCGGTGTAGGTACAGGATAATCCCTTGAAAAGCGAAATACAACATCATACAAATCGATCACTTATAGAACTAATGCTAGAGGTGGTAATGTTAAGAATGCTTAAAATATATTATATAGAATAGCAAAAGTTCGTGGGTTTTTAGTGATTCAAACTCAAACTAAGAATTAAAATTAACGGAGCCAAATACGTAGCCGCCCTTATCACCGTGTGTCAAACGAATTTTTGTCTCTGTCTTGCGATGCGATGCGGGTGTGCGATAATTTAAAAACGAAAGTAAACGGTGGTTTAAAACAATGGACTGTATATTTCAAGCAGGCGCTTGTTCCATTTGCGAGAAGGAATACGGCGGAATATAAGGACAAAGGGAAACACGTCCACTAACCTTAGCCTCCGGCTGCCGGTTTCTCGAGCGTCTCTTGTCCAGGGCACAGGGAACCCTCCAGAGGGCCTTGCGCTAAGTAATGTCCGTGTACGGATTTTAAACTATCCACAACACACAGAAAAGGTAATCGCGTTAAATTTCCCGTTTTTGATATATTCTACGATGCAACGCGAAAGTTTAAAGTTTATACAACAACACACACATATGAGTATAGTTATAACAACAGCGGCACAATTACTGGTCAGCGGGATAAATCATATATTATGCGTAATAACGAAAATGACGACTGGTTCGCGCGATTGTCCAACTCGAGCTTCTTGTGGACGTGTTAAGGGAACAGGGAAAATGGGGGTAGGTAGGGAATTTTCTTACTCCACAAATGGACAGCACCTACTTCACATACGAAGTTATCGATGGCGGTAACACATTGAACGTACCCACAATTAAAACAGCTAAGTCTAGTAAGTTTGGAAACCTCGCACTGTCGGTGTGAATTGTGTCAGCTCATGACCAACTCGACGTACAAAATATTGCATTACTGAAATAATTATTACTACCAAAATACTCGTAAATCTTAAAATTGTTGGTTACTAGTATTCACGAGAATAAAAATATGTCACGTTCAGCTGTATTGTACTTCGGTAATCACGCACATTATACAAATCACGCAATAGACAGCTGTCATTTATGTGGGAATGTCATTTATATGGGAATAATATGGCCAGTTGGCCTAGATATGTCCGAAAGTAAGGTAAATGCAGTGAAAATGCGATTCATAAAAAAAAATACGCGCGGTGTCACCTTCGTGAACAAAATAAGCAATTAAGAGATACGATGTATGACAAAGTTGGATGACAGCCCTAAACCTGTCAGTGTAAAACTGTATAAATTTTTGTTGAAATGGTAGAAGAGATACGCAGTATGCCAGGGTTGCACAACAGTGTTATTGTAAAAAAAGACAGGAATGCTTAGATGGTTCGAGCACATAGAAAGAATGAGTGATGAAAGGCTGACGAAGAAAATCTACAGAACGAAAGCGAGTGGCAAAAGAAGCCGAGAAAGACCAAGGTTGACTTATGAAAATCAAATAGCCAGATTGTTAGCCGACGGAAATGTGAAAAGCACTAGCATTTCTAAGCAAAAATGTGAGATTTAAGAAAACACAAGAAGTATGTAGCGGTGACGAAATTAAGTGCGATAGGAAATTAAAATAAGCGGCCAAGCGCGAATTACACTCGCGCATCGCATCGAATGCCTCGTACCTCGTGCCTCGCATTCAATCCATTTGTATTACGTATTTACCAAATATAAGTTGGATTCAAAAACAAACTTATCTTTCAAGTTCAAAAACATGTCCTCCCGTAATCTCCAACTGCAAATGTTAATATGTAATGGTACAAAAATTGATACAAATACATTACTATTTGCAATTTTTGGACTTTTCAGTTTTATTGTGCTGTGAGACCTTATACTTCTTGCCAACATGATTCTAAGTCAGTGAGAAGTATTCAATGAATATTATTAAAGTACATATTATATCACTGTATTTTTTGATTGCGTTGATATAAAAGCTTAAATTTTTAGACCTCCAAGAGATTATTAACCTGTGTTTGATATAAAATTCAACTTGATACCTCTACTCTTGAGATAAAGAGTCTTGACAGATCGGTCATATGGACACACGAACAGCAAAGTGATCAAAGTCAAATCAATTTTTCAAGTTAACCCAATTGCATGATATTTTCGAACTTCGAATCTACCTTAGTTCGGTTCGAAAATAAAACCTGAACACTGAGAATAACCGACAAGAAACTCAGTCAGGTATCATTTTTTCAACATCATTCAACAATAGTTATTTAAAATACAATATTCATAAACCCAGTAAAAACGTTTGCAGGGAGAATTATTTCCAGACTATTGTTTATTCTCCAACGAAATCACTAATTTTCTAGTACGGCTTTCCCAATCAGTGTGAATTTAATAACAAGTTTAACTGTATTTTCCGTCAATTGGTTAATTTCTTGAGGAATTATATTATAATCCGATAAGGATCCTATAAGGGTTCCGTTTTTTTCCTTTTAAAGTACAGAACACTAAAAACAAAGAGACGTAATCAGACAATGCGTCGCAAAACTTTTTGTGTTAAAACATTTCGCAGAAAAAAAGCGTCGTCGCGTTTTTTCACAACTTGAAAAATGGTAAAATACACACAAGACAATACGAAAGTGCGAAAAGTATGACGCACGACAAAATCTGAGCTGAGTGTTCAACGAGCAATAAATACGTAGAGTGGGCATTCCTCCTGGACTCTGTAGCTCGACCGCAAATTTAAGGCTACGCATTGGAAATTTTGACCGCAGAGATCTCAATTTTTCTAAGTGACAAAACGTATGAAAGTGATATCTGGTAACCTGATTCTTCATTTCATGAACTTCATTCTGCCAGTTGCGATACACGATTGGGTAACTTTTGTAACACAAAAAAAAATATCAAAGTAGTCTCTTTTAAAACAGAGATTTACATTTTTCGGAGTAACGAGACTGATTTATGTTTTTAAATTTTCTGTATAGTTTAATGTAAACATATCCTTCAAAATGTCAATTGCATTTTTTAAGATTAATTAAAGTTTTTAAAATAAACGAAAATAACTGTTTTTTCGTATTTTCCGTAAGCTAACGCGCGCACGTTTGCATAGAGCAGAAGGTCTATTTTAGATTAAATTATTGTTTATCAATGCGTCGCCTTAAGAGAATGAAAGAGTGTTAAATACCTTAGCGTATTATATGATGATTAACTTAAAACAATTATATTTTTAGTAACGCTCGTAGGTCCTAAGTAAAGTGGTACGTTATCAACTTCCTTTTTGACCATTTTTAAGCTATTTTTAACAAAGTTCAAGAAAGGAGGTGGTTCTCAATTCGGTTGCATTTTTTTATGCTTGTTACTTCAGAACTCCGGCATCTAAATGCTGGATAAAATAAAATTGATTTATAAAAACTGATTCAAAAAATTCTTTTCTTGTTTGAAAACATACTTCCAAGGTCTCATTTAAATTTCACTGATATTGGAGTTTGGATTTAGAAGATACATTAAATAATTCCAACTTCATAACCTACCTATTTATTCAGGCCAAGGTCACTTAAAAGGGAGAAATTAAATGTGTATAAGAAAATAAATAAATCAACTTACTACAAAATAACTATCCTTTACTAATCAAAACTCAAGTATTAAAACAATAAAATTCTATAAATAAGATACAAGATACACCAAATAACATCAAATAACGCGAACTGGTTCTAATCTTTATTTGTTTATATTAATGATTCTCCTGTATGTCACTGCGCTCCAGAATTAGAAAAGAAAGCTAATTGTAAACCTACCCTAGATATTTATTTAGGCTAAAGTCACTCAAATGGGACAAATAAAAAAAT
The DNA here is from genome assembly GCA_907165235.1 of Zeuzera pyrina. Taxonomy (NCBI): domain Eukaryota; kingdom Metazoa; phylum Arthropoda; class Insecta; order Lepidoptera; family Cossidae; genus Zeuzera; species Zeuzera pyrina. The sequence continues at coordinate 24,002,378 of OU015628.1, forward strand.
GTAATAAAAAAATTAAATCGACTTCAAAAAAACATCACTGAAAAGTACGAAATCACTATCCTTTACTAATCAATACTCAAGTACAGAAATAACTTTACAAATACGATACAAATATAATTAAAATTAACGGTATCGAAGTCAGTGCCAAATCAACGTGCAACAACAGAAAGTTTATTAGTTTGGGTAGGCTTGACATTGATTCAGTGACTGTCTAATGTAATTAGTATATACTAAAAATTACAAAACTACTTTTGTGCTTTTTAATGTTTTTTTGAACTAAATTTATATTTTTTTTTTAATTTTTTGAACAGGTGTTTTCGATTTTTTTCAAAATGCAAAAACCCATCATAAGGAAACGTTAAAGTCCATTATGTCATTAATCGCTTTAACTTGAATTTAACGAAGTAAAACTTACAATTTTTAATTATTTCTCAACTTTACGTCTTTTCCGCTAAAATTATTAATCGTACTGATTTTCTGGTTCGATTGATCTGCACGGAATTTACTCAAGTTTCAAGTGTAAATGTAAATCTATTATAATTGAGTAACTTCCTGAGGAACATTATTATAAAAACGAATGCAGTTACCTAAAAACGAAATATTCGACTAATGTAATTTAAATTTCGGAATAACCAATTTATTACGACTTTAGGTATTCCATGGAGCACTCAACCTATATAGAGTGGCAATGTTATTTCTTTTGTATGAAATCAATTTACGTCTTAACACTATTGCAGTTACTATGTTCTGTTTTATAGTTTGATTTTTTGCTGTTTTTCCACACCAGCGAATAGGACAATTTACATAAACATTTAAATATCTGTCGGAATATACAGAGATGTACACACAGGTCCAGTATTGGTTATGTACTGCTCAATGCGAGCAAAAGTTGATATTTGTTAGTGTAAATAAACTGAGCGGTGGTGAACAAGATGGTCCTATATTTCGTCTCTATAGGTTAAGGCTCCATTAATATCGGCTTTCTTTTTAAACAGATCTACATTTTTAACATATGTTGTTATCGAATCTGGAATCGATACACTAATAAAATTGTTTTAAAATTCTTACGTGAATTGACTATATTCGCAACAGACAATAACATGTATTATCATTTATCATTCATCACTACCCGTTTTTTTTTAATGTAATAATAATATAGATTTTTTACCTCAGACTAAATAAAAAGAATGTTTGTTTAGTCTGAGGTTTTGTACAAACTTTTTAAGTCGACTCGAGCGAGTCAAGTTTTGGAAATGACTTTTAAACCAGTTTCAGCTAACCGACATATATTGCACTGCACATTGCACATAATTTTGGAGTTGGTGATAATATAACCAAGCAAAATAATGTTTTAAAAAGGCTTAATAATCAATTTTGAAAGTTATTTGATCGGTAGTACTTAGAAAACGAAACATCATTTTTTGTTTAAAATAATAAAATATATAATAAATTATTGAACTAAAAACAGTAAGTAGGCATTTAGATTAGACAATTAAATACATTATTATAAGTACATAGACATGTATATTTAAAACTGTGGTTCATTCATCGCATATATAAATAAATAAATATTTAAATGATCTTCAAAAAATCCTAAACTAAACATCTATAACATTGCTGAAAAATGCAGCCTAAATACTACAATTGTCGATAATATTTCCATATTATGAATATGACAACCACTCAGATTTTATGATTTATCACTGACATGTGACACCGCCAGTCAACCACGTCCCTTTAATTTCTTAATTTATTTTTTATTACACATGCGGGATAAACAGTATCTAAACGCACATTTTTGCGGTTGATAAGTAGCTATTTGGACTTTTTGGCGGGAACGGGAGAAGTGAGGTTGTCATTTTATTTAGATTTTCTATTTTTTACATTTTTAGGAGTTTTAAAGTACAACAGTGATAGTATATTGTGTTTTAAAGTTCTGTGTAAGTGACAAGAAAGGAGAAGATCTAAATAAACATGTTTAGCTGAAATATTCGCGCTCTTCCAAGAAGTCCTTTATAACTTCAGTAAAGCCTACTATCACTTTACTGGAGGAGTTTTATGATAAGAAAAAACTAATTTACTTGTGATTCTACACTATGGATTACTTATTAATATGTGACATTGGCAAATACGCTAAACTGTGCGCCATGCCATAAAGGCAACTTCTTCTTCCGAAGAAGAAAAGAAAAAGGGCGGGAAACTTCGTTTCCCTAACTTTCCACTCATATTTACTTGGTCAATGGCTAAATGCAATCTGCGAAGCCAAAACAAAGAGAAAAAAAAAGTAGCTATTTTCTCAGTCTACAATTTGAGTGCGACAAGTTTACTTGTCGCACTCATTGATTTATTATATTTTTTTAACTAAATTTCTTTAGACATTATGCAAAATAGCTATATTATTTGATTAATTCCGCTCCAGTAATTATAATGATTAAAGTGGTTAGATATTAGTATATAACGACAAGATGGTTAGTACAGAATAATAGCTACATTCATTATTTAGCTGTAACTCAATATATACATACTTACAACAAGATGTAATATTAACTTCTGGAAATAGAAACATTTTGCGTTTTAACCTCTCCTTGCTCTAAAATCTCCTCAGTATGTGTAAGAGTAGCGTGGTGATATATATACATATACATAAATAATTACATTTTAGCTGCATTCAAAATTTATAAAAAATTTTTAACGATATGTAAACAACGTGACTGACGTCACGATATTTAATTTCACAAAAAATTTGAAGCATCAGCATAATTTTTTCTGTCAATATCATTGTATGTAAATTTTCTTTTTTATATTCAAATTATAATAAAATCTCAAAATAATATTTCCAAAATATATTAAGATTTGTTGGTGAAAGATTTACATGAGTACAGATATCCTGTAAAAAACGTTTTGTGTTTTTAAATAGTCAAATCTAGGTAAATAATAAATTATAATATTTTAAAAAGATTTTAAGGCATTTTTGTCTGTTTTTAAAATATCAACGATTCGATTTTTTTATAAAAGAATGACATTGTATTTCAGATTCACTTATATTCTACATACATACATATACATTATACACATTACATACATTACGCTATTTCGGTTTCGGAATGGATAAGACATCAAAACTTGACAAAATTACTCCGTGAAACCATTTCCATTAACCACTTATTGGACTTACAAATGACATATCCGAACCATATAGGTTGTTAGTCTATTGCCAACGCTGTAACTAGTTTACTACAAGAAGCCTTGCTTGGCTTCTCTATCTCTTTTCTTTCTTTTACGACCAGCGCGAGAACATGAAAGCTTTAGAATTAGTGGAGTACTTATTATAGTTAGGTACACACGTCCATAAGTACTCGAACGCTGTATCTTTAACGGAGTCATCAGAGCAAATGGAGCGCGTAGCATCACCTCTTGTTACATAGATCCTTCTTTCACCTTCTCAAATCTCATTCTTTCTTCTCACACGCTTTCGCCGAGGTATGCGAGTGCCTTTAGCATAATTTGGCTATTTCATTTTTATAAGTCGGCCTTGGTTCCTTGGTTTCTGCTACCTCTCACTTGTTTACTGGCGTTTTGTATTTTTTCAATGAAGGTCTTCTTCTTCCATGCCTTATCCCTTTATATGGGGTCGGCCCTCCTCGTTCTGCGGCGCAAAAACAGTCGTTATTGGGTTGTCGTTTCGTCCACCTGAGCCCGCTTCAAATCTCTAGTAACTGTCGTCCTCTTATCTGGGATAGATAGGGCCCTCTTCACAACGATATCTTCGCCTCATCTCATCACATGCCCATACCATCGCATACCACTTTCTACCATCTTTATCTAAACGGGTATTGTACTTTAAGGAGTTGTACGTTGTACTATAGGTGATGACGGAGCATATACGATATCTCGCTGCTCTAAGCCAACCTCATCGGCACATGGTGCTCTTGCTGAACGACGGACGAGGCTCTGGCGATCGCGAACACGCCTGCATAGCGTGGCGATTATGAGAAAACCCTCCATTGAACAGTACTAACGAGACATGGCCCTAGTTCCCGGCCGCTATGATAGTCCTGACTATGGCGGCGGTCACGGTAACGGCAGGATAGGGGGTGCTAAGAATCCACGGCTTATGGAAGGCAGCCAAAAACAACTGACCTTGGCAAAATATAGCGAATGCACGCTACGGCTCGATGAAAATCTAGTCCAGCTAGAAGAAGTGCTTGAAACAATAAAGTAGCACATTCTAGGTTTATGCGAAGCCCGAAGAGAGGGGGAGGACACCATTACTCTTGAATCGGGTCATCTTATGTACTACCGAAAGTCCGACCAGTTTTCTCAAGATGGCATTGGATTATTAGTAAATAAAGCCCTTTCTGACAACGTTGTAGAAATATCGAGCATCCAAAAGGGTAACGTACCTCATTATTAAACTTACCAAAAGATATTCTCTTCAGGTAATCCAAGTTTACGCGCTGACTTCGACACACTCGTACGACGAAGTTGAAGATTTGTTCGACGACATAACCAAAGCTTTGCATGACACCACCAAGGCACACTACAACATTGTCATGGAGGACTTCAACGTCAAAGTGGGAGTACAAAATTGCAGCGAGTCAGTAGTAGAATCACACGGTTTCGGCAACCGCAATCATAGAGGACAGATGCTTGTCAACTTTTTAGAGAAAGAGGGCCTTTTTGTGATGAATTCGTTCTTTAAAAAGCAGCCTCAAAGGAAGTAGACATGGCGGAGGCCCGTAGGACAAAAAACGAAATCGACTTCATCATAACAGACAAAAGGCACATATTCAGAGATGTCTCAGTGGTCAATAGGTTTAACATCGAAAGTGACCACCGACTTGTACGAGGCTCTCCGAATATCATATTTAAGCTCGAACGTGTTCGTTTGATAAAGCGACATACCGTAGTGGGACATGAAACTTTCCAGAAGAATCTGGAAGACCGATTCGTTGCCATGGAAACTGCAATTGACGTTGATTGGACCCTGGAGCAAGTGGTTGAGGTACTCAGAACAGAAGGGACGAAATTTTGTGAAACACGACGTAACGGCAGAAAGTCCAAACTTTCGGACTGGTACGACGTGACCTCCGTTGCTTTAGCACGCGCTTAATAGAAAAAACATCCGTTCCCTACAGCGGTCAGCAACCAAAGATACAGCTCATAGGTGATTATTTCGCTTCTCTAGACAGCCATCGTTGTGGCCCTGTAACGTGTGCGTGGAGGAAGGCAGAATACTTCTTTCTCTTTCGCACCTGTACACTGCAGGTGTAACCTTAAAAGAGCCTCTAATGTATTCGTTTCGTGTCGTGTCGATGGTTGTAACTCCCGCCGCCCATCATAGATTTTCATCTCGATTTTTTTCATTTTTCAATGAAGATATGAATTAAAATTGTATACTTACACACTTACGTAGCGATGCAATACAATCCTCTTCAGGCTGTATCCCTAACGGGGTAGTCAGAGAAGACGTACCCCTAAGGGTCGCGGTCCTTACATACTTCTTTGCCTTCCTCAAATCTCATCATTCTCCTCGCACATTTTCGCCTAGGTACGTATTACAAAATAATATAATACAATTTTTATGTACAAAATAATAAAGAGCTCTGCCTGGACTACCGCAATTTGCCTGCTCTAAAATATTTTAGGATTATAGTCTGTTCTGCTTTCATACTGATTTGACGGAGAAAGAAAAAATATGAAATGAATCTATCTAGGCGAAAATGTGTGAGGAGAAAATGATGAGATGAGGAAGCGAAAGAATTATGTAAGAACCGCGACGCTTGCCGCACCGTCCTCTCTGACTATCCCGTTAGGGATACAGCGTGAGGATGTATGTATGAAATGAATCTTTCTGCACAGGCCGTAAAACATAACCAAGAAACATTGACAAGATAATAGCAGGAATACTTGATGTACCCAAGGAGTATACCTACCTCTTACACCGAAGGAAAGCTCTCAATGTGATGTATAGAGCGGCTCTGGGCTTATCCGAAAAACCCCGAAACTATACGAACAATGACAGCTTGTCTCATTCCCGCTATTGTCTATTGTGTCATTATATCTCATTTGCTACTCATGCAACACATTAAAGTGATATGAAAGTGACACTGTGAGTAGTGTTTTCATGAGTGCCTGGTCTATCTTTACAGTAGATACATGATCTAGGATATATCTATCCTATTATTTTACAGTACACAATGTTCTAGCATGTCATTACCCAGCTTTTTATTTATCCCTAGCCAGGAAATGGGTGTTATTTAAGGAAATGATATGATAGGGTAACAACTGAGCACAAAATTCTGTTCTACCATCTGTTAGCCCCAGTACTATTAGAAGTGTTGTGGGATGCCAAATCGCTCATTGCTTTTATATTAAAGTATCTTTACCCGCGACTTCGTCTGCGCATGTTTTTCCTGAATTTCTTCGTGGCTTTCCTAGACTAGATTATAATAATATAATATACTCAGACATTTCACACAGCGCTATCTAGTCCCAAAGTAAGCAGCACAGCGCTTGTGTTATGGGTACTAGACAACTAATATACTACTTACATACTTGTCTTTTGTTAATAAATACATATTATACATAAACACCTAGACTCGTGGTGGGAATCGAACCCGCAACTTTCCGACGCGCTTACCCGTTGCGCTATGGGGGTTGTCATTATTAGATTAGATTACATGTACATGTACAAAGATTGTTTTAAAAAAAGCCTACGTCTAGCTCACATCTCTCTCCAGGCACATACTATCTCTGTACCGAATTTCGTATTAATGGTTTAGCGGTTTAGCATTTCCCATTCAAAGTTTGATTCCTGTTTTTCATCCCTTTAGGAGTACGTTTTTGATAAAAAAAAGTAGCCTATGACTTTTTGATAAAAAGTCTATCACTGCACCAAATTTTATCATTACCGAGGTTTAGCATTTCTCATAGAAAGTTTCATCCACCTTTTCACTCCTTTAGGGGTAGATTTTTTAATAAAAAGGTAGCCTATTTTTTTGCGCATCTTGCGTTACAAAAGTTATTAAAAGTCATACAAACAGAAAGACAAAAATTTAAAAATTGGTAGAATCGAAGTTAGCGAGTCATAAAATCAGGGTTGGATTTAGACTTGATAAGGCCCTAAGCTATTTGAAATATGAGGCCCTTCATAAGTCCAGATATCATATGTCAGTGCCGAATATGAATTTCAGATATCTGGAGGATTAAACTGAAATAAAATTAAGAAATATATAGATAGCTAAATAATAAATACATACATATCTTCACGCCGTATCCTTAATGGGGTACTCACAGAGGAATAATAAATATAAATAATAAATCTTTAACTTAAAATCATTTTTATTCATAATAAACTTAAAAATGCAAACTGGTAAATAGAAATAAAAGTTCTTTTAAAAGGCATTATTTACAAATGCTTATTATCTAATCTCTTGAAACATGTTATAAGGATTAACGAATTATAATAAACTAAAATATTTTCATTCTTACCCTTACCAGAGCAAACTTTGATGACATTATCAAATTTACTGGCATTTGCTGTCGAAATTTATGAATAAATTCGGTAGTCATAATTACCGATAACACCGGTTAACCAGGTATTAATAGTGCAAACCCTAGCCTAGGTACGATAGGGCATTGTTCATCGAGAAGATGCGCTAAAAAAATTGGTTGAAGAGTATGGGACGTTCCGGACTTGCGGCATTGGGACAAATAATGCTGCAGTATATTTATGTATATATGACAATTGCTCATTCGGACAATTTTTTTGGAGGCCCCCAAGAAAGTGGGGCCGTAAGCTACAGCTTGTGTAGCTTATACGCAAATCCTGCACTCCATAAAATAGCCATTTATCACAAAATTTGACAGTAAAGTTGTAATTACAGACAAGCGCTACGGATTTCACCAGTATTATGGGTAAAATGTTTTACTTGTAATATTTATACTATTTTTAATTTAATGATTCAAAGATCACACACTCTTCTCATTTAGATCACAGACTTCATACCAAAGAGAGTGTAAAGTTAGACTATATTGTTTTCACTTTCACCTTTTTTTTAAATACTAGGCATAGTCTCTTTTATTGACAGTCTAAACACTATTTATTCTCAAAATTATCAAGTTTGTAATAATATTGTCAGGGATGGATTATCCGTCCACCCTTAATGGGAAAAGCTTACGCCTTTTCCCATTTATCAGTTATATTTTTATTGTACACTAACTTGTTCTATTTATTTCAGAGCATAAATAAAAGCTGTCAACATGGGATTCATTTCGATGAAAATGAGTTATAATACTCCAGTGACGTTCAGCAGAAGTAAGTATTTGTTACGTGATTATGAGTAGATATATCGGATTATTATATGCACTGACAAAACGCCAAAATATGCGTGCGAAGGACCAAATTGAAAATGAATACTATGACTAAATAGTGTTTTTAACTGGGACAGTATGAGAAAATCCTACTAAGAAATACAGGGAAGTTGTCTTAGGCACCATTCGGTCTTTTTTTGTAAAAACAATTTTGGCAATATACATTTTTGGCCAAGTGTGAGATGTCCATAAAAGTGCGTAAAATTGGCAACTTTTTTAACGCGCATCGACTCAGTATTATGTAAAGATAATTTCATTGTATCGGAAGAAAAAAAATCGGTTTTTATGACGCTGTATACAAATCCAGATAAATGGTCATAATGTACAAAAAAAATTATACTATCTATGCAATTGCAACGAAAAATCTATGGACAACTAACAATTAAACCTTTACCATTTTTCATTCAAATGCAGAAAATTTATAGTCAATTTTGAATACAAAATTCTCAAAATTGAACGGGTTTTCTGAAATATTTCTCGTTAAGAAATATCGATTAATAAAATGCTCATACTATTTTTTGAGTATTTTTATGTATATTTTTATTTATATACATTTTGATGTATTTTTTCAGGCGAGTCAATAAATTAATTTAATCTTTCACACAATACAAGGAAGTAAATTATTATAGATTTTTTGCATTTACCACATTATATAATCGGGCCGGCTCACCCAGTGAAATACCACCCTCTCACAGAATATTGGCCTAAAATAAAAGCATCTATTGCTGTTGTGTTTCGTTCAGTGAGTGAGAATGCTGGTTGCCCACATATAAAATATATAAATTATAACAAATGTGAAATCCTTTCCTGCTTCTTTTTATGATACACATAATAAAATAATTATAAAACACGGCTGTACTCACGCTTAATCGGTATAGGTACCGACTAGTTGCGAGCTCAAGCGCGCAGTGCAAGACGGGGCGCGTCCGCGACCTTCCCACTCACCCTGATGAAGGAACTCCAATAGGTACGAAACTAGTCGATACCTATACTGATTAAACTTAAATACAGCCGTGTTCAATAATTAGTTTGTTAATAATGTCACAGTAATGTCTCACGAAAGTTTTAATAATGAAATACACATAATAAAGAAATTATTAATTTTCTGTTTCAGAAAGACTTCTCTCGGCCTTAACATTAGGTATTTCTTGTTTAGTCACTACCATTGTTTTTATGGTAATCGATCCAGTTATGATTCTATGCAGATATGTAAGTACGATGGTTATATTTCTATATTATTTTATTTAGGAAAACATGCACGAAATGGCAGGGTCGGATGAAAGTGTTATTATAAAAACGAAAAGTGGAAGGCTGAGACGGTTCGGGCGCATGAAAAGAATAAATGATAAACTATTGATGGAGAAAATCTTTTAGCGAAAGTAAATTGTAGCAGAAGTAAGGAAAACCGAGGCTGACTTATGAAGATCAAATAGCTGGAGGAAAGGTCAAAAGTACTTGCATTTCTCAGCATGAGTGTGTGACGAAGATTACGAGATTTGAGAAGACTGCGAAACTTGATGTGCCTTCTCTATCTACTCCGTTATGGATACAGCATAAAGTACATGACAAAACTTTGAAAATTGTTTTGTATTATTGGTTATGCATTTATGTAGGTATTACTCTTTAAAAACAAATTACGATAGTCTACCGATACAGAGTTACAAAAACTCTATTTAATGCCAAGTTAGAGAAACATGACGTTGCGATTACTTCAAGTTGTCATATTAAGCTTTTCTAGGCGCTAATTGACTTATAGCCGATTTGTTTATTATCTGATTTTGACTCTCCGCTAAAATGTTACGACAACTTGATAGAAACAAGTATAAGAAATAATAAGTAATAAAGCAAATAATGTCATAGATAACATAATGTAATTATAATAATAAAAGTATAATAATACATACATACATATCTTCACGCTGTATCCATAACGGGGTAGTTAGAGAGGACGGAGCGCTAGGAATCGCGGTCCTTACACACCTCTTTCGCTTCCTCAAATCTCATCATTCTCCTCACACATTTTCGCTTAGGTATGCGAGAAATTTTGACATTTCCGTCATCTAACACTCTGGCTATTTGATCTTCGTAAGTCAGCCTTGATCTTCTTTGGCTTTTTTTACCACTGGCTTTCGCTCTGTAAATTATCTTCGTCAGTCTTTCATCAGTCATTCTTTTTATGTATCCGAACCATCTAACGCTCTTAAACCAGAAGCCTTCGTGAAATATGATCCTTGGTCCGAGAAATAGCATGTGTGGTAATTGACGGAAATGACAAAGTAAATATATAACTCTACGAAAGTGTGTGAAAAGAATAAGACTAAGTTCGAGGAGACGAAAGAAGTGTAAGTTCATTAACGCGGCTTCGGGAGGTTTGAGTTGGTAGAAATCGTCACGGAAAGAAAAAGGGTTACATGGGACAGGACCCGCGCGTCGCGCGGCGCTAGATTCGTTAACTCTGCAGGGTGAATTAAAAATACTAATAACATCTATAATAATAATATTTGGTACAAAACATTATCCCCAAAAATTTTTGTTTTACAACTTTCAGAAATTCATAAGTTTTTTTCTTTCATACAAAAATAAAAATATATTAAATGTTTCTGAAAATGGCACCTACTCTACCCGGTCGCTAAAGCGACACACGCAAAGCGAGGCGCTGAGGCCCGATGCGCTTGCTCTGTACTACTGTAACTATACCGTTGGAAATAGGTACAGACTAAATACGTTTCAGACAGTACAACATATATATTTCTGAGGAACGTATTGAGTTTTGAAAAAAGTCGTAGAACAAAAGTTATTAGATATGTTGACAGGAATTTTGCACTAAGAGGTTATTAGTATTTTTAAATTAACCCTGTATACATAGATTCACAGTGATATTTCTGTCTCTTTCTATTATATACGAGTATATGTGTACGTACGAGTATGGAATTTTTTTTTGTTTGTTTTCGTGTGTGTTTGTTTAATCATGCGTGAGTTTTATTGGTCTCATTATTGCAATTAAGTTTTGAGAAATGAAAATGGCAGCTAAGGAACTTCGTGCTTGACGGGACTCCCCCGACCGCGCACGTTTTTTTGTACTTGTCGGTTGTTTTGCAAAAACATTTTTTTAAATTTATTTATTGTATTAATAACTGAAAAAGATAGACAATAATTTAGATAAAATATTTATAAATTCGTGCTGAGCATCGTACTTGTATGAACAGGAGTTAGTTATTATTCTGACTTTGTCTCACGAACCGCCAGTAGGGAAAAGTATTGAAATATTGTTTTAATTTAATATATTAATGGAACAAATTTTAGCGTTATAAAAAATACAATGTTTACGTAAGAAACGAATACATAACTTTATTTTCGGAGTAATTTTTGTCAGGAATTCAGTGGAAGCAGTAACCTTAAGAACAAATAGTCGATCAACTCATGTAAGGACGGCGATGCTTGACGCTCCTTTATCTTTATTAGGGATACAGTATGAGGATATGCATGTATATGTCGACGTCGTTCAGTTCCTCTGCTCTTTTCAGAATCTTCGTCTAGCAGAAGGTACATACATGCATGAGCTTCTTGAAAAGAATCTGGAGGCAGTACACATATCCGTATATTTATTTAACATGACAAATGCCGACAGATTTATGTCGGGAGAAGATTCCAAGCTGAAGCTGCAAGAAGTGGGACCATTCGTTTACAGGTACAGTATGTAGTCAGTTCATTTCTTTCCATCATAGTCTGGAATATTCTGCTTATTTCCTTGCGCAGATAAAAATTGACAAAAAGACGGTACTTGTATAAGGATCATGTATAGACGACGTGCAAACAATACGTCGTTACCTGTTCCGTTAAACAGTTACTGCTAGAGGTAATGGCAAGGTTTGAGCTTGTTACATCGTTTTAACTGATTTAAAAAAAATAAGGAGGTTCTCAGTACGATTGTATTTTTTTTGTTAACTCAGAACTCCGTCTTCATAAACCGGATTACAAATCTAAAATTTTTTTTTAATCGACAGGATATACGTCCTGATTGCTTCCATTAATCTTTCACTGGTACTGGAGCTTGAGACTTCGAAGATACACCAAATAACACCAAATAACGCTAACTGCTTGTAAGGGTTATATTTCTTACGATTCAATGTTTTTTGAGTCGGTTTTTTTGATGACACAGTAGGAATCTAAACACGATTACCACTCCCATTGGCGATAAGACTGGGCTATACGAGGCTTTTATCCATTAAAACTCCTGCAATGGTCGTTGTCAGCGTGTTGTCTGGGGCTGGAGGAAGCCCTACGGATCTTACCGAATAGCCTCTAGTACTGTGCTGAAGTATTTCAGGCAGTGACAGAATCTCCCCAGCAACCTCGCAGCACTACTACAGCGTAACCCACAATAACTGTTTTTCTTCTCGGGGTTGCATAGACACCGGAGCCCCTCCTCCTATCGTCCACCGCTCCATAGGTTTCTTTAGTCCTCTTTTACGCAGGGAACACCTTGTAGTCCTTTTCTCCTCAGTACATTTCGTTACACCAGGACTCTTCACCCCGAATAGACACGGCTACCATTGCCCGACATTTACAACCTGCGCAAGAGAATAAGCAATTGACACATTCTATCTTCTTTATTTTCCAGCATGGATGGATAAGCATAGCAAGCTATAAATGTACAATTTAAAAACTATTCTTTTGAACTAGTATCCTATATTTTTCAACAGAGAATACCGTACTAATGATGATGTAGAATTTGATGCGAAAGCTGGCGTGGTGAGATACTCTCCAAACACGAAAGCTTACTTTATGCCTGAGAAATCCATCGCTAACCCGAAAGATGTCAATGTTACTATGCCAAATGCTGCTATAATGGTAAGCGCATCACGTAAAATCTGTAGCCCAAAATAAATCAAAAATAAACACCACTTGGTTACTGAATTAATTTGAACTAATTACTATACTACTACTACTAGTACTCCAGACAATTACACTGATTGTGTGACCCCAAACTAAGCAGTAAGCTGGTACTATGGGTACCATACAACGAAGTCAAGGGGAGTTCCCAGTTACACCCAGACTCCAAGCCAATTTAGAAAAGTTTGTTCCCTAAGTTGACCTGACCGGGGATCGAACCCGGGATCCTAGCTTGGAAAGTGATGCATATGCCACTGCGCCAACGGGCCAGTCAGTATTATAATATGTATTTATTTTATATAGCATCGGCTTATTGCTATAAGTCACTAAAGGCAAAAAGTCACTAGTACAGGTAAAAATAGTACCTACGGGTAGATCTCGTTTAGTTCTGTATGACGCAATAACACATTTATTTCTAGCTTTCCTAATTTTACCATTATGAGTTCTTCATAAAGTCTTTAGTTTCAATTTTGTTTTTTTTGGAATTTCTAAAATGTATGTATTTACATTAATAGCTTTTCATAAAGCAGTTTTAAAAAAAATCGTTAGATGTTTTGTTCCTAAAACTCATTTACGTGACATATCAACTTTTTAAAATGTCCTTAGCGTTTAGTTTAACTTTATTATGTGCTGATATGACTTCAGGAAATTATTTTCCGAGGCAAAAAAATCATCATATTACTTTAATAACTTTCCTCCAAATTAGTGTTGTCCATTATCATTAATTTTAGGGCCGTTAAAACTATTATTTGATGACGTCTTCTGTTGAATTATCTGTACAACTATACTCTAGCGTCTGTCTGTAATTACAATTTCACTGTCAAATTTTGTGATAGATAGTCGTTTTTTGACTAACTGAATTCGATTCTATAATTTTTAAAATTTTTGTGTATTTGTCTGCCTGTATGTTCTTTTATAACTGAAAAACGGCCTTATCGATCTTGATGAAAATCGGTATGTAGTAATACTCATAATGTGTAATTGCGCTCATGATAGGCTACTTATTTATTAGAAAATCTGCCCCTAATGGGGTGAAAAGGGGGACGAAACTGTACGGGAAATGCTAAACCACTGAACTGATTATGATGTAACATGGATATAGTTTGACACATTGGAACGGACATAGGCTACTTTTTTATCAAAAACTGCAACTAAGGGGGTGAAAAGGGGGATGAAACTTTAAAAAGGAAATGCTGAACCGCCGAAGCAATTATGATGTTTGGTACGGAGATAGTATGTTCCCGGAGACAGACGTAGGCTAGACGTAGACTTTGTTTCAAAAACAATCTTTAAACATACTATGTACATGCACATATAATCTAACTTAATCCGGGAAAGCCACGAAAAAATTCTACGCGCAGACGAAGTACAGCTGGTACAGCTAGTCAATATAAAAAGTAGCAAACCATAAGCTTGCATTAAAAATATTTATGATATCTTAGCGATCAATTTTGTAACTATTTTACTGCAGATAATTACTTTTTATTAAAGTATGTTCTTTGGTTTATGCGTGTGAAAATGTGGAAGTTATGAAATAGCGATTTAACGTTTGCGGTCTATGGTCAAAAAAATATCGATATTCTCCGGCACATTCAGCGGTTAAAATCGAAACCAATTTATTTTATAGTCAGAGCAATATTTGGTATAAAAAATGTTTGATTTATGCAACGCCATAAGATTAGTGGGACAACTTGAAGAAATATCTGCGTAGACGAAGACTCCACAACAAAAAAATTCGGTTATGACATTTAAACTTTAAAAAATGTGTATAACAAAAAGCTGCCTATTACGAAAGCTGAGAAAAAAAGAGTTGCTAAAATTGTGTTCAAGAAAAAATAATATCTCCTGAACTGCGTCATCAGTCCAAACATTACCAGTTAATTAAGGTCCAGAATTTGTACCTGATGAATACTATTCGGATGAAGAGGAATAAAAGCTAGATAACAAATTAAAGTTACATTTTTGATTAAAATGACATTTTTATTTTTATATCTTCATAAAGTGTCCTGTTTTGTTTAAAATGAAGTGCTACTTAGTTTAATATTAATAAAGACATCGTTATTTTGGTCTCAGTTCCTTCCTCAGGGCGCTCTCGCATTATATAATAATAGTATACATGAAGTTTATTTTTAAAAATGACTAATTCAATTTCAATTAAAATATTTAGTGGCTAAAAGTTATATAAAAAAGTAAAAGTAAAAGCAAAATTTCATTTTTGAATTTTTAAAAAAGTTTCCAATTATTAAATTTTAAAGTGTCATAGTTTTCATGTCATAACCCTTTCAATTTAAGGCGACGCATTAAAAACAATAATCTAATCTAAAATAGACCTTCTGCTCTACGCAAACGTGCGCGCGAGTAAACGGTCCCCTTAAAATGTAGATAAGCGGTCACATGTGCTGTAGCCGATAATAACCAGATTGCACGGTATTTTATAAGAACACATCACTGAACTTTTCATTTGTTGCGTTAGTTGACGTTAACCAAAACCCTGCACTCTGGGACATTTCTAAAATAAGTTTACTTTTAAGTTATCTGTTATTTCTGTAAAACACATCCCGCCGTGGGAACACAGCGTACCCCACCGACGCTAATTTAGTTATAAATACGTAGACACCCTCTACTGAGGGATTCCTATATCGAATAAGCTGTAGTTAACACCTATAATGTAATATTTATCAATAAAAAGTCACATAGATCTTCACCGGCGTTTCCTTCAAAAGTTAACTCGCACTAGCTTACGAAAAATACGAAAAAACAGTTATTTTCGTTTATTTTAAAAACTATAATTAATTTTAAATAATTCAACTGATATTCTGAGGAATATGTCTAAAGCAAACTATACAGAAAATTTAGAATTATAAATCCGTCGCGTTGCTCCGAAAAATGTAAATCTCTGTTTATAAAGAGGTTTCTTTGATTTTTTTTTTGTTACAAAGGTTAACCAACCGTGTATCGCAGCTGTCAAAATGAAGTCAATGAAATAAAAAATCAGGATACCAAATATCACTTTCATATGTTTTGTAGTCACTTAGAAAAATTGAGATTCCTGGCGGCAAAATTTCCATTAATCGGTTTCTCAACATTTTACTTTTGTCGGTTAGTGACTTCTAGCAATAAGCCGACGATAGATGCAGGTGTTACTTTGCGGAAATTTAATTCATGCGATGATTTACTATAATTTCGAATTACTCTGCAGACAAATGGATTTTGTGTTGATTAGCTGACCGAGTCTAATGTCTGGAATCTTGGGCTTGAAATTATAGGAATTCTTCGCATATAGCAATAAAATGTATTTTGTGTGGATACCCGTTGTATATAATATATATAATGTATATGTGAGGAGAATGGTGAGATTTAAAGAAGTGTAAGAGGTATGTAAGGAACGTAATGCTCGGTGCTCAATCCGGCATCATTTATATACTAATATTGTTGTCTGTACTTGTGATTTCCTATCTAACCGGTATAGTGTGTGCGTGTGGCTGTCATTAAAGTGGCGTATAAAATCAATAGAATTTGATTTCGGTACCTACTGTGCCAGTGATCAAAATATTCAGTAGATACTCCAATTCAAGATTATGTAACAGGAGTTATATCTTGAATATGTTTATATGTCACAGACGACTAAGCTCTAGATGACGCTTATTTGGGAACTTACAATTACCCATAGTTCAGTAATAGGTCCTCGCCTATCAGCTATTGAATATTCAACATCCGAACATGTGTCCAAAAGTATTGTTTTCAGGCAATAACTTCGATGTTATCTTCGTACTCATATTTCGTCAAAATGGGTTTCGATCTGTTTGCAAAAAATCTGAAATCAAAGCCAATAGTAACAACGGACGTAGAGCAGTTCCTGTGGGGATACGAGGAGCCACTCGTAAAATTAGGGAACACTTTAATGCCAGGATTGATCAATTTTGACAGAGCTGGCATATTGTCTTTGGTAAGTCAAGTTTTTTATTTAAGAAATTTTTGATTTGAACAGGATTTTGTCGATACTTCATTACTCTTTTCCCGGTGCAGAGAATTTATTCTGATCACTTTTTAGTCGGCAATTGATTTAAATACACTTTTGATATTCAAATCAGTTACCGACATTTTGAGAACAATTTCTTAAATTGACCGACAGTCTAAATACTTCTGAAGCGTCTAGTTCGTTGTTTAGAGGTTTAGGAGAATCTCCGACTGAATTGTAGTATGACCATGTAAAGCAAAACACTGAAAGGCTGGATAATATTACATAATAATAATTAATAGGTTGCCTGATTCAAACTTTCCGCTACATTCCGAACTGCTCTTCTTTGTAACGACATGTACGACGTTTACCGATTATCATTGCGCATTGTCTCTGATACTACGGCTTTTGCGGCTTCAATTGCGAAATTTAGGTGACAAGCGTTAGGAAACATGGGCAGAGTTCATAATAGCCTTAGAAATCTAAATTACTAAAAGTTCAGAAATTGGTAAATACGGAGGCGTTGAGGCATTCCCACATCGTTGGAAAGCAGTTGTTGAAAACGCCTTGTAATTAACAGCTAAATAACTAAAATACATATAGACACTCTTTAATTTTATTGATATAATTTGTTTTTTCTAATACCCCTAGTATAGGAGGTTAGGGATTTTTTCTTTCTTTCTTTCGTTTTTCTGTCCTATTTTTTTTCTTCTTAATGTTACAATTTAATAATTTTCTCTAATCTATTAATTCTTTCTCACTTTTGCTTATACTATTCTTTCCTTATATACTATATTCTTAATCGCTACCGACATTGGCCATTCTTATATAATATAGCACTCACTTCTTTATTGGTGTAATAGGCTAGATCATTGCTCTTAAATGTGATATGTTTTATACATTATATTAAAATAATAACCAATTTTGTATATGATTGAGAAAAAGCGAATCGATATTAATTGACAGAAACTGAGTTATCGAGTTTTAAACTTCAATAGTGGGAACAGTGTGGGGATGGGCCAGAGGGAGATAGCGTTACATAGTTGTGACGTCACAAACTCGCAATGACATTGTACAGCTATAGGGGTGACAGAGATAGAACATGTCCCCACTCAGCTTCCACTAATAAAGTTTAAAAGAGAATAACTTATGTTTTTCATTGTATTCCGAATATTTTTTCATAGTTTTGTTCATGATTAGTGAACCGATCTTTTAAATAGATCATTAAGCAATAGTCTAGCCTATTGTCCCGGCGAGTTTGATTTAGACAACCTATTATATTCCAGACAGTTACACAAATTGCTTGTCCCTAATTTAAGCTTTAAACTTGCACTATGGATACCAAACAACGAACTGGGGAAGCTCCCAGTAATACTCAAGACGCTTCCTCAATTTAGTTTCCTAAATTGACTTGACCAGGCATCAAATCTGTGACCCCGGCTTGGAAAGCAGATGCTTTGCTACCACGCCAATGGCAGTCTAATAAATAACATGTAACTATAATAATAATAACATGTAGCTATAACTAAGTCTTGATTGCAGCTGTAGTATAAATCTAGTACTTATATTTAGACCATATAATTGAAAGTGTTCATAAGTTATTCGGCCAAGTGCGAGTGCTCAGTGATTAAAGTAATTTAACTTGTATTTCTATTCTTTTTTTTGAATCCATTTTTTTTTCAAACATTTTCTGAATTGAATACTTGAATAGTGTTTTGGATTTAACTTTGGCCTTGAAGAATTGTATCGGGGTGCGAATAATTTTTTTTTTAATCGTGAGTATGGTGTTTAATATTTATGTTATTTACAGATATACGACAAGAAAAAGAACTATAGACTAGAGGTTGGAACCACTGATGCCGATAAGTTCATGATCAAAAAGTATAATGGAGAGAAAGGGCTAATTGCCTGGGACTATGAAGACCCTGCTAAAAGGTATGATTATACCATAGATTACTTAATATTAGTGTAAAACTATACCATAGACTTCATAATTCTAAACAGTCTGTCTCGTACTACGAAGTGAGGCAAATAAAGTCAAATGAAAAGTAGATGTGTGGGTATATTTTCTAAAAAATGGCGGCCGATCAGCTTATCTGATAATAAATTTGCATCGTATGTACAGGCAATACATGTGAGTCACTTATCTGATTTATCTTGCCGTTCCTGCTCTGGCACGGCGTCTAAAGTTATTTGAAGTCCACGCGTGACATCTAAACGAACGTCACGACGCCTAACTGCAGCAGACTAAATTCCTCGGAACGCGAGAGCAAATGCGAGGATTCCTAGATGTATATTATGTTACATGCAAATATGAACAGAGACATCAATTTTATTTATCACATTGTAAAATGCGCTTCAACACGTGCAACGCGCTGCGTTAAGTCTGAATCGTACTTACCTTATAAAATTATCTGTGTCCACCTGCCTGTCTGTTCACCGCGGCCGTTTTTTCAGAGACTATCCATTGGAATTAATAATAGACAGATGGAAGTGAATCCCAAAAATAAGCATTAACTTCAAAATGAAGCTGTTGCTTTTGGGATTAATTTTGAAGACCGAATTGAAAAGAAAAAAAAATTTTTTTTGATGTCATGATCTGCTCACTAGGGGTTCACCAAGAGCTTAAAAATTCAATGCGCCCGTAACATTTGCTTATTTGTTTTGAATTTAAACGAGCGTATTAATACGTATTTAGGAGTGAGCATGCTTTAATGGAAAGCAAGCATGCTTCAATGGAATTATTATCCATTATTCCATTAGAGTACAATCCATTATTAAATCTTAACTACAAACATTTCAGTATATTAATCATATTAATGTCTTATATTATTTGTGTTTTACAATGGTGGTGTGCAAAGGTGTCTAAGCAAAATAATGAATATTGAGGACATAAAAGAAATATGTACCTAAGGGCAGTGATATCTGGTCTTCTATCCTCTCTGGCTACCCTTTTATTGAATGAATTGCCCAAATTCCAGATCCAGATGCAATACTTTCGTCGATACTTATGAAGGCTTGGGATATCCTCCAGGTCTAACTCCAGAGACCCCAATCCGGTTATTTCGTAACGTCATGTGCAGTATGATAGAATTAGATTTTGCGGAGCAGCGTGTCTCAAAGTATGGAGTCGACGCCTTTGTGTACAAAATCAGTAACAGAACATTTAACCGAGACCCTGACAATGAATGTCATTGCACTAGAGGAAATTGTGCCAATGGAATATCTGACGTATCGCCATGTTATTATGGTAAATAATGTGTTTTTCAGTTGTAAATTGTAATCGTTTTTAATCATGGCAAATATGTGTTTTAAAGTTGTAAGTTATAATTTACTTGTAGCAAGATAACGATATTCGGTTTATTCGAAAAATTCACCTTTTATACTTTTGGGACCTTACTAATAAACTCGGCGTAATCATGGAATAGTATGACAGCCTTCTGTCATACTCAAGCTTATGAACAAAAGAAAATGATAGTAGAGGACAAAAATTTATTTCTAAGTATACAATCTCGTTATTTATAAAGGTGATGGAGTCATGTTGCATTGCACATGAATAGGGCCGGCTCGACGGTGAAATAGCACCCTCTTCAGAATATCAGCATGAAATAACATCATCTGTTACTGTTGTTTCGTTCGGTGAGTGAGAGTGCCGATAGCCCAACACCCTTCCCCCCCATCCTTTCCCTATTTCCCTAAAGGCCGGCAACGCGCCTGTGGTTCTCCGGATGTTGCAGGCGTCTTTCCATCAGGTGACCCAATTGCTCGTTTGCCCCCTCTTATGTAAAAAAAAAAATTAAAAATTAATAATTTTCATTAGTGGCAGGGTTAATCTTTTCCTATAATAAATATCGATAAGAATAGTTCAATCTGCTAGAAATGTTCTATTTGTAACTAGCGACCCGCTCTGGCTTTGCGCGATGTTGAATGTTTGCAACAGATCAAATTTGTATGAAACCAAATTGTTGTGTAAAAATTTGTTGAAAAAATCAAAGTTGTATACCAAACCAAATTTCCAAATCTTCCGGTAGATTTTGCCAAAATTCTGTAGAGACGTTGTTCTAACAATTACGAAAACAACAAAAAGAAATCAAAGAAATCGGTCGAGTTCTCAAGTGATGATCTTTCATACATGCTACAATTAACTTTGATTTATGTAGATTCGAAGAGTTTCTCGGAGAGGGCTCCCATTGGATGGACACGAACGTAGACGGGGCTATGAAATTAATGATAAATATCTCTAATCTTAACAACATCTTAAATAACATGCTTCTTTACATTTATTAATCAATAAATGAGTGGTAGAGCCATGTTGCATGGCAGCACGAATTGGGCCGACTCGCCCGGTGAAATATCATCCTCTCACAGAGTATCAGCGTGCAATAACAGCATCTATCGATGTTGTGTTTCGTTCGGTGAGTGATAGTGCCGGTGGCCCATCACCCTCTCCCCCTCCTTTTTCTCCTTTCCCTATTTCCCTAAAGGCCGGCAACGCACCCATGACTCTCCGGACGCTGCGGGTGTCCATGGGCGACACTGGTCACTCCATTTAGGTGACCTGTTTGCTCGATTGCCCCCTCTTTTATATTAAAAAAAAATCGAGTTCGTCTCTAACCTAACAGCTTAACGTTTAATATTTAACGAAGACTGAAATGTTTTAAAAATACGGATTTCCTCTGTATGTATGATCAAGATCTGATTACATACGTCTTTCGCTGAAGTATCAAAGTACTTATTATCTCAATTTCTGTTCGCAGGACTCCCTTTGGCAATTTCTAACGCACATTTTCTATACGCCGATCAATCATACTTTGAACGTATTGAAGGATTAAATCCTGATGAGGCAAAATTTGGCAGCGAAATCATTGTAGAACCTGTAAGTACTTTCATCCCGATATATCAAATGATATTCTGATTTTATAACTACGAGAATATGCATAACTTTATACATTGCGTAATTGCCTCTGTATTTATACATATCCGTAAATAAAATTTAAGTGTATGTCTGTTCGAACTAAAGACTGTTTCTTAAGCTTATTTAGGTTATTTGTACGCAACCCAAACCCAAAAACGCTTTTTTTAAATTTTTGTCTGTCTATTTGTTTGTTTGTCCGGACTAATCTCTAAAATGGCTGAAGCGATTTTGATAAAATTTTTGGCAGGTACTGGACTTTTCAAAAAGTAATCTAGGCTACTTTTTATAGCAGAAAAATACCTAACGTGAATGAAACTGCGAGGCACAACTAATCTTCAATATAAATATGTAGAGACAGTAATGTAGTTAGAGAAAGCAAAGATGTAAACATCTCAGTCGATATTTCATCATAGTGTATTTTAGCTTCTTCAGAGATAATTACTTTAAATAAAACTTGTTTTATTTAGATTAGATTGTTTTATTTAGCGAAACGTCAAAAAATTCATTCTCGACAGTACGACTCGCCGCCGCACTCTTCGAGACGGCGCAAGTATCTCTGTCGACTTTAGATAATACCAATTCACAGTTGAGAATCTCATTGCGGATTCAGAGGTGAATTTGACTAATTCGCGTTAGAGGTTCACACTGCTGGTCACAGATCTCCTCACAAATAATTTAATAAGATTAAACAATTCACATATTATACTTTTTAGCTAACCACCCAAAGTTTCAAACTTAATGACTTATACGTGTTTCGCACAGCATCCTCAGCCATTCCAAAGCTCAGCTTCAATCAGAAACATGTGTTAATCAATAAATTTGGGTATAAAATATCCAAGAAATTATTATAAATCGGTTACTTACATGGATTTTCCGAAAATAACCAGACCTGAATCTATAAAATTACTGCACTGACATGTATAAATTGTCACTGGACAGGCTTTACGAAGCAAATGACGGCTAATTTAGTGTGCCAATTTGAAGCGTCGGTTGCGAAATGCGAAGTCTCGAAACTCATTTTGATATGGCTATGAACTAATTTTGACGTATACCTACTGCTATTTTAGTTTCACGTACTCTTGTATATGTCGACCACATGTCGACAGCACCAAAATGGCGTAAATCAAATAGGCACAAATATAACTTGACAATCGCCAGTCCAGTGCGGTAATATATATGAGCATGTCAGTGAATTACTGGCAATCTCAAGATTTTTGTGAGCACTACTTTCACAAAGCTAAGCTTTTCAAACGTCAAAGATTTCATCGGTGTTAAAATATTTGAAAATCACCTCCCATTTGTCCTTAAACAGTTTGTCCATACAGGACATTGTTTATAATTTACGAAATTTGTATACTTACAGAAACTCGGTGCAGTTCTTTCCGCAGAGGTCTCCGTGCAAGCAAACATTGTTATAAAAAATGTAACGACCAGAGAAATGCGGAACTTCGCGAATATGGTTTTGCCAGTTGCATACTTTAAATTGGTAGGTAGTTTAATTAAATTAAAAGATTACGGTTCACGGTCTAAAGGGAACCTAGATGTCGCGACTCGCGAATTCTCGGAACAGTTCGGTACGCTTATTACCAAACTTGCAGTCAACATGTTACAACCAAATATCGCGCGAAATTTGCTGTCAAAACGAGAATTTGTATAATATGCTTTGTACAGTGGCGCTAAATCTACCACTTAACGTATATTTTAATGCAATAGACACGATGCAATAGACACGCAATCGTCATACATGATACCAATTTTTTATCACAATTAGTTACCAGTCTGATCGCGTGAGTGTCGCTGTCTGGAAATTTTTAGGTAATAAGCTAATAACCCATGGATCTACGATGAGAAGCGAGTGACGGAGGCCCGGCCCGAGCTATTGGCCACACAGATCAAACTTCCGAGACGATGTCACGCACAGGGTGTTGTTTACATATATTGTATTTTAATTGTATTTATTATATATCTTCTGTATTATAAGCCAGAAACAAATACAGCCAACTATTATTGAAATTCTTTAGGACCCTACACTAATAAAGGATTTTTTCTAACTGTTGGTAGATTTGACTTCCAAAAATATCTTGTAACGAGGTTTTTTGATACGGTATTAAAATGATTGTAATATTTTGAATTCGTGGATATGCTATTCCGATACTTCGTGCTGGTCTGAGGAAAAAACAGATTAAACTCTAAAATTAGATTTCTTGTAAGAAACTGGTTTATGCAATTGATAAGTAACCTATCATCGTCTGGTGCCACTTTTGTATCTGTAAATCCAAACCCTCATTGCATATGTTTGTTTGTATGGTCGTTTGTTCCCTCCCAAAGCTGGAACTTCTTTACCGATTTCAACGCATGAAACATCGTCGGATTTGTAAAAAATTTTTGAAAAGACGAAAAAAATATGCAAGAACCACTATGCTCGGCACTTAATCTTTTATGACTACTCTGTTAGGGATACAGCGTGAAAATATATACATAGGTATGTGCGGGTGTGTGTGTATGTGTGCATGTCC
Source organism: Zeuzera pyrina (assembly GCA_907165235.1). Lineage (NCBI taxonomy): Eukaryota > Metazoa > Arthropoda > Insecta > Lepidoptera > Cossidae > Zeuzera > Zeuzera pyrina. The sequence continues at coordinate 24,027,036 of OU015628.1, forward strand.
GTATGTATGTGTGTGTTTTTATTATTATTAATTCACGTTCACATTGTTTCAGGTGCTGCCAGAATTACCTGATGAGAACAAAGCCATTCTAAATCTTATATTTTTCACAGCTCCAAAATTAATGTTAGCTTTAAATATAGTGCTGTTCATAACAGGTTTGGCATTATTAGCTTACTCATCACGGTTAATGTACTGGATATGGCTGTGCTCCGACAGCAGAGGCATTGCCTTCCAGTTACCAACTGACGAAAAGCAAGCTATGTTCGATGAGATTAAGTCGAATATTATAATAAGCGTGGATGATAAACTCTTGGGCTATACAAATGAAGAAAGTATTGAAGATAATTACATTAGTTAATACGTAATCACGGTGCCAAAAATTAATAGTAATGCGACGTTATGTAAATATAATTATTTATTGAAAACAAGCAGGTGCCCGCGACTTCGTCCGCGTGAAAATTGGTTTTATTACGCACCCTGTAACAGGCGAGCAGAGAATTAACTATAACTTTCTTCACTGTCATCCGATTTCAATGAAACAAAGCCTAACTTGTTCCAAGTTGAACTTAATCTACTTCTGAAAACTGAAGGAAAATCCGTTCAGCTGAATTATTCACAAACGTCGGAAACTGTCCGTGGCGGTAAGGCCGATCGTCGAAAAGCATAAATTCAATCCGACAGCTTGGATTTGTTACTACGACTACATATAATATGATACATATATAATATAAATATAATATGATTTCAGATTTGTGAATCGCGTATAGACAAAATCATCGAAAAGTTTTCTGTCGGATACGGAAAGTTGAGTTTCCGACGTTTGTGAACCCCGCAGTAGTTTTGAAGATTATCGTGTATATACAAACAAAAATTTTAAAAATGCTTTTTTTGTGTTCCAACGAATTCCGAAATACTGAATTCGTTGTCTGTTACCTACTCTTTTTTTATCGCCCACACTCATTATTTGATAAATTCACTCAATGTACAGACACACGGTTTCTACTGCTTTATTATATGTTTAGATTTCGGCTAGTGACACTGTATATGAAGAATTGAAAGGGTTGGGTAGTACGAATTAATTGTAACATTGTGATTTGCGAGAGCAATTTGTAGTAATAATATTGAAATTGATTTAGCGTTGTAAATATAAAAATATTTTGGAAAGTAAAGACTCTCTTTTATTTTTAATCTATAACTTACATCTAAAAAAATACATAAAAAATTCTTTTATTTACAAGTTTTTTCTATTTTAAGGATACTTTACAACCTAACTACATGTATTCACGTTAATAGCAAACCAATTAAGTATAAGAGTGAAGCAGTAAATTTATTGAGTGCATGATTTCCTTTGTTTTTTTTTGGTCTACCCGTCCGTCCGTCTTTCTGTTACAAGCCCTCCTATTCTTTTATTTATTCGTACATGCACATATAATGTTTGCTTGGATGTATGTTGATGGCCTTCAAAACGAGAGCTTTTAGAACAAATAATATAAATATTTGTTCTAACACAACAAATATAAATATGAGTACAAGTAGTATACTCAATATTTTTGATATTTTTTTCCTTCTAATAATAACTAGCGACCTGCCCCGGCTTTGCACGGGTAGAAATTTTATTGAAAATAAATAACAGCTCATGTTACTTGCTGAAAACATAGCTTTCTATAGGTGAAAGAATTTTGTAATCGGTTTAGTAGTTTGCGAGTATATCCATTACATACGAACAAAGTTTTCCTCTTTATAAAATTAGTATAGATAATGAAAAAAACTTTTGTAATGTCAGTAATGTGCTATGTAACTATTCGTGACTTTTATTTTGTAATGAAACCGAAAAGCTATTACACTACTTAAAATGAATCAGCCCAGTATCACTATCAAAACCTCTCGATAGCGCGCCGAGAACGACCAAATATAAGTTTTGGTGTGTAAAATCTCCACTATATAATCCAGTTCTATGAAGGTGACTAATAAAACTTCTCATCGATAAGCAGCTTCATTATTATAACACTAGCGACACGCTCCGGCTTCGCTCTGTGGGATGTTAAATCTTTGCAACATACTTAGTTTTTTTATTGACATTTTCATAAAAAATACCATACACCGATTTTTTGCATGGATCCGAAAATTATTACTATCCTTTACTAATTAAAACTCAAGTATAAAAATAACTTTATAAATACAATACAAATACCTATATAATTTAATTCGACAGTTATTGAAGTCGGTGCCAAATCAATGTGCAATAACAGAAAGTTTATTAAAAAAGAAATCAGCCAAATCGGTGGAGCCGTCCGTACTCAAGTGATGCTCCGTCATACATGTGGCGATTGATTTTAATTTATAGATATACATACATACATATCTTCACACTGTATCCCTAACGGGGTAGTCAGAGAAGACGGAGCGCCAATCGGCGCGGTCCTTACATACCTCTTTCGCTTCCCCAAATCTCATCATTCTCCTTACACATTTTCGCCTGAGTATGCGAGTGCTTTTGACATTTCCGTCGGTCTTCCTTGACTTCTTTTACCACTCGCTTTCGCTCTGTTATTTTTGTGTTTTTTTTTTAATGCAAATTTTTACACTTATCCATGACGTTTAATTCTTGGTGGTTTTTATTAAAGCACAAACACACGAACCGGCAAAAATTCTAAAAATGTTTCGTTTACTAATAAGTATAACAACTGAGTCAATCATTTGCGAACTAGCCTATATCTAGTTATGTTACGAGTATAAATGTCATTGTCGCCAGACAAAAATGAAAAAAATTGGATATAGAAGATGTTTCAATTCAATGTTGAACATTATATTATTAACAATGGCCGAACCGCTACGATTGCTACTTGAAGATGATTTCCTTTTCAAAATCTATTATAAATATTGTCTATGGTGCTCTTACATGTAAGAAGCTATCATAATATTCTACAGATGTACGTGAATCTGAATAATCAGTGTAATCACTTGAATCACTATATATATCGTCTGTATCAGTGTCGGTATAATCTGTATCCGTCTACGAATCTGAGTGGATCACTAGTGTAGTATTTATTTTTATGTCGATGGCCTTTCTTATTCTTAATATTGTCTATGGTGCTCTTACATGTAAGAAGCTATCATAATATTCTACAGATGTACGTGAATCTGAATAATCAGTGTAATCACTTGAATCACTATATATATCGTCTGTATCAGTGTCGGTATAATCTGTATCCGTGTACGAATCTGAGTGGATCACTAGTGTAGTATTTATTTTTATGTCGATAGCCTTTCTTATTCTTAATATTGTCTATGGTGCTCTTACATGTAAGAAGCTATCATAATATTCTACAGATGTACGTGAATCTGAATAATCAGTGTAATCACTTGAATCACTATATATATCGTCTGTATCAGTATCGGTATAATCTGTATCCGTGTACGAATCTGTGAGTGGATCACTAGTGTAGTATTTATTTTTATGTCGATGGCCTTTCTTATTCTTCGATTTCAACAATTTCTTTATTTTACTAATTCGTGGATGATCGTGTTCTACCGGTTCATAATACGCTCTTGCTGGAACTATTACAGGAGTTCGCAGTTCTGGTTGCACTGGTAGTAGGGGATATGTTGGGTATGGGCAACGTTCGTAGCAGCCCTGTGGCGTACAACAAATATTTTGTTTCGTTCTTTTACTACCCGCTGTTGTAGTTTTCATCGTGGTCGTAAACGTTTTGTTTGCATTAACGATCATCTTTTTGATATTATTCAATTGCTTCGTCATTTTTTTTTCGAACTTTTTCCTACCTTTCGTATTTTCCAAATCTCTTCTGAAATTCTCATACTTTATTTCTTCTAAAATCGCAGCACTTTCGGGATAAGGTTCCGAAATTTGAGCAGCAGAAACCTTCATCATAAGATCACTTATTTTCTTCAAAATACTATCACTATTTCCAAGTGAATTATCATTTGGTTGCTCACATAAACATAAGTGTTTTGATATCGTTACGTAAAAGAAGAACAATGTTTGTCGTAGTACTTTCATGGTTACTTTTAGGTAAAATGCAATTCAACGTGGGTTATATACAATGCGTACTGTATTACGTGATTACTAGAGCTACAATTAAGAATAATCGATCTATTGTTTCGATCCATACAAGAACTTTTTTGTTGGCTTAAAAATATTGTACAGCCAATTATTGCTAAAAGGTTTCATAATTTATAATAAGTCGTAGGTCTTTAAAAAAAATAATTAATAATTTATCCGATGTTGTTTTCAATATTTTGTCGAACTTACTCATCGTTCTAAAGTATTATCCAAAACAATAACAATATAAAAATTACGTTATTTAATATTTCCATTGTAAAAAAATGTTAATTAAAAAAATCACAAAGTATTTATTCCACTCGAAATGATATCGATAAGTTGCTTATTTTTCTGTCGTCGGATGGTTTGAATATCAATCGCTTCTTTCCTGCTTGTAACAGTTGTTGTGACCTTCCATTTTTAAGCACCACACTGCGTTGATTGACATCATTAACAAATCCTTCTGCATCTGACGAAACCATAAGTTGAGAATTCCTATTAGAATTACCTCCTGTCAGTATTTGTACGGTATCAGTTCTTCTAGGTTTATTTGCCTTATTTTGTTCCAGCAATTGCACAGCTTCATCGTTGCTTATTCTCGTTTTAAATTTAACATCTCCATTTCTTGAAACGTAGCTTAAAACTGGCTTGACTAGTTCATTGTCACTTCTTTCTTTACTTGACATAAAACTTCTTCGCATATTTCTAAGTCTCCGTTTCCTACTAAACTTCCTCTTATTCTTCCTGTTTCTACTAAAAGGTCTCCGATAGCATTCATCATCAGAACTGTAACTGCTTTCACACGATTCTAATTCAGAAGGTGGTCTACGTATAGGAAAAGGTCGTGGTGGTATAGGTACTATATATAATGGAGGTGGAATTGGTACAGGAGCTGGAACTGGAACAGGTAAAGCATACGAAGGCCCTAAGATTGGAATAGGTGGCTTTGGTGGTTGAGGTTTAGGTGTGTCATCTTCGCTACGACATCTACATTTTTGATGACATGGAGAACAGTAAGAAAAAAAGGCTGGTGTGCAAGATGGCGTGCACAGACAGGGTGGACATGGTGGACATCCTGGGGGCCTCTTTTTGCTCGCACATGCATGTGAAGACAGGTACGACGGAACTGCAATTTGGACTGCCATTGGTAGGTGAAAAGGCACAGCGATAGCCATGCTTTTTTCTGTTGTAGTGGTTGTTGTTGTTGTTGTGGTGGTAGCAGAGTCCAAATCTGAAGGTAGCTGAATAAGGAGAGGTGGCATTGGCATTGGCATTGGCATTGGCATTGACATTGGCATTGGCATTGACATTGGCAAAGGCGCAGGTGGTGGAGCTGGCATAGATATGATCGATGGATACATTGGGATTGGTACTTGCGCTCTGGTAATTTCAATGAGGATCGTTATTACTATTGATGTCCATTTCTGTTTTCTGTCATAACTATAAAACTTTTCCCGATTCGTCATTATTCATGTTAATTATTATTAAATGTGGTTTTTAAAATACACTGACCTACAAAAATAATTTGTACACCAGTACTCTGTACTATGAGCTATTGACTTTCATGATTGAAAACTACTTTTATGAATTCACATTACTATTACGTAATACTATTGTACTATCGAGAATAATACTAGAAAACAACACCTGGGTGTTTCGTAAACCTTTCCGTACTATATTGTTAGAAAATATATTTTGAAATAAAATATCGTAAAATAAAACTATAATGTACATAACTTTTATTAGAAAATAAAACTCAAAGAAATCTGTAATTTTTTAAGAGACTTTCAGGATACTTTGGATGATTTTTAAGTTTCCGTTCTGTATTTTTAAAGTTATCATTAAGGCGACCTAAACGAAGTAATGCTTGCACTTTTTTCATAGGAATTTTCTTTTTGTAAATAATGTATCCATTACCATTTACTATAGCTACCTCCGATTCTTGATCTATTTTTATACTCGTCATTTGTAATTTAGGTTTCTCGGTACTTGTAGTGACTGTTGTCAGCATCTTCGTAGTAACAGTTGAAACAAGAGATGTATTGATTTCTTTAGTTGTATGCCTATCAGTTGATAATGTGATTTCTTTCGATGGCGTTAATATTCTTGTAATGTTCTCTAAGAGACGATGCTTAGTCCTCTTACTTTTTTTCTTCTTTTTATTTATTTTATTTATTTTCTTGATAATCATTCTAAGATCCTCCAAAGACTCAGCAGAACTAGAATCGCTTGAAGGCTCGGATTCACTGTCAGATGACGATTCTGATGTTGAATCTTTAAAGTGATGTCTCTTATAATTCTTCTTTTTCTTTTTAAAGTTACTTCTGTAAGTTTTTTTAAATTTAGTTACAGATTTAGGGGTCTCAGTTGTTGTCGTCGTTCTCATCGTTGTTGTCGTTGTCGTTGTTGTTGTGGCTTGGGGTAAGGTCTGTAGATTAATATATGTTGATAACGGTAACGATAGAGACATCTCTTTTTTTATATTCCGTACCTCGTCAAGTCTTGGTATAAGGGACTGAAATTCTCTTTTTATGTCGTGTACATCATCCTCAAGTCTCGACCCAAAGGACTCAAATAAATTCTTAAGTGATAGTGACAAGAGATTTTGTGTAAGATCCTCCATGAACAAATTAGATTTAGGTTGAATTCGGTAGTCGAGAGCATATTTTTGCCATGGAGTAGGAAACATAGGAGAACTTGTGAATGGAGATAGTGCAATTAATGAAGAGAGAAATGAAGATGGATTGTAAGCATTTTGAGAGAACATTTGGGTATATGGATTATTAGCACACAAGGGACACATGTCCAGGTTGCTATTAATTTTAGACTGAATGTAATTGAACTTGTATTGTAATGGTTGTTGATTGTAAAGTTGATACTGTGCTGATGTAGGATATGAGAATGATTGAGAAATTTGCATAGGTGCAGGAATGGCCATCGATTGAACTGAAATCGAAGATGGTATTGATAATTGCTGCTGAAAAGTTTGTGGTAATCGTGATATTGCATAATTCATTTGGGATGTTATTGGTATTTGATAATATTGCGCTGAAGTGAATATGGAATATGTAGTTAATATTGCCTGAAGAACAAACAATTGATTTACGTTTTTCTGTAACAGAAGTAATATTTGAAAATTAAACATTTCGGTTTAATGAATCTAGTTTATTGACATGACTTATTTATTTTTTATTTGCCACAATATATTATCAAATATAAAGAATATCATAGGCAAATAGATTACCAATAGTAATGTTATCGTTACTGCTAGGTAAATATAAGCTTGTAGTATAAAGTATTATCTAGGAACCCAAAAATACAATTGATACAAACAGGTAATCATTCGTAACCATGATAATTATGAAGCTAATAAATTAATAGTGAGGTAAACTACATACTACATAAATCTTTAAAGAAAAATATCTTTAGATTTGATGTCATTAATCAAAGTTAGTTCCTAGTGATAAAAATAATTTACGGTTCAGGAATTTAAAGTTGCCAGTAAAATGGTTCTAGTCGCACAATTAAAATACTTACTAACATTATCGAAAGACTATATGCAGCAGTTGTCTATTACAAAATATACGAAAAATGTATATCAATAGTTTATAAACTTTAACATTTTGTGTTTCCTTATTTGAAATTTCTTTATCAAATGTCGCAATGAGTTTTGAAAACAATAACTCCCTACCGCCATTAACGTCTATAACCTATTTAGTCGCAAATGATAAGTAACGCTTTTTACTTCTGAAAGTAGTTTTTTTAATAATATACTCCAAATAATTTCACGAATTGTGCGTTTAGTAAAGTTAATAATAAAAAGGAAGAAAATTTATAAAAATTACATTTATTTAAAAAAAATAAAAAATATTCATCACGTCTTTCTCAACTATTTTTTTGAGTTACAAGCTCATGTGTCGCATTTTTGTAAATTACGGTGTTAGTAATTTGTGGTAAAGCTGGGCCTTTATTGGGACCATTAGATATTGGCCTAGGCACAAAGTTAGAAGGAGCCGGTTGATAAGTTTTAATTTCTTCGTTCTTGACAAGATCCGCATTTTGTGAATTCGGAAGTGTGAAATAGTTGTTTATTATCATTGGAGGCTTGTCATCTGCTTTTGTTAATTTCGAATGCTTCTTATGCTTATCTTCAATTTTGAAGAAGTCACTATCATCTACGTCTGTGTGGTCCTTGCTGTGATCACACGGCCTTTTGTTATGTCGTAGGCTGTCAAACAGAGGCCGAGGGAATTGCAAGCCATCATCTTTTTTGATGTGACGATCTATATCACTTCTTAACAATCTTAAATCATTGTTGATTGCGTTGAGCTTTTTATCTGAATCTTTCTTGTCACCACCATCGCATTTGCAACCACCCTGCATGTTAGGAGCAACTGGAGCGAAAGGAATGAAATAGTGTTCTTGAACTGGTGGTGGCGGAGGGTAAGGTATATATATTGGTGAGGGGTTGGGAGGTACAATAGGTGGAGGTGGTGGAGGCAGTGGTATATATTGAAGAGATGGTGGAGGTGGTGGCGGCGCTGGCATGGGAATAGGAATACGCATTATTGGTGGAGGCCGGAAAATTGGCGCCATTGCAGGAGCTGGCATTGGCATCGGTAAAGGCAAGCCCACAGGCATCATAGGCCTCGGTTGTGGCATCATCATTATCTGCGCCATCCCTTTTGTCAGGCAATGCACCGAGAGATACACGAACAGCAATTTCTTGAACATTATCTGCAAATTGTTAGGAATTGTAAAAAATGTTTCAAATGCAAGAAATAAAATTTATGACAGCTCGACTCACCCTGTTTCTGTTGTTCAAGATAAATTGTGAAGCAATGCTGGTATTCGGAACTTTGCTAGTGAATAAACCTATTATAACAATGAATCGAAGTTACAATCGAAAGTGTTATCAGAGCCAAAGTCGTTTTGTTTTATTGCTTATGCAATCTTTTCATTTTCAAGATGAGAATCGTTCGCACGTGTGTAAAAAAAAACTATAAAATGCATATGTGTGTGTACTATTATTTACTAGTTATTGTACGTATGAGAATATTATAAAATAATCTGCATATTTTTATAAAATACTTACTAAGAATTATACAAAACATTAATATGTGCAACCAAACACATATCAACACAAACATGCATACATATCTTCACCTAACCTAACCTAATGGGGTAGTCAGAGAGGGCGGAGTGCCAAGCTTCGTGGTCCTTACATACTTCTTTCGCTTTCTCAAATCTCGCAATTCTCCTCAACCACTGTCTTCTAGTTATGCGTTTGCTTTTGACATTTCCGTATGCGCTAACACTGGCTATTTGATCTTCGTAAGTCAGCCTTGGTCTTCCTTGGCTTCTGCTAGCACTCACTCTCGCTCTATAGACTCTGTCATACTGCGCATCTCTTCATTCTTCTAACACAAAACGATCTTCATTCTTTTTAACAAATTTTTTGGGTAACATTTGTTGATCACACATTGAAACAATAATTGTTAAAATAAAATAAAAAAGAAACGTCCAAATGGGTGTCGGACCACGCGCAGTGAAGGGTTCTGTTCTCGAAATACACAACAATAATGTATTTCGTAGCGTTTCACAATGACACTGTAGCATACAAAGTACGAAGAGCGTATAACCGAAAATATCCCAAAGCTCAAAAACTGCTCAACATATTATTATCTTATTCAAACCAAATGTAATTGAGTGTTTTTTAAGTTCTACTATCTAAAAATTTTTCAGTTTACCACCCCATAGTTGAAAAGCTGGAGGGGAGCGCATTTTACGTCTTCAGGCTCGCAAATATCGGCAGTCACTTTGAAATCTCCATATCGTTATTATTTTTAAAGACCTGTCTAAAGATACACTACACGCTCACGTGCACAGGATTTTTTCCATCCCTCAGTTATATTTGTGGAGCGCCACTCCTAACTTGTTTTTTCAAAATTTCATATTGTTTGTAGCGGATTATAGAATATACACATACGTTCCAAATTTCATCTATATTGTGCTAATAGTTTCCGAGTAAAATGGCTATCACATACGGACACACCGACACGATGAAGTTATAAGGATTCCATTTTTTGTCATTTGGTTACGGAACCCTAAAATAGAAGTTGGTTATGAAAGTTAACTGGTCGGGGTTACACATCTTAAAAAGAGAAACAGAACCCATATAAAATTACTCATACGAGATCCGTCCATCCGTCACAAATTTATACATTTAATTTTATACATATAATATAATTTAATCCTGTATGCATCGGCTGACAAATACTCACCAAATTATTTCGTCTTAAACTAGGGCATTCCTTGTGCTATATGAATCAGAGGACGACTAAAAGGAGCATCTCCCAGTACACTCAGATCCGAGATAATCTAGAAAATTTCGTTTCCTAAATTGGAACCCGGAACCTTCCGCTCTTAGTTGCAGCACCTTAACCACTGCGCCATCACACAGCCACACTCACGCTTGACTATGAAACTTCATTAAAGTATAACATCCTGTTAACCCAAATATACTGACAAGCTCATTGGTTCGGTGGCTGAGTATCTGCCTTCTAAGGGCCGTAAGATCAATGGTAGTTTAAGCGACGGAAGGTAGTTTAATCTTCTATCTTCGATATTTCGTAAGATCAATGGCAGTAAATCGATTACGAGCAGATTAAATTATCGAATATCGACAGAGAATCTTAAAAAGAACGAACGAACTGTGAAGGAAACGAATAATATTACCTTGTGTAAGACATTAATCTAGGTTTTACTAATCCGTTCACTATTTCCATTTAATATTAGGATAGTGGATTGAACTGCCTATCAAATTTTATCGTAGATTACGAAATTCATAGTTTTAACTGCTCTTGATCTTACGGCCCTAGCCGGAGTGCCAGATTCGATCCACGATAAGGTCAATTTATAAAAATTTTCTTTTTTAAATTGCCCTATAGTCTGGGTGTTACTCACAGTTCACCTACTTTGTTGTGTATACTCATAGTTCAAGACGTCCCGTATGACGGCCTCCCGCTAGGTAGACCGACGACCTGAAAAGAGTGGCGGGAAGCAGATGGATGCGGAGAGCCGAGGACCACATATGGTGGTACGATATTGGAAAGGCTTATGTCCAGCAGTGGTCGAACACGGGCTGACGATGATAATGATGATGATGACTCATAGTACCAACCTAGTGATTAATTTCGAGTCACACAATTTGGATAAGTAATTGTCTGGAGTAATATTATTATTACACTCAAAAAATTATGGAAGAGACATTCGAACTCAACTGTACCATTTCTTCTTCCCCTATCTCCGAAGCTACTTGATCTTGAATTTAAATGTTTCAGCAAATAGAAAGCTTAACTTAGAAAAATTATAACGACTAGGTTGTAGTATAAAGATAACAGTAGGATATCTTCATAGAAAGCTAGCATACGCAGTTTGCATGTGTGTGCGCTAATACGCACGCGGACGACGGCATCATTGTTGGCAACTATGGGTGAACATTGTAGCGCCAGTCAGGACCGTACGCGACGCAAACATGCGACCGCTTCCTTTTGTCTTTAATTCGTTCTTCATATCATCACAAATACTAAAATATCTAAATCACTTAACAGAACATACTATAGTGTCCTTAGATATCTTAATAATCTTAGTTATTCAAATACAGAGTTGTCATTCTTCAACATAACTACAAGAAATTAAATTTAACGAACAGGAAACACTTATCCGTGTACATTGTTTTTATTACTATGTACTAAATGTATAACTAAACAAGATGATCTCCGCATCTCACACCCAATGTAACAACCCTACGTATCCGGCCGAGTAGAGCGCTGTGTGAAAAATGTCTGAGTATATTATTATTATTAACTACTTTAGGCATGAGGCGGGAGTCGGCCTTCTTTCTACGTATTCTTTGACTAGGTCCTAAATCCTGTCCAATCTGTCTATGCAGCTCTACTTAAAAGTAAAAGTGTCTATCGGTGATTTCGAAATAGACTTTTCTTTAGCTTATACGGTTATTTTTACACAGCAAACCCCAAACACGCCTTTTTCAAATTTTAGTCTTTCTGTCTGTTTTTTTGCCCGGGCTAATCTTCGAAACAACTGAACAGATTTTGACGAAATTTTCATTGACATGCAAATACCAAAGAATTATCCAATTTAACGCGGGTGATACCGCGAGATACAGCTGCATATTATCATTAAATATAAAAAAAAAGTTCAGTTTTTCCGAATTTTTTTCTCGACTTTTTCAATTTTTCAGGCAACTTTTTCGATCTTCGTAACTCCGGCTTCGTAAGGGTAGAATTTTCTTTTTAAATAAAATAGAGCCCATGTTACCCGCTCATAATGTAGCTTTTTATAGGTTATTTTAGATATAGGTATCTATCTGTGTGTACATGTTTTGGATTGCATTCTTGTTCTAAACTTTTTGAGCATTTTATCTTTAAATTTTACATGGTTGTTGTCTGTTGTGTATACTTATTGAATAAAAATAAAAAAAATAAAAACGATTTTTTGAAATCGGTTGAGTAGTTTCTAAGTTTATCCGTTACAAACAAACAATCAAATTTTTTCTCTTTGTAATAATAGTACAGAAGTATAGAAAATATGAAAAAAGATTATCTAGGAGTTATAGTTGATTTTCCGTTATCTTTACCCCTACTTTTTCTTTCTTTCTTCATGGCATGGCGCACAGATTAGCCCATTTTCCAATGTCATGTATTAATAAGTAGAATCGCTGATGAGCTTAATGAGTTGAAATTAATGAGGCAATTCAATGCACCTGTCACAATGTAGTTTTCTCGTTTTTTTTATTTATCGTAAAACTCCTCCAGTAAAGTGATTGTAGGCTTTATGAAGTTATTAAAGACTTAGAGAGTCTTGCAAGAGCGACTTAGCGACTTGGAAGAGCGTGAGAGCTTCAGCTATACATGTTTATTCCGACCTACTCTTCTCTTCACTTACACAGAACTTTAATACTATCACTTTTGTACTTTAAAAATCCCAAAAATGTAAAAAATAGAAAATCTAAATAAAATGACAACCTCGCTTCTCCCGTTCCCGCCAAAAAGTCCCCTTGCACCTTCTAAGCTCTTCGGTAAACAGACATAAAGTTATCCAATAACAGAAAGAAAAAAAAACAAATTAAGTTTAATTTCATACAGCTTGTTCTGTACTACGAAGTGAGGCAATTAAAATCAAATAAAACATAGGTATATAGGTGCTATTTTTGAAATGGCGACTGATCACCTTATTTGATAATAAATGCTCGTCGTATGTACAGGTGAGTTAGCTTATCTGACTTGTCTCCCGTTCCTGCACCGAACTTCGCGTCTGGCGCTATTTATACAGTCTATGGTGATGGATATTTCGAACTCACTTCGCACAAAAGAAGTTATTAATCAGTATATAATAAAAATGTAAAATTAATAACAATTAGGTAAATTTATGTAAAGTTGAAATGAAAATTAAAAAATACTTTTTGTAACGAAAGTTCGATTTGTCCGAAATTATTACAAAATCCTAAGGCAATTTTGCAAATGTGCAGCAAATCGGAATTTTAAGACTTTTTTATTGACATAAATCAGTACACACTTATCTTATTACGTACATTTCTCAACAATAACATTTGCAAACTTAACATTAAGTAGATATTATCCTGAATAATAGATTTCCTCAAAGTTACCGCTTAGAAAGCTGTCACTGCTAAGGGTGCTCAGTAGACTGGCAGCATTACATACATACATACATATCTTCACGCAATATCCCTAACAGGGTAGTCAGAGAGGACGGAGCGCCAAGCTTCGCGACCCTTACATACTTCTTTTACTTCCTTAAATCTCACGTTCTCCTCAGACATTTATGGCTAGGTATGCGAGCGCTTTTGACATTTCGGTCGGCTAACACTGGCTATTTGATCTTCATAACTCAGCCTGGGTCTTCTTTGGCTTCTTTTAGCACTTGCCTTCGCTCTGTAGATTTTCCTCGTCAGTCTTTCATCGCTAATTTTTTCTATATGCCCAAACCATCTAAGCATTCCTTTCTGCATTTTTACAATAACACTGTCGTATAACCCTGTAGGAACTTACGAGATCTGATAAAGGTCTGATGATGGTACTGTCAATGTAGTACAGTGGTGTACCTAGGGTGGGGCAAATAGGGCACGTGCCCTGCGCGCCAATCAACGGGGGGCGCAAAATTCGCAAAATATTAAACTTAAAAGTCAAAATAAACCATCAATATAATTCATATTCAAATAATCCCGCGATTCCTGCGCGACTTTAGAATGAGAAGAAACCGAAGATTCGAACAAGTTATTAACAGATTTCGAAAATGTTATTAATCTATTTGCGTCGCGGAAGGCAAGGAAGGCGCAATTTTAAATTTAAGACTATTAAAGATAATTACAAATTTTCGCTCCAAAAGTTAACAAAAATATTTTTTAAGATATATGACTGTTTTATTGAGTGCATTTGTTAAATTGTTATTTAGATAATTTACGAAGGGGCGCAACTACGATGCTCGTCCTAGGCACCATTGGGGCGTACCAATCCGAAATGTATTTGAACTACGATCGATTTGAAGATTTTGACTCAAAAATTTCAAAATCAGTGACTAGGTTCACAGCATAAAGTTAATATCTCACAATACCTTTACACTAGTATACTATTATATGATACTATGTTTATAGTTCACTTCACAAAGACGAAAAATAATATTGATGTTCGCTTCGAATCTGAGAACTTACGTTTGGAAATCAATCAAAGAATTTTGAATTGAACAAATATTTCGTGCGTCTAGCATCTAGGTTCCCAAACTTATTTTGTCTACTGAGTCGAGAGCTCATGCAGTCGTTGTCTAAGATGCCTCCTAGCTAAATGAAATTACAAATCACCCCCCAGGCCTCTACACAACGCCCCCATTTTTTTTCTGGGTCTCTTACCGCCCCCCTTTAGGGCTGCAGCGCCCACAGGGGGGCGTTATCGCCCACTTTGGGAATGGGTGCTCTAGCACAACACGCCTTTTTATTTCAATGCACTTCTTAAAAATAGGGAATGGTACATCTCGTGGTCTACTTTTCTCCGCGGAATTTTATTGTCCAAACGATGAATTCAGAATTTGAGTCCAATAGGTTCACAATATTTGGACATTACGCAATAACATTTTCACCTAACCTCGCTTCTAAATTTTCTGTAATAACAGTTTAAAATTAGGTATCTTTCTTTCCATCAACTTCAACATTGTCATTTGCGTCGCATTTGTAGTCTTGTCTGTCTCAATTGTACTTCTTTTGTGTTTTTATTGTGGTTTAATAGCATGAATTATTGTTGCTAGTTCCACTGAAATTCCAGCTTTCAGAGATTTAAGGGTGTTTAAAACATTCCGAACTTTAAGAGCTTTCCGAATCATAAGAACTTTCAGAGCTATCATTGTCTTCGGAACTTGTAGAGATTTCGGAGCGCTTAGATTCTTCAGAACTTGAGGTGGAGTATTCACTGGATGTAGAAGAAATAATTGGTTTTTTAGTCGTGGTTGGTACTTTTTCTTTACTGCAATAGAAACCATGTACTTAAGTATGTTATTGTTAAAACTTTAAACAATCTATATTATAAGGCCGCCACTGGATATAGTGTTTTTTTTAACTGTATGGAGAATTCCGAATCCATAAGGGATACAAACTAAAACCAAATGGTTCTTAAGACAGTTGTCTTAAGAATCATTTGGTCTTTTTTTGTCACAACAGTTTTGGCATTATCAATTTTTTGGTCAAGCCTGAAATGTCCGTAAAAATTAGTAAAATTGTCAATTTTTTTTAATGCGTGTCGACTCAGTTTAAATTTTTATGGACAACTCACGCTTGCCTAAAAAATTTATAGCACCAAAATTATTTTCATGAAAAGGGTTGAATGGTCCCCATACCGCATTGTATGAAAAATATATTATTAATTTTGACCAACTTCTGCTGTCCAGATTTTTGCCTCCAATAAAATGAGTTGATCCGCATTAAAAAAAAATTTGCCAATTTTATTAATTTTTATGGACATCTCACGCTTGACCAAAGAATTGATAATGCCAAAATTGTTGTCACAAAAAAACGCCAAATGATTCGTAAGACAGTTCCCCTGTATCTCTTATAGATTCGGATTCCCCCATACTGTCCTTGTTAAAAAACACTGTAAGTGAAAATAAGACGGAGGAGTATCGCAATGAAAGTGTAAGTAAGATACAGTTGGATCTAGCATCACAAGTGGACATGTGGACTTCTTGCTTAATTATAAACACTGAAGAGTAAGGCTACCTAAAATATTGCAACAAATACAGATGAATACGAAATCATTCGACAATAAAACCAGAAGATTCTCTCTTAATAACTTATACCTTTTCTTTGTATATAAAATTCCGGTGTACGCGTGTTCGTAATTCTTCTCCTAAACGGCTTGACCGATTTTAACGATTTTTTTTGTACTTATGGAGTCACTCGGATGCTTCTTAGTGTAGCTGGGCCCAGTAAGTAGCGTTGTTATCGAGATCCATAGTTTTTTAATTTAATTGCCGACCAATTTTCCGACAAAAAACACAACAGCAGCAAATGCTGTTATTTCACGACAATATTCTGTGAGAGGGTGGTATTTGATCGGACGAGCTGGCCCAATACGTGCTGCAATGCAGCATGGCTCTACCACACAGATTACTTTCAGATACTGAAATTTTTTTTATACCTCATTAGTATTTATTATCTTTGTATTTTCGGTTAGTAGGACTCTGTTCAGAGTTAGTTAGGAAAACTACCACCACCTTACTCGCTAATTTTGCCACCAAACAACAGCGTTTGCAATGGTGTGTTTCGGTGTGGAAGATAAGACTGCTGGTGAGTGGCACGAGAGGCTTAACGTCTTTCAGTCCTCAATGGATTTACAATGTGAAGTGAAGACCTTGTTATTGAATGGGTCTTAGTTCACTTACCATTAGATGTCGTTCATCTTCCCTGGTATAAAGAAATCCCATTTTATATGTAACTACCCACTCGCCCCGGCTTCACCCTGATGGCATATCGAATGTTCGGAGCATACCAATATTTTTTTATCGAGAAATTCATATATAAGTAACACTCAAATTACAGACTTCTTTCGTGGATTTTCTAAAAAATTTCTTTCATGCGAACCTTGTCCTGACAATTACGAATACAACAGAAAATAAATCAGGCAAATCGGTTGAGCCGTTCTAAAGAGATGCTCCGTCATATCACAATCGATTTTTATTTATATAAATAGAGATTTATGGATACTTACTTGTTTGATGACATTTCCTTACAAATTTTAAGCCACTTGACAATTGCATCTAGAATTTTCATTATATTCCCGTATTCATCAATGGAGATGGTTGCCCTAGTGGTTGTAGGAGGCGATGCGATTGTTGACGTGGTCGGTATTGTTGTAGTCATTGTATTCGTAGTAGTGGGTGTTGTGATTGTTGAGATCGACGTACCTCGCGTTGTAGTTGACATATCTAAATATATATGGTGTTGTATAATCGGTTGTATTATCGCCGAAGGTAGCTGTGGTAATACTATTGGTGGTTCTGTTGGAAATAAAGGCAAAATTTCTTCTTCATAAAATAACCCATGAGGTTGTAAATTTTGTCCATAATTAACAATAATTGGTAATTGAGCTTTAGATGTTGTTCGCCCAATATTTGAAATGATAAATGAAATTTTAAACACTTTTAACATGGTGTTAAATATTAAAAATATATGTTATTCTAAATAAATTCGCAACTACTATTAAATAACTTTGTATTGTAGAGCCAGTTATATTTGTCAAATATAAAACGAAAAGAATTATATTCGATTTTCCACTATAATTTAATATTTTGCAAGACATATAAGAATAAAATTTTATCGTACTTTAGTATTCGCTCAGAGGTTTTCGTATCACAATAACATTGGATTAGTCTGATGTTCGATAGTGGTTTAAAACGATTTCTAAATTTGAATTAAACTTACGCGGAATCGCCTACTTATAAATGAAATGACGGGCATCCATCTTTATATTTCTAAAAGTACGTTAGGTCACTTAGGTCGTAACATTAATTTGTAAGCTAAATTTGTTCTAAATATTATCTACAACTAAACACGTATCTTCACGCTGTATCCCGGATAGTCAGAGAGGACGGACCGCCAAGCCTCGCAGACGCGGTTCTTACACACTTCTCTGACCTCCTTACATCTCATCATTTTGCTCACACATTTTCGCCTGAGTATGCGGATGCTTTGTTTTCGTCAGCTGACACTCTGGTTATTTGATCTTCAATAGTCAACCTTGGTCTTCCTTGGCCTTTCCTATCACTTACTTTCACTCTGTAGATTTTCTTCGTCGATCTTTCATCATTTATTCTTTCTGTGCGTTCGAACCATCTAAGCATTCCTTTCTTCATTTTTAGGATGACATTCGATACCTAACACTTCACAGAGATTCTCATCATAAACGTTCATTGATTTTCTCAAGAACGCATCCATAATATAGTGTGTTCTTATTATTTATTTCATGCAGCTGTGAAAATTGCCTTTTATTATTTCCAAGATTTTAATAGGAATAGAATTTTTCAGCTTGATACTTGGACAATCTCTGATATCGATAGAACTACAACCCGGATGGGCTTCCTGACGCCGAAACACTGAATATTAATATGAGACCTTGAAGAGACATAGTAAATTGTAAAATGCAATCCTTAGGCGATTATGTTACAAACTGTCGCTGTTATCGAGAATGCAGATATTGAGACGAGAAGAGAACTAAACACCCCAAGTGCAACGAATGAGGGAGACTCGTGTGTCCCATGTGTATTCTAATGCTTTTTTTCAATAACTCTCGCGTGTTCAATGCGTTCCTCTTCGCAAAAACAACACCACTCTAATATCGTTAGACAGATCTGTACTTATCAGGTTCCGGAAATCACATTCTGCGAGGTCGTTCACCACGTTTCATACCAATTGTTTTGTCTGTGTATGTGTATGGCCTGTTTGTAAAGGAAAAGCAAAAAAAAGAAAAATATTTTTATTTGCAATAACATATCTAAAAAGCACTAGAATCTATAATTCACAGGTTGAACTCTGTTCAACATGTCCTAGCTTTACAGCCGGCGCTGGTCTTCCGTTGTACCGTTTGGTGACGTCTTGGTATGAAGATACTAATAGCTACTTTATCTTAACAACTAATAAAGAACAATGATCATCTTGTTGGCAACATTAGTTTACATGTTTTTATTGTTAGCAACACCATCAGTTGCCCAACCGCACTACCTATATAATATTCAACCTCTCATAACTTTCTAGATATTATTGTAGTTTCTGCGTTCTAGTTTCGCTGAACAATTTGTTAGCTATTATCAATATTCTCGAGTAATCGTTCTATTTATTATAATCGTTAACAAATGGCAGCACTGTTTCTTTAGCTGCTTTCCGCGTCATCCTTCTTCTTGAAATCGTTCGTCCTCTTGTTGTTCAGCTTTTTAATAACGGGCAGTGATTTTTACAGTATCCCACTTCTGAAATGAAAACTAAACGTTTTTCTAGGATGTTGATTTGGATAGAAACGTAGGATGACGAGATATAATTAAAAGACGTGCTTTCGCTAGCTCGTGTATTTATCAACTGACTTATTTTCTGACATTCAAAAATACCATGTTATTATGAAAGTAGCAACACCTTCAAAAAACAGTGCTGCCATTTGTTAACGATTATAATTAGAACTATTTATCGAGAATTTTGACAATAATGCTTACTTGTACTGTGATAATAGGTAACAAATTGGAGGATAGATATTCTTAAATTACAAAAACTACGCCAGCATTGTTTTAAAGCAGTTAACCTCAATATGGTGCCGTAATTTACCATGTTCACATGTTACAAGATACGTCTTTTGCAAAAAGATCAAATCAGCAGCTGCTACAATACAAGTGATTATAAATCATCCGTATACACCCATACATACGTAAACCAAGTAAGTATATTACACATTCCTTTAATAAACTAAGCTTAAGTATGTATATACATATGTACAACATATGCACTTACCTGTATTTAATACGGTAGTACATTAGGGAAGATAATAGACGATAAATAATTTTATAATAACCGTTAATCAGTATTTCATGTGTTAAAAGAAAAACTGACACTTAACTGTTTAATTTATTGTTTCATATAAAAATTTTTTACAACTGCCCATATTTTTCCCGTATCGTTTTCTTTAACTTCTTCTTCAGTTGCTTTATTCCCAAAACCTTATCAATTTCAAAGCTGGAATTATCTGTTTCGCCACTTGCTCCTTCTTTGCTGTTTTCGTAATCGATTTCTGAATCATCATTTAAGAATGTGGCTAGATCCTTCAAAATGCCTTTCGTATATTTTTTCTTGTGTATACGTTGAGTTTCTTGCCGTTTTTGTGTTGCGTCTGATTTGTTATTATCGATAATAATTGTTTCTTTTTTAGTGCTGTCATCTTCAACATGTGTCTTGTTACATTTAAAAACTTTAATTATGACTTTACCTTTTTTTAATTTGTTCTCTTCTTTTTCTTCTGCATTTTGACTAATAGTATTTGTGTTATTAGGAACATAGAGATCGTTAATAGCATTTTGACTGTTAGGACCACTCTGACTGTTAAGAGCATTTTGAACTATATAGTTATTTTGACTGTTAGGTGCATTTTGACCACTGGGACCATTTTGGCGGTTAGTGAATTTTTGATGGCTATAAATATTTCCATCTTTAGATCCGGTTTGAAGGTTAAGTTCGTTGTGACTAAGCCAGTTTCTGTCAGTGTAATCATTTAGATTATTATTGTTGGAGCAACAGTTGCTTCGAATAGACGATAATGAAGCTTGATTATTCGATTTTATAATAGATTGGCTGTGATGAAATGGTGGTAAAACTATTTGCAGATTTAGTGGTTGTTGCGCCATGTCCATTGCGCTAGGAAATTGATTATTATCCGTTAGTAATCCTGAAGGAACATCGATGTAACTCATAAACATTTGAGGACTTGGTACTGATATAAATGGTTGTGATGATAACATTTGTGATACCGTTAACGAAGGCATGCCTGCCATTTGCCGTGAACTCATAACCGGTCCCATAGATGGTAATATAAATGGCGGACTCCCACTAGAAATTCTTGGTTGTCTCATCATTGGCATCGACAAAAATTGAAGTGTTGCCAAGCGAAATGTTAATAATAAATATAGTAAAACCAGCAAACTTGACACTTTCATTCTATTAGGTAGTTGAACAAGAAATAAGGCTTAAAAATAAAACGATAGAACGATTGAATAGGTATTAGCACACCTGCTTCGACGTCTCTTATTTCACGATAGAAAAAACTACGTTACACGAAACCTGATTTTATTTTTTCACATTACTGATCTTGTATTATTAACAACTGCAGTCGAAGGCACTGCATAATAGCTACTAGGAGGTATTCTTTGTTTTTTTCGAAACTCTTCTTTGTCTGTGAAAACTGGTGGTATGTTCAAATTGTTCGGAATGATATAGGGATATCGATAAACATCACTTAAAGGTTTCTGTAGGGTATTCTGATTTGTGACATGAGGAAAAGGATACCTCTGTTGCATTTGATTTCCTATTTTTGTTGTCATTTGATTTTGCATCGGTAAGGGAGGTTGATAGTTGTACATTGTTTGTCCAGGGCTCATTGGGTACTGCGATGGCACTTGCAGTTCAGCTTGTTCACTTGGACACTTACAAATGGCGCCTGGTGATTGAGGTGGCGTATTTATCTGCAGCCTATACGGCACATTCATGTGAATCACGTGATTATCAAATGGTACATTATACATAGGCTGAGGCATTGGCACCGGTTCTGACAGAGATATAAATGGAATATGTTCATTTACAGGTTGCTGTGGTATTTGGTATGCCATTTGAGATGCGAAGGGCATCTGTATTGAGTATGGTGTTAGGGCCAGCTGAGAAAGCGCCACGTTGATAAACTCGTATATAATAATAAAGTGAAAAGCGGTCCTCTTCATAACTCACATAAATTCTTTACCTATTTTTAATATTCGTCACAAATATCGCAAGTTAAAAATCATGGATGTGTAATTCTCTCTCGAGCTGTACATTTTACTGCAGAATTTTTGAAAATTTGTTTATAAACAGCGAATGGAAATCAAAAGCTACATCTGTTAACAATCGAATGAAATGTATAATCAACATTGAAAGTATTGTACAAACGTACACAGCAATTCCTAGGAAACAGATCTTGAATTAGGCAGATAAGGCAATGGCTACTTTAGATTAGCCCATCAGTCAAAGTTTTAAAAATGATATCTTATTTTCGAAAGTAATACTAACATTATAATAATACTCCAGACAATTACACATATTATGTGACCCCAAACTAAACATGGATAACTATGGATGGAACTATGGATACCAGACAATGACGTACTGGGGTATCTCTCAGCAACACTCAGATTACGAGACAATTTAAACAACTTGGTTTCCTATATTAACTTGACCCGCGGGGTTATTACCTAAAAATTTGCAGACAGCGACAGCCACGCGATCGTTGCGCGACCGTTGACTAATTGTAATAAAATATTGGTATCGTATATGAATATTGCGTATCTATTATTATGTGACCGTAAAATGCACTTATCGCGGTAGATTTAGCGTCACTATACGAATTACATTACACAAATTCTCGTTTTGACAGCAGATATCGCGCAATATTGGCTGTTGCATGCCGACTGCAAGTTACGTAATAAGCGTGCCGAAGATCAAACCCGGGACTCTGGCTTGAAAGTAAGATGCTCTGCTAACGCACTCATGGACCAATAAAAATTTAAATATTGCTAATATTTTGATGCGAGCTCTATGGAGCGACTTCTCGAAGCGAGCGAATTATTGAAAAAATAATAAATTAGATCATAATAATTAGGACTACTCCTAAATTTCAGAATTTGACGTGTTTTATAATGGACATAGGATAAATTAGCATTTACTCTAAAAGTAAATAGCTTCTTAGATCAACGCATTGGAAATTTTGTCGGCAGGAATTTCAATTTCTCTAAGTGATTACAAAACGTATGAAAGTGATATTTGGTAACCAGATTCTCCATTATATTGGCTTCAATTTGCCAGTTGTGATATCGATTGGGTAACTTTTGTAACACAAAACAAAATATCAAAGAAACCTCTATTAAAACAGAGATTTACATTTTTCGGAATAACGGGGCCGATTTAAGTTTCCAAATTTTCTGCATAGTTTGATCTGAATATATTCTTTAAAATGCCAGTGTTTTTTTTTAATTAATTACAGTTCAAAAAAAAACAACACTAACTATTTTTTCGTATTTTCCGTAAGCTAGCGCGCGCACGTTTGCATAGAGCCAAAGGTCTATTTTAGATTATGACCACTAATGACCACGACCTTACTTTATCTAACAATACAATCTAAATACATTCAAAACCGATGAAACGTTTTTCAGTGATAGTCGGACAAATGAATAAATAAACATAAACGAAAAATCTAAAAATGTTCGGCTTATATAAGCCGAATGTTTTTTTTTATATCTTTAATGTAAAGACAGCTGCTGTGTACCTGTTTTATAATTAAAATATGCTGTTGATTTTCTGATTATAAACAAAAGAAAGGTAAAATGTTAACACGTTCATTTTTAATAATAATTAAAATATTTTAGTGTAAGATAACGACAGTAATTTTACACTAAAATGTTCAAAGATCCGTAATACAGACTCAGGTCTAATACGACTAATACGAACATCAAACTCTCCCAAAGACAATGATTGTGAAATGCACCGTATAAGTATTAGGAAGTAACTCCTTATTTTTTTCACCAATGCTTCCTAACTTGTCACCTATGTGTCAACTGGAATAGGAACATCTCTAAACCGGTTCATACATACTATTCGTAGGGGGTCTCCTAGCGTTTGATGAAACATTAATGCCCCATTTCACCAAAGTTCTCGAATACTTAGCGAACCCATATAAAAGGATAAGAACAATGCAACAATGAACAATCAATGGAACAATGAAAAATCTTTGTTAGCGGACTCCTATTCTTTTTTAGGGGATTGCTAAGAGGGGACTTTTGTGAAATCGGGCATAAGAACGTTAGGTGTCCTCTGTGCCTTTTTACGGGTTACCTAAATCGTAGCGGTCTGTGATAGAATCATAAAGTTAGTATACCTAATCGAGCATAAATGTTATACCTACAATAAATTTATAAAAGAAAATAAAAAACGGTGAAAATAAAAAAAATAATATGTAACAAATAATAATTAATTAATTAATTAATTCGACACATTACATATTATGTTCGAATTAGTAATGAGTAATTACATAATTGAAATAAAATTTGTATTTATTTCGTAATGTATTTTTATAGCAAAAATATAAAATATGTAGAAATATTAATAATTAAATAAAATGTAATTAAAATCTAACTTTGTTGTAATTCACTGTTCCTTTGTACTGTCTTTTCCGTATTTGTTTTACGACGGCGATGTTTTTTCACACTCATTTGCGTTATAGGTTCTGCTTGGTCTTCTTTGACTTTTGCTTTCATTTGGCTAATTTTCTCAGCAATGTTATCATAATTTATTTGTTCATTGTTATCACTTTGCGTATTTTTGTTATCATCAAAGTTATTGCTTTCAATATTTTTAACCTCTTTATCGTCACCTAACCAGTTCTTTGCTTCGCCTCTAGAAATTTTCTTTTCGAATATAACGTAACCGTCTTTAGTTACATATTGTAAAACTGGTGTCAACATGTCCTTCTTTCTTTTATGCTTTCTTCTTGTTCTCGATGTTCGGTGTCTCCTACTACGTCTACCGTGTTTTGTTCCACCTCTTCTTCCATTTCTTCTGCCGTTTCTTTTACCTCTCCACCAACCGCCTTCGTGAGAAGTACCATCCATAGAAGTATCAGTGTCCGTATCGCTATAAGTATCGGTATCGGTGTCAGTATCGGTATCAGTATCAGTACCACTCATATCAAAATCAGTATCACTTGTATCTGTATCAGAATCATAATAACGAGGTCGTCGTTTTCCTTTATTTATTTCAATTTTTTTCTTCTTAGATGGGCCAGGTTTTGGAATTTTCTTATAATTGGGATCCGGTGAATAGAAAGGCATGACTATCACCGGTAATTTATGGGCTGGTCCTGGTGGGGGAGGCACCGGTATAGGCATTGGTCCTGGTATCATTGCAGGCGGCATTGGGAAAGGAGATGGAAAAGCTGGAACTTGAACTGGAATAGGAGCAGGTTCTTTATCTGGGGAAGGGCTTTGATAGAAAGGTTGGAAAGGAGGAGGTAGGGTAGCGAACTGTTGAGGTATGCTTTGAAAATTGGCGTTTGGTGGCATCCTGCAGTGCATGGGCAGATTTTGTGGAAAAAATTGGATGTTTGTCGGACATATGGGAAGTTCAGGTTCTTCAGCTACAGCCCTGGCTAGGGCAATTAGAATAACGTACAGTTTCATTCTTACCTGGAAAAATAATATTATTAATATTTTACATTTATACTCGTAAATCTATTATAAGTGCATGTACCAAACAAGATTATAAATGTCTGTTCTATTCTGCCAACATATCACTATTATTCTTAAACAAAAAACGTATATTTCATACATAGAAAATGACCCATTATTGTCGTTTTCATTATTCTGTTTAATTTGTACAAGAAGTGATTTAAACAAATATATTTTCAGATGATGAGACAAGAAATGAAAAGAAAATAATGCCTGCTTATAACGCAAAACAAATTTCAATTCTTTGAACTAATTTTACACGAGAAGAGGCTACGAATATGTTACAAAATAATATATTTAAATATAGGGCTTGTATATGGTAAATGTTTTGTACAGATTTCTTTTTCATTTCTCATTTTAGTATTTTAGTTACTTACATGCACATTATTGACACGAACACATACTCACCCACATATTTAATACATATAACGCTCTCATTTGCGCACCTATACATGTATATGTAATCTTTGTATATGTACACATATACTCACACATGTAGACACACCTACACACTAACGCCTAACACCTAACGCCCAATATCTGCAGTGTATGTATTATAATATTATAATGATGTGGAAATCTGTAATTTTATTCTATTATATTGTTTTTTTATTTATTAAAATTAAAACAAAATCTTACCTTTTTCCATGAACTGGACTTCCTGACCTAATTTTATGCTCCTAAATACCAAAACAGAACATTTGCGAAGCGTTTTATTATAAACTGTTTACCAGGTGTTTAATAGAGAACAATACCACTGTTACAATAGCATTATGTAATTACTCGACAGGCAAATTTTTCGTTACACGACATGTGGAGTTACATAAACTAATGGTAAATTTCTAGACAATAATATCAATTGTATGACTCCAAATTAAGTAGATACGTGCACATTATTGACACAAGCAAGGTAGTTGTAGTAACACCACAGATTAATTAGTTTATTACGGGTAACACTATTGATGAACTGAAAAGGTACTTAATGACTTTCAGACTCCAGAACAATTTAGAAAAAATGTCAGCGCTGCAGCCCGAGGCCAGAAAATATCTGTTATAAAGGCAATTAAAGAGGTCTTCTGGTACGCAGTCGATAAGAGTGGAGGCTGTGGTCATGCATCCACAAGACCTCCACGAGAACGACTGCGGCTGTGGTCCGCAATGGCTCTGTCACTGCATCGAAAAGCGCTTTGACACAGCGCGATAGAGGTTCCGGTGCGTCCTTAGATCCTGGGGCCCCTTGACCCCTGACGACGCATTGAAGACGACTACCGCGTGAGCTTTAGTTGCTCAATGCTCCACATATAATCCAGTGTCAGTACTAAGGGCCTGAGTATCCAAATCTGTGTTCGGGTTTCTCCTGTGTTACCAAAAAATAGTTTTCGATCTTGTAAAGCCTAATGAGTAATTTTTTTTTAATTTAGTACATGATATAATACATCGGTTCGATGTCATGAAAATTTGGAATTGTTTTGTGTCTACCTCTCTGAAAGATGACCCGGGGGCCTAGACGAGTGGCTCAATTGTTATAAACGCTAGTAGAATAGAATGACAAATACCACGTGACATAGCTATTTTAAATTTAATTAATTAACCTAGAATTTTAAATTTTTAGTCAAACAAAAGAAAGTAAAGTTGTGTGAAAACCACTGTATGAAACATTGCCAAATGGCACTTTTGACAAGCAATGACAAGCGTTTCAATTTACGAAGCGTTTGCCATTTGTCTAGCCAATTTGACTATAGGCAAGCAGTTTCCTAGAACGGACTGATCCTGTCATTGTAAAGATTAATGTTTATTATTAACAATGAACTTTTCAATCCCAGAGTTGAGTTCAACTTCCGACTAAAAGAACAGGAACTTCTCCATATTGACTTTTCATATTGGAAACATACACCATTCAGTCATACTCTGACGTATAACTAATTGGTGGATGTTTCCTTGGATGAAATTCTTTCATAGCACAAATCTAACTTTTACTCAATATTCTCTGGTTTGGTGTCAATCTGGAGATTTCATTACAGGCGCGTTAATTTTTATTTAAGACTTAGTTTTTTAATAGTATTCATATCCCAGCATTACTATTTACTAATCGTGTTTGTAAGCATACGATATTTCAGTACATTGATTGAAAATAGGATCGCTATTGCGTATACATTTCAAATTGCGTCACAAAGAGAATTCACGTAAGAAGCTATTGAAAACATACTGAAGTGGTATTTATTGGCTGAACAAACGGATTTCTTTTAATAGGAGCTAATCTAGTAACCAAAGTAGTCATTTTACATTGTGACTTAAGTAATACTAGATATTATGAGAGGTAAGTGCTATTTATATACCGGTTCAATGACTTTTATATTATGATGAGCAAGTAGACTACCATGTAAAAATTCAACACATCAATTCGGTCAAGATCAGATATGAAATTCAAAGAATTTCTTCAATGAATATTCATTTATCAATCGATCGATCGATTATTTTTTTATCTCAGTGCCATTGAATTCTTGACAAAAATTATTCGAAAAATAAAGTTACCTACACATTCGTTTCATACATAAATATTGTACATACATACCATCTTCACGCTGTATCCCTAACGAGGTAGGCAGAGAACGGAGCGCCAAGCTTCGCGGACCTTACATACTTCCTTTTCCTCCTCAAATCTCACCATTCTCCTCACATATTTTCGCTTAGATATCCATGTTTTTAATTTCAGCTAGCACTGATACATTATGACTGATACATTTGAACTTCCAGCTTTAAGTCAGCGTTGGCCTTCCTTGGCTTCTCCTACCACTCATTTTCGCTCTATCGATTTTCTTCGTCAGTCTTACATCACTTATTCTTTCTATATATGCCCATAAAAATAAACCCCGAAAGTGAAAATTCAATTTTGACTGGTTTTTGAACCACCATTTGTTTTAACTGTTTCAAATATTTAACAGTTTAACATCTGCTTTCAAAAAAAATCGGCTGTGACAGATATATAGATCAATGCAGAAACATCATTCCCACATTACATTCAACGTCTTTCTTTATTTCTTCTTCTTTCTCATATATTTCAAAGACCAAGAAGAGCACCGAAAATGAATAACCCTTTACCTACATAATATGTAATTGTCATGTCATTTTCAGATGAATTTTCCGTACATTCTATTTCACACCACGGTACTTTTGCATCTTCTTCTTGGGATCGTATCGCAGTTTCTACCAGCACCGATGCCATTCCACGTACCGCCGTCTGGACCTGTACCCCTTTCAATGCCAGCACCTATGCACATGCCTATGCCCATGCAAATGCCAATGACAATGCCTCAACAGAAATTGCCTGTAATCATGTTGCCCCACTACTCGCAATCCCAAGATAGGAACCCAAAGAAAGCCTTTGTTAGAAAGCCGAGGAAGAAATATGTATATGAAGATTCCAGCTGTAGCGACAGTAGTAGTGATTCTGATGCCTTTAGCGATTACACTAGATCTAGTCGCAAAAGCCTGCGCTCTAAAGGAAAGAAAAGACGGGAGGTTTTAACTCCTGTTGTTTCATACATGACGAAAGATGGTTACGTGGTATACCAAAAGAAAATAAAGAAGGATAAAGCGAAAGATTGGTTGGAAATGGAAAAGAAATTGGCTGTATCCAAGGAGAGTGAAGAGAAAAAGAAGAATTACAGTGATGAGATAGTGCTGAGAGACATAAAGGAGTTGAAAAAGAAGTTGAAATACAAAAAAAAGAAGAAACATCGCAAAGATTTTTCGTAATTTATTCGTAAAGAACAATCAGTATCGAAACAGGAAAAGTTATAACTAAGTATTGAAGTCATATAGATGTGTAGGTAATGTAATATTTAGTTTTGTTAGTGTGCCTATTTTTACCATTTCCTTTTATATTTCGTGAAAAATTACAATTATTTAACAAATGCATTTTTATTACCTACGTTATTTCCCGCCTTTTCTGTATTTAGTATTTTTGTTTAAACATGAATCTACTTGCACCTCAGATCAAAAACTTGCACGTATTAAAAAAATATTTTTGAGAGAGCAGATATCATCAAACCTATACCTACCTACGTACTTTCGACATGCCCTACCTTGATACATATAAAAGTACCTTAATTTGTAACAGCTGTTGTATTCGCCTTTCAAGATTCAAAGTGCAAAGTCATAGATAACTGCGACTATATTGTAACTTGGATAAGTAAAAAAGGTAGGAGTACTTATGTACACACGCATAATAAAATACTTTTTAATAAAAATGTAGGTAGAATACTAATTAAATATTTTATACCTGAATACCTTGTTCATTAATTAAAATTATTATTTTGAAAGACGCCGGTCTTGTTTTTTTTACTTTTCTACTCGCAACATTATTGGAAATAGATCTATGCTCGGCCACAAAACCTATGATGGGTCAATGTAATTTTTCAATTATTTTTCCATTTTCGAAAATTATCCGGAATTTTTTCTATATTTTTCTTGAAATTATTCCATGTTTTGAAAAATTTCGGAAAATTATCCATCACTACACAAAACTCACGTTCAATTTTACTCAAAAAATTTTGCAGGTAGTGCTTGTGATCACAAGAACCACTTTTACCTATTTTTTGTTAACATTTTCTTTTTTTTCGTTGAATTTAATGTTATGTTTTGCGTTTTTTTTTTGTTAAATTACTAATTTTATCACTTTTTTTCAGATGCTTCACGAATATAAATTATTACTGTTAATTATTGTAGCGGTAGCAGTGTCTAATGCTAGGCATTTCGATGGACATTGTATGAATTGTGGTATACAGGGTATATCAGAAAACATGAAGGCTGAGATTAAAACTCAGCATTACTGGCCTTGGTTACCTGGCTATAAATACGGCAATAGCGATGGGAAAAATTATGTTTGGCCTTTATATTTTACTGGTTAGGATTCCAGGAACAAACGTGTGTTGTATGACTGTTGTTGCTTTTGATATCTACATTAACAATTACCTTTATAAAATTATTATAATTTTACTTAGAATAAGTAAGTACCTAATAAACACTACCTACATAGCACATACCTTGTACGTAGGTCGTCAAAAAATATTTTTTTACTAGTGCATTGAAATTTCGAAACACGCTAGTTAATAAATTGTAAAATATTATTATTACGTAGAACAGTTTAAATTGTTCGTTTGTATTGATTTTTTCCCTTTTTGTCCAAAACACTTCGTGAATCTTATCTTCTTTGTTTATTTACTCTCTAGATGAAGTGTTGCGATGTAATCGGAACAAAACAGACAGACCAGCTTTTGCACGCATATGTGCGTGACAGCTTTCTCTTACACTCCCGCCACAGACTCAGTGTGCGTGTATACGGTGGCAATATAATGAAATATTTTCCGATAAATGGGGGAAAACTGTTCAGATTTCCCCATTAAGGCGACGCATTGATAAACAATAATTCAATCAAAAATAGACCTTCTGGTCTATGCAAAAGTGCGCGCGCTATAGCTTACGAAAAATACAAAAAGTATTTCGTTTATTTCAAAAACTACAATTAATTTTTAAAAATCCAACAGTCATTTTGAAAAATATGTTTAGTTTAAAACTATACAGAAAATTTAGAAACATAAATCTGTCCCGTTACGCCTAAAAAGAGGCAAACGAGCAAACGAGTCACCTGGTGGTAAGTGATCACCGCCGCCCATGGACACCCGCAACGCCCGGGGAATCACGAGTGCGTCGCCGGCCTTTAGGGAAAAAGGGAAAGGAGTGAGGGGGGAGGGTGAATAATAACGGGCCACCGGTACTCGCCTTCATCTAACGACACACAATAGCAATAGATGCCGTTATTTCACGCTGATATTCTGTGTGAGGATGGTATTTCACCGGGCGAGCCGGCCTAATTCATGCAGCAATGCAACATAGCTCAACCCCACACTGGCGAATGTTTCATAATAGGAAATAACTTTTTTGGTCAATACCAATAATATAGGTATCAAATAAAATGGAATAAGCACAGGAGGGTTCTTGTATATGTGACGTCATCACAAATCCAATATGTTCCATAATAGGAAATAACTTATTTGTTCAATACTAACAATATGGGTGTCAAATGAAATGGAATACGCACGGGAGGATTCTTGTATATGTGACGTCATCATGTGAATGTGAAAAATAAATAAAAGACTGAAATAATATATCGTAAATATGTCGGTTGAAATGCGAGAGTTCAAATCCTGCAATGTAGTCACTTTTTTTTTTATAGGACACCGAGTAAAGCTCGGTTGCCCAGGTACTGTGTAATAATAGCACCAATGAACCAATGTTGTATAAATTTCAAAAAGTGTCTCTTGTGATTGCCGTTGTTGCATCAATTGAACTACCTAAAAAAGAGAAAAAAGATTGTACAAGTTTGGCAAATTTTTGTACATTTCTAAATTTTTTGTCCACACAGATTATTCTTTGCTGTTAATTTTCGTGGCGCTAGCGGTAACATAGGTAAATAGTCCGTATAGGTACTATTCCGTGAACAGTACCTACGGCCGTGACTAAGCCTAAATTGCATGCAACCGCACTGTGCACTTTGCAACTTGTAGCAGCAATTAGTTGGGTGGCGCGGGCGATGCGATTTGCAATAAATTGCTTGCGACCTGCAGCCTGCCTATTTACGGTGCAATTTGTTGCTTTGCAAAGATTACAGCAAAAATTGCTAATCGCAGTTCACTGTAAGGCTTTAACAATCAGCCGGTAGGTATTTTTTTCGACGCATCACGAACCAATACGTTTAATCTAGAGAGTAAATAATTAAAGCTTATCTTTTTATAGTCCGTGAGATTTAATAGGTCGGATTTAACATCTGTCACATGGCTGTGACTAGTTATGGGACGAAACAAATATGTCTCGATTATTTTTCGATTCTAACGAAAATCGATACCATTGTTTGATGTTCATAATAACATCATAATATTTCACTTATGATTATTTATTAGTTTGTTAGCTACATAGTACGTCTCTTGAGATATGGTATTTGTTACAGTAAAACATATTTAAGTATATTATGAATAAACTTAATTCGATATATTTATTTTTTGAGACTAATGTATAAAAAACTTCCTTATTTAACTATAATAAGCATACTACGTATTTGTAGTAAATAAAGGCAGACTGTAATATTGATGAAAAATAAATATTTGATCATTTTCTGAGCTTGGATCCATGTCCATGTCATGTATCTTCGTCTCCCACTATTATGATTAATTCATTTTCAATTAAATTGTCTATTCTGACGTCTTTTTCAAAATCTTCCTTTATTATTTTTTTTGTTTTCTCCACCACCTTAGCCCAGTCATCCTTTGATATTTGATCACATGCTTTTGTCAGTAAACTCATCAAAAAAAGAATACAGAACTAAAATTATTTAAAAAATACAATGATATCATAATTTTAAATTATTCGATTATTACGACATTTCAATCGATTATCGATTTCGTCTGGTAACGAAACGATTGTAAATGGTAGCAGTACTAGAGCAATACGCCTCATGATATAACATTGTAACAACGTCCATTTAGAAAATTCTTTTGAAGATATATAAAGAAATATCTGTGTTTTTAACTAAAAGAAATCAAAGTTAGTAGTTTTGTGTAATGATCAGTAGTGGGAAAAATAAATAACTTTTTTTTATTCAGCATTTACGTAATTGAATTTGTATTAGGTATCAGGAACGTTGATACAAAGTTATGGCGGCATGAAAATTAAGAAACGTCAAATCCGACCTATTAAATCTCACGGACTATAATTATACAATTACACTTAGGTCATTGTTTTTTTTTTTCTTTCTTTATGGCATGGAGCACAGTTTAGCGCATTTGCCAATGTCACGTATTATTAAGTAGAATTACAAATAAATTAGTTTTTTCATATCTTAAAACTCCTGCAGAAAGTGATAGTAGGCTTTACTGAAGTTATAAAGGACTTCTTGGAAGAGCGCGAGAATTTCAGCTACACATGTTTATTTAGACCTACTCCATTCTTTTTACTTACACAGAACTTTAAACCACAATATATTATCACTTTTGTATTCTTAACTCCCAAAAATACAAAAAAATAGAAAATCTAAATAAAATGACAACCTCACTTCTCCCGTTCCCGCCAAAAAGTCTAGGTCATTGTTTTGAGTAAATATTATTTGAAATACGAATTCAAAGTTCAAAAATTGAACTGTAAAAATGTATTTCCATTACTTATACTCGGAAAGTAGGCCTGAAGTTGCTAGAGAAGTAGGTTGAAAATAGTACTTTTCAGCCCTAGGGAGAATAGTTTTCAACTGACAGCTGTCAAATTATAAAAAAAAGTAAGTACCTAGTTCTATTTTCACATTTCTATTGAATCATGTCCCAACTTTCTATACAGCCACTCAATTACAGCGCGATGTGAAATTGAAATAACGTAAAGATAAGTATTAATTAAAGAATATATTATTTTAAATGACTATTATAATTTACTTTCAACTACTTTTTTAAAATAACATAGATTTGGGTAAAATAGTTAGTAATTAATAACAATGGCCGGCCACAGAAAAAAACAAAATAGGCGGGAAAGCGTCAATCCTATCTTCATTCGTTTTTTCGAGTTGTAGAGTTTTGTTTATACTTCCGCATAGCAGAGATTTATATTAACACGATGAGTTCATCAGATTCAGATATGGATTTAACGCCTGATTTCATAAAAGAAAAGGCTAAAGCACTAGTGGAAAACCTTTTACCGCCTAAATTTAAAAAAAAGATACCTAAAATCTTACGACGATTTTATGAAATAGCGCGCTGAGAAAAAAGTGAAATCGTTATCAGAAAACGTTTTGTTAATATATTTCAACGAATTTCAAAGACTTACAAACCTTTAACTTTATGGAGCGTGTATTCTATGTTAAAGACAATATTAAATACTGAACATAATGTACATATAAAGGATTTCAAGAGACTAACATCGTTGGATGGATTTAAATCAAAAAATCCAAAGTTTTCACTTATCAAGAGGTAGAAACCTTCTTAAACCAAGCGCCTGATGAAATATACTTAGCAATAAAGGTAAGCAAATCTTTTTTAAATTGTAACGTTCTATATTTCATACACATATTAAAGAGATATAATTATCTACTTTTCAGGTAATGTTGACATTGGCAGTAAGTGGCGCTTGCAGAAGTATCAAACTAGTAAATATGAAGGTTGATGATATTGAGAAACAAGGTGATATAATACTGGTGAAATTACGTGGCACTAAAACCAAAGTTAACTGAACCTTCGTTGTTAAAAAAGAATTTGTAAATATAATAGAAAAATACCAAAAACTTCGACCAAGTGGTATGGACACAAACCGTTTTATCATAAATTATCATAAAGCGAAGTGTCTGCGGCAAGTAATTGGCAAAAACAAGATTTCGAGTATTCCTAAAGAGATAGCCACCTACCTTAATTTGCCAAACTCAAATCTATATTCGAGTCACTGCTTTCGCAAAACATCAGCGACTTTGCTAGCCGATTCTGGTGCCGATTTAACTGTCATCAAAAAGCATGGAGGTTGGAAGTCGACTAAAGTAGCTGAAGGCTACATAGAAGAGTCAGTCGAAAATAAAACTAAGATATCGCATAGAGTAACAGAAATGATAAATCTGCATTCCACTGACTCTCCACAACCAAGCACTTAAAGGATTATCCGGTGCAATCCAAAAACATTGCTGTAACAGCTGAAAAAAATAGATAAATACCGATGTCCCCAACATATACCCAAGAATCCCTGGATACTGCAGAAACTCAAGTTTCCCAGAAAATATCAAATATGAACATACCCGGACTATACATACTTCACTAACTATAACTAATTGCTCTAATTTTACCATAAACTTTAAATAAATATCTCACCAAAGTTGTTGATTTATGTAAAATAAAATTCACTCATTTTTTATTTAGCTAATTAATGTTTTTATTTTTACTTTCCTCGTATTCATAATTTAAAGCACAGTGTTTACCTCGGGTGAAAGATTTATTCGGTCCCTCGAACTAATGACCAACCAAACCAAACCCCGTCTCGGGCCTAGATAAGTTCTTTCAGCCCTAGGGTAACAATGTACTATTTCAGTTGCTAGTTTTTTTTTGTCTTTCTTCATGGTACATAGATTAGCACATTTGCCAATGTCACGTATTATATTAGTAAGTAGATTCGTTATCGTAAAACTCCTCCAGTAAAGTGATAATAGACTTTACTGAAGTTTTATAGGACTTCTTAGAAGAGCGCGAGAACTTCAGCTGCACATGTTTATTTAGACCTATTCCATTCTTTTCAATTACACAGAACTTTAAACCACAATATACTATCACTTTTGTACTATAAAACTTCCAAAAATGTTAAAAATAGAAAATCTAAATAAAATGACAACCTCGCTTCTCCCGTTCCCGCCAAAAAGTCCAGTCACTAGTTATAATATGTTATTTACACTATTTTAGTTTTGTTTTTTATTTGTGTTCGAAAGTTTTCAACCAATTGGCATCTGCATTTTTGCATCCAATTCAGAAACATTTTTACTGCCAATAACAATATTTTGACATTTAAACTTATATTGTCATGATGACATCTGTGTCCGCTGTCAGCTGTCATATGATTAGTTTTACGTCACGTTATGTCAATTTCGGTCGTGGATTGCGGTAAACTTCTTTAATTAATATATTTTTTATTCAGATTCTACGATTTTTGTAGACGTGCGCGTCGGTTATGTTGTTGCTACGGCCGGCAACGGTTTTACTAAAGTATTCTGATTGCATAGCCTCTTTTTATTATGTAAAAAGTTTTAAGCGAACATAATGGTGTCGATTTTCGCGTTCAATGAGTTTCTTAGTTTTTAAAATTGCATATCATGTTTTAGTGATTATTTGTGTTGTAATATCATAAGGATATTTATACAAAATGGATGCTGTTGATAACGATTGGAAGAAGAAAGTGGGATTCCCTATAAACTACAATTCTGGCCAGAGTTCGGATGATGATTTGTGAGTATCCAATTAAACCCTATTATTAGCTATATTACTGTTAATGGTACATATTCAAATTTTTTAATTTTTAATGACATGTAATTGTTCAGAACAGGATTGTTTGATAGTATTCAAACAGTCAATTACAAGGTGATTAATTTAATACGCAGTTACTACGCAAAAAATGTCAGTATATAATATCCTGTACATTTAGAACTTTTTTTTTAAATTGTGTTCTCATGTTTAGATAATATGTCCTTAGTCAGCAACAAGCTGAGCACCTGCCACAGTATGAGGCTCAGAAAACATTTTATTGTATGAATTAAAAATAAAATGTCCGATACAGCGTGAGGATATGTATGTATGTATGTAATTAAAAATAAAATAAACTTATTTGATGGACTTGGTATTATTTATATTCATAAACATTCAAATATTTAGCCCTTCAGATCATTTCACATATTACCTCACATGATTACTTGTAGTGGAGAGATTAATATCTCCATCATTTTAACCATGTTTTACTGTATATATACTAGGCATGCCTTTTAAGTTCTGTTGTTTCCATATTTCCCGGTAATTTTGAATTTGGAACTGTTCTATATTCGAATGTGTTTAAATTTTGAATCTCAAAACAGTTGAAAGTATTAGGATTAATGCTATTGTTTAGTCACAGCGTCGATTGGAATCTGTCAGGTTACGTACGAAAATGAATCTTTCTAAGGAAAATGTTCGTGCAATAATTTTCTACAACTTTAGAAGAGGCCTGACACGGCTTCAGTGTTTTGAAGAGCTAACATCTGTGTTCATTGATGAAGCCCCATGTCTGCGGACTGTCGAACGCTGGTATTTAGAATTCCAGCGTGGACATACTAGTGTTAGTGACAAATCTCACGAAGGACCCCCAAAATCCGCCTTCACTGAAGATAACATCATTGCTGTGAGACAACTAATTCTCGAAGATCGTAATGTGACGTATCGAGAGATAGAGGCTCTATTAGGCATCTCAGGGACAACCAGGAAACGGTTAACGCAGAGTGGTATACCACAGTTTGTTTACCACAAGTCATCGCCGAACTTTGAAAATCTAGCTCAAAGCGACGCATGATCCTGCACCATGACAACGCAAGCTCACACAGCGTTCGTCAAACGATTGAGTATTTGAAGCAGGAAAAAGTAGAAATTCTTGACCATCCTCCATACAGTCCTGACCTAAGCCCTAACGATTTCTTTACATTTCCTAAAATTAAGAAAAGTCTTCGTGGTCAAAGGTTCCAGTTCGGTGAAGAAGCAGTCGACGTTTTCAAGTCAGCGGTTTTGAACACCCCCACTTTAGAGTGGAATAAATGTTATAATAACTGGTTTCAGCGAATGGAAAAGTGTATTAACCTACGTGGTGAATACTTTGAAAAACAATAAAAAGTACTATAAGGTTCTAGTTGTGTTTTTTTCTTCAAACAAAACTTAAAAGGCATGCCTCGTATAAATGTATTTTATCCATTAATTTTGTAAATTAACATGCAGTAAGAACGAAATCAAATATTTAATTTCTATAAGGACATAACTAGAAATACTTGGCCATAATGAAAGTGATGGTAAAAATATATAAAAGTTGAATATTAGAGCATAATAAGCCTATGAAACATGATTTCCAAATAAAACAGATGTTTTATCAGCCCTCAACCACTTATCAGGTTGTTAAAATAATCACGCAGCTTGAGTGCTTCAGAGAAAATGAACATTAACACGGCACATTACATTTATGTAATGGACAGAAATTTGATGTTTTGTGTTTTTTTAGGGTTTTGTACCCTAAAAAGAAGAAATCTTTATGTGCACTCATACGTGTGTCCATTTGTCAGTCTCTCACAGTTGCTCAGGAATATTATTAATATATAGCTAAACTTTATACAATTATTACCTTATACATTATATATAATATAATTTTTTTTTTGCGTAGTCCTACATATTTTGCATTAGTTTTCATTAAAATTATCGGAGATTTAAAGAAGGATCAAAACTTTTGATTGATTGAATGAACAAAAAAATTGTTACATAACTATTTCTTTATGTAGATAAGACAAGACATGAAGATATATATATTTGTATATTATATATAAAAACACGTTCTAACGCAACACGTGTTAAAATTTCAAGTCAACAACAGACCACTTTTAGTTTTGCGTTCTTTCATATACTTGTGTACGAAATATACTTTTGAAGGAACTGAATCTGATAAGACACAGTGTTTAAAATTTATAGTATTGAGGTGGTTTAATCCAATCATATAAAGGTTTATTAAACATAATATGTACACATGCTTGATCTCTTTTTTTAAGTAATAATTTTTTTTTACTAACATAAATCATTATATTAACATTCATATGTACAAACCTAGAAACACTGAAAAGTACGAAACAATTGTCCTTTACTAATAAAAGTTCAAGTACAATAAAAATAAATTTATAAATGAGCGTTTCCCTGAAAACTATTCTATTATAAAAAAATATTTCCATTAGTTTAGGAAATATTGAGCATTTAAATGAAAAATACCATTTTAGTAGCAAAGTTGTCTTTTTTATTTTCGTAAATTTTGAAGTTTAGGAATTAAATAATTGAATTATAAGGTAACAAAAAATAAACAGTTTTCTTGTAATATTAACATATTATAATACATTTTATAGGTTATCAGTCTTGTGTCTTCCATTCGCCATAACTTATATTTCTCAAGGAACTTTCCTGATGTAATTTTGGTTGTCTTATTTTTTATCATTTTCATCTCTGGAAAATTCTTTTGTAGTTCTTTTAATACCTCACCAAATAGTGCCGTTTTGACTAGATAATCCCTAGATTCTGGAGTTTCTGCCATTTTCTGTAACTGTATTTGGTGAATTTTTAGGCATTGCATTTTCATTATTCTATAATCCGGATTGGCGTTTCTTGTACTTTAATAGTTTCTTTTACAGGATTTTAATTTATTAATTGTTTTCCTTATTTATTTTATATCTCAACATTTTCTCTCTATTATTTTTTTGTCGATTTCAAAGTCAACGCAATTTATTTAAACTCAATTGCGAGGTATTTTTGAACGTCATAACTACTTTAGTTTGGTTCGAAAAGAAAACCTGTGTACTGAGAAGAAACAATAAGAAACAGTCAGATATAATTTTTTTAGCATTATTTTACAACAGGTTAATTAAAATACAATACTCATAAACCCAGTGTATATGCAGAGAGGATTATTCTCAATTACTTTGTTTTGTCTTCAATGAAATCGTTACTTTTTTAATATGCTCTTTCAATCGGTGCGAGTATAATAACCAGTTTAAGGATGGCTTACACCACTTATTTAAACTCGATTTAAGGAACTGACATCTCGCTGGCACCAACTGTTCAATAATTGATGCACGCGAGATGTCAGTTCCTTAAATCGAGCTTAAATAGTTGGTTTTTTTTTTTTATAAAAGAGGGGGCAAACGAGCAAACGGATCA
Source organism: Zeuzera pyrina (assembly GCA_907165235.1). Lineage (NCBI taxonomy): Eukaryota > Metazoa > Arthropoda > Insecta > Lepidoptera > Cossidae > Zeuzera > Zeuzera pyrina. Next base: position 24,067,167 of record OU015628.1, read on the forward strand.
CCTGATGGAGAGTAACTAACCGCCGCCCATGGACACCCGCAACATCCGGAGAATCACGGGCGCGTTGCCGGCCTTTAGGGAAATAGGGAAAGGAGATGGAGGGGTGATGGGTCACTGGCACTCTCACTCACCGAACGAAACACAACAGTAATAGATGCTGTTATTTCACGCCGATATTCTGTGAGAGGGTGGTATTTCACCGGGAGAGCCGGCCCTATTCGTGCTGCAATGTACGTGGCTCTACCACCTTTTTACACGGTGCCAGCCACCCTAAATCTCTTTTTCGTGAATTGAGTAATTACTTGAGAAATTTTATTATAAAAACGAACACAATTCCTTAAAGATAAGCCACTTGACTTTTGTAATTTAAATTTAGAAATAACTAACTGATCACGACCTCGAGATTCCATACCATTAGTAACACCTTGCTTTTGAAATAGATCTATATTTTTCTGCTGATCCCCACAGCGGCAGGCCATAAGTATAGCTACGGATTTCCATAGCTTCGCATATTAGTGCGAAGTACAACAGCCTAGCCATAGCCAAATCTCTCGACTGTCTAATGCGTCTACTAGCATATATTGCCGAATTTAGCTTATCAGTCGAAGTCCCGATATGGTCTACCCACTATGACTTATTATCTACTGTTAAACCAAAAAATTTGCTGATTTAACTAATTCTGATTATTTCCCACATAGTACTAAATCTAAAATTTCAGTAACTGCAGGTGTTGGTGGTTGAAATGGGTCATCCAAATCTGAAATATTTTCTCTCTTAGAGAGTTTTTGTCTTTTTTGGCGCCATACTCAAAGGATATGTGTATCTGAAAAACCTACAAACATAAATAAGGACAGTCCTCCGGCGGCGGAAACAGTCTCCTGTCCCATTGTGAAGCAGGGGACTATTGCCAGCGGACTGTCTAATTTGATTTCATTGGAAGATAGCACAAAATATAATTAAGAAATGATAATTTGCTACACAAAATAAATTTTAGATATTAATAAAATACATAAAAAGAAATATAAATAATTCATACCAGAAAATGGGCGGCTGTCAGGTCGCAACGCAGGTTCCACGGAGTGATGGAGTAGATGATGGACACAGCACTAAACTAAATGGCGGATAGGCGATTTTGGTGGCAACCGTGCAAACTTCAGGTCATTGGCGTTTTATTACACGTATTAACCCAATAGTTAAAGCTGAAAACTGCGTGGCACGTAATTTTAAATATAGACAGGGGGACTGTTCACAATCATGTTTATTGGTTAACTAATCAAATAATTTGATTGATTTCTAGAGTTATTGTTTTAATTAATTTAATTTAAAGCAATGATATCGTTATGGTGACACGCCAGGGGACTGTTTTTTGAGTATTATATTAACGTTTTTGATGTAATAAAGAAAATTTAAATACATACTGTACGGTGGGTACAGGTAGATTAGGTAATTATCTTTTAAAGTTAATTACGAAATATGTAATAATCTGTACTTTTTTTTAATAATATTGGCCTGAGACAACGAGTTGCTCAGTTTACAGAGAAACGCCCAAATACGATACAAATACCTATATAATTAAATTTGTCACTTATGCAAGCCTACCGAACTAATAAACTTTCTGTTATTGCACATTGACTTCAATAACTGTGAAATTTAATGGGATATATGTATGTAATGGAGCTATAGAATTAGTAATTTTATCTGCAAATCTCAATATTTCAAATGGACAGTTTTCTCTATAAATTTGATACTTTTGATGTAAATCACATCTTGAAAATTAATGGTCTTTTTGCTATAAAAAAATGATAAAATTCAGAATTTACAGTTTTCATAATAAAATTTTGGTTACAACTTCAATCACTGAAACTTTAATGTGGTGTAATGGTGATCATAAATGCTTGGGAGGAAATCGTGAGGACAATAATTACAAGCTAATTTTTAGATTGTTTCACATTGGATAAAATTTTACAAATTTTTTTGTAACATTATGCAAACACGACGATATATTCATAACATTTATTTTGGTTAGGTAAGGTCTTTTTACCGCGCTAGTCGAACGAGCGAAGCGAGCGTGCCACGACAGCGGCCGGCGAAGCGCCAGATCGGAATCCGCTTTATACATGGAGCAGTATTGAAACAGGAGTCCGCACATCCGCACTCTAAAGAGATATTTGAAGTCGAGAAATTTAATCTCGTGATATCTCTATAATCCTCCATCACTTTTAATTTTTTGGTGTTGATATATGTATATATAGCAATCTTATATATTATACTAGTAGGTGTATTTGAGAGGTACTTCCAGGAAATAGGAAGAGACGTCGGGCAATTGCACCAACTCCATTCACTGCGCCGGATAATAATAATAATAATAATAATAATTCTTTATTTCTGAAAATGTTTTTTTACAAGATATTTGTGGAGACCTCCCAGTAAGTAGTTGAAAACACTTGTGTTGGGAGTGACTCGCAACTTCCCCAGTGGTAATACAAATATTTCTTACAATAGGTACAATAATTTTAAACTTACACTAACTTAGTTTTAATTTTAAACTTACATTATCTTAGTGTGTGTGTGTGTTTGTTTGTAAGTGTGTGTGTGAGTATGTGTTTGTGTGACCATATGTGGCTATGTGGTTCTACTAAGTAACTTCTCCACGTCCTCATAGTTCAGAGTTTTTAACCATTCAGTTAACGTATACTTGCATTGACACCATGGTAGGGGATATATATTTTTTAAATTATTAATTTTATTGTACACATAAGTAGACTGTGACAAATACTGACGTTGTGCAAAAACAGTGTTTGTCCGGGTAGTAGGGGCCACAGAATTTTTCCTTCTTTTCTTTTTGACATTGCTATTAAATGGTAGTGGCTTATGGAGGTTTAAAATAAGGTTAAGTATGTATAGTTTTCTTACTGAAAGGAGGTTGCTGGTAGCGTACAGTATTTCCGTAGAGTATCTATAAGGTTTAAAGTACATAACCTTTATTAAGGATCTCTGAGCTCTTTCTAAATGTATGAATTGAGTTTTGCTGGCTCCTCCCCACACCGCGATACAATATGTTGTAACTGATTGTGCTAGAGCGATATATGTTTTATTTAATAGATCACGCGAGAGAACATATCTCAATGATTTAAATATCCAACTAAGTTTCCTCAACCTACACATAATCAGCTCAATGTGCAAGAGCCAGGTCAGTCTTTGGTCTATCATTACACCCAGGTATTTTGTGGACGTTACTTTCTGTAAAGGTGAACAACTACAGCTTGAGAGTGTTTCGCATATGGGATTGTGAATTGAAATGACAAAACTAGTAGCAGGTTGGGAATTTAAATATGGAGCAAAGCAGATATAATTTGTTTTAGATATATTGAGGGTTAACAAGTTGTTATTTAGCCAGTTAGCAATTCTTAACAGACCCTTTTCAGTTACTTTTTGTACCGCCTCCCAAGTTTTTGCAGAAAATACAATGGCAGTGTCATCAGCATAATAATAATAATATTTATTTGCGTGAATATGAGTATAACATTGATGTTGATATTTTTCATATAAATATAAAGCTCTTCACATTCTACTAACAACATAGCATGCAAATATTTAATTAACAATTTTTATAAAATGTTATGGATAATCAAAATTATAATTACAAATAAGTTATAAAATGTCAAATAAACGTCATAAACATGTCAAACATAAAAAAAAAATTAAAAAGAAAAAAATTAACCATTGAATGTCATGTACTTACACAAGCATAAACAAAATGGACATAGTTAAATGCAAGAACAAAAAAAGCTAAAAAATTTGGCATGACAAAATTGGCTTTGTTAAATAGCATAACTTACTTTATATTGTCATCAATAAATTCATGAATATTGTAATAACATTTTTCTTTTAGCAATAAAAAGATTCTTTTTCTAAACAGTGGCAGTCTCTCAGATGTATAACATTCCGGCAATTTATTATATATAGTGATTACGATTAGATACGAGTTTCTGGCATAAACTTCTAACCTTTTAATAGGAACACAACATTATATATAACATTCCGGCAATTTATTATATATAGTGATTACGATTAGATACGAGTTTCTGGCATAAACTTCTAACCTTTTAATAGGAACACATAGTTTTCCCTTTCGTCGACCTACTCCTGTTGATATTTTGAACAGCGACATGTGCTTCTTGACGAATATTAACGTCTCGTATATGTATAAACAAGGCAGTGGCAAAATATTGTTATCCTTGAAAAGGGGTTTGCAGCTGTCGAGTTTGTGAGCTCCGCATATTGCTCTTATGCATTTTTTTTGTACTTTAAAAACGTCATTTGCTGCAACCGAGTTTCCCCATAAAATTAAACCATATCTCAATATTGAAGACACGTACGCGTGATAGGCGGTAATTGCAGCTTTTTTACTAACTCCTAATTTTAAGCGGTTCAGTACATAGATAAATCTGTCTAATTTTTTGCAAACAGAGTTAATATGTATTTTCCAGTTACAGTGCTCATCAATTTCTATGCCTAGAAATGTAATGTGTTGAACTTTTTCAACATTAAAATTTTTATAATTTATTTTGAGATTTAACGGGGCACAGTTTCGTGTTTTGAATAGCATGTACTTAGTTTTTTCCATGTTTATTTTTAGGTTATTTCTCTCTAACCAATCAACGACGTTGCACAGAGTCATATTTATGTCATTTTCAAAAGTAACATCTTTAGCAGGCTTAATAATATTCTAGTTTTTTAAGTAATATTTTGTGGCATACCAAATCGAAAGCCTTACTCATGTCAAGGAAAATTGAAACTACTGGGCATCTATCATTTAAACTACTTGTAATTGTTTTTAATAATGAGAAACTAGCTAAAGTTGTGCTACTTCCCTTTCTGAATCCATATTGTTGAGGTTTTAGAACTTTAAACAAATTCAAGAAGGAACAAAGTTTGTAATGCATTATTTTTTCTAGTACTTTAGATAAAACTGGAATAAGAGTTACAGGACGATAGTTATTCATATCACATCTGTTTCCTTTTGTATAATGGTTTCACTATCGATATTTTCAGCTTTTCTGGAAATATTCCGTTTTCGAAAGTTAAATTAATTATATAACTGAGAGGAATTGATAGTTGGGCTGCACATTTTTTTATCATTTTTGTGTTTATATCATCGTAGCCTGTAGAATTTGTGCTTTTTAGTGTTTTTATGATCTTATAAACGTCTTCTTTATTAACAGGATTTAAGAATATGGTATTTACATTGTTATTACTTTTTAATTGTTCTAGATTAATATTATATGCAGAATTGTTAGTTATTTCATTGCTAATGTTAATAAAAAATTGATTGAAAGATTCTGCTATTTGTATAGGATCTGTGTATGTAAGATTTGGACCAATATTCAGCGTTTTAATTTCAGTAGACTCTCTGTTTTTATTTATATTGGAATTAATTACATTCCAAGCCGCTTTACTTTACATAGGAGAATATCCTACCCCCAATGTCTGTTAGGTTACATAACTCGTTTATATATATTATGAACAGGGTTGGGCCAAGGACACTGCCCTGCGGAATTCCGTAGATTATACTCTCCTCATCACTAATGAAACTGTCAATTTTAATTGCCTGTTTTCTGCCCTGTAGGTAGCTACTGAATAAAGCTAGAGATGTATCTCGGATGCTAATGCTCTCCAACCTGTGTACAAGGATGGGAACAGATACCGTGTCAAAAGCCTTCTTAAGGTCTAAAAAGACCGTTAGACATTTGTTTTTGTTATCAACTTCTTTGACCACAGTAGAAGTTAGTTGTAAAATAGCGTCTTGAGTAGATAAGCCTTTCCTAAAACCAAATTGAGATTTCGATATAATATTAAATTTGTTTAGATAATTTATCAATCTATTGTTTAATAATTTTTCAATAATTTTTGCTATAGATGTCAAGACGGATATTGGCCTATAGTTGTTTACTTCACTTCTGTCACCTCCCTTGTACACCGGTGTAACTAAAGATCGTTTGAGGGCATTTGGAAAAACACCTTTAGAAAAGCAGAGGTTAGCCAAATTTGTAATCAGCGGAACTAGTAGATTTCTAGCAATCTTTAACAATTTAGTAGGAATCCCATCCCATCCCTGGGCACTACTTGAATTAAGACACATAACGATATTTTCGACTTCCTGTGGGTCAACATCAAACAGGGCAAAAGAAAATAATTGAGTGTGATAAGTACTGGGGTTGTTCGGTATATTGCCAGATTTGTTAATGATAGCTTCTGCTAGATTTTTACCTATGTTGACAAAGAAGGTATTTATACAATTTAGGGAAGTATTAGGCTGTGGGGTTATATACAACAGGCCAGTATTAGATGCTTTTGGTGGTTTGTATTGGGTAATATCATTTATAGTGGACCAGAGTTTTCTTGGTTGTTTTATTGATTTATTTAATTGATTTTTATTATATTGAGTTTTACGTTTTTTAATTAGATTAGTGCAAAAATTATGATATTGCTTAAATGTTATTTTTAATATTAAATTATGAGGGTCAAATCGAAGTTTCAATTGCATATGATTCCTAAGCCTAATGCAGCGCAAGACCGCTAGGGTTATCCAGGGTTTTTTAACTCTCTTGTTACTAGAGATTACAATTTCTTTAGAGTTTTCTAGGATAACCCTTTTAATTATTTCTATAAGTGTGTTTGCATAAGCATCAGGATCGTTATAAATATTTAATTTGGATATGTCAGCATTAATAAGAGATTTATAAGTGTTTTCATAGTCGATAACAGTTCTACTTTTTAGGCTAGTTTCTTTTTTAGATGTAAGGGGTAATTTTAAAATAATCATATTGTGATCTGTAACGGTCGTGTCTAGTACAGCAATAAAGGCAGAGTTAAGTTTGTTGTCTAATTTTATACACACATGATCAAGGCAACTATCATTTCTAGTGGGTAAGTTATGTCCAGGGAGTATGCCGTACGAAGATAGTGCACTTAGGTAGTTTAGTCGGTTATTACGCTCGTAGCCAGTTTCGTTTGGGGAAATTATAAGGTCTATATTTATGTCGCCCATGATTATGACATTTTTGCTAAGTGAAAGAGTCTCTAGGTGCGATTCTAGGCTATCAATAAAATGTGTGGCATTTTTATGTGAGGGGGAACGGTAGATACCTATTATTGTAAAGTCAGCTATCGAAATGTTGAGACCAGTCGCTTCGGTAAGATTAATCTCGTTCACTGTAGCCCGATGTATATTTTTTATCTAAACTACTACACCGTCATGGTGGTGGTTTTATATAAACTACTACACCGGATGTGTTGGCATTTCAGGATGACAGGTCATCAAGTTTATTTAATTAGTTTATAGAAAATGTTAATTTTCATAGCATGATCTATTATTTTAAATGATTGCTTATTTTTTTTTATTGGCAATAATTATTTTATAGTGTCTTAAAATGTTTCATTAAAGCTAATATCTTTTTAATGAAGGCGTAACATTTTAATAAATAACGTTATAATTTTTGTTAGCAATTCATAGCAATTTTGTCTGTATTTTCAATTATAATATATTATGTGTATCGTATTTATAAATTTATTTTTATTGTACTTGAGTTTTGATTAGTAAAGGATAATAATTCGTTATTTTGCACTTTTCAGTGTGTTTTTTGAAGACGATTTCATTTTTTATCTTAAAATTTTTTTATTTCTCCCCTTTGAGTGGCCTTCGCCTAAATAAATATCTAGGGCAGGTCTGCAATTAACTTTTTCTAACGCAACGATGTACAAGAGAATATATACATATCTTCACGCTGTATCCCTAACGGGGTAGTCAGAGAGGACGGAGCGCCAAGCTTCGCGGTCCTTACATACCTCTATCTTTCTTTGTTTAACTAGTATCATTCTTTAAGTACCGTATCTTATCAGAAGCGTGTAACTAAGAATCATAGTATCTTTTACAGTTTATGATAATTTAACAGAAGTAGTTAAGCGTAGTAATTTTTGACACTGTTTATATACAGCTGTTTTATCAAAATCAGTTTTAATTTAATATTGCGATAAGAAAGATACTAAAGAATATATTATAAATTTAATTCTAACCTAATGTAAATTCAAGAAGAGGAGTACGAGAATTCGATTGTATGTAGGTGACTAGAAAATTAGAAATACTCATTAAGGATTCAAGGAAGGATACTCGAGGATACTTTTTACGATAACAAAACCTTTGCACTCGATGTGCACCAGGCATGACCACCGGAGTTATTAGTGGGTAAAAGTCTCTTATAACCTCAGTGTTTCTGGGGTGATAGATACCTTTTGAAACTTTCTCTCTCCAGGGGGCCTAGACGAGTGGTTCAGTTGTCGTAAACGCTAGTAGAATAGAATGACAAATACCACCTGATCTAGCATAACGAATTTTAAATTAGTTGTCAAACGTTATTAACTTTCTATGAAATCAAACGAAAAGTAAAGTCGCGTGAAACCCGCCGTATAAACCGTACCCAAATGGCACTTTTGATGAGCAATAACGCCAGTAAGCGTTTCGATTCGATTGTAAGCCAGGCCAAAACCTACTAGATATTAAACCTACTAGAGATATATTTTACGGCACTTATATCTAAAAAAAACACCTGTATCCTGCAATAGGGCATAGATGTAAATGTATATTATAATAATTATAATAATAATAATACTCCAGATAATTACAAAGATTGTGTGACCCCAAACTAAGCAGTACTTATCTTGTACTATGGGTACCACACAACGAACTCTGGGGAGTTCCCAGTAACACCCAGACTCCAAGCCAATTTAGAAAAGTTCGTTTCCTAAATTGACCTGACCGAGGATCGAACCCGGGACCCTAGCTTGGAACGCAGATGCATATGCCACTGCGCCAACGGGCCAGTCAATATGTTATAATATGTTTGAGGACGTCATGTTCGCATAACTGGTTTATACTGTACTGAAACAAATATGCGCTTAATGCTACAGGCGTAAGCTTTTTTTAATTTGCACCCATTTTTAAGATTTAATTTAAATTGGAATCGTTAGAAAGTATAACACATAAAAAGATACAAGCTTTTATAACCTTATGATTTGGCAGTAAGGTTTACTTTAGATTAACACAATGTTACCGATAATATTATACGGTATTAAAAAGATACGTCAATTCAGACAATAATTTGTTTAGATTTTACAGGAGATTGTGCATCTAGGTTCTTATATGTGATCGAAGATTGAACCGTGTTCATGTGATGAATTTTGATAATTTTTAGCTGTACTCTGCCTAAAATGTCACTTATTAATCGATACGTGTATCGTATCTTAACGAAGCATCCTCGGGATGGTTACCTAATTACCACCGAATCAGTATCACTTTTTGTCACGCCGAATCACTAGATTTATTGCTAGTTAGCTAACCGAATCCAGAGAATATGTAGAAAAGAAGGTCGACTCGCGCTTTATGCTTAACGGAATTGGCTACTCTCGGCCGGATACGTAGGGTTGTTGCTATGGGTGTGAGTGTGAGATGCGAAGAGCCTCAAGCATTTAGTATATATAATAATAAAAAACATTATATTATTATTATTACTTTCGTTTTTAATTTCTTGTAGTTATGTTGAGGAATGATAACTCTGGATTCGAATAACTAAAAATATTTAGGTATCTAAGGACATTATAATACGTTCGTATAACCGATTGCGACATTTTTGTATTTATGGTATTGCGAAGAACGAATTAAAAACAAGCAGAAGCTGTCACATGTTTGCGTCTCGTGTGACCCCGTCTGGCGCTATTACCCACATCACCTAAAATATGGCCGTTGTGTGCGTGCCACAGCGCGCGCGTGTAGCGCAACCGTGTACGCTGACTTTCTATGAAGACAGCCTACTGTTATGTTCAATCTGTGCCGAGTCTGACCTCTGGAATATCTTGAGGATGGTTCGGAGATGTTACTCTCAAATATTTTACTCCTATGAATATCTACCACAATGTTAACATTGACAGCTCAAAAGATATAATATATCTTTTGAGCTGTCAATGTGTGAATCAATTTGTACTCTTTGAATGCAGAACACTGATAGATAGTTAATGAAACAGCACAAAGCTAAATTTGTATATTTATTCCTCATATGAATAATTCACTGCATGATGATAATGTGATAACACAACTTGCCGAGACTAGAAATGACTCACGTAACATATGACTTGATATGACTAAAAAACATTGTTCTATCTATTAGTACAAAGATACCAATTCTGATGTAAAATTAGTGGCCTAATTATTTCGTTAGATAGGTGACTACTTAATATGTGTGAGGGATAATATTATCACAATGAATAGATGTTGAATATGATTTCAATGTCATCATGTCATCTTATCGAATGTGTTAGATGTTATTTTCCACATAATAGATGCTATAGAAGTGAGCAAAGGGATGAAAATGTGTAATAAGAAACTTGTATCATTAACTTGAAAAATTGGGCAGCAATTGGTGCCAATTTGACATGGGTTCGGGGGTTTCTCATAATATTATAAAACTTTATATATAGTTAGGGGTATAGCCTATTGTGAGACGGGGTAACGAGGAAGTCTGAGAGGACGAAATGCCAACCATCATGATCCTTACACAATTTTTTTGCCTCTTCAAATCTCATTATTCTTCTCGGAACTTGCACATGGAAGGTTTTGACACCTATACAGCGTAGTCTGAGACGGAGGTATTAGGGTCGACTCAAAGGACGGGGTGCCAACTATCGCATTTCTAGCATACTTCTTTCGTCTGCTCAAATCTCATTATTCTGCTCACGACTTGCACACGGAGTATTTCCTACGATATTTATAAAGTTATGCGTGGTTATACATACATTTCACGCTCTATGCCTGACACAGGATTGTCAGAGCGGAGCGAGTACCGAGCATCGCAGACCTTGCATACTTTTTCGCATCCTCAAATCTCATCATTCATACCACATCTCGGTAAGTGTAACGTTTGTATGTTATGAAATATGAATGTACAGTGTACACAATCATTTTTTAGTATTATGTTTGTAGAAAGAGCTTATCTATAACTCTTAAGATATCCCTCTGAGCCGATCCCATAAAGTAAATACTTAAATTGTACCTACTTCTGACAATTATGTACCATTGCGCGATTATAAAGTAAATACTACGCTTATGCTATGGGGTCTTTGTCCCCCAAGACATGCTTTGGCGCAGCACGTCAGAGGCTCCGATGCGTTGCACAGGAATATATAGTCAAAGTTAAATCAGTTTATTCAAATAAACCTAACTACAAGGTGTTTTTGAACGTCAAATCTACTTTAGTTCGGTTCAAAAAGAAAACCTGGATACTGAGAAGAACCGACAGGAAACTCGGTCAGGTATCATTTTTTCAACATCATTTATAATAGATTTAATAAAATACAATGTTCAGAAAGCCACTAAATGCATGTGCAGAGATTATTTCCAGACTATTGTTTTGTCTTCAACAAAATTATTTATTTTATAGTATGATTGTCTAATCAATGTGCGTTCTATAACAAATCTAAATCTATACTCCGTTAATTTAGCAATTTCTTGAAGAACTTTAATATAAAAACGAATGAAACATTCGATTTATGTAATTTAAATTTTGGAATAGCCAATTTATTATGACCTCTGGTTTCTATATCAATAATATCCCCTTTCTTTTTAAGCAGAATATTTTTCCTCGTACACATAATAATTTCAAAAATGTATAAGGACGACAAGGTGAGTACATTAATGTCTTTAAAACCATTTCTTAGAGATTCTCGTGCATTCGTACTGTTGATGGCACCTATTGATCTTTTTTGTAAAATAAAAATAGAGTTAATACGCGCAGCTGATCACCATAGCAGAAGGCCATAGGACATTAGGCTATGGAAATATGCGAAGTACACCAGCCTAGCCGTATTCACATCCGTCAATTGCCTAATGCGTTTAATGGCATAATCGTGGAACCGAGCTTACTAGCCATAACTTCGATATGTTCCGCCCACTGTAACTTGTTATCTACTGTTAAACCGAGAAAACTAACTGACTCAACTAATTGTAATTGTTTTCTACCTAGTTTTATCTGATCATGGATTTTGGGTACATTAGAAAGGGAAAATTTAATACATTTGGTTTTTTCTGCGTTGAGTAGTAAATTATTGGAAGCGAAACATCTCGAGACATTTGTTAGGATTCTGTTTACCCAATTAATATCTAGATCTTTTCAGTCTAGTTTAAATAACAATGAAGTCTCATCAGCAAATAATACCGTTTCGCATAAGTCCCTGAGCATAACTGGAAGATCATTAATATAAACCAAAAACAGGAAAGACCTCAAAATTTATCTTTGGGGAACGCCCATTTTTAATTTTGAACCGATAGATAAAACCCCGTTAACACTCACTTTTTGCTCCCGGTTAGACAAATACGAGATCATGAGATCGAGATCGCCACCACGTATTCCTTAGTATTTAAGCTTGCAAATTAAAGTTTCATGACTAACACAATCAAAAGCTTTGGAAAGATCACAAAAAACACCAATGGCATCCGGAATCCCTCCCAAGCCTGAAGTACAGTCGTGATCAAACTTAAATCACGGACTCATTTCACATGAGTTGTTGACCGCCCTCTCGTAAACCCGTACTGTTGATTGTGAAATACCCCGTGAATGTTAAATGTTCCAGCATTTGGTTGAGTATTATCTTTCGAATATTTTCTCAACGCTAGTAATATTGACACCGGGCGATAATTGTTGGGCTTAACATAAAGCCTGATTTAAATAATGAAATAATTTTACTGTGCTTCATTAATTTAAGAAATATCCCTTGATCAACACATTTATTAAATATATCTACACCGATACTATCTACATCGATATTATAGGTATTACATTAGTTATTACATGAACTGATAGTTCCCATAAATTTTCACTTTTATACTTTTTTATACTTGAAACCACCTACAATGGGTCGAACGAAGAATCAAATTTATCTAAAATTTATTTGGAGATTGGGGTGTTACTGGATGTTCCTCCGGATCGTTATGTGCCAAATAGGAGGATTGTTATTAGTTTAAGCCATTATCTATGTTTGTCTGCCACACTGTAGCTCTTCAATAAATGAACAAATTTTCACGCAGATTTTTGTTTAATAGCCGTAATTTTCTAAAATATACTCTTAGCTTTGTCTGATAGAAGTCGGCTCAAAGTTTAACCTAGCTTTCCTTAGGTTATTTATTAGCCCGATCAGTAATTCATCTGTGACCAAGACCGTCCGAATTTACAGCATGTGCATGTTAAATTCTCTTGAGGATATAGATATATGTATATCCTCAAGATAATTTTTGGATTCCACGGACAGTTTACGGCTGATTTATAATGTTTTCGTGAGTGGCAGTAACATGGATAGGTTCTGTCTAATTCCATTATGTTACTCGCTAATCCTGTCACTAAACAACAGTGCTGCCAGTGTTGGGTTCCAATGTGGAGGGTGACATTTTTGGTACAAGATACACAACTTCTCAGTCCGCAAGATTGCCCAAGCATTTGCTGTATGCTATTGTAAATGACCATGGCCCTCAGTCCACTTATAATCAGATGGACTGTTTGTGACTATCTTTCTTTTCTCCGTAGTAAAAAAAAATTACAAATATACCTCTCATCAAAAAATCGAAACACCCTGAAGTTTGGTTTTGAATGAGTTTTATAAATTTTTTAAACTGCCAGCTATTTATTGGAGTATTTTTTAATGATATCAAACCTCTTTTTTATTTAAATGCCTCTTGAATAGCACTTGCAGTAGTGTTTCGATTTTTTGATGAGAAGTTTATTATGTTTCGCCCATTTTTATTATTTTCCATAGATTAAAAAACCAAGCGGCCTGTCCCGTACTACGAAGTGAGGCAAATAAAATAAGATGTAGATGTGTGGGAGCTGTTTTCTAACGAAAACGGTCGGCGATCAGCTTATCTGGTTATAAATGTGTGTCGTATGTACAAGTGACTCAGCTTATGTGATTTGCTTCACCGTTTGCGAACTTTCAAATATTAATTCTGGGTCTTAAGAGATCTGTTAATAACACAATATGTTTTTTCCTTAGAGTAACATTTTCCCCTCACCTCCACTCTGTTGTGTCCCTGCCAATTTAAAGATAAGCACGTGATACTGTTTTCAGGGCACGCATGCCAAGTTATGAACATGCATAAAATGCTGTATAGTTTAGTCTAATGTTTATAGGTACTACTGTTATAAAGAGGTAAACTGTTTGTTTGTATGTAATGGATAAACTCAAAAACTAAGCAACCGATTTCAAAAATTCTTTCATTTATAGAAAGATACATTATCAGCGAGTAACATAGGCTGTATTTTATTTAAAAAAAATCTACCCGTGCGAAGCCGGGGTGGGTTGCTAGTTATATGTAAATAAGGGTTCCTTTGTAATTATTTTGCTTCGACTTGAAAAGAGTTCTTTGAACTATAAGCGATTACTCCAATCAGTCAGGTGGTCTTTGATTACATTTCGGGTCACTACGATGACCTTGTAAGTTTGCTAGATTATCAACCTTCTATGAATGTAGGGTTGCCACTTTTTTTATTGAGCAACTTTTGACATTTCCGTTGGCTAACACTCTAGCTATTTGATCTTCATAAGTCAGCCTTGGTCTTCTTTGGCTTCTTTTACCACTCACTTTCGCTCAATAGATTTTCTTCGTCAGTCTTTCATCACTCATTCTTTACATGTGCCCGAACCATCTTAACATTCCTCTCTTAATTTTTTCAATAACACAGTCGTGCAACCCTGTCATACTGCGTATCTCTTTATTGCTTATTTTGTCCGCAAAGGGTGACACCGCACATATTTCTAAGAGGTCGCATTTTTACTGCATTTATCTTACTTTCACTCGATTTCGGGCATATCCAGGATTCACTACCATACAATAAAGTTGGCACCAACACCGCATTGTGTATGGCCATTTTGGCTAAGTTAGATATAGTCTGCACTCCTACCTCCAGCTTCAGCTTGGTCAGCTCAGCGAGTAAAGTCTATACTAAGGTATTGACTGAACGTATGAAAGGCGTTTCAGAAAGATATTTGTGGGAGGCCCAAGGTGGGTTCAGGAGTGGGTAGTGGTTGTATGGATCAGATTTTCTCGCTTCGCATTATCGTGGGAAGCTTTCTGGCTATAGGCCGGAAAATTTTCTGCGCTTTCGTGGATCTAGAGAAAGCATTCGATAGAGTAGTGCGGAAGAAATTGTGGAGTCTTCTGCCTGAATATGGCGTAGAGGGTTCCTTACTACGGCCTGTGAGGTCATTATATCGTGACCACAGAGCCTGTGTAAGGATAGACGGTGACATGTCACCCTGGTTTGAAGTCTGTTCTGGTGTCAGACAGGGCTGCGTGATGTCTGCCTGGCTGTTCGTGCTGTATTTGGAGAGTTGCCTCCAGACACTACCCACTATTGCGGACAGAGCACCGTTCACTTTATTGCCAGCTGCTACCCATCTCTCCACATCCAACACATCTTCCATCCCTCGAAAACGCACTCCCCAGATACACAATTTCATTCACTTGTTCTAGACATTTTCCATTTACACACATCACACATTTCGTCTGTACCGCTTCGCTTTCAAACACTAGAACCTTAGTTTTGTTCACATTCATTTTCAATCCTTTTACTTCACAATCTTCTTTCATGCACGTAACTAGTGTCTGCAACTCTGCTTCTGATGGTGCTATTAGCACAGCATCGTCCACGTTCAATAGGCAGTTTACCACTGTACGGACCGAATATCATACCACTCATACTACATTTCAATGTCTTTCATTTTTAACATTATATCTTCAATCACAAATATAAAACTAGATACACAATCAACGCTCCAAAAACGTCCGAACCAAATGTGCGCTCAAATGAGTATTTGAGCGCACTTCTGTTTCAATGGTATTCGAAAACGCTAACAGTTAACATGTCAAAGTGCTTCTTCAATTGCAAAAGTAACACATCTAAAACTCTAAGAAAAGACGCGAGTTCTTATTTTGGGTTAAAAAATAAATAATATTATTTACGTGTTCATTATTTCATTATAGTAATAACGTTACATAGCTCTTTTTAATTAAATTCGTAATAATATTTTTAAATATTTCCTGACAATATTTATCTTATCCTTGTCACTTTCACGTAACAAATCAACGTAGCAACATAGCAACGCAAATAGATTATTTGAATTATATTTTATGCACGAGACGTAAGATTGCATTTTAAATATTTTATTTAACAGACTTCATTTCAATGTTATGCAAGAATCATTTACGAGCGTTTATAACCTTATGGTTTGACAGTAAGGTCTACTTTAGATTAACACAATATTGCCGATAATATTTTACGATATTAAAAATATATACGTCAATTCGGACAATAATTTGTTTAAATTTTATAGGAGATTGTGAATCTAGTTCTTTATTTCTGATCGAAGTATAGATATGTCTATCGTATTTATAGTTGATTAATTGCTTGAGTATTGATTAGTAAAGGATAGTTATTTTGTATTTTTCAGTATTTTTTTTAAAGCGATTTAATATTTTTCCTTATTAAATATTCCGTTCCAAAATTGGAAAAATATTAATGAAATCATGTCGATGTGTCTGTCTATCACATTTATAAGCGTCTGTAATGAACATTGTATACTCAGGTTTTACTTTGCGGAAATTCATTTCATGTGATAAATCCCTAAAATCTTTAGCTATTTTCCGCTCAAACTCCAAAAACCACCAATCGACACGTGTTTCGCTTATCAACGAAGCATCCTCAGGATATACCAGAGATAGGATTCGGTTGGCTAACCAGCACCGAGTTTGAGCGGAAAATAGCTAACGATTTTAGGGATTTATCACGTCTGTAATGAACATTTATATTAGTCTGTGAGAGAAACCTCTGTGACAGACTCCAAGGTGCTTCCATGACTACTTATTTTTCGACTAAATTTTATTACACGACACTCAATATTTTATGCATGGATCTGTTTACTTCGTTGTCTTAAATTAGTCCTTGATGCTGGTCGGGGGCGCCCCGATTTAGTATCAGTTGTACAGTAACAATACGTTAGCGATTAGCGTTATCCAATTAGTGAGTCGACATAGTTAGTACCTATCAGGCCAACGACTCTGAGTTATAACTAAAAACATCACAGCATTGCACGACAGTGTTATGGTAATCGAAACTGAAGTACAATTAAAATATTTTTTTTAATATTTTAATTTTTTTATTCGGTGCCAAATCAATGTGCAACAACAGAAAGACTATTAGTTTGGTAGACTTGGCACCGACTTCAGTAACTATCGAATTTAATTGTATAGGTATGTGTATCGTATTTAAAAAAATATTTTAATTGTACTTCAGTTTCGATTAGTAAAGGGTAGTTATTTTGTACTTTTTAGTGTTTTTTTTAAAGCTGTTTAATTTTTTTTCATAAAATATTTTTATTTCTCCCTTTGAGTGATCTTGATCTAAATAAATATCTAGGGCAGGTTAGCAATTAAGCGCAACGATATACAAGAGAATCATCAATATAAATAAAGGTTATAACCAGGTCGCGTTATTTGGTGTATCTTTGAAGTCCAGCTCCAATACCGGTGAAATTTAAATGGGACCACCTCTGAAGTGAAGTATTACCTACCAAAAAAACGAAGAATTTTCAAAATCGGTTCATAAATGACGGAGTTATGAGGTAAGAAACATACGAAAAAAACATACAGTCGAATTGAGAACCTCCTCCTTTTTTTGAAGTCGGTTAAAAATGAAAAGTACGAGCGTTCAACGCAGCGCCACTTGTCTAGGCCCCCTGCTCTTTATATTTCTAGCATTTTTTTCGTAATATTCTCCACTTGTGTCTTCAATATTCGTGTTATATTATGTATATGATGTAAATATTGTACATTTATTACTTATTCATTGTGATTTCTGACATACAACCAAATTACTGCCAATTTAAACGCAAACAGTATTTACATTATCGTTTGTACGTGTCGTATTTTTTGGAGTTCCGTTAATATTTTTAAGACGGAACGTTTGTATGAGACAATTTCGTTATTATATTTGAATTTTGGCCCACTGTCCACTATCACTACATATTATAAAGCAAAGTCCCCCGCCGCATCTGTCTGTCTGTTGTACGCGATAATCTCGAAAACTACTAAACGGATTTTCATGTAGTTTTCATCAACAGAGTGATTCCTGAGGAAGGTATAGGTGTATAATTCGTTAAGGTTTTGTGTACATTGGTTGAAATATCACGATTATTGTTGAAGATGTTGGAAAAATCAAGCCATCTGAGAGCTTTCATTGAAAACACTGCCTAATCCATTTGAGATATAACAAAATAATGTATGGTGGGATTGTTTCTCTTTTATATGTCTTCAAAAAAGTTTGGGATGGATGGCATATGTCAACCTTTTAAGAATAGCTTACTATACCCATTCTAACTTCTAAAAAACTGATCACATATAATGTGGTATATGGAAAAGCTATTTACCCGGATACAGTATTATCCATTATCCAATTAAATACGTTAGTTACCTTAAGCATTTCATACACATTATAACAGCCCTTTACACCATACAATTTAAATGAATATCTTAGGAGGTATCGTAAATTAAAAACTACGCGCGAGAAAATAAATTCAAGCGGTCTCGCACCAACGCGACGCGATGACGGGACTCGCTTGGTGCAGCCACATGCAGCCACCTCCGCCCGCGCTACACAATACTCCAAGTTGTGGGGTGATATGTTACATTTAAATCTAATTCATATTTTACTATCCGTGCGAAACCGAGACGGGTCACTTGTTACTTATATAAATATTAAACTAATATAGTTATGAACAGTTGTGAATTAAATTGATAGCATTATCAATTTAATTCACAACTATTATGCGGTGTTAAAAACCTGTCTAAACTTTCACATCATATTTTTCGACATTCTTACCATATTTTCTTCATGCGATATAAAAATTTGCTTCTATGAGATCTATAGAATAAATTACGGACAACGAACAAGCTACGAAATGTTGATTTCAACGTAAAGCACTTTTATTTTATTTTTATTTTTTTTATGTTTATTATAAGAGTAATGCGCCAGATAATACAAACCAATCATCTGGTATCAAAGCAGAATGCCCTAGCATTCCTTGTGCAAATGGGAACCATTCGTCGACTACTAGGGTCGTCTCCCAGTACACCAAGACCGGGTATCAAACCCAGAATCTTCTGCGCGTAGATACAAGACCTAAACCACTGCGCCGTCGAGGTTCTCGAGGGGTAAAGAGAAAAGTTACGTCATTTTTGCTTATTTACCAAAATCAGGTGTTTCAAATTAAACTAATTCTTTTTTCCTCCCTTTTTACTTAAAATTTAATCAGTACGGATCACTCAACTCCAACACGAACCGCTCTTATCCGGTTTGTATACGGCACGTCATATTTACATAGTATTTAGCTAGGCAGCCATCGTATGGCACAATGTAGCTATTTCGACAAAATTACAACCGTTCAAGGCCAAAGTTCGTTTCCTCCGACTAGTATTACTGAGGAAATTACTTGAATCGTTTTTTGTGCATTGAAGTTGTCATGAGTATGTGGCTCTCAGTCTTCGACCTACAGGCTAGACATATTATTAAAGATTAGTCGTCTGGACCAGTCTGTTCCGGTGTCTCAACTCAAGTCTGTTCAGTGTACCAAATTTTCGCAGAGGAGGCAAAAAACAGTTTTCGTTTTTATAATCGGGATAACTAAGAAACTAGTTCATTAGAAATTAATGTTTATTTTTATTATTCAGTAGTATAATATATCGCGTTTCCACCAAGAAATCCTAAATATAATATGTAACTTATATGATAAGTTGTTGGGTCCGTCTAGATCGTTAATACCATCGTCACTTATTAATCCCGCTGCCAAACGGCATTGCTGTTGTGTTCCGGAGTGAAGGGTGCCCGCGACGCATTGGGCATTTAGGCGGCAGGGATCGCAATTTTTCTGTGTGATTACTAAAGGTATGAAAGTGATATTTGGTAACCTTATTCTTCATTTCATTGACTTCATTTTGCCAGTTGCGTTACGCGTTTGGTTATCTTTTATAACAGAAAAAAAATCAATAAACCTCTTTTCAATCGGAGATTTACATTTGTCGGAGTAACGGGAACGATTTGTTTCTAAATCTTCTGTGTAGTTTGATCGAAACGTACTCTTCAAAATGCCAGTTGGATTTATCAAAATTAATTATAGTTTTTAAAATAAACGAAAATAACAATTTTTTCGTATTTTTCGTAAGCTAGCGCGCGACGTTTGTACAGCGCAGAAGGTCTATTTTAGATTAAGTTATTGTCTTGCGCTGTTGGGTCTCGATGTGGAGGGTACTTAAGGCAGATGGTGGAATTGAAGTGGAGTTTTTATTATTCGGTATTAAACAAATCTCATTTCTATCAACAAATCCCCTGTGATAAATAATGCGTGGGTGGTAAAATTACATCGCCTTCAAAAAAAAAAGTACAAAATGACTATTCTTTACTAATCAAAACTCAAGAACAATAAAAATAACTTCATAAATACACATACACATACTTATGGTATAATTAAATTTGACAGTTACTGAAGTCGGTGCTAACTTGCCAATCCTACCAAAGTAATAAACTTTCTCTTGTTTGGACATTGATTTGACACCGACTTCAGTAACTGTCAAACTTAATTATATAAGTATGTGTATCGTATTTATAAAATTATTTTTATTGTACTTGAGTTTTGATTAGTAATTTTGTACTTTTCAGTGCTTTTTTTGAAGGAGATTTAATTTTTTTTCGCAATTTTTTTTCATTTCTTTTTTTGAGTGACTGGCCTAAATAAATATCTAGGGCAGGTCTACAATTAACTTATTTCTAATTCTGGAGCGCAACGACATATAAGAAAATCATTAATATAGTGGTTACAACCAGTTCGCGTTGCTTGGTGTTATTTAGTGTATCTTCGAAGTTCGAGCTCCAATACCTGTGAAATTTAATTGGAAATACCTCGGAAGTATACGCTTTCAAAGAAAAAAAAAAATTTTGAAATCGATCCACAATTGACGAAGTTATCAGTGAACATACATAAAAAAAAAACATACATGCAGGCGACCATAGAACCTCCTCCTTTTTTTTTAATCTGTTAAAAATCTAATGGGGAGTCCGGCTGGATCGCTAATACCATCGTCACTTAATAATTCCCTTAAGGGTACTTGAGGCAGATGGTGGTACTTCTGTCACAAGATACTACATTGAGTCCTCAGGCTTGCCAACGCATTTGAAGTATGAAGTGCTTTGTTAGCCGTGATAATTATTGGGTCCTTACATATGAAATTGGCGTTTTGTACGGGAGGAATATAAAGTCAATTTTTTTTTGTAAAATATATTTCATTAATCAAAGTATGCACCGTTGTTATCTATGCACTTTTGCAATCTCATAGGTAGTTCATTGATCCCTTTACTAAAAAACCATGGGGCGAGAATCAATAAACTCTTTGAAGGCGGTTTGAACTGCCACATCGGAGTTGAATTTTTTTCTTTGTAAGAAGTTGTCCAAATTCCGGAAAAAATGGCAATCTGTTGGAGCAAGGTCCGGGGAGTACGGTGGATGTCGCAGACATTCCAATTGTAGCTCATCTTACTTAGTGGTTGTTTGTTGTGCAGTGTGTGGTCTTGCGTTGTCGTGAAGCAGCAGTGGCCTAGAGCGATTGACCAATCTCGGTTGTTTAGCAGCTAGTTCTTCCTTCATGGTTTGCAGTTGCTGACAATAAATATCTGCCGTAATCGTTTGGCCAGATTTTAGAAAGCTGTAGTGAACGACACCAGCGCTAGTCCACCAAACACTCACAAGTAATTTTTTCTGAGTCAATTTTCGTTTAGGGCAGGATTTGGCTGGGTCTCCAGGGTTCAGCCATTGCGACGAGCGCTTCCGATTATCGTACAGTATCCACTTTTCATCACAAGTAATGATTCGATTTAAAATTCCTTCATTATTGTGTCGGTTGAGCAAAGTAATACAGCAGTCGACGCGTGTTTACAAGTTCGATTCACTCAATTCATGAGGTACCCATCGTTCAAGTTTTTTTACTTTCCCGATTTGCTTCAAGTGGATTAATACAGTTTTGTCACTTACCCCGAAGCCCGCAGCTATCTCTGAAGTGCTTTGTGATGGATCCGCTTCCACAATAGCCTTTAATTCTTCATTTTCCACTTTGGTCTCCGGCCGCCCACGGGGTTGGTTCTGAAGGTCGAAATTTCCAGAACGAAAACGTTGAAACCAAAAACGTACCGTGCTTTCTTTTGCGACACCAGCGCCGTACACATCATTATTCCTTCGAGCTGTTTCTGCAGCACTGGTGCCACAGTAGAACTCGTACTCGTAAATATACCGATATTTCATGTTTTCCATTGTGCGGTAATAAGCGACGCCAAAGAAAAAAATAATGAGGAAAAAACAAATGAATGTCAAAACTCAAATGTACCAGATACATGAATTTATAAATTTGAATTTGGAATTCTTAACCAAAGAGGAGATATTTCAGATCAAAGTGGTCAGTACGACAAAACGCTAATTTCATATGTAAGGACCCAATATAATGGTCCATAAGCCGTAGCCCACTTACCGATAAATTAAACCAATTTATTTTTCTTTGAAGACCAAGGCTGACTTATAAAGGTCAAATAGCCAGAGTGTTAGCTGACGGAAATGTCAAAAGCACTCGCATACCTAGGCGAAATTGTGTGAGGAGAATGATGAGATTTGAGGAAGCGAAAGAAGTATGTAAGGATCGCGACGCTTGGCGCTCCGTCCTCTCTGACTACCCCGTTAGGGATACAGCGTGAAGACATGTATGTATGTAATACAACCATGGTTAGACGTTCTTTATCAAAAAGAATAAACTTTTTAAGTTTTTATCCTTTAGTCTATTTTTCTTTTTACTAACACATCTATTGAGAATAGTTTCTGCGACGGAAAAGAAAAGAGCTCGATCGATAAAACTTTTAGCGACTTTAATCTTCGTCCTTAATTCTAATTTTCATTCATTTTAATCTTCTTTTAGCTACGAACCAAGATTTGTTATAAAAATACATGTTATCATAATTAATCGTAATGAATATTACCTAGAGTAACGAATCGTAGTTACGATATTCACCGATACTGCACGAATATCGCATTCATACTCGTTTCATCGCTACAGAAGTAGCTGTACCGCGCGGTTTTACCCTGGATTTCTATCTGAAAAGTTCTACCAAAATTAGTTTAGTCGTTTCGGAGATCAGCTCGGACAAAAAACAGATAGACAAACAGACAGATAGACAGACTAAAGTATAATATCACATGTTTTGCATTCGGTCTATGCATGGGTTTAAAAAAGCTTTTGATTTGAAATCATAGACTACTTCAATTTCGTTTGTTTTAGTCTATACTATATATAGACTCTCTAACCGATAATCAATAGATATCCCCTATGCAAGTGACATGTTAAATACGTATGTAGTACATTTATTCGTTTGACAAATTGAAACTGGTAGAATATCCCATCTATCTTCTATAATATAATATACTTATTATATGTAAGTACAGATGAAAGAAGAAATTCTTGAAACAAGAAATAAGTACCTTTAATATGTTTTTAGCTGCAATAGCAAATTATTCAAATACACCAATTGCTAGGTTTTTTTTTATGGCAGAGGGGACAAACGAGCAAGCGTTTTTCTTTGTGTTCTATCTTGAGTTCGAAAGGAATCCTGCACACTGAGAAGAACCTACAAGAAACTCAATCTAATATTATTTTTTCAACATTGTTATATAATAGGTATTTTATAATACAATATTCATGTATATACACATATATAATGCGTGTACAGAGAGGATTATTTCCAGACTATGGTTTTGTTCGCAATGAAATCTTTTATGGTATGCGTTTCCAATCAGGCGCGTTTAATAACAAACGTTTACTCCAATTGAGTGATTTCTTGAGGAACCTTACTATAAAAACGAATATAGTTACCCAAAAATAACCGACATAACTTCTGTAATTCAAATTAAGAAGTAATTAGTTGATCACAACGTGGGGTTTCCATGCCATGAATATCACACATATGATTTGCGATATTAAAGTATAGATCATCTCACAATTAGTATATTCGAGTTGAGGAAAATAATTGGATCATTTTCACCAAACATAGGTATGAATATTTTTGAAACCAGCAACATTCAAAAAGAATAAATAATGACATACAAGAGAATCATCAAAATAAATAAAGATTAGAAGCAGTTCGCGTTGTTTGATGTATCTTCGAAATCCAAGCTGTCATACCGGTGAAATTTAAATGGAACCACCTCGGAAGTATTTCCCTTTCAAATCAAAAAAATATTGCGATATCAGTTCACAATTGACGTAGTTATCGATGAACATAGATAAAAATAAAAATACAGGCGAACATAGAACCTCCTCTTTTTTTTTGGAGTCGGTTGAAAACGGACTATACTGCGTCAATGTTATAATATCCCTCCCTTCTATTAGGCGTTAAAAATACTCATACAAATACTCTGTTGTAATTCGAAGGAAATAACTCTGGGAACAACTAGTTCACTGTGACCTTGGGTTTCTTTGCCATTAACCTATACGTGTGTTATAAGCATACTATTAGTATTAAAACGAATATAGTACAGTGTTTACAGAACTGTATAAATAGGAAATTCGCAGCGGCTTTGATTATTTTGTTTAAGACCTGGTATTCCCAGATAATGATCAAGTTGAGGGTGAGGCAGAAGTGACGAAAGAGCATTGAGATTTATAAACAAAATGTGAGCCTTTAAAATTTGGACGACGAATACTGTTTTTTTAAAATATTTTTGTTAATTTAGAGACAACGATGGACTTAATAAAAAATGCCGGTAAATAATTAAGCTCAATAGTATTCAGTTCATATTTCCGATAAAAATACGTATACGTAAAAAAATAAACGAGAGGACTACACCATTCCATAGCGGTTCATGTAATACACCACCTACCTTCATCTACATATGTACATAGTAGATACCAATAGACAGTAAAGTGGCTATGACATACAGACAGGCAGACAGACAAGACGAAATTTCCTATAAGGGTTTCATTTTTAACTATTTGATTACGGAACTCTAAAATATATAATTTAACGTAATATATGCAGTTGGGGGCTGTTATAATATATTTCGTTGAACGATTTTATCGTCACGATTTTACCGTTCACGATACAATGGGTAAGCCAAATGCTTGCCTACTGTGTCGTGGAACAGACGCTTTTTCAATGTCCACGACATAACGTTATCGTGAACGAAAATTTAAAAGCGTCTTCATACAACTGCTTTTATTTTGCTTCCCTATTGTACCGTGTAAAATCGTAGCGATAACATCGTTCAACAATGAAATATAAAAGCGGCCGTTAAGTAGTTAAATAGGTATGTACAAATAAAATGAAGATGAAGACTGATTTATACATAAATATATACATATATTCACACTGTATCCTTAACGGGGTAGTCAGAGAGGACAGAGCATCAAGCGTCGCGGTCCTTACATACTTCTTTCGCTTCCTCAAATCTTATCATTCTCCTCACAAATTTTCGCCTATGTATGCGAGTGCTTTTGACATATCCGTCGACTAACACTGGCTATTTGATCTTCGTAAGTCAGCCTTGGTCTTCCTCGGCTTCTTTTACCACTCGCTTTCACTCTGTATATTTTCTTCGTCAGTCTTTCATCGCTCAATCTTTTCATGTGCCCGAACCAGCTAAGCATTCCATTCTTCATTTTTACAATAACATTGTCATGCAACCCTGTCATACTGCGTATCTCTTCATTGCTTATTTTGTCCGCAAGGGTGACACCGCACATATTTCTTTGAGATCATATTTCTACTGCATTTATCATACTTTCAATCGATTTCGGATTTATAAGGATCAAAAATTCAGTGTTCGCTGATGGAAATGTCAAAAGCACTAGCCTACTTCGGCGAAAGTGATAATGAATAATGAGGTTTGTGGAGGCGAGAGTAATGTAAGACCGTGATGCTCGATGCTCTATCCATCGTTAAGGATATTTTATGTACTCGTACGTATACGTATGGAAAATCAGAATTATAAAACTTATTTTCTAATTAATAATCTTACTAACGGTCCGTCCCGGCTTCGCCCGGGTCGAATACATAATATGTAGCCTACGTCCATCTAAAATAATGTTCCTTTCTATAGTGAAAGAACATGGAGCACCCAACCTATAGAGTGGCAAAGTCATTTTGTATGAAAACAATTTACGTCTAAACACTGTTGCAGTTACTGCGTTCTCTTTAACAATTTGATTTTATGCTATTTTTGACACACCGAATAGAACAATAAGACATTACATAAATATTTAAATATTTGTCGGAATGTATAGAGATCTACACACAGGTCCAGTATTGGTTATGTATTGCTTAATGCGAGTGAGAGTTAGTGTAATTATTCAACTAGGTGCAGTGGTTCCTGAGATTACCCTCCACATATAAACAACCTTACAAAATGCGCTCTCTGTCTTTGTAATACAAGTATAGATTAATAATTAATGTCAATATAATTACGGATAGCGAGAATATATTGTAAGCTATGTGTACTTTCCAGTGATAATTACGACGTGGTGGTGAGACACCCTCGCCAATCCTCTGGGTACCTGCTGGCTGACGGTGGAGACGGTGCGGAAGCGGACTTGCTTGGGTCTACTCCACCTCGTGCCAGAATCAGAGACAAAGAGAAGAGAAGGTACGTTATTTAATTTAGATTAATACAAATGTAACTTAATAATGTATGTATGATTAAAATCCATATTTTAATAATAATAATAATACTCCAGACAATTACACAGATTGTGTGGCCCCAAACTAAGCAGTAAGCTTGTACTATGGGTACCACACAACGAACTCTGGGGGAGCTCCCAGTAACACCCAGACTCCAAGCCAATTTAGGGAAGTTCGTTTCCTAAATTGACCTGACCGGGGATCGAACCCGGGACCCTAGCTTGGAAAGCAGATGCATATGCCACTGCGCGAACGGGCCAGTCATTTTCATTATAAATTAGTATACATTTCACAATTGTACATTACAAAATAATACCTTTTTTTATCCGACATTTGGTTCGAATTGTACGGAATATGGTCAAGGGTAGACTTTTGTTTATAATTTTAAGATGAATTGGCTATATCTGATTTAACAAACATATATTATATACAACACATTATAGGACAATATGTTTATTTTTTATATATTATATGATTGAGTAGTATATAGTTTCAATTTAACAGTTCTCACAATTTTAATAATTTTAAACCTTAAAGATGTCCACAGGGACAACTCACTCCGATATAATGGAGGCTATTTAACCTAACATAACCTAACCAAAAACAGTGTTCATATAGATAGATCGTTAAAATTTGGTGATCATTTATATGACTAAAAAAGCTAGAACTGTTGTAATTTTAGATTTTATGTTTTTGGTACGTGTATATTTCATTTTTTTGGCGTTTAGTATATTTTTCTAGGTAAGAGAGCTTAGAGAGTCATAGTTTTCATTGGTGGTCATTATATGTTTTTGACTATTTGTGACTTATAATTTCTTAGCTTCTTGGGAGTTTATAAATTAAAACAAACTAAACATGCAGTTTGGTTTATTATAGTATGCGTGTGGTTCGTATAATGTTATATATTGAAGTGAGAGCGAGAAAACAATAATAATTCTTTAGTCGTACCGCTCGCGCGATCTTCGTTGCGTTGACACATTGGACGCTTTTATAATTTACCGTTGAACGATTTTATCGCCACGATGTTACCGTCCAAAATACAATAGGTAAGCAAAATGCTTCCCTATTATGTCGACGATAAAGACGCTTTTTCAACGTCCACTGCAAGACGTTATCGTGCACGGAAATATAAAAGCGTCTCCATACAACTGCATACATTTTGCTTCCCCATTGTACCATGGACGGTCAAAACGGGGCGATAAAAACGTTCAACGGAAAATTATAAAAGCTGCCAATATATATACGTTATTATGTTAATATTGTGTCATATTATACACATGTGTATTGTACGAGTATATTATGTTGCGGCGTGTCAAATATTATATTTAATCCCATTAAGCGTTATGAGCATTTGAATCTTGGTAACCCATTTTACATGAAATGCTTTTGGTGGAACATTACTTTCGGTAACAATAACGAGTTTTTAAGAGAAAAATTATCTCATGGTGTAGATAACACAATCTCAAATATAGTGAAAATTTAAATTTTTTACACTTTTAGCTCAAGTATTACTCAAAAACCTGAGCTGTTACTGCAATTTCAAAATCGAACATTCGGGAAAGTATTCTTTGATTTCAGCCACAAAATTATTGGCATGTGTTGTGATTGAGTACTGAAATTGTGTATTGCTCACAAAATTATAAATATCTCAGCCTAAGCGTATCGCACTCTGATGTACATTACCAAAATAATGTTATCAGAATACGTTTTGAATGTACATTATCTTATCTTAACACTCAACCTTGCGAATGTCATAATTCATATAAAATATATGGATTCCTGTATATATCTGTATGTTATATATAAGATTTTGGAATATAATCTTTGTATACGATTTATTTATAAAGTCTCTTCTGATTACAAGCAAGGTGGAGGGAGGTCACATTAATGTACCCAATTTTTCGTTTAAAGTTAAACGTTTTTTTAATAGAATGAAACTATATCTATTCTTTATATAATTATGTATAATCTGTACTGATATTATAAAGAAGTAAACTTTAGTTGTTGTATGTGTGGGATAAACGCCAAAATTACTCAAATGATTTCAAAAATTCTTTCACCTGTAGAAAGCTACATTATCAGCAAATAACATGGGCTGTATGTTATTGGGGGTCGCTAGAAAATTATTAATACTTTTGAACATCAAATCTCCTACAAAGTCGGTAAGAAACTCATTTTCAGGGTCCCGTGATAAAATTGATAAAACGTAATCCTTTTAATTCCGTCATGTCTGTCTGTCCGCCTGTTTGTCATGTTCAAATGTTCAAGTCATATCAACTTTTAGTTTTGAAAGTTGACATACTTATTTCTTTTCTTTTCATGATGCAGCACCCTTAAAACTGCTACGCAAAGGTACTGTAAAATTGTTTAATTTTTTTTCCATTTTTTCATTATTATTTTTAATTGTTTTGTGCTATAGCCGCTGTAACACACGGCATCACATATTCACAAAACTGTCTGATATTCATGAACCTATTAAGCGACTCGCCGCCCTGTGCTCACCCTGTCATGCTTTAAACGTGTCCTAAATATACATTTATTTATTTACACTATGCAAAAAAAAACAAAAAAACGCATTGCACGCATTAGTCCTCACAAAAACTGTCTCTTTTAGCCTGAATTTGAAATCATAATCCTTTTATTTCAGGAGCGTTATGGACTCTGAGTCAAACCTCCAGAAGGTGGTCCGCGAGAAGCGAAACACATTGGACAACATCCAGATGTTGGATCAACATACAGGTGAACGTCAATACATAAAATTACCATGGTAGCCTTTCTGAAGATTTCTTTGTGATGACGCTACACTACCAGTGTCACATTTTTATTTTCGTTTATGTATTGCGCAATGTTATGTACTAATGATGAAAATATATAACTATGATTTGGAAGAGAATCTGTATATAAATAAGTACCTAAAGACAAAACAGTTATGGAGGATTTAGCATAGTTTTACCTTAATATAATGCCAATGTCAAAAAGACTATTAATATCAAAGTTCGTAGTATTTTGTGATCATATACATATATTATACCATTCCCACCCGGATGCCACGAAAATGGATAGGATACAATAAATTTTGAATCTAATTTGGAAATTTTTAAATAAAAATTTTATTTAAATTTTATTTACCAAGAAATAAAAAAAACAATATTAATTTTGAATGGATAAAAAAAAGTATAGAATGTGGGTGTGATGGTGTGGTGTTTAAATAAAGTATAAATACCTTTTAAATTAACCTTTGAAATTATAATGTACATATAATTACACAAAACACTTGAACCACTGGCTTATGCTAGGTACTATTGTTCCATATTCATAAATTCCACTCGCGAACGATATCTTCAAATTTAGCCAAACTTTTCGTAGTTCTTTACTTTTTCACATAAACATCTGAATTTTATTATCAGACATGTCACGGCGAGGTGGCAAAATAAATATATATACTATTAATAATAAATATTATACCATTCTTGGTTATAGAATTATCTGTTGATTATTATTTTCACATCATGTTAATTTTTCACACATTCACAGCATTTTAAATTCTGTACATAATCTTTGTTTGGACTTGATCGGTATCTCTTTTCAAATTCTTTTTAAATTTTCTTTTTACATCTCCCAAATCAACTCGTCTTCACCCCATCACATCCTTTTCTTCTCCCTTTTGTTTTTTTCTCTCTCCAAAAATTCTCTTCGATTCTTCCAAAAAAAATATATTCAAATTTTTAACTTGTCAGTTCTACAATTAATTTTTCTGACAACCTCTAAGCTCACAAAAAAAGGTAGAATAGGAAAAAAATGTCACAATATGCAACCTCTGAGGATCAAATAGTCGTAGTAGAGTAGAGATTGTTGCCAAAAAGTTTATATGTATATTTGCGGTCGAATTTTGACCACAAAGCGACCTCTTAGTGTATATAGTAGATGGATGGAAATAGTTCATCCTGCTATATTCCCTGGATATGAATCCATGTGATTTCAATTGTTTTGGCCTAGTGAAGGGGATATCGCGATGTACTCGATACAGTAGCACCAAAGAGTTAAACTAAACTGAATTAATGAATTAAATACAACTGGTACTTTGAACAGTGTTCAAGATTTACCAGTAATATATTAGTGGATAGTTTTTAAATTAAAAAAAATTATACTGCCTTAAAAAAAAGTACAAAATAACTATTTTTTACTAATGAAAACTTAAGTAGAGCTAAAATAACTTTGTAAACAAATAAATAAATTTGACAGTTAGTGAAGTCGGTGCAAAGCCTACCAAACTATTGGACTTTCTGTTATTGCACATTGATTTGACACCCACTTCAATAACTCAAATTTAATCATCATCTTCAAACAACTATTTTGTAGTTTCTTTTTTGTAGGCGGTTTAATTTTTTTTTTTAATTTTTATTATTTCTCCCTTTTGATTGATTTTAGCCTAATATCTAGGGCACGTCTGCAATTAACTTCTTTCTAATTCTGGAGCGTAACTATATACAAAAGAATCATCAACACAAATAAAGGTCAAAGTCAAATCAATTTATTTAAATAAACCCAATTACAAGGTATTTTTGAACGTCAAATCTACTTTAGTTCGGTTCAAAGAGAAGAGAAAAGAAAACCTGGACACAGAAGAACCGACAAGTAACTCAGTAAAAGGTTATAACCAGGTCGCGTTATTTTGTATATCTTCGAA
This sequence comes from Zeuzera pyrina, assembly GCA_907165235.1. Lineage (NCBI taxonomy): Eukaryota > Metazoa > Arthropoda > Insecta > Lepidoptera > Cossidae > Zeuzera > Zeuzera pyrina. The sequence continues at coordinate 24,098,709 of OU015628.1, forward strand.
ATCCAAGCTTCAATACCGGTAAAATTTAAATGAAACCACCTCTGAAGAATGGCCGACCAAACAAAAAAAGAATTTTCAAAATCGGTTCATAAATGACGGTGTTATGAGGTAACAAACATACAAAAAAAAACAGTCGAATTGAGAACCTCCTCCTTTTTTTGAAGTCTGTTAAAATTAGATATTATAACAACAGAAGTGTCATACGGTCGCAAAATTGGACAGATCATGATGTACCCATCCATTTCGTGAAATGCCGCCAATTCATTAAATGACCTATGATTCCACCGTCATATTATTATAATGTTCCCATTGAAAAGTCGAGCGGATCAATGAAAACATTACGTCTTACGAAATCCTAAACATAATGTGATGAGATTTGAGGAAGCGAAAGAAGAATGTAAGGGCCGCGAAGCTTGGCGCTCCGTCCTCTCTGACCTCGTTGGGGATACAGTATGAAGATATGTTATGTTATGTTTTATAAATCTAATAATGTTTGTGTGTTTGTTCATATTTTATGCGCTGCCATACCGCTCATCCGATTGTGATGAAATTGGGTGTGGAGATAGCTTGAATCCTGAAGAAGGACGTAGGCTTAGGAAGTCACGGGCATCAACTAGTATAATATAATAATAAGCTGGGCACAACTTAAAACAGTTACGTATAACGCCGCTAATGGCGTTTTACCTACGCTATTCGATTCCCTGCTTCCAAAACTAGCAGAAAATTATACCAAAAAATTACATACAACACATATCTTCACGCCGTATCCCTAACGGGCTAGTCAGAGAGGACGAAGCGCCAAGCGTCACGGTCCTTACATCTTTCGCTTCCTCAAATCTCATCATTCTCCTCCCACATTTTCGCCTAGATGTGCGAGTGCTTTTGACACCTCCGCCGGCCAACACTCTGGCTATTTGATCTTCGTAAGTCAGCCTTGGTCTTCCTTGGCTTCTTTTACCACTCACTTTTGCTGTACTAAAAAATTGATAGTTAAAAAATAATTTGTCAAGAAGTGACTTTCAATGACACTATGAGCAAAAGTTAAAGAGTTATATGTGGGTCAAACAATTGCACTTAATTTGTGTTTACCCAATAGGTACGTATTTTTGCGTGTGGGGTTCAAAAGACGATGCCCAAATTTACTTCCACTAGTCCCACGGTAACCATTCTATGTAAAAAATATATTTTAATTTTTTATAATATTCTGTGTGGTTTATGTTTCCTAATATTATAAAAAGGTTAATCTTGTCTGTTTGTTATAATGGATAAACTCAAAAATTACTCAACAGATTTCAAAAATTCTAGCACCTATAGAAAGCTATATACATTATTAGCGAGTAACATGGGCTTATGTTATTTTCAATAAAATTTATGCCCGTGCGATGCGGGTCGCTAGTGTTTCCTAAAACAGTGCAAGCAATGATCAAAATATAAAAATTATACTTGTAATAAAATAAATAGGAATAACAAGGCATGTAAATTTGTAGATGGGGCAAAGTTCCATATTTTTTGAGCATTGTTCTTTTGAAACTAAATTTGCATGTACTTGAATAAATTGATTTGAAAGTTTTTGTAAATTGTTTTCTTTTAGAGCGTCGCCAGAAACAAGGGCGCGGTCTGAAGCTCATTCGCTCGAAGGAAAGAGACTTCAAGCAAAATGTTGCAGAAACTGGCTACAGGGCTGATTCCCTGCCTTCGCCGAACCCGATACCAGCGGTGCCTACTTTGGTAAAACTTTTTTAGATATTTACATTAATTTAAAGTGTATGATGTATATGGCTCTATATACATTTGGTTATCGTAATTATTGTACTAAGGAAACTAGCGCCATCTATTAGAACTTTAATAATTGCGTTGTCTTAAATGACATTGTTACCGGAGCGTGTTTTTTATTTTTGACCGACTTATTTATTACTAGGTATATGTAACAAAATGGTTCAAAACTACTGAGAAACTTTGTTCTGTATTGTCAACTAAACAATCAATTAAGAAGTTACATGGAAAATTTTAGAATCCTCCAACTCAAAACTAATTAGCAGGTATCCCTAATAGACCATAGACCAGGGCCAAACCGTTTTAAAAATCGTAATAGACGATAAATTCTTAGCCGTATGCTAGTGGTCGATACATGTAGTTTATGGTGTAAGTAGTGAAGGAAAAATCGATCTGACAAAACTCAAGTACAATTAAAATACCACCACCAAACTAATAGACTTTCTGTTGTTGCACATTGATTTGGCACCGACTTCAATAACTGTCAAATTTAATTATATAGGTAAGTATATCGTATTTATAAAGTTATTTTAATTGTACTTGAGTTTTGATTTGTAAAGGATAATTATTTTATACTTTTCAGTGTTTTTTTTGAATTCGGTTTAATTTTTTTTAATAAAAATTTTTTGTTTCTCCCTTTTGAGTGATCTTGACCTAAATAAATATCTAGGGCAGATCTGCAATTTACTTCATTCTAATTCCGGAGCGCAACGATATACAAGAGAATCATCAATATAAATAAAGGTTATAACCAGGTCAAGTTATCTAGTGTATCTTCGAAGTCCAAACATACAAAAAAAAAAAACATACAGACGAATTGAGAAGCTCCTCCTTTTTTTGAAGTCGGTTAAATTTTTCGGATTTTTTCTTCATTACTTAGATCATAAACTACATTTATCGACACTCACATACTACTAAGAATTTGTATTGCTTTAAAAGCGATTGGCCTTGGTCTATAAAAAGTGATAAATAATTAAGTCTGTCTATATAATTATGTGAAAGTGAAATACCACTCACTCACTGTGACTGATTAATCACTAAAGCTCAAAAACTACCAAAACTAGGATCATGTTTGGTCCGTTGATAGTTTTCTGTAGTTTAGGAGCCTTCTAAAGGATTTTTGAAAATTTACATTTTAAAGGGAAAAAGAGCATTCGAACTTTGTATGAAACTTTTATGTGGAACGAAATACGGCTGTGAAATTGAGTACAAATATTAATTATTGAAAATAATGAGGCACATATTTCACTTTTTATAAAATTTCACTAACGAAAGAGGATTGGGGGAGGGGTTGAACTTTCTACATGGCTTAACCCCTGGACTGATATTGACGAAATTTAATTCCTCGCGGGCGGAGTTGCTGGTAATAGTTACATATTTTTAAAGAACTAATATTTCTTATAATTTTGTTTTTTTTTTCTGTTTTTATAGCGATCTTTGACGTTTATTAATTATTATTATTATTTGGTAACCCCATTGCTATAGTCTTTCAGAAGACTACGTCGCTTTTTTAGGGTGCCTGCTAATTATTTTTTGTGTCCGAGAATATTGAAAATTTTAAATTAAATTCTGTGTCGCTCTTGTGTCGAAGCACGTCTCGGGGAGCGCTTGATATTGATGTATTCTTCGGCACTCTTCGCAATGTTACAATTGAGCTTACCACACTTGCTACCGTTCTTCTCAAGGTCTTTGAAATTTACCATCGGAGTGTTCTTTGTAACTACCACAAAGACAATCGTTTAATAGTTTTGTACAATAAACAAGTGCTATCGTAACCCTATTTTTCTACTCCTATACTGCAGGGCTATAAGTCCTCTCAGTGCCACGGTGGCACTGCCACCATCTAGCGACAGCCGGAACTAACTGCACAACATACTTTCCACATTATTGAAATCAATATTTTTTTGTATTATAGGTGGAATCCTGCAGTCGTTTCATGTCCCTGACGTCTCGCTTGAAATGTCGCGAGGTGTGTTCAGAGAAGGAACTGGGAAACGAAGTGGTAGAGAGGTATCCTCGGGCCGAGGGGGACGAGGACCTGCCGGCCAGCAGAGTCAACTTCCACAAAACGTTCAGCATGCTTATCAATATGGGGAATATTGAGAAAGGCTGTAGACGAACAGTAAGTAAGAATAATCTATGTACTATCTATATGTCATGGCCAGATCTTAGAATTGATCACTTCATGGCTGACCATATCGTGATATGGTCTGGATCAATGTAATACATTGATTGACCACATCTTGAAATTATCAATTCTAAGATCTGACCATGGCATATACATAAAAAAGATGTCTTGACTGACTGAGTCATCGTCACCAAGCTTAAACTACTCAAGCTAGTAACATGAAATTTGGACAGTAGGTTCCTTAAATAAAATATAAACACCTCGCTGCTGCGTAATGAGATGTCCATCTTTTCCTTTATAAAATATCGAGTCCATTGTTCAACTTATGTTAATCAAGAAAATTTGAACCAATATGGAGAAACAATACCAGCAAAATTAAACAATTCCACTTTTTGTTGCCTCACTTATGCGTCAAATCGAGTTACCAGTCATTGTATTTAATGTTTAAGGCGACGCATTGATAAACAATAACTTAATCTAAAATAGACCTTCTGTTCTATGCAAACGTGCGCGCGCTAGCTTACGAATAAAACGAAAAACAGTTATTTTCGTTTATTTTAAAAACTATAATTAATTTTAAAAAAACCAACTGATATTTTGAGGAATATATTTAAAGTAAACTATAAAGAAAATTTAGAAATATAAATCGGTCCCGTTACTCTGAAAAATGTAAATCTCTGTTTTAAAAGAGTTTTCTTTGATATTTTTTTTTGTGTTACAAAAGTTAACCAACCGTGTATTGCAGCTGTCAAAATGAAGTCAATGAAATGAAGAATCAGGATACCAAATATCACTGTCATATGTTTTGTAGACACTTAGAAATATTGAGATCCTTGGCGTCAAAATTTCCAATGCGTCGCCTTCAAAACGTATTGTCATCATCATAAAAGTAATATTAACTATCAGCAATCGCATTCAGTCATTTTTTATGCTATTTGCAAGTCAAACCACATATTCGTTTGTTCTAATCTTCTTGGCGTTACTTAGTAAACTAATTAATCTGTGGCATTACTGCATGTCGCATATACTGTTTGTAGCACATGTGTATGTAGTATAAGAGGATTAATTGATGTAGTTGTAATATATTATATACCTGTGGAGGTCACTGTTATTCTTTTGATTTCACTTTACGTTAGTAAACTAATTAATCTGTGATTTCACGATAGTGGATTAGAAACCACATCGTAGTTTTTCCCGCATAAAATTCACTTTCACCTGTTTTAGTTTCGCTATAACAGATCGACAATGATACCTAGGTTTCTAGACATTACAAAGATTCTCATAGATGGTGACAGATTTACCTTTCAACAATACTTAAAACCTAAGATCCGGCTGCTAATTTCTACAGATATCTGTTTTTTTAATGACAATTAATTCAAATGAATTGTTGATGACAGTATAATATGTTGCTGCCGGGTTGCCTATCAAAAATTAGCCGCAAATACCTTTAATCAAATATTTTGTAATTAATTATTTTATTAATTCCAGCTATGTTTTTCAAATGAATTAATTATACATTATTTGAAAGAAAATGATGTATACACACGTACATATTTTTATATCATAATATTTTTTTAATAAAAGTATTTGTAAAAAAGTGCGATTTATTTATGTAATTAGTATGAAATACATCTTCATTGCCCTGATTTACCAATATGTATACATTACTTTGACTGACTTATTTTTTTCGATGTTTGCGATAAGATGCGATAGGAGTAGTTAATTTAAATAATGGCAGTCACTACTTACGGCAATTTTTTTACAGGCAACCAAACACTAAACAAAAAGTGTTCAGCAAAAACTAAACTTCAATTTAGTACATAATTTTCTTCAAAAACACAATGAGTGTAAATAATTAATAAAAACATACCTGTTCACACTTGCCAACGTAGAGGTTGCGGCTAATTGAGAGCTGGCTAACATTTTCTGTAACCTTTTTCACATCATTTTCTTTCAAATGATGTATAATTCATTTAAAGAAACCATAGCAGGAATTCATTAAAATAAATTAATTACAAAATATTTAATTAAAGGTACTTGTGGCTTATTTTTGATAGCTAACCTGGCAGTAACATATTATATTGTCATCTACAATTCTGTTTGAATTAAATTTCATTAAAAAACAGATACCTGCAGAAATCAGCAGCCGGATCTCGTACTATTAATATAGTTGGTCGTGTGTTATGTGCGTCTTCATGCGTGCGCAGATAAGCCGCGAGGAGCAGGTGTGGCAGAACGAGCTCAAGGACCTGATCTGGCTGGAGCTGCAGGCCGTGGTGGCGGGCCGCAGCGCCGCCGCGCACGACCGCTGGCTGTGCGCGCAGCGCGCGCTCGTGCCGCGCCTCGTGCGCGCCCTGCTCGACTACAGGTGCGCACCGCACCGCCGCACCGCACCGCACCGCACCGCACCGCACGTACACACCACACTACACTTGAACTGCACTACACGTACACACCACACCACACGTACACTACACTACACCTAAACTACACTACATGTACACTACACTACACTCACACTACACTACACGTACATCACACTACACTACACTGCACTACACGTAAACTACACTACACTACACCTACATCACACTACACTACACGCACACTATACTACACGCACACTATACTACACGTACACTACACGTATACTGTACCTACACTACACCTACACTATACCTACACGTACACTGCACTACATGTACACTTCACTACGCGTACAATACACACACACTAAAGACACAAAACACGGACGTACACTGCGCGTACACGTACTCTACACGTAATGCTACTGCGTACAATGTACTGCGTTGTACACACTATGCACGCGCTTTATGCACAGTGTTATAGATTCTTCTTTTTCTCTTTTGTATACTGACAACTCGTTCCATCTTTGTTAAAAACGCTTCTGCTTTTCTACAGTCACAGCCAGCTGCGTTGGTTATACTAAAGCTGTATGACAAAACGCTAACAACAACCATATTCTTTGCAATTATATCATCTCCTATCTCCTTTTGAGCTACGGTTTTTTATTACTCTTGTAACGCGTTGCTATTATCCATCAAAGTAGTACACTGTGATTTCCATTTTAACAAAAGATACATGTTTATTGATGTCAATAAACAGAAATATGTGAGTTAGCCATGTTTGAAAAATTTAAGCTGACTTTTTTCTTATTTATAATACCTAAGTAGTCTTGTCAAATAAAATATGAATTACTAGAAATGAATATGAATATTTTATTCTCTTTTCATTTTCAGATTTGAGAACCCAGACCCATGCAGAGGCCGTACCCGCGGTTCAAGCGTACGAGTCTCCCGGGAAGACCTTTCCTCTGACCACTCTGACGGCAAAGAGGAGAACGTTAAGACAGACGAAGATGACGGTATGAGTACAATATTTTGGATTAAACTTTAGTTTAAAGGACGGAAATTGTCCAAGCTATAACAGCAGTTATAGTACACAAGCTGTACTTGTTGTACCGTGTAAGCACAGTTTATTACATAATCACAACACATTTAAAAGATAACGTAAATTTTTTTTTTTAAACAATGGTGTACCAATCATCTCAAACTAGGATTTTTCCCTATGCTATGAAAACCAGATGACGATTTTACTCGAGGCGTCTCTGCCCGTACACCCAGACTCGAAACAATCTAGAAAAGTTTATCTTTTCTACATTGACCCCACCGGGAATCGAACCTGGAACCTTCCGCGCTTGAATCAACGTCTGAACCACTGCGCCATCTAGGTCGTCAAAATATGCGGCATAAAGTTGAATTTGTGTCTAATATTCTATTTTTTATTTATTTATTTATTTGCTCGTTCGCCCCCTCCACCGTAAAAAAATAACAATGACAAGGACGTGAAATATGAATATGAATAATGAATATGAATAACAATATGAATAATAACAAAAATAAAAAAAAATAATGAAAATAATAACTACCTACATCACATAATATTTAATATGTTAGTAGCATTTAGAATCAGTAATTGGCAAAAGGCACAGAAAAATGTAATTTAGTAAGATATAATATGTAAAATTGCTGTTGATTCTTGTTAATAAATAAAATAAAATAAAAAAATGAAAAGAAAGATACATACAGAAAAAAGAGCAAAAGGACCTATGTTATACTACTAAAGATATAACAGGGAAAAATGTCGTAAGTGGCATATCAAAGTAAACTCAAGCCACTGGATCTATTAAAACTTTGCACATGTATCGACCCGGCGATGCTAGAAGTGCTGAATTGCATTTTAGTAGAATATAAAGCAATTTGAACGCGTTGCTCTCCATTCGCTTAAATACCATCGCCCTGCCATGCCATTTTGTACTCGTTATAATTGTGTAAGAAGAAATATAAAGTTTGACACCGACATGTAATTTATTTGTTTGGATTTATAATAAATGAAGAAATTGAACACGAAGAAAATCTACAAACACAGAGTTTTGTTATGTAGTTTAGGCCACGGAGTACAGACAAAGAGAAGGTGATGAAACAAATTTTCCCATACAAATTGGTATAGCAATGTGAGAGATAAGAGGGGGGACATGGTATAAAAAGAGGGAGATATTGCGTTTCTGCTTCTATCTAGTTTTTTAGCAGTGTCTTTGCGTTATGATTTTCGAAGTAGTTTTACTATTGACTACCAGATGGGCAATATATTCTTAAAACAGGGATGTACTTAGTGATTAATGACAACTCGTAATTGCACAATTCGAACATTCATGTAGTAATTAATTCTATGAATTTCTGAAATTAATTGTTCATGACAGATTTTTAAGAGTCTGCTTATGCAGACTTTGGTGTGTTTGGTGACCTGGATCTCCATATCTAAGAAAACTTGGAATAAAAGAGTTGGTTATTTGGGTACATACAACTTCAACTCTTTATCTTGAAATCCTTAAATGTGGAAACATGATTGGATAGAAGTCTTGATAAAAAAAATCCAGAAAAAAACCCTGTTGTGCATAAAGATTTAGTTGCATCTCCGAAATTCTACAGAATTTTAATATTATTTTTACTAAAATGGATAGGTAATTATAATCCCAAATTTCAAAAACCAGTTTTTTAATTGGTAGTGTAGTTTTCATACAAATTATAATTATGTGCAAAACAAATGTTGAGATTTCTCCGCGATAAAATATAATCAAACCGCACCTGGGAGAAGCTACTTTATTATTATCGCTATAGGGCGTGTGGGTAATACGTGTACTTTTAAGGCCTATAATAGCAATTTTTAAATTAACATTTGTGAATTTGTCTGTATTCACATTCACATCATACAAAAACTGTATGACAGATCTTACAATATTTACTCACGGATCTATATCGCGTTTATACTTTAAGGCTAATTACCTATTTTATTCCGAAGTTTCCCGAATGAATGAGTGTGGGTAGTTGTAATAAACCGCACGCTATGAAGATGACATTCATCCTCATCAGTCTGTCCGTGACCACGATCGGTGCAATCCTGTCGAAACGTTGGGATAAAATAGGTAATTAGCCTTAAACTAAACATAGACCCGTGAGTAAGATGTGTACAAGTCGTGAAACTGTATGACAGATTTTAATTAAGCTCGATCAGGATGAGCAGACTGGTACCAACAGTTTTCACATGATATTTTCCTTCAATAACAAATGCACATAAATTAATTGTACCGTAACTCTCTGCTTCTCCGATATATGATTAACTAGCAACCCGCCCGGCTTCGCATTGGTAGAATTTTTTTTAAATAGGATACAGTCCATGTGAAAGAATTTTTTAAATGTGTTGAATATTTTTTGAGTTTATCCATTACATACAAATAAAGTTTACCTCTTTGTAATACTAGTGTAGATTAGATCACAGCATAGAGCACACTGCCGCGCACCATATGTTTTTGCAACATTTGTTTTCATTATAAAATTACTCAAAATGGCAACTGTGGGTTGACCGGTCTGTACCCATAGTCAAATAGTGTTTTGTCCGTGTGTGTAGGCGACAGGTCCTGGGGCTGTCTGTCGCTGGAGTGTGAGAAGTGCTCGGCAGCCGTGGGCAAGGCCATGCGTGAAGTGGGAGCCCTGCTGGATGCCTTCCACGGAGCGATGCAGCTTTACCCTTCCACGAAGGCGATGACTGTTGAACACCCTCTCATCGCCACACAACTGTTCCAGAACAGGGTTAAGGTCAGTTTTATCTTCCAATTATGAGGGCTTCGTATTTCAAAAAGAAACATGGAACTGTTATAAAATTACACACGCGTCTGTCCATTGGTTTATCTGTCAGTGTTGAATATCTCAAAAACTGTGCAACATAATGAAGTTGAATTTTGGTACAGTCGTTAACGTGAAATATAAAAAATAGCAACATGGTTCATAATTTCAAATACAACTTATTATGTTTAAAATTGATAGTTTCCACTACAAGTAATATAGAATTTAATATTAATAGTTTCCACTATATATTTGTTATTTTTAATCCCCGACGCCAAAAGGGGTGCTATAAGTTTAACTTGTACATCTGTGTATCTTTCTGTGATATTATACTTCCTGAATGGATGAACCGATTTTTCTTATAATCATTGACATATTGCAAATATTAAAATGTTTACTTTTAATAATTCTTTTTTACTTTAAATCGTAAACCACAGGCAAAAGTCAAAGTCCGAATGACAAAAGGACGAATTATATTGGATAAAAATATTTGTGGAGTTTTAATTCGTTTTTTTGCTCTTTCTTCATGGCATGGCGCACAGATTTGCGCATTCGCCAATGTTACGTACTAATAAGTAGAATCGACGTGAAGCACATTCGACATTTAATCGAAGTAAATTTGCTTTTCTTCTTATCGTAAAACTCCTCTAGTAAAGTGATAGTGTGGGCTTTACTGAAGTTGTAAAGGACTTCTTGGAAGAGTGCGAGAACTTCAGCTACACATGTCTGTTTAGACCTACTCCATTCTTTTCACTTATACAGAACTTTAAAACACAATATATTATCAGTCACTTATGTATTTTAAAACTCCCAAAAATAGAAAATTTAAATAAAATGACAACCTCACTTCTCCTGTTCGCGCCAAAAAGTCTATGTTTTAATTTGATTTGTTGTAACTTACAGATAATGTAATGTCATGATATTTTTTCAAGTTACTACCTACTACAGATTAATTACTTACAAGTTAGTACATTTTTAATGAAGTGATAACATTTTATTAAAGTGGTTTATATTTTATTAGTTACAAGCGATCCGTCCCGGCTTCGCATGGGTAAAGTTTAAAAAAAAATGCAGCCCACGTTATTCGCTAATAATGTAGCTTTCTATAGGTGAAACAATTTTTAAAATCGATATAGTAGTTTTTGAGTTTATCCATTACATACAAATAAAATTTATCTCATATAACCTTTTAAACATTCACGTTGCATAATAAAACATCTAAAACGGGAAACTTAACACGATTATCTTTTATTTTGGCTTGACGTTTCGACCGAGTTGCATCGGCCGTGGTCTCAAGCAAACTGCACACTGGTTACTGCATAGTTTGCTTGAGACCACGGCCGATACAACTCGATCGAAATGTCAAACCAAAATGAAAGGCAATCGCGTTAAAGTTTATCTCTTTATAATATTAGTATAGATGTAGCATATTTTATTGTTATTTCTACCCATGGAGCACTCAACCTATAGAGTGACAATGTTATTTATTTTGTATGAAAATAATTTATTCTAAACACTGTTGCGGCTACTGCGTTCTGTTCTATAGTTTGATTTTTTTCACTTTTGGCCGCACTACCGAATAGAACAATAAGCCATTACATAAATATTGAAATATCTGTCTGAATAAACAGAGAGATCACACAGGTCCAGTATTGGTTATGTACTGTTTAATACGAGCGAGAGTTGATATTTGTTAGTGTAAATAAACTGAGCAGCGGTGAATAAAATGGTCCGATATTTCGTCTCTATAGGTTAAGTGCTCCATGTTTCTACCATTTATAAAGTGACGATCGAACACGTATAGTGCGTGTGCGTGTGCGTGTGTGCACATGTGTATGTATGTGTGTGTGTGTACATGTGTATGTATGTGTGTGTGTGCGCAGGCCCTGTGCCTGTGGCTCAACATCGCGACGCACCTGCGCCTGAAGCTGGCGGCGGTGCGGCGCCTTCTGATGGCGCTGCGGCTTAAAGCGCGCCGCCGCCTCGACCACTTGCCCTCCGGCGACTCGTCCTCTCCCTCGCCCTCGGCCTCGACCTCGCCCGGCGCCGGGGACCTCTCCAGGTGACTATACGGACCACGGACCAACCGCGGATACCACAAGGTGTATTTACACAGATTCCATATCGCTGCGGATAAGGCCGCCCATGCGATGGCGTAGATGCTCAATTTCTAAAACACTTGCTTGAGGAGTGCCACCACTGTGTGACGAATAAGTAATATTAGCCCATTCGATTTAAAACCATTTATAACAAAAGGAAATAACTGTCAGTACAATTTTAGTTCATATAAGGTATATCATTGAAAATATTAAAGCGTACAATAAATAGAAACACTAAATATTTCATTAAATTCACAATAAATACATACATACATAGATATCTTCACGCTGTATCCCTAACAGGGTAATAAATAAATTTGTTATAAAATTTAAAATGCATAAACTAATAATTAATCGGAGGCGCAATCATGGCTCGAGCGAAGTGTATATCAGAAAGGGGGCTTCGGTTGAGTTGAGTTGAGTAGGAGAACCGAAGCCCCTTGACAACGCGCTGATGAGAACCACGTCAAATTTTAGTGAATATACTCAGCACAGAGGAGACCCGAGTATCCTTCATGTGGAACAGAGATGGATAAAACATTTCCTGTCGTTAAAAAAAGGGCGGCCTATCTTAGAAAAGTTTATGTCCAGTAAAGAATGAGTATTGGATGATCATAACTATTTCTGTTACTTAAAAATTTGTTTTACCGCAGGCAATCCTCAGAATGCAGCCGTCAATGCCAAGTCCGTTTCAAAGTCAATAGTAACAGTCCGACGGACTCCAACAACAGTGAATCCAGCTCACATTCCGACAACAAGGAAGACCAAGAGAAAAAGACTGCAATGGAGAAACAGAATGGGTCACTACCGGAGCAGATTGATGTTTCCGACCGAGTGAATGGAATCTGTTCCGAGAAAGAAACTGAAAATGGCAGTGAGAAGAAATGTGGTGAGTTCTGTCGTAATAATCTCACTTTTTTTTTTGTAAAAGAGGGGACAAACGAGTAAGCAAGTCATCTAGTGGAAAGTAACCACCGCTGCCCATAGACACCCGCAACATCCCGGGAATCATGGGTACATTGCCGACCTTTAGGGAAAGAGGGAAAAAAAGGGGAGAGAGGAGATGGGTCACAGGCACTCACTCACCGAACGAAACACGACAGCAATAGATGCTGTTATTTCACGCCAATATTCTGTGAGAGGGTGGTATTTCACCGGGCGAGCCGGCCGAATTCGTGCTGCAATGCAGCAGGGCTCGTTCATCATTCATTCTGTCTATGTGCCCGAACCAATAAGGGTTTGTAAAATTATTTTCTTGATATCTATAGACCTAAGTCTTTCATTTCCCATTACTCATATAGTACAAAAAATATCGTTCCATTATATAGCTATCGTTGCCATTATATAGCTAAGTAGATGCCAATTGGTGCTAGAATTTCTCCCAACGTACAGAAAATTCGCTCGATTGTAATATGTATAAATATATGTATTTTAACACTATATTGAATAACTGTAAAACATAGAGAGAGAAATTGAAATGGAAGTTCTATTTATGATTAAGATTATTTCTACAGGATAAATTATAAATCAAAATTTTTATAACAAATAATCATTTAGCAATCAAAAAACCTCGAAGTGATGATTAAAATAATAAGTTATTAGTACAATTCCAAATTAAAAATCCATGTGTTGACGAAACATTATTTTGTGTATTATAATACCAATACATGTGCACACACAACTAAGTAGCAATATTAATTTCGTTGAAAGTTACAAACGAATATATTGCAAGAAAATTGTAACAGCATTATGCATATTAACATGAACCGCCTACATGATTTTGTTGAACGAATTCAAATTCAACTCATACTCGTATATTCAGAAGAAGATTACCTTAACTAACTTCCTATACAGAGCGAGACGGAAACGCGACACCAGAGATAGTGATATCGGAGAGTAAATACAACACGACGGATACAAGTACGTCGCAGGAAAGCGGCTACATGTCGAACCACGTCGAGTGCAGCGGCGGGGGCGGCGGCGGCGGCGGCGGGGGCAGGGGCGGGAGCGGGGGCGGGGGCGAGCCGGCCGCGGACTTCGGCGACGTGGGGCCCCTGCGGGAGCTCACGGAGCTGCGCCTGCTGGGCAAGTGCCACGTGTCGCCGTACAGGTGAGTGCGCCACTGGGACTTCACCATAGAGGGCGCCTACACGAGTGGCTCCATTGTTCTAAACGCTAGTAGAATAGAATGACAAATACCACGTGAACTAGCGTAACGAATTTAAATTGCTAGTCAAACGTTATTCATTTGTTATTAATCAAACGAAAAGTAGTCTTGTGAAAACCGCCGTATAAAACTTAGCCAAATGGCACTTTTGACAAGCGATAACGCCATCAAGCGTTTCGATTTTACGAAGCGTTTGCCACTTGTCTAGCTGCTCAGGTGAGTTTGCGTAACTGAAACTTTGACCATACAGGTGACCTTACATTACTGACACTGAACATACAGGGAAGCTTACATTACTAACACGGACCATACAGGTGAACTTGCATTACTGACACTTTTACCATACAGGTGAGCTTGCATTTCTGACCTTTGACCATACCAGTTAGCTTACGTTACTGACACTGACCATACAGGTGAGCTTGCGTTACTGACACTGACCATACCAGATGAGCTTGCGTCATTAGAACTTTGACTATACAGGTGAGCTTGGGTTACTAACACTGACCATACAGGTCAGCTTGCGTTACTAGCACTGACCATACTAGGTGACCTTGCATCACTGGGAGTTTGACCATACAGGTCAGCTTGCGTTACTAGCACTGACCATACTAGGTGACCTTGCATCACTGGGAGTTTGACCATACAGGTGGGCTTGCGTCACTGGGAGTTTGACCAAACAGGTGAGCTTGCGTTACTGACACTTTGAACATACAGGTTAGCTTCCGTTACTGACACTGACCATACAGGTGAGCTCATTTTACTTACGCTTTGACCATACAGGTGAGTTGGCGTTACTATCACTGAACATACAGGTGAACTGACATTGGCAGTATGAACGTAAAACTTTGCCAAATGTCACACTCCCAATATTTTTAAAAAGGGATCTGAAGTTTTGTCAGTTGTCAGTTGACAAACAGAGGAAAAAAAAGTACTGAACTGATTTGTCTTTACCTTATTATATATAGATTATAGCCATTCACAATTAACCCACAATTAATTTTATTAATATAGCCATCCATAATGCGATGTTGGTATAGATTTTATTGCACGATAGTGAAGCCAGGAAATATCTGGGTATAATATGTGCAGTATAAATTTAAAAACTATGCATGACTGTGATGGTCTTTTGTATTTCAGAGAATACCACTGCGAGATGTTAAAAACGCAAGGCGTTCGTCGCTGTATGACCTTCATCTATAAAATGCGAAAAAACGTATTGAATAAGGCCTATATGACCTTCGTTAAACCTGACGTGAGTACTTATCAACATGAACAATATGACCCATTGACATTACTAAGCATAGACAATTTTAAGACGCAGTACCAGCGTCCGAACTATACTTTTGAGGGGGTGAAGGCGGGGCGAAGTATTCCCCTCCGCGCGGGGGCATGCGTCTCACCGTGTATTGCGGGCTTGTTATGACAGTGCATCGTGTTGAAAATAGAATTTATTTAAACTCACATAATATACCACAGTGTAGTAATTATTATGTAGAATCATACATGAATTTTCCATAAAGTTAATATACCTAGCCGGAATTTTTAATCCATACTATATCCGTACTTATGCGAAAATCTGTCTGTCTGGTACGTTTTCACGGCTAAACCACCCGACCGATTTTTATGAAATTTGCCAAGGAAATAGTTTGACTCCAAGGAACGGACATAGGCTACTTTTTTTTTTAATCTACCCCTAAAGGGGTGAAAAGAAGGATAAAACTTTGCGTGGGAATTGCTAAACCGATAAACTGATTAAGATGAAATTGGATATTGAGATAAACCTTTTCCATTAAAAACATAGACCTTTTTTTTATCAAAAATCTACCCCTGAAGAGGTGAAAAAGGGGATGAAACTTTGTAGAGAAAATGCTAAACCGCTGAACCGATTATGATGAAATTTGATACAGAGATAGTATGTGCCCAAAAACAAACGTAGGCTACTTTGTTTTTTAAAAATGACGTGGTTTTTTATATATGTGACGTCATCATAAATCCAATATGGCGGATGCGGCATATTAGGAAATAACTTTTTTGTTCAACACCAACAATATGGGTATCAAATGAATTGGAATACGCAGGGGAAGGTTTCTAGACATGTGACGTCATCTTAAATCCAATATGGTGGATATTCCATAATAGGAAATAACTTTTTGTTCAACAACAACAATATGGGTATCAAATGAAATGGAATACGCAGGGAAAGGTTTCTGTATATGTGAAGTAATTCATAAATCCAATATGGAGGATATTCCATTATAGAAAATAATATTTTCGTTCAACACCAATAATATGGGTATCAAATAAAATGGAATACGCAAGGGAAGGTTTCTGTATATATGACGTCATCATAAATCCAATATGGCGGATGTTCCATAATAGAAACTAACTTTTTTGGTCAACACCAACAATATGGCTATCGAATGAAATAGAATACGCAGGAAAAGGTTTCTGTGTATGTGACGTCATCATAAATCCTATATGGCGGATGTACCGCAATAGAAAATAACTTTTTTGTTCAATATCAACAATATGAGTATTAAATAAAATAGATTACGCAAAGCAAAGTTTCTGGATGTTATGTGACGTGCGGTATTTCAACACATACTGTGCACTTGGCGGACATAAATTTTTTGAATAAAGAGATAAATGGGTGGTGTTTTCGAGGTTCTCTGAGATTTAATTAGGACAAAGACGTTTATTTTTAAGTTCAAGATGGCCCATATTAATTTTTTGTATGAGATGTTATGGGTATTATTTTTGAGGTTTCTCGGGGTACTGATTACAAAAACGACGTCTATTTCTAAATGTAAGATGGCAGACATGACTTTTTTTGATTACTTGATGTGGGCGTTATTCTTGAGCTGTTTCGAGGTGCTGGTTATGAATATGACTTCAATTTCGAAATCGAATATGGCGGACATTAGTCATATATGAAGTTACTCATGAAAATTGCGTCCATTTTCAATTTCGTGTTTGCGGACATCATTTTTTCAGTAAAATTTTATGGATGTCATTATCGAAATAACGATAACTACCGACATTACTAAAATGACGTCGTTTTTGTAATCAGCACCCCAAGAAACACCTTGACAATGATACCCATGACATTTAATTCAAAAAATTAATATGTGCCATTTTGAATTTAAAAATTATATTTAATTATATTATTATTTAATTTTGAAGTAAGTTTATATTTAAGTCTTTGTCATAATTAATTTCCCGAGGAACCTCAAAAATACCACCCATTATCTCTTTATTCAAAAAATTAACGTCCGCCAAGTACACAGTATGTGTTGAAATACCGCACGTCACATAATATACAGAAACCTTCCTCTGCGTATTCTATTTTATTTCATACTCATATTGTTGGTGTTGAACAAAAAAGATATTCTCTATTGTGGAACATCCGCCATATTGGATTCGTGATGATCTCATATATACAGAAACCTTCCCTAGTGTATTGCATTTCATTTGATACCCATATTGTTGGAGAACTTGAAAGAAGTTACTTCCTGTAACGAAGCATCCGCCATATGGGATTTATGATGACATCACATACACAGAGACCTCCTTTATCTTCCATGTCATTTGATACCCATATTATTGGAGGTCAACAACACCATAGTTTAATCAAATTTAGATAAATGGTAAAAAACGCATAAAACACAAACATACAAAGAAACGTTCACCCATAAATAAACAAACACTCAGATTTTCGCATTTTTATACAAAAAAGTACAAAGTAGGCTACAAATTAGTTTTCGGACACATTCTGTCTCTGTACCAAATTTCATCATAATCTATTCAACGGTTTAACATTTCCCATACAGTATTTCATCTCCCTTTTCACTCTCTCAGCCTATGTCCATCCCTTAGTGTAAAATTATCTCCGTGCCAAATTTCATCAAAATCGGTCTAGCGGTCTAAACGTGAAAACGTATCCGACAGACAGACAGACTTTCGCATTTTTAATATTAGTATGGATTATGAACATATACGTTAGCATTATGCTATACTTCTTTTTTTTCTACACTGTGACATTTTTTCTTACAGTAAAATGTTTTCAAATACATATTGCCAGCAATTATTATTGATAGGATTAAATAATCGATTATAATTGTAGTTTAGAATTTTCCATAATTATGTTATGGCGTTATATTGACATAAATTAATATTCTTGGATAATTTCAGTTAATTATTATAGTACTGTTTATTAATTTAATATTTTTGATTCCTCTAATTAAATGATAACTGAATTGTCAATTTCATGAAATTACTCGATTATGTGCGAACTATTTTTAGCGAATAATGTAATCGAGTTCACAAATAGAAGAATATTGCCTTTGGCAATTTTATGTCATAATGTCAAATTTACCGATATTTATACAATTTTCTTACGAGTCATATAAAATATTAGTGAAGTGAAATCGTTCTTTTTGTATTTTTTCTCATTTTATGTAGAAGAAATTTAAATTTTTAAAATGAAAACGAATATGTTTTACACGCGATTATCATATGAATGCGCCGCACAAATCGACAGCGTTCCTACCTCTAACATGGTCCCGACGGGACTGTGAGTGTAATGAGCGAAATTGACACACCTCGAAGTCGAAATCGTAAAGTTAAGTAATATTTTAAAATTGTAAAATAAAGATTCTTGAATTAATAAATCCAACCTCATACTACCCTTGGAAATGCAATGACAGTTATTTACGTATAATTTTTAACGCATAAATGTCGACAGATTTCATATGAAGCAACTTTTTAACCATTCAACTAATACAACTTTGTGATGTTTTTTGATACTATAAAATATAGCAAATCACGTAACGAAGCCCATACTTCCCTCGTCGACATCCTCGTAATTAACATATATTTTTTTCAGAGATCAAACTTTAATATTTCATTACAAACAATGCATTTAAAATCTCGCAATGTCGAAGCCACCTCGCCTTAAGAAACAAAATGCAGCTGCTGAAAGTATAAATCTGATATAATGCCATAGAGGTCAAATTATGGAGTGCCATCATAAATCTCTATACTAACGTAACAGGATATATAACTTGGGCACGTTGTTGCTATTCTACCCTAGCTGAGGCTGCAACTTTGAAGGAAGGTTTATTTATTCTGTTATGTTAGTACATAGATTTATGAGTGCCACGTATAAATCCGTCGCTATGGTTACGATTAAGGTTGCCAGATATAGATGTTTCATTTCCGGGACAATTCGAGGGTTATTGCGGGTGTCCATGTGCGGCGGTGATCACTTTCCATCAGGTGACACCCTTGCTCGTTTCCCCCCTCTGATATAAAAAAAAAATTTACCTCTTCCCGAAATTACAACTTATTTAATGTTTTCTAAAAGTAAATAAATATTTAAAAAGCTTACAGGAAAATAAATCAATATTCTGTATACCTAGTTATATTTACTACAATTTAGAACAATATAATGGTTTCTGAAATAATTAGTTTTACAAAAAGGAATTGTAAATGTTTTATTCGACCGAAGGTTGACTCTGGAACAATTAAGTGATATTTTACTGCCAAAATAAGGGGAATCAATTAGATTAGCAATAATTTTGTACAAAAACATTTGAGACACCTACATACTTGGTTTGTGTATCTGCAGAGTGTGCAGTCCGAGACAGTGACGGAGGAGGAGCCAGCCGCTGTGCCTGAGGACTCCAAGGGAGACGAGGAGGAGGATAAGACTGAATTGACTTGTGAAGAGAATTCCAAGGAAGCGTACGAACTGAGGAGGTAATCATATCAAAAAGTTTACCATAGCGACCAATTCCGGCTTCGCTCTGGTATAATTACTCAAAATATAATTCGTTTCGATATTTTTTGTTTGTACAGTATAGCAAAACTAATTCCTAACAAGGCCATAATAAATCGGTTATTCCAAATTTTAAATTACATAACTCAAATTTTTCATTTTTAAATAATTGCATTTTTTTTAAAGTGTATTTATAAATCTACATCGATTAGACAATCATACTATAAAATGAACGAAATCATTGAAGACAATAGTCTGGAAATAATCTTCTATGCACATGCGTGTAATGACTACTGAATTTTGTATTTTCATGAACCTATCGTGGAAAAGATTTTGAAAAAATTATACCTGACTGGGTTTCTTATGGGTTCTTCTCCGGTTTTCTTTTCGAACTGAACTAAAATAGATTTGATGTTCAAAAATTATGCAATTATGCTTACTTGATTTGGCTTTGACTGTAGTCGAACTAGTCAAAAATGTAACAATTTATATTGAACTTATTTGTAAGTGCAATTAGTAGACTATTGCTTGCCATATATTCCTATACTGACTGATTGAACCAGATGATGCACGCTGTATGGACGGCTAATCAACTAGTAACAGCGTACAATTTTAACTGAAAGAAATGCTTTACTTTGTCATTGTAAAATTGAAGTTTTCGCGGTTTTAAAATTTGTCTACTGCTATCCTGTTTGCTGTCTATCCAAAATATAAATTGTCTTGATTACCTGTGTACATAGTTCTAAGTAAATCGTAGTAGACGCATCCCAAGCATTAAATTCTGAGCCGTTAAATAGGAGTTATCCTATTAATTTATCACCAGTGCGTGCGTGCGAACCAATGTTACCATTGTACGTCACGTAAATGTAGAGACCAGATTCTACTTTGTCTTTTGTTCTTGTTATCTTCATATACATTGCTTTTTAATTACACTTACGTAAATATTGTTTGTGTATGTAATGTTGTGAAGGTTTTAGTTCGAGAAATGCATAAAAAAGTGAGTCGCGACAATGAATCCAACTCTGAAATAATAAATTAGATTTTTCACAAATACGTTTAAGAACATCCTCACATTATACAGCTAATGGAGTAGACCAATAGGTAAAATCATACTAGATAGCATACAAATATTATGTAGACAAGATCTAGGTATAGTAAAATTTAATAATAAAAAATTCTGAACTGTTGAATTATGTCATTTTCGTACTCCACACAAATGAGTTAATAGCGTGAAGTAAAGATGCGCTATAACCGCGGCGTGCACAGGTACGGGTGTTGGTCGGAGGAGAGCCTGTCGATGCGGCTGCCGTCGTACCGCGGCCACTTCCTGCTGCTGAGCAGCTTGTGTATGGAGGCCGTGCACGACTTCCTGGCGCTGCGGCTCGAGTCGCGCCCCGACCGGCCCTCCTGCTTCACCATCAAGCAGGTGTGGTGTGCGATGTGGTGTGGACGCCCCACGCTCGTACACACACATACATATACGCTCGTAGACACATACACACACCCATACGCACATACATCCATACACGCACGTAGACACATATACACACCCATACGCTCATACATACATCCATACACACACATAGACACATACATACACTTATAAACGCATACATACATCCACCCATACTCACATACACACATCCATACACGCATGTAGACACATACACACATGCATAATACGTACATATATACATCCATACACGCACGTAGACACACACACCCATACGCACACATACATTCATTCACGAACGTAGACATATACACCCATACGCACGTACACCATACAAACACGCACGTAGACACGCACATTCACACACATGCGCACATACACACATGCACGTACAGCCATTCATACACGAACGTAGACACACACTCGATAGGTAAGCTTGTTCATACACACAAATACATACAAGGTATACGAGTTTTCTCGTCCACAAACGCACATCATGTACAGTAGTTAAGATCCCTCATATGTACGCACATGCACATATGCTGAGAGGGCTCCTTTATACATAAACAGATACACAGACACATGCACGCGCTCACACTCATGTCCCCACTGTAGTTGGGTTACCATGGGTGTATGTATATGCATATTTATGTGTATTTCGACCGCAGTATATTTAAAGTAAAAACGGGACAGTGATATCGCGTCGTCGCTCCCAATGGCCAAGATTTGCTTACGATTATTGAATTTTATGTATAATGAAATGAGTTTAATTCATTAAAAATTCATTTTAAATGTATATTTTAGTCTTATAGTCTAAACATCAATTTTTAAATTATTTATTATTTAAAGTATTACATAATTGCATTAAGTATGAAACGAAGAAGATACACTACGTTGTTCACTACGCAAGCGTCGAATTGACAGTGTGCTAGGTGTAGTCTCCGGAGCCTCAGTTGAGTGTAACATAGCGATTGTTTCGAACACTCATGCCTGATTTGACCAAAGTCCCCTAATACCTACCGGATAAGTGTAGGATGGATAAAATTTTCATCGTTAGCGGACCCTTATCCGGTTTTAGGGGTTCGCTAACTATTAGTACACTGGTGAAATTGGGCATTAATTTAGTGCGGTGTAACCTGGTTAAGTGGGCCCTAGTTATGTGAGAAACCTTTACTACCGATAATTACAATGAGCTCCTGACATCTCTGCGTTAAAATGCCTCTGTTATTGGGAATTTTCAAAACTTTATAATTGAAATTCGATTTCATAGATTTTTTTCGTTTACCTGTATAATTGGGACTTTGTATCTCAATAGCATAGGCTGTATAATTAGGACCATTTGTCAGATTTGGACATGTTGCGATACGTTCGTTTATAAACATTCGAATTTCTTCCGCATGTGGTTTGTTTGGCAGTACTATCTAAAGTTTTGTATGATAAACAAGTGAATAAAAGTGCACAAAATGTCGAAATGAAAGTATAAGTCATAAACAGCCGCCGATAAAAAGCTATTGTTGGATTATGATAGTGGAAAGTTAGCGCTTAGGGAGACCTTTTATATATTGTACTAGCGACCCGCCCCGGCTTCGCACGGGTAGAAATGTTTTTGAAAATGAAGGACAGCCCATGTTACTCGCTGACAATGTACCTTTCTAACAGTGAAAGAATTTTTAAAATCGGATAAGTAGTACCGGAGATTATCGCGAACATCCAAACTCACAAACTTTACCTCTTTATGATATTATTTAAATATATGGAAGATTATTTTATTATTACCTTTACCTAAATATGCTTAATTAATAAAATTGAAATATACAACGCACATTGGCTGTTATGAAAACAATAGCGTATCGACAGCAAAACAGTCATTGATACTGCAAAAAACAAAACAAAACAAAAATTCTACTTATCCGATAGCTACCAAACTTTACAGGATCACCCGCTAGGCCAATCTGAAGATTCCCTTAAAATTTCATCGAAATCGGTCCAGCCGTTTCGGAGTCCATAAGGTACATACATACATAGTCTTTTATATATATAGAAGATAGATAGAAGACGAAGATAGATTCAGGTGTTACTTTGCGGAAATTCATCAATTCATCGCATGTGATAAATTTCTAAAATCTCTAG
The DNA here is from genome assembly GCA_907165235.1 of Zeuzera pyrina. Taxonomy (NCBI): domain Eukaryota; kingdom Metazoa; phylum Arthropoda; class Insecta; order Lepidoptera; family Cossidae; genus Zeuzera; species Zeuzera pyrina. The sequence continues at coordinate 24,122,438 of OU015628.1, forward strand.
CTATTTTCCGCTCAAATTCTAAAAACTACGCCTCTCAACGAAGCATCCTCAGGATATACCAGACATAGGATTCGGCTACTTAATCAGCACTGAATCGGATTGGATGACATGTGTCTGAATCGGATTGGATTCGGTGCTGGTTAGGTGGCCGAATTCTATCTCTGGTATATCCTGAGGATGCTTCGTTGAGAGGCGAAACACGTGTCGATTGGTGATTTTTAGAGTTTAAGCGGGAAATAGCTAGAGATTTTAGGAATTTATCACATGAACCTTTTAAAAACAAGACAACTGTCATTTCAAACCTGTCTATTTTGAAAACTAAGTAAATGAAAAGCCTCTTTAAGTGATGAAAAACCCTGGGTTCCTTGAGATCTGTTAAACACTTTACGCTGTACTTACATAGATATCGTTGGATACAGTTAATCCACGAGCTGAAAGAAGGCTTGGACATAGCAACGGAGGTGCGGGCGGCGTTCGCGAGGCACGTGGAGGCAGCACTCGACGGGCGGGCCGCGCCGCTCGAGGAGCGCGCCGCGGGCACGCACCTACTCACGCTCGTGCGGACGTACGACGCTACTGTCGAGGATGTCCTTAAGGTAACATTACTACATATGTTGTTTTTTCTTTGAAGTTGTACTTCTTTTGGCGCGTTTAATTGAGAGTAACATTGTTACGGGCCAATCTGATAGTATGAAGTTGGTTATCAAATGTAATACAGGTGAAGTTGGCTATCAAATATGATTATTTTTTATTTCATTCATTTCAAGCGGCCAGTTTTATTTTTTATATGTTTCCAGTTTTATTTTCTTTTTTGTGGCCAGTTTTGTTTTTTATTTTTCTTCACCTCAAAGAAGTATAACTTCTTACGTGCGTACGTGAGTACGCAAATACTTTTTTTATAAAAGGGGGCAAACGACCAAGCGGGTCACCTGATGGAGATTGACCACCGCCGCCCATGGATACCCGCAACGTCCGGTGAGTCACGGGTGCGTTGCTGGCTTTTAGGGAAATAGGAAAGGAGGGGGAGGGGATGATAATTCACCGGCACTCTCACTAACCGAACGAAACACAACAGCAATAGATACTGCTATTTCACCCGATATTCTGTGAGAGGAAGGTATTTCCCCGGTCAAGCTGGCTCAATTCGTACTGCAATGCAGCATGGCTCTTGGCGCTACCACTCTTTCCATAATATTTATGGCTTATTTATACTTTAATTTATTTATTTATTTGTTAGCAAACTTCACAGCTATACAATTGAATTATTCTTATTATTTTTTTTTTGTCCATAGTGTAATCAAATGTAGCGACTATGTCATTTATAACATAAGTAGAGATGTCTACTTCGCAAATAATTAACTCAATTGTCATAATAATATTTATTAGTTACTAGATGGCCCGGTGAACTTCGTACCACCTAAAATTAATTTAACTGTAACGCTTCCTAACCGATTAACAGTTACCCATAGCGCAGCTGTCATACGATAGGTCTGCCATGAACGTCATCTATTGAAAATAATCTAAAGTGTCAAAGTAATTTCTAGTAACAATTCCCATACAAAATTACCAATTTTGATTTTTTTCATTTTTCGGCAGTTCCTTTGGGTTTTCCCTAATTTTCTTTTTTTCTAAACTACCCCAGCATTGAAGTAAACATAACAAAAAAAACGAATGTTCAAATCGGTCGAACCATTTTCGAGTTTTTTCGAGACTAACGCACGGCACTACTGGGAAAATCTTTTATCGAACTAAACTAATTGATCAAAACGTAGTAATATAAAGGCGACATAAAGTGCCGACGCGCGGTTTCTTATATAAACAACAATGTGCGTGTGCCAATAGTCTTTCCTTTCGGGGTTAAAAAGGATGGAATGAACTTATAACAACCGATCAAAATAAGTTAAGTATTACATACATATTTTTACGTTGTATTCCTAAAGAGGTAGTCAGAGAGGACGGAGCGCCAAGCTTCGCGGTCCTTACATGCATCTTTCGCTTCCTCAAATATCATCATTCTCCTCACACATTTTCCCCTAGGTATGCTAGTACTTTTGACATTTCCTTCGGCTAACAATGGCTATTTGATTTTCATAAGTCAGCCTTGGTCTTTCTTGGCTTCTTTTACCACTCGCTTTCGCTCTGAAGATTTTCTTCGTCAGTTTTTCATCATTCATTCTTTCTATGTGCCTGAACCATCTAAGTATTCCTTTCATCGTTTTTACATGGTGTTGGAGTGTTAGCCGATGGAAATATCAAAAGCACTCGCATACCTAGGCGAAAATGTGTGAGGAGAATGATGAGATTTGAGGAAGCGAAAGATGTATGTAAGGCACGCGACGCTGGGCGCTCCGTCCTCTCTGACTACCTCGTTAGGAATACGGTGTGAAGATATGTATGTATGTGTTATTATGAGTTCTACCACATGTTATCAACTTTGCATTTATGTGAATGTATCGTGTGTATGCGCGTGTGCGCAGCAATACCTGTCGTTCCTGACGACCATGTCCGCGGTGGAGCACATGGGCCGGAGCTGCCTGGAGGCCGAGTGGGCCTTCACGGCGCGCCTCGCCGAGCGCGTCAAGTGCGCTGCGCAGCTAGCCCCCGTCGCCTTCACGTTAGTCTCTCTCTCTTCTACTCTCAGCCTCACTCTTTCTCCTTCTCTCTTTTTATTTCTATCTCACCTTCACCTCAATGTCCACCTCACTTTGCCCACCCCCACCGCTTGCGTTCATCACTTCACATGAGCGTTCCTCTCTCTCTTTCTGTCTCTGCTGTTCTCACCATCACTCTTTCTCCCTCTCTCCTCCACTGTATTTCTATAACCATCTTGATCTCACTGATCGCTCCTTTTTGCCCACCCTACCTCTTTGTCGCATTCACCACTTCTCGCTCTCATTTTCATATTTATTCTCTCCGTCTCTCATTTTCTCTTATTCCGTCAGACAAAATAAGAGATAATGAGTTTTCTGTCTCATATTCGCTCATTTCGTTCTAGATCGTCGCAATAATTTCTAAACTTGCTCAAAAATAAAATCTTGTTTTGTTTACATTTGTATTCAGTTCCAACATAATATATCGACTATATAACGAAATTGTTTTTATAATTTACAGTGACATCACTTGTAATCAGCTGAACAGACTACTTAAACACTTCGAAGAGCAATTTCAACAGCTAATAGAAGTGGATAAGAATGTGCCAGATAATGCCAGGTAATGTCTCCTGCATCCTCAATCGGTTATCAGTAGTATTCGACCGAAACTAGTTTTTACAATCGAACGGACCTTTCAATTTCTTTCTCTTTCGTTCATTTATTTATTTTCTGTTCGTTTTTGCCCGTTTATAGCGAAAAAAGGAGCTTCTGTAGATTAACTTGTTGATTACTTGATTTGACTGGCCCGTTGGCGCAGTGGCATATGCATCTGCTTTCCAAGCTAGGGTCCCGGGTTCGATCCCCGGTCAGGTCAATTTAGGAATAAAACTTTTCTAAATTGGCTTGGAGTCTGGGTGTTACTGGGAGCTCCCCCTGAGTTCGTTTTGTAGTACCCATAGTACAAGTTTACTGCTTAGTTTGGAGTCACACAATCTGTGTAATTGTCTGGAGTAATTATAAAAAAAAAATTTATAATATTAGAAGGATAACTGTTAATATGTAATGTACTCGTGTCAGGCACGCACAGAGCGTGTACGCGCTGTGCCGTGAAGCGCAAAGCATATACGCTTGCGAGCGGGAGGCTGTGCTGCAAGCGGCGCAGTGGGCGCGGGCGCTGGCGGCGCGCCTGGCGCGGGCCTCCGCCCCCGCCTCCGCCCCCGCTCCCGCCCCTGACCCCGGCCGCGCCCTGCGGGACCAGAGGGCGCGCATATTCGTGAGTACTGTACTGACACACTACATGTATACGCACGACAGTAGGATGTCTTCATAGAAAGCTAGCGTATGCGGTTTATTTGCGCGCTAATACACATGGGCTGTGGCTTACACACAATTGCAATATTTAAGGTGATTATGGGTGATTTTTACTCGAATTTCATGTTTTTAATTCGTTTGTCACATCATCACAATTACAAATTGTCTACGTCACACAAAAGAACATATCGTAATGAATGGCTTTGAGTGTCTAAATAATGATTAATTATTCGAATTCAGAGTTATTCTTTAAAAAATTACAAGAAATTAAAAACAAACAAAAAAATGTATCCGTATGCATTGTTTTTTTATTATTATATATTTACATATTATGTATAACTAAATGATGAAACGATTCACCCACCTGGCGTCAGCGCAGAGGTGGGAAGTAAATAAGCGGTTGAATTCAATGCCGCCAACCTAATTACTTTGGTCAAGTGCATAATTGTCGATGTGGTTATATTGATACCATAAACTTTGTTAACGAAGTATACTGACGTATAGACACAAACAGTGCGAGTGAAAATGTAATTTTTTATGATAGTGGCACGGAAAGAGATAGCAAACTAGTCCCTCTCCATATTGTAACCCGTTACGAATGACAGGTTGTCACAAGTTGTCACGCTGTGGAGATGCAACGTGGCTTGCTTAGGCCGGCAGAGTGAGGTGTGGGTTGAGTAATTGAAGATGTTTATCATTACTATCACCTGTAGAGTGGTGTACCTAATTTGTTTAAGGGCGCCTAGTACACCTCTGCAATCGATATCTAATGGGATGTGTATTTAAAAGTTAAGTAATTAGACACAAGAAAAACATCACACGAAGAAACAACATTTATTATTTATATTTAATTCTCATTGGCGGATTCAATGAGTTCACTATATACAATGAGTTATTAACAATTTTTAAAAGATTAAATGCTATTTTAATACAACATTACCTTGTTTATTATTGTTTATATTAAGAAAGAACATCCATTATCTAACAGCACTTAGATATTAATAAGTTTACAGAGTAATTAATAGTATGAAAGTTTTACAAGTATCGAGCTCAGATATTAATTGTTATAGGTACAATAACATAATTTATTTATGTTATCTTAAATTAAAGAGAAATATACTTAACTATAAAGGTTTAGAAACCATTACATAAATTATGTACTGCATTTAAAGTCCCAGTAGTACAGATACATAAATCCAAGTATATTTTATACATTAGAATTAAATTTACAGAGAAAAACATATTAAATATACAATATCTTAACGCGGAGTTAATATCTAACGGAGTCCTTAGTTTCTAATACAAAGTTATCAGCTTTGACACTGATAAACCAAAAGAAGGAGGTGGTCTGCACCTACTCCTCAGCCTTCCCCACTTGTAGAGCATCTACTGGAATTATAGCACCCACGTGCCCCGGTCCTCAAGGATTCCCCTTTAACAGGAACTGCGACCTGACCACGCGTTATAGCACCCAAGTGCCCCGGTCCTCAAAGATGTTCCTTTTAAAAAGGAACTGCGACCTGGCCACTTGTTCTTCCACCCAGAGCGAAAAGGATTCAGACTTCTTGATAGATAGAGTAATGTACCAAACCATTCTAGGTACTCATTAGATATCTAAGCTTTAAATGAGTTTGAATAGTTTTTAGTACTATTCCTAGATATTCATTGAATACAGGGACAGGAGGCCTACCTGGTTTTGTTAGGTGTCCTTAGAACTCTGTAACAAGCACACGTAGACATTAGGATCCTATTCCCTAACCCCATCATTCTAATGCTCGCCCTTCTCTACAGATAAAGTACTCACTATGAAATCCACCATGAGATTACCTAATCTACACTACTACACATTATTAAATTACCACATTATTAATTATAAATGGGGTGCTAATCCCACACAAGTACAGCTAGACTAGGCGACATGTAGCCTAAGTAAGAGTTTCTACATGATTAACGCAGCTCGTTCCGCAGCAGAAAGAAAAGAAAAAGCAACCAGCCAGTAACGAATCGCTTTATATACCCTAACGACGAAGGTCACCTATGCTCCTACTCCTGGAACAACTAGTGAAGAGACAGTGGTCGACAAACCCTATCTAAAATTACGTCTACCTAGCGTGTCGATAAGATTAATTAATAATATCCAAGTGTATGACGTTTATGTCAATTATAGTTTTATTACTATTCATTAGTACTACTAAATTAATGAACTTGAGACCTAATGTTTCATTAATTTAGAGCTCATTATACTTGAAAACAGAAGATACTTAATCAGAGTCTATCGATATTTTTATCGAACGTACATCTACCTCCACACTCCCAAGCATAGATAATCTAGACAACCGGTACATTTGTCATCAACGCCGTGTGCCGTTCTAAAAAGTTATAGAAAGTTCTATCTACAAAAGAATTATTAAAAATAATATTTCTAAAGTAAGTCTAGATAATTCGTAGGTTGTTATTTTTACATTAACATTACTCAATAATGAAAGGTATTATATTTATCAATAAGTTTGTTCCTGCCGATAGGCTTACGGTCAATGCTCAATGTTATTTAAAAAAGTTAATTTTACTCTAGTTTGTCAATGTCAGACTGTCACAGTGAATGATGTTGGTAAACATTTAAGTAATTATAATTATTTTCAGGATAAAATAAGCTAAAAGTGAATCTATCTGTTACATAATTAGGTGTATCAATTAGTACTATGAGCCTATCTCCTTGTAGGAGGAGGTGCTCAATATGAATGCTACAGAGAATGCTGTTGACTTATTTTATTATTTTGTGTTATTCCTGTTTTGTGTTAAAGAAGTTCTTTGTTTTTTAATAATGATTACGTGTTTTGTATGTGATTTGATATTACATATCTTAATATTGAAGGGATTCATTTATTTAATAAGTGACGTAGACTATTTAAAAATCGTCACGCGTTAACGAACTGTATGTTCGTGTCATGGAGCACTCAACCTATAGAGAGGAAATATTGGACCGTCTTATTCACCATTGCTTAGTTTATTTACACTAACAAATATCTACTTTCGCTCGCATTAGGCAGTACATAACCAATACTGGACTTGTGTGTACTTCTCTATATATTCCGATAGATATTTAAATATTTGTGTAATGACTTATTGTTCTATTCGGTGGAAAAAACAGCAAAAAATTAATCTATAAAAGAGAACGCAGTAACTGTAATAGTCTTTAGATGTAAATTATTTTCATCCAAAATAAATAATAATAATAATAATCCAGACAATTAGACAGATTGTGTGACCCCAAACTAAGCAGTAAGTTTGTACTATGGGTACCACACAACGAACTCTGGGGAAGCTCCCAGTAACACCCAGACTCCAAGCCAATTTAGAAAAGTTTGTTTCCTAAATTGACCTGACCGGGGATCGAACTCGGGACCCTAGCTTGGAAAGCAGATGCATATGCCACTGCGCCAACGGGCCAGTTATGACATCGCCACTGTATAGGTTGAGTGGTCCATGGTTGGTGTATGCGCACGCCAGTACATGGTGTAGTAACCGTATGGTGTCGGGTGCGCAGGAGAGCCTGATGTCGCTGCGCTGCTGCATCGGGCGGCACACGCGGCTGGTGCTGGAGCGGAGCGGCGCCGGCGTCGGCGGCGGCACCGGCACCGGCACCGGCACCGGCACCGTGCCCGACGACGTGCACGTGCCCGACGGGCTGGCCGCGCGCCTGCGCGAGCTCATGCTGCAGATGTATAAGTTGGGCTTCGAGGTGAGCGCCGAGCACCGACACACACCCGCCGTCACACACCCGCCTTCACGCACCCGCCGTCACGCACCCGCCGTCACACACCCGCCGTCACACACCCGCCGTCACACACCCGCCGTCACACACCCGCCGTCACACACCCGCCGTCACACACCCGCCGTCACACACCCGCCGTCACACACCCGCCGTCACACACCCGCCGTCACACACCCGCCGTCACGCACCCGCCGTCACGCACCCGCCGTCACGCACCCGCCTTCACGCACCCGCCGTCACACACCCGCCGTCACACACCCGCCGTCACACACCCGCCGTCACACCCGCCGTCACGCACCCGCCGTCACGCACCCGCCGTCACGCACCCGCCTTCACGCACCCGCCGTCACACACCCGCCGTCACACACCCGCCGTCACACACCCGCCGTCACACCCGCCGTCACGCACCCACCGTCACACACCCGCCTTCACGCACCCGCCGTCACACACCCGCCGTCACACACCCGCCGTCACGCACCCGCCGTCACACACCCGCCGTCACGCACCCGCTGTCACATGCCCGCCGTCACGCACCCGCCGTCGCACACCCGCCATCACGCACCCGCCGTCACGCACCCGCCGTCACGCACCCGCCGTCACGCACCCGCCGTCACATGCCCGCCGTCGCACACCCGCCGTCACGCACCCGCCGTCACGCACCCGCCGTCACATGCCCGCCGTCGCACACCCGCCGTCACGCACCCGCCGTCACATGCCCGCCGTCACACACCCGCCGTAACACACCCGCCGTCACATACCCGCCGTCACTCACCTGCCGTCGCACACCCGCCGTCGCACACTCGCCATCTGACACTTGCCGTCTGACACCTGCCGTTTGACACATGTCGTCTTACATCTGTCGTTTACCACCCGCCGTCTGACACCTACCGTCCGACAGCTGCCACCTGACACTTGCTGTCTGACATCCGCCGTCTGACACCTGCCGTTTGACACATGTCGTTTAACACCTGCCGTCTAACACCCGCCGTCTGACACTTGATGTCTAACATTCGCCGTCCGACAGCTGACAACTGACACTTGTTGTCTGACACTTGCCATCAGACATCCGCTGTCTGACACTTACCGTCTGACACATGTCGTCTGACACCTGCCGTCTAACACCCGCCGTATGACACCTGATGTCTAACATTCGCCGGCTTCGGCGGCCGGTCTCTCGAGCGGCTCTTGTCCAGGGCACAGGAAACCCTCCAAAGGGCCTTGCGCTAAGTAGTGTCCGTGCACGGACTTGCCACCTTATTTTGTTGGTATCGCAACGTTCAATAATACACACACATAGATTAGTACAGTTATAACAACAGCGGCACAATTACTCATCAGCGGAATAAATAATATATGCGTAAGAACCAATACGGCGGCTGGTTCACGCGACTGTCCAACTCGAACTTCTTTGTGAACGTGTTTAGGGAACAAGGAAGAAATGTGGGTAGGTAGGGAATTTTCTTACCCCACAAACGGACAGCACCTACTTCACATACGAAGTTATAGATGGCGGTAACATTATGCGATCCTAAACCATTCATTGACTGTCATGAAACTTGCGATGGTGAGTTGTTCTGCGATGGTTTTCGAGTTATTTATTTGCCGTGAACGAAATCGCGGGCAACGGCAACTATACTAATAATTTTATGTAAACTTTCATAGTTTATCTTTTATTTTTATTTATTTTAATCTTTCTATTTATTGTTTCTTCTGTAAACACTGTGTAACTCACTCTACTTACGTGTGGACGCGTGTTAGCACTGTGCATGTTGTGTTTGCAGCTAAACAAAGAGCTATATAAAATGGTCCAAGCGCCATTCAAACAATTCAACGACAAGAGAAAACAACGGCCGGCCTCCTTGCAGCCAATGAGGCCTCAAACAATAGAATATAGGAGGAAACGACCAGAGACAATGATCATTAACGATACCCACGATCCGACGGTAGGATTAAGGGGAATAATATTCGTGCGCTTGTGGTTTTATGTTTTGGTATAGTTATGTTTTTGTTTAAGGGAAAGCAATTTGTTTCAAATTCACTTATTTTCTGTTTTGGTGGTTTTACTTGGGGCGGTTCTTGTTTGGCTTTTGAAGTTTGTGTTAAGTGTTTATGTTGTCCAGACAAATTGCTTGTTAATATACTGATGTCATTACCTCGTCAAAAAGTAATTACTAGGGATTATGTTCAAATAAGTACATGTCCATTTGCCCAGTTTGTGATTCTCTAACATTAGAAATATGGAAATGGAATAAACGTAATCTGTGCATTACTAACGCCTACTTCTCGAACGTGTGTCAGTCATTATTTTCTATAATTGGAAGCTTTAGATCTAAAAGTCACTAAATCCAATTTCGTTGTTTTTAGATAAGTCAACTGACTTATCTCAAAACAACGAAATTGGATTTAATGGCTTTTAGATCTAAAGCATCCAATTACTATCTCTCAAAAGTATGTCGCTCTTTTCAAAAGTTTATTTAAAAAAAATGGTATTGCGTACCTAATAAATTAATTGAAACCTCATAAGTATTGTGTTGCTATTAAAAGGTCCTCGGTGTACCCATTACTTCGAAGTACGACTGTGTAGCCTCTGCAAGCTGTCAATGATGGTGGATGATGACTCCATATCACGGAATGAATGTATTCTTATCTCCAGATACATAAAGAACTGCATCGTCTCGTGAACGAGTCGTGGTCGCAGCGCGGCCGGCGCCGGTCCAACATCTCCCCGGGTCGGAATCGGAACCGGAGCCGGTTCGTACGCACCGACAGTATCGTGGACGAAGATACTGTGTTTGAGGATAAGCTCTTTGATCAAATAAATATTCATGGACAGGTAACTGACGTTTTTCATGGTTATCATATTTTTTTCACGCTGCCGTGTTTTTGCTATCCGAATATGTTCTAATATATTGTATAGACTCAGGTGCTACTTTGCGGAAATCCATTTCATGTGAATTCTAAAATCTTTACCTATTTTCCGCTCAAACTCCAAAAACCACCAATCGACACATGTTTCGGCTCTCAACGAAGCATCCTCAGGATATACCAGAGATCAGACTCGGTCAGCTAACCAGCACCAGTTGAGAGGCAAAAATAGCTACAGATTTTAGATTTCACATGTTATAATGTTTTTTTTTATTAGAATTCATGCATGCCTGCTGCTATTCATTTTGCAGCACCCTGAAAACTATTATATAGACGGACAATAAAATTTAACTTAACTTTTTTTTCTTTTTTTTTTTAACATGTTTTAAAATGGTAATACGTCTCATTGCGGGTTATGTACTAAGCGGGTCCAGTGCGATATAATGATGAATTCTAGGATTAGTTTTCACAGTCATCGTAAGTTTTCATCCTGTCCATTTTTAAACCGTCTTTAAAATCGGTTACCTATCAGCAATTAAATGTGACTATGGATTTCATGAATTTTCACGAATTTTCGTGTCTCTTTCTTTCTTATTGAGCGTAACCACGAGTAAAACAGTTAGCTATAGTAAGTATGGTAACCTCGTACTGTCAGTGTTTTTCGTATTAGCATATGAATCGCTCATGAAATAATTATTTGCAAAATACTCGTAAATCTTAAGTGTTTTTGGTACTAGTATTCACTAAAATAAAAATATGTCATATTCAGCTCTGTATCGTTGTTCTATGACCTTTCCTAATCACGCACATAGTAAAAATCTATAAAGTCGGGCAATAAAAAGGATACTTTAAGGACACGCTTTTAGAACTGCTCCGTCCATAGATATTTGTTGTATGTATATGATTGTTGTTACTTATCGGACAGAGTCCGTCGAGTATAGAGCGGCTGCTGAAGGGCGAAGGTCCACCGGCGGAGGAAGCGAGAGGGGGCGGGGCCGAGCACGCGGGGGGCGGGGCCGACTCCGTGGGGGCCGCGGGGGCCGCGGGCGCGTCCGCAGAGGAGCGCGCGTGGGCGGAGAGTGTGGCGCGAGCTGTGATTCAGTACGCGCGTTGTTGGATGCAGTTCGTCATGGAGCGTTGCGACCGAGGCCGGGGTCTGCGGCCCAGGTATGTGTCTTCCACGGACCACTCAACCTATACAGATGAAATATCGGACCGTCATCACCACTGCTCAGTTTATTTACACTAACAAATATCAACTATCAAAATTAAGCAGTACATAACCAATACTGGACTTGTATCTTCATCTCTATATATTCCGACAGATATTTAAATATTTATGTAATGTCTTATTTTTCTATTCGGTGGTGTGGCAAAACCAGCATAAAATCAATCTATAAAACAGAACGCAGTAACCGCAACAGTGTTTAGACGTAAATTATTTTCATACAAAATAAATGACATTGCCACTCTATAGGTTGAGTGCTCCATGATGTCTTCTTACCAGATTGTGCCGCAACAAAATGTAGGGTTATGAATTTATGATTTGTGTGTATGTATGTCATTGTCCTTCCGAAACAGGATATGTAGACATGTTATTTATTTCGTAAACTAAAGTCTATGTATTTTTTACATACATACAGATAACTGGTGTTGAATTAAATAAAAAACAATAATTGAAGTACAAAACAAAAGATATAACAGAATAACTCAATATAAAAGCGAGAAAAAACAATTAAACTTATCAAAGTCACGCCTGACTGACGAACTCGGTTGGCGACCACACAAGAGCCACGAACTCGTCCGAAGTTAACCGCACGAAGCGCGACTATTCACGAACGCTGAGTTTCGGTGTGGACGAAGTTAAAGTCGATTTTTGGCCAGAACCAAAACTATGGCCGAAATTAGATTCGGTAGTCAAAACCGTATACGAATCTTCAATCGGTCAATAATGTTTGTATGTCTATAAGCATGGATGTATGTATATAAGTTCATTTGCCCACATTGTAAACTGCCACGCGGAACACTAGGGACACTAACCGGCCCTCAGCCGCCTCGCCAGCCGGGTCCGCTGGAGGCCCGACCCTCACTCGAATAGGAAGCCCGTTAAGACGCAAACAGGTGCGGAAAGCTCCCCTGGCGACGCCTTGAGCCCGAGGTTCACCCTCCATACGAGGTATCCCTCGGCTGGAGGAACCCTCAGGCGGTCGACCATCTGACAGGGCGCCTTTAGCGCTCGCCCCAACGCGACCTGTGACGCTGTAAAATCCCCTACGGCTAACAGCTAAGAGGGGCTACACTACTCAGTCGGCGTAGAGTCCGGCTAAGTGTCCGTGGGGATTTTATTTTGCTTCTCAGAAACCAAAAAAAAAATTTGTTCATTTGTTTCCGCACATAGCTAAACCCAATTAACCTATTTCAACATGTGAGATATTGGATTAATCTCAAATACGAAAAGGTTGTTTATCCTGACTTCGGCAATGATTTCAAGGAAATTCAGTTATATCGTTTGCAAGTTCTTGTTAAATTCCTAACAGAGTTTTTGTTTTATAACCATTATTTTTTAATAATATATTATAACAAGCGGCCCGTCCCGACTTTGCCCAGGCTAAATACATAGTATATAGCCTATGTTCACCTGGAATAATGTATCTTCAAATGGTGAGAGAATTATTTTGCCCTTCACATACGAACAAACTTACAAAATCCACTCCCTCTTTTTATAATATTAGTATAGATTTAAAATTCTGAAGGACGATCAGATTTGACATGGTAAAAAAGTATAAAGGCCCACGACGTTTTGCACTCCATCCAAACTGCATTTATAATAACTACCTGATATTTAACTGTAGTGATGCAACAAAGGCTGTTATACAATAATGAATAACAGTGTTGTGTTATTTTAAATTAACTGTTACTATAAACTGTTATATTGCTGTTTTTGATAAAGTTAAAGTAAGATGTTTTGTGAACGATGAAGTTTTTTTGTAAATCTTTTAATAAATTACTTTTTCTAGTTTTTATTATTGAATTATGTATGTAATACCTTATTATTATTTTGATGTGAGGTTCCTATTTTCTAGTAAATAATGTTTTATGAATTTTTACTCTATCGAGATGGGCGAGTCAAGGATTGGAATTCCTAATGCTAGCCTGCGATCCGTGCAACACGAAACATCTAAGCGATGAGGAATTCGAGGTATGTCATAGCTATTTTTATTTCTTGTTTCATAAATTAGTAGAGGTTTAATTATTTTAATTAATACTGAAGCTGACTAATTAAGAAGGCTGCTTCTATTATGCTCGCCACAGACGATCAAGTATGGTTAATCAAGCCCATCCAACTGGCATGAAGCGTTGTTGGTATTTACTTGACGCAACCTCCGCTTCATGGACGGGCTTGATCATACATGCTTGATCGTGTGTGGCGGGCATTACTATCACAGTTCCAAAATATCTGGAGACTTTCACATTACCAATTAGTATTAATCCCGGGTGATTCAAACAGATCTATTGAATCCAAAGTTTTACATTTCATTCGTTTATGTCTCTAAATATGATAGTAAAAAACATAGTCGCTATCAGTGTCTGTATACTTGTGCGTTTAATTATTCTAAACTAAGCAACGGATTTTGATACAGCTTTCACTATTGTTTACAAGATTTCTTCTGTAAATTTTTTTGTATAATACATGCACCCAGTTCTACCCGGTTTTGAAATACCCGGGCATGCCCGGTTCTATCAAGCTATGTGTAGAACAGGTTACGAAACCAGCCACTGCCAATCTTATGGAATATTTTAGGGACTCCAAATCATCATGGTTTTTAGAGCATGCCATACTCTAAAAGAGACCGTAAATCATAATCAAGTGCATTAAGATCGTGACTAGACAACGGCCAGTCTTCAGCTCTGATGAAGTCAGAAATATTCATTTTCAGCCACGCTTGCGTGGATTGAGCTTTATGACTCGGTGTTAGTCTTGCTGAAAGGACCTTTATTGGTTACTATCAAACCCGGCCCGTTTCACTGGGCGTAAAAAACAAAAAAAAATCTACTGATCTGATCGCTACCAAACTTTACAGGATCACCCGCTAGGCCAATCTGAAAATTCCCTGACAATTTCATCGAAATCGGTCCAACCGTTTCATAGTCCATAAGGAACACATACATACATCGCCTTATATATATATAGATAGATGGCTTAACTACCTCCTCAAGAATTTTGAAGAATGAGTACTCTTTGATAGCTAACACCCCACCAAATCATCACTGAAACCGGATTATACCCATGTTGTACCCTACTGACTAATTGAGAAGCTTCTCTAGAACTTTGAGTATAAACTCGGTCATTCTGATTATTAAAATGTTGCTCGATAGTAAAAATTTTCTCGTCAATAAATAATATTTTTCTGTGACCTCCTTTTGCGTACCACCTAAGAAGTTATTTTGATTTTATCATTCTATTCAAAGGTTAAATAATGATCAGTGCGTTTGATAGTGCTGCGCAAGTCCTAAGTAATGTTTTAAAATATGCAATATGTTTCTGGGTGCTATATTCATTTCCTGAGATAAAATCTTTTGCTTTAACCGCCTTTCTAGTACGAATACTACGTGGACGGCGAGATCTTTTTCTGTCACAAACCGAAGACGTTTCGTTATACCTATCAACAGTCACACAAACATTCGAGTAATACCAAACGGATAGAGAGCTTCAAAAATTACATTTGGCTACCTACCTATATTTGGATACCTACTTTGTGTAATGCTATCACAGCAATTCAGTTCTCTTTATCGTCCCATTCCATTTTACTATCACAACAATATTTAGCAAAGATTGGCGCGAAAATGAGAAAACAGTATGGAATATTCATATGAGAATGACAGGTTCCAAATTCAAATGTAATATTATTGTTTTTTTCTTATTGTAACAGTATTTATGGCCAGACTATAATTCATATTTATAGAAAGTAAGGAAAAATGTGTGGTTTGTAATTAAATCGTTAAAACAATATTGTCGACATTGCTAACGTTGGATAAATCTTATGAGATGCCTACAAGTAATTTTTTTTTCTTTTTTTCTTTATGGCATGGTGCACAGATTAGCGCATTTGCCAATGTCACGTATTGTATTTAGTAGAATCGTTATCGTAAAACTTCTCCAGTAAAGTGAAGTAGACTTTACTGAAGTTTTATAGGACTTCTTGGAAGACCGCGAGAACTTCAGCTACACATGTTTATTTACACCTACTCCATTCTTATCACTTACACAGACCTTTAAAACACAATATACTATCACGTTTGTTCTTTAAAACTCCCAAAAATGTAAAAAATAGAAAATCTAAATAAAATGACAACCTCGCTTCTCACGTTCCCTCCTAAAAGTCCCCTCAAAAATAATTAAACATGTTAAAGTTAGAATATAAAAAAATGGATACGCAGGAGCTGAAGCAGCTGATGGACGGTTGCATCTCGCATGTGATTGGGTCCCGCGCTGCGCCGCGCCCGCCCGAGCCCGCCGCGCCGCCCGCGCCCCGCGCGCCACACACGCACCACGCGCCACACACGCACCACGCGCCACACACGCACCACGCGCGCGCCCCGCGCCGCACGGTCGGTGTCGCCGCACACGGGCGCACACACACACACGCACGCACACTCACGCACGTACACACGCACACGCACACACATACTCACGCACTTATTTATCTGTACACATATAGGTAAATCTGTAGCGTCTGTTTGTAATTACAGTTTTTGTTGAGTCCGTGATACGCGGCGCTATATATTATTTCCAAAACTTATTTAATAAAATTGAAAGTAAACCTAGTATGTCGAAAGGTCGCAGGTGACACTCCCACGTTGCGGAGCTCCGTTCTTCTGTATTCTTGAGAGTTGTTTCTAATATTTGGGTTTTATTATATGTATAACGTTAATAAACCGAATAGCAAGGGGAGCACGAACCGAACAAACCGAGAATTGCGACAGGAGCGCAATCAAACCCCAAACGGGCATCGAGCCAGCAGTCAACCGAACCGAAGGTTTTTCATTTGTGTAATAGTGTTGCCATTAACGTATTTTTATTTAATACTATTTAATACCAAACAATTTTTCTATTAAATTTTTGGATAAAAATTATTTTGTAACTCATTGACACCGATTCTACTTTAGAATGTGCCCAGTGGCAGACGTAGGTTAGATGTAGGCTTTTTTTTTTCAAAAAAAATCTTCGTACATATGTACATGTAATTTAACCTGATCCAGAAAAGCCACGAATAAACTTTCCGCGCAGTCGAAATCGCGGGTGCAGAGTATTTACATAAAAATCAACATTTCTTTGTTTATCCCATGTTCAATTATTCATCCTCATACGTGCCCATACTATTAATCCAATTGTTATGAAATTTTGGTGAGTTATCGCCATGGGAGGTTACCATTGCGTAACGTTACTATAAATCCAATGTGGCGGATACTTCAAGATAAGGAGTAACTTTTTAGTTCAAAACCGCCAACTCTCAAATGGCACCACATAGAAAGATATGCTGCAAAATATATTCAAAATTAATTATAAATTGTTATGTGTCTAAACAGTGTACATTGAGCAGTAGCGGCGGCAGCAGTCCCGCCATCAGGGAAGCGCCCACGCCTCCCACGCCTCCCACTCCGGCTACACCTCCCGGCGAGGCGGAGCCCCTTCACTGCGTCCACGGAGATGAAACCATAGGTATTGTACCTACTGATACACATACATACATATCTCCACGCTGCATTTTTTTTTATAAAAGAGGACAAATAAGCAATCGAGTCACATGTTGGAAAGTGATCACCGCTGTCCATGGACACCCGTGATGTCCGAAGAATTACGGCTGCGTTGTGACTTTTAAGGAAAGGAGGGACAGGGAAAGATAAGCTTCCGGCACTCTCACTCACCGAACGAAACAGAACAGCAATAAATGCTGTTATTTCACGCCGACATTCTGCGAGAGGGTAGTATTTCACTGGGCGATCCGGCCGAATTCGTTCTGCAATGCAGCATAGCTCTACCACGCAAAACTCATCTCTAACGGGGTAGTGAGAGAGGACGGAGCGCAAAGCGTCGCGGTCTTTGCTTACTACTTTCGCTTCCTCAAATCTTATTCTCCTCACACATTCTCATCTAGGTTTGCGCGTGCTTTTAATGTTTCCGTTAGCTAACACTAGCTATTTAGATCTTCGTAAATCTACCTTGGTGTTTCTTGGCTTTTACCACTCGCTTTCGCTCTGTAGATTTTCTTCGTCAGTCTTTTATCACTCATTCACTGATATGCCTACTTCAATTATTTATTTCATACGTTCTCGCCAACAGATTTTACACCAGAAATAACCGTTTTTTACATGTAATTATAAGTAAATATAGTGCAAACATGCTGTAATAGGTAGGAAGATTGATAATCGTGATAATATAGTTCCTAAAAATCATAAAAATAAAGTAAATCTTTTTGGAGTAACGGCATTAGTGGTCTAAATTGACAAAACCGACCAAGTGCGTGTCGACCACGCGCAGTGTAGGGTTCTGTAATTGTTCGTCATCACAATATGCGTACTTAGAAGAGGACTTTCTCATACTATGAGCATATTAAGTGAGTTCACGGTTTATCGTCTAATAACGACTATAAACGGGCGTTGGTCGAACTTTACTCGTTAATTAATTCATTCGTTATCATTTTGCAAAACCATAGTATACCAAGATAACAGACAGCAGTTTACAATAACAATTATTTTAATATAACAACGTTGTTCATTATTGCAAAACACTTGTTATTCCATCACTAGTCAAAACTCAACTTTGCTGATGTAATCGCACTAAATTTCACCTGTTTGCATCAAATAAATTATGACTGACAAACAAACATTGAGGTTATTTTAAAAGTGATCCGTTATACCAATTTTTAAACAGTACACTAATGACCCAAAACATCCTTATGCAGCGCACAGCCACCGCGTATTAGAAGCGACTCGGAGACTGGACCTGGAGCGAGACGAGAAATTACGGAACATGAAAGCAGTTGGTCGTGTACAGGATGCACCCGTAGACAGCTACGAGCCCAGGCTGCGGCAAGTCACCTTCAAGTGGCAGCGAGGTCTCAAGATCGGTGCGGGGACTTTTGGCAAGGTATCCTCTTACTCTTTAGTGACATAGTTTGAAATTTTTTGTTGTTATTTGAAAAAGACACTATCAAACAGTCTACCTATTTGTATGTGGATTGATTCGCGCTGAATTGCGTTACAAGTTTCTCGCATTGTCACGTATGTTAGTCTCAACTAGTGATAGGTAAGTGCAACATTTTAAGTGATATGGGTCCCTATAGACATCTAACTACATCTACATCTAATTTCCGTGTCCGTGAAATTTTATGCATCAGACTACAGTGTTCTGTATTATAACTTCCAATTACAGAGTACTTTTCTTCCCTATGAATGGACTGCAGACATGGAACATAGTCCGTTAACTACATGTTTCGTGTCTGCAAACCCACAGATAACTAATGTATTCGGTGGATCCTATCATAGATTGCATTCAACGTGTTACCATGTTTCGATTTCATTACACAGATTACACGTTCCATTTCATTCCACTGGCGTGCGCCGCTTTTATTAAGGGATACGTGTCTAATTTCTACATTACTAGAGTGCTGTAGTGGTTATCATCTCTAGTTAAGCTGATAGCATCTACGGAAGTCTTCGGAAATGCCTTTTTTTTCTGACGCTGGGGAAACTTTTGGGAGATGCTCAACATCTCAGTGGTGAGAAAGGATTATGTAGAGTTTTTGTTCACTATCGTGGCGGTCGTTCTCGGCGTATATGTAGGTTCTCTAGCATCTACGGATTACCCAGATGCCTTTTTAGCGTTACGCTAAAAACCACACTAGGGAAGGGAGCTATAACAACTCCATAGCACTTTTGCGGTGCTACTACAGCATTGTAGTGTACATAATTGTATATCTATAACTTGTCTATATTGTTACAATTGGTTTGTAAGCTAACGTCGTACAATAAACAACGTGACAATAATGGAAGTCTTTTCAATGAAACTGTTCAGACTGCTAAATTATTTAATTATAGATGTCGCAGTGCTATTGAGCGCAATTTCTGAATCTACCTTTGACCGCGATATTGATTTTTATTTCAAACCAATATTTTGTGGGATTTTTTGGGACTTGTTTAGAAACATTTTTTTTTCCGGTTTTTTAGTTTACTCAATATTGCGAGAAGTTCCCAATTTGATACGAGCCTGTAACTCTTGTAAATGTGAATTCTTTAGTGATACACTATTTGATTGTGATTTCTTTTTATTTAGTCTAAATCAAACATCTGTCAAAGCACACACATTGTCGTCTTCCTCGGGGCGCCATGGAGGAACGGTCGAAGTGGGGTCTCCATAAAGGTGTGGGCTAACGCGTGAATGTGAATGTCGTCGGCAGGTGTATACGGTGGTGAACACGGAGAGCGGGCAGCTGCTGGCCATGAAGGAGCTCAGCATCGGCGCGGGCGGCGGCGACCGGCGCGCGCTGCAGCGGGCCGCCAACGAGCTGCGCGTGCTCGAGGGCGTCATACACCCGCACCTCGTGCGCTACTACGGCTGCGAGGTGCACCGCGTGAGTACACTACACTACACTACACTACACTACAGTACAGTACACTCGACACTCACTCCTAATTCGTAACTCGTTCTTGCGTCATTCACTAATGAAAGCAATAACGTGTTCTGATGTCCCGGTAGGAAGAGATGCTGATCTTCATGGAGCTGTGCGTGGAGGGCTCGCTGGAGGCGCTGCTGGCGAGCTCCGGCCCGCTGGCCGAGCACACCGCGCGCCGCTACACCAAGCAGCTGCTCAGCGCCGTGCTCGAGCTGCACACGAGGAGCATCGCGCACAGGGACATCAAGAGTGAGTCACGCACACACACGGAAACGCGCTCACATACGCATGTGCCAGATATTACTGTGACACAACCAATCGTGACCTTGTACACGATCTACAAATGAAATATCCGCATCGCTGCAAAGGAAATTGTCATATAAATATCCGATATAAATAGCTGTAAGAATTAGTATAAAACATGAGATGTAAACGTCACCTCTATGGCGTTACCACGCTGCACAGTACCAATATGTCATCTACCACATAACTCACAGTATTATTTACCAATATGAAGGCCAAGAAGAAGTATGACAACATACATCTCCAATACATAGTCGTAACAATTAGAAATAAGTATGATTTGTAAAAGTAAAGCGCTCTACAATAACACTTATAATAATTACCTAAATATATAATACATCAGCATCCAGCAGCATTATTCCATCAACATTAAAGAAACTAACGAAAAGTTCAGCAACACACATTCAATATGATTTGTGCTGTGGAAACGTAACAGGCCAGACGTTATTTTCGAAGGACGACTGACATTATGATTATGATACTAGAATGAGTTTAGATGAGGCGAGGGAGTCAAAAAACGATGCCGTCGTTATTTCACCAGTTAACATTATCCAACCGTATTTACGCACAGACACGTACGCACAGACATTTACATACTACACATAAACACGATGGCACACACATACTGACTTAACGACCCAATGTTTGCAGTATGTATACAATATTATTGTGGAAATCGTCCTTACTAAAACCAAATGCCTATTTTATTGTATTTTTTTTTAATTTGTATATGCTATTGATTTTTCTTAATAAATAATAATAAATCCACTATTATATTAAACAAGCAATATTTGTATATATATTTGATATCGCTTTCCCGAAAACGGCTCTAGCGATTTCGATGAAATTTATAATATAGGGGTTAAGGGGGGCAAAAAATTGATCTAGCTAGGTCTCATTTCTGGAAAAAATCGTTTTCTCCGTCTTTCACACACTTAAAACTTCTAAACTCTAAACTTCTAAGCTTTTTTAATTTTGCAGCAGAGTTTACTTTCTCAATAGCACAGTAGCTGAGTGTAGGTCTACCACGCCGAAGTGCACGGGTTCGAATCCTGTGCAATGTGATCAGACCTTTTTTGTTTTTTTTTAATAAGTTGAAATAATATGTTTAAGTTCAGTTTGCAACAAGTACCTATTAAAACACTTATCACTTTAATAATATACTTGTAATAAGGAAATAAAATAAAAATTATGATAAAAGCATAGACTTAGTCTGTCCCGTACTACAAAGTGAGGCAAATAACATCAGATAAAGTGTAGATGTGTGGGTGCTGTTTTTTAATGAAATGGTGAATAATATAAAGCTTTACGTGGTCAAAAATCGATCTGGCTAGGGTCCAATTCCGAGAAAATTCGTTTTCTCTAAGTTTTCACACACTTAAAACTTTAAACTCTAAACTCTTCTGATTTCACAACAGAGTTTATCTTTTCAGTAGTATAGTAGTTAGAGCGTAGATCTACTAAGCTGAAATACGCGGGTTCGAACTCTGCAATGTGGTCAGACTTTTTTTGTAAGACACCGAGTAAAGCTCGGTCGCTCAGGTACTAAAAGTAATACGTGGAGTGAATGGGTTGTGTAACAAGTGTGTCTGTTCCCGGCGCAGGCGGGAATGTGTTCCTGACAAACGAGGGCCACTGCCTGAAGCTGGGCGACTTCGGCTGCGCCGTCAAGATCCGCGGCAACACCACGGCGGCCGGGGAGCTGCAGGGCTGCGTCGGCACGCAGGGTGAGGCCGCGGGGCTCCGGCCGCAGAGCTCTCCTACGGGAAATACCGGAATTTCTTTTATGCTCTACTGAAACACATCTCAATTGAACAAAACATCCCCTTCAACATCTTCATAGTAGCGTGGACTATACGCTGCTGTCCTCCTAGGCGTCGACTGAGGTCGACCGGAATCCCCACTCCGATGGGCTGTGATCTCCAAGGCTCCCTTTAATCATGTACAACGAACGAGGGATACCCTATTCATCTGCTCCTGAGTTAAAAGATATTCTACTCTTTTTGTCGTTGAACACGCCGTCTTGTAGTCTGAAGTTGAGACAGGATTATGTGGCAGATATTCCACTCTATAATGTAAACATACAAAGATTTAACCGGCAATATTAATAAATATCTCCTTTTCTTTACAGCGTACATGGCGCCCGAAGTCTTCATGAAGTCTTCGGGGCACGGCCGTGCAGCCGACATTTGGTCTCTGGGGTGTGTCGTCACTGAGATGGCTTCGGGGAAGGTATTTCTTCATTATTCATTTTTTTGTGTTGCTCATTTCACGCTATTTATGTTACTACATTTAAATTGCAAAAGTCAAGCGGGTTATTTTTGATAATTGCGATGAGATTTAAAGCATTAGTTTTGACGCAATGAATTGACATACAATTGAACATTCCACTGCCGTGTGTGTCATTTGATATTCTATCAATTCTTTCTAAGGGCTAGAAAATTATAATTTCTAATATTTAAAAAAATTCGAAGCTGTTCATTTCACTATTTTCGATTTGAATACCTGTGCTGTCCGAAGTGGATGTCTCAACTAAAAGTATCGAGTATGTTTTCCCCAATATGGTTGTATGTGTATGTGCGCAGCGGCCGTTCTCGGAGTACGACAGCAACTACCAGATAATGTTCGTGGTGGGCATGGGCGGGCGGCCGCAGGTGCCGGCGGGGCTGTCGGACGAGGGCCGCCAGTTCTGCCTGGCGTGCCTCACGCACGACCCCGACCAGCGCCCGCGCGCAGAGGACCTCTCGCTGCACAGCTTCCTTATGGTCGGTATTGTCGCTACTGTCTGCGACATCCCTCCTCTCACAACATCGCGCTTCTCACAACATCGCGTCTCTCACAACATCGAAACCCCCACAATACCGCGTCTCTCACAACATCGCGTCTCTCACATCTCTCTCAACACAACAACATCGCGTCTCTGACAACATCACAACATCGCATCTCTCACAATATCGCGTCTCTCACAACATCGCATCTCTCACAATATCGCGTCCTCACAACATCGCGTTTCTCACAACATCACATCTCTCTCAACACAACAACATTGTGTCTCTCACAACATCGCGTCTTTCACAATATCACATGTCTCAACACAACAACATCGCGTCTCTCACAACATCACAACATCGCATCTCTCACAATATCGCGTCCTCACAACATCACAACATCGCGTCTCTCACAACATCACATCTCTCTCAACACAACAACATCGCGTCTCTCACAACATCCCATATTTCACAACATCCCATCTCTCACAATATCGCGTCCTCACAACATCGCGTCTCTCACAACATCACATCTCTCTCAACACAACAACACCGCGTCTCTCACAACATCGCATCTCTCACAATATCGCGTCTCCCACAAACATCACGTCCCTCGAAACGTCGCGTCACTCACATCTCTCACCACATCTCGCTTCTCACACACTACGCGCGACATAGCGTCTCTAATATTTCCCAGCATCGTGTCTCTCATATTTGCCGCCATCGCGTCTGGCGACACAGTATTACTACTGCTCAGTATTAACGACATCGCATTTCTCACTTACTATCATTAATGGCAACATGGCGTCTCTCACCCGACACCAATACTTAAAAATCACCTACTCAGAATATTACATCGGTCACACAGCACTTACTTCATCTCCTCTTTTTAACATTATTATGCTTAAACCGCATTTTTACTCAGTGCAGTACTACTTTCTCGTTTCTCACGCAGTACAACTCCGCTATATCGCGTTTCTCATGCAATAGAACCATCAATAAAATCGCATTTCTAACTATACAACTGCCCGTTACGTTATATTTCCCATACAAATCAGTTACACGTAACATCGAGTTTAACACACAAAACATCCACAACAACATCTCTTCATGGCCCTACCTCTGTGATGAATTGCATCTACCTGACTCCGATTATATCAAATTACATAATTCTTCTAATTGTCTAAAATTATTACAAACAGACTACCTCTAATTTTGAACTCCTGAGGATTGATCAGAATTGGTTATCTAAAACCTGGTCTGTCCATTTGTGGGATGCCGTTAACGAAGGCGTGAAAGTAATAATTACTTTTCTATTAACAGGTAAAATCTGACGATGACTGCTTATGTCAGCCGGCATACCTCATTACTTAATGATAAGTCAATATTTATGTACATAATTAATATTTTTAAGTCACTAAATAGTAAATACCGTATTTATATAAATATAACGTGTAACAGAGTTAACTAGAAAGCAGTTACTTTTTTATTGGCAATCATGATTAACTGAATACATAAATGTACTTTTTAATACCTTCACGCTGTATCTGTAATATGGAAGGCAGAGAGGTCGAAGCGCCAAAGGCGTTCTTATCTTACATCCTCTTCGCAAATTTTCGCTGGGGTATGCTGAATTTTTTTTTTTTTATGTGGCCATGTGGCCCATGCTTCATTGGTAACGTGACCATTTTTTTTTGCCTCAATCCGGACCTACAGTGAGGGAGGGTCATCTGTTACGTACAATAGATTAATGAAAATATTTTTTTCGGACGAAATTTTTATTCAGTAATTAAATTTAAAAAGAAAACACGAGAAAAAATACTTAAATAGAGGAAATTTTTTATAATGTCGGGTCTTTTTCTAAGTATGCAGTTGGAGACACGAATTAATAATGTTACATCTAAGAAGTCTAAAATAAAACGAATTTTTGTTCCTTTAGACTTTTCGAGTATTACTGAATGTGGTAGCGCGCTAGCTATGTCGGCTGTCCTCAATTACCTTATCACGTATGGGATTAAGAATTACGAAATAACAAAGATTGAAATTATAAGAAATACTTTTTTTAATTCTATATTTATAAAAATTGATTTCTTAGTCTGGAGTGTGTGACTTTTTTTATTAATTCTGTTACATGTTATACATTAATATTTGTTTATTGTATGTATATAATACAGCAATAGCATATTGGATGTAAATCTCTTGTCAAAAATAAAGCCAGAAAGAGAAAGGCAATGCATCACGCGGTCCTATGATGCTGAGTGGAGGCAGACCTCAAAACAATGACAACCATAGTCAGGTTAAAATAGCAACAAAATATAACCATCTTATTTTTATTTACGGGATTGATAGGGTATTAGAAAGAGATACGTGATAATTGTATGTTATGTGTTGTCAGAGGATCACCTAAGTACATCTCATATATATAATTTGATTTAATAAATCATGTGACCTGTTACATAAATTAACAAGCTTTATTTTTTGTTTCACTCGTTCGCATACATTAGGCCATTACAATAACTGAGTAGGAAATACGTCACCGAATTTTTATTTTAGTCTGGCTTCTATGTTTGTCATTATTCTGAGGTGTAGACTAGTATCCGACTCCCTGTCAAAGTTATCAAGCCTCTGATCTGGCGTTACGTCTTCTGAAGCACAGCTCGGAGAATGTCGCTAGATCACCCATCTAGTAAATCACTGCGCGCAATATTACCTAACTTTACTGATCGTGTCAATGGCCGAAGCACCATGCGTGCCTCGTTATTCTATATAGTTAGTAGTAATGTCTGATATAAGTGATTTAGAATGTGCTTTAAATTGGATAATATTATATTGGTTTATACAGGGTGAATTCGAAAATGTTTGACTAATTGAAACCCATAAATTCTCTAACGATGTACTTTCACGAGTTTTCTGTATGCTATTATCTTTTTTACCCTAAGGTTGCCTGGAAAAGATTGCTTTAGCGATAAGGCTAAACCTAAACTTCGTGTCTCTTTTTCCCTTAGTCGTTTAATCGTTCGTTATTAATGATTTACGTTAGTAACCGATTAATCTGTGTTAATTGCAATAGTGTTATATTGTATACATTCATTTTGCACCGTATTTTATATGAATAAAAATATTAATTCTACTGGCATACAAATAGTACTTAGTTACTAGAGTTCTACTAGCCCTAGGAGTTACCTTCCTCGTAAACTATAAGGAAGGTTCTATATTCTTTACCATCTTTACAATTATAGATCCAATAATAGGCCAGTAAAAATACGGTTGGAAAAAATAATTCGTAATAAGACATTTCTTTTTACAATCGTTAAATATTTCGTTTTAACATATTGTATTTACAAATCTACACAAATGTAATATGATCACATATTAAAAAAGTTAATCTCATGTCAAAGAGAACTATGGACAAATGATAAGTTTTTCATATTTGTTACATTTAATTTCTTGTCGGTATGTTGAAGAAAGTTAACTCTGGATTCGAATAACTAAAATTATTTAGGCATTTGAGGACATTATAATATGTTTGTTTATGCGATTTAGACATTCTATTTGCGACGATATGAAGAACGAATTAAAGACAAACGGAAGCGGTTGTATGTTTGCGTCGCGTGCGACCCCGACTGGCGCTACCATGTTCACCCATAGTTGCCCATAATGTTGCCGTCGCCTGCGTGCGTATTAGCTCGCACACATACAAACTGCGTACGCTAACTTTCTATGAAGACATCCTACTGTTATGTTTATACTGTGACAAATCTGCTTTGTTAAAGCTGTTTTCAACGTTTTATTAATTTTTCTGCATTTACACCGCTTAAATACGTAACGACTGGGCGATTAAGTGACGTCACTACTTGATATTTGATGTTTGAAATTACATTAATTAATTATGTACCCAGGGGCCTAATCAAGTGACACAAGTGTCGTAAGCGCTAGTAGAATAGTGGTAGAATAGAATGGCAAATTTCACGCAATTTAGCGTAACAAATTTTAAATTTGTAGTCAAACGTTATTAATTTTCTATTCAAACGAAAAGTAAACTCATGCGAAAACCGCCGTATAAAATGTAACTAAATGACACTTTTCACTAGCAATAATGTATAGCAAATAAACGAGCAAATAAGTATTTGCCACTTGTCTAGCCGCTCTGGTCTGTTATTAACATTAAGAACATTAATTCGGTAAATAACACTTACACTTGTCAGTTCTTTACATCTGACTGAGCACCACGCGGTAGAATCTATATCAAAAAATTCGGCATCTGTTTACTACTTAATGTTTTCGACCTCACCTTGTATGTTATGTATAGTAATACATGTAATGTGCCATTGGATAATAATTCAAAGGATTGTAAAATAAATATACAAATATAACGTGTAAGATGATTAGCCAGAATGCCAAATCTGAAAACCACGGAAACAGAAATTGACTAGAATTATAACTGATTGTACTTTAACTATTTTTAAGTAGCTACCCCACAGATTTGGGAAATAGAGGTATCTTTAAATATGAGCGCCATCTCGTAGCATATTCAGGTACCAGCAAGCTGAAATATTCAATACATTGATTTTAACACTCAACAGGAAATGGCACTAGAAAATAACTCGAAAGAAGCATAACTGGGTCGCTCTATTATTAATTCACGTAATAACTATGACTACATTTATAAAAAAAAAGTTTTATTAATTCTATAAAAATAAAATTTGGTTATTTAATTAGATGCAGAGAATGAATTTTCTGGCTAATTTTATTACACGTATATTATCTAATTTTAAGTAATATTAATCTCTCGAGACAAACCAATTGTATGACTCCTAAGGACTAGGTTGGTACTATGGGTGCCATAGTAGAGGACTAATTAGAGGACGTCCAGACATCGAGATTCGAACCTCAAATCCTCAAAATTTTATATCAATCGAACTTTTCAAAATACGTAATATACTTTTATGTTATCAGTTCGCAAAATAATATATTGTCTGTATAATGAAATAAATGAAAATAAATGCTTAAAAATATTTTGGAAAATAGTTTTAGAACTGGTGGATTGAATATTATTTTATACTTATGATACGGACTTTATATACATCTCCATTAATCGCGTACAAACGAAAATGTTGGATAATACACTTTAAAATGTCCACAAAATAATACAAAAAGATGGCAGGCCAATTCAATTATTAAAAAACTGGTCAAGTGCGAGTCCACCACCATACAATGTACAGGCAGTCCGTCCTGGTTTTTACGTCACGTGAGGTAAAAGGAAACGACGTAAAACGAGTCATATTATTTTATACATTTATATGTAAAAAAATGAGTTAGGTTCTTGTAAATCAAAAAGTACAAGATTTTCAAAATATCAACAACTTTTATTTATTAAGAAAATGACACTTAAGAAATATAATGCACATACATCACAGGAATATGAAAATTATGTGTTTTTTTGCAAAAAGCTTCGATCACGAATAAAGAACTAGATTCGCAATCTCCTATAAAATTTAAACAAATTATTGTTCGAATTGACGTATATATTTTTAATATCGGCAATATTGTGTTAATCTAAAGTAGACCTTACTGCTAAACCATAAGGTTATAAACGCTCGTAAACGATTCTTGCATGACATTGAAACGAAGTTTGTTAAATAAAATATTTAAAATGCAACCTTACGTCTCGTACATAAAGTATAATTCAAATAATCTATTTGCTTTGCTATTTCATTTTGATTTGTTACGTGAAAGTGACAAGAATAAGACATATTATATTGTCAGGCAATATTTAAAAATATGATTACGAATTTAATTAATAAGAGCTATGTAACGTTATTACTATAATGAAATAATGAACACGTAAATAATAATATTTATTTATTTATTAACCGAAAACAAGAACTTGCGTCTTTTTTAGCGTGCCAGATGTGTTGTTTTTGCAATTTTTGAACAGCACTGACATGTTTGCTGTTAGCGTTTTTGAATATTATTAAAACATAAGTGCACTCATTTGAGTGCACATTTGGTTCGGACATTTTTGGAGCGTTGATTGTTTATCTAGTTGTTTATATGTGATCGAAGGCAAAAAGTCTTCTAAACACATTTGTTTTGCGTCTCTCTTTCTATTTTCGTAAATTTCTCTATAACATTTATAGGCGATAGAAATATTATTGTTATTATTAACTTTAAAGTTAAGATTATTTACTTAAAATATTTGCGTTGCAGCTTGGATGTGATTGAAAGCTTCGATTATTTTTTTTGAAGTTGTATAATTTAGATGCTAACCAACCGTCAATTGTGACGTATAGCGAATCATAGAGATGTTAAAAGGAGTTAAAATAGTGTCAAAATGTTGGCTGACATAAAACAAAACGCCGTAAAACGAGGACTGCCTGTATTCATGTTATGTATTTACTAAAAAATATGTCGGATTCAAAAACAAACTTAATTTTGCAGTTAAAAGACAAGTCATTCCATACTTTCCGATTGCAAATGTAAGTTTGTTTTGCCAAAAAGTGCAATGTATGTTCGCAATTTTTGCATTTTTCCCATTGTGCTGCGAGACTCGTGATTATAGGGCAACGCGAAGTACCCTATATGTTTGTTTCGATACCCAACGTTTCGTCATGTCTGTCTGTATGTTACAGCCTATTTCGTCATATTTACAGCAATTGTGCAGGAATTTGGTACAGAAATGTATATGTACTTCCCAAATCCAGATATCACAAACAAAAAATTTAATATTATTAATTAAATTACTATACGTAACTCCAGGCATGTGTCGGCACGTTTGTAGGCAGGTTTTCTGTCAAAACTTGGTATCTTTCATTTTTTTTTGTTCGTTTTCGTAGTGAAATATCAAGCAATAAAAAATTTTAGAAAGATTTTAATTATTGACTGACGGCGATGATTTTAAGTCTATTATCCAACATTCTCATCAGGAAATGTTTAAAATAAAAATAGTTCAATATAAAATAAAAATGTAAATACTTATATTTAAGAAGAATTATATGTACTTACCTCAAAAAAAATTTTGTATACAATTCCAATTTAATTGAAATATATCTATGTGTATTATAGAAAAAAGTATAAAAGATTGTTACACAAAATACACTGTACACTGTTATTTTTTCAGTTATCACTTCGGTACAAGTGAAAATAAATACGATATACCTACAATAAAAGTAATGTGTTTTTTTTAGTATGTTAAGGTAATGTCCATTACCTCGTAATTACATTAGGTAGAGGTATAAAGGTAAAAATGCCGAATATGTGCATTATGGATTTTTTCTTATTTATTGAGAAAACCTTACAGCCTAAAATATCTAGAGATAATTTACATACAAGTTTAAATCAAGGCCAATTACAAGATTTCACATATAAATATTATAACAACTTAGTAGATTGGACAGCCAGCACGTGGGAAATCATTAACAAAATTTATACAAAATATGTGTCACAGATAAGGAATTTGATCCGGGCCCTTATTTCTAATCCCGGGATTTCGGCATTATGCTTAGTCAATCCCGGGATCCCGGGATAGTTTCGGTATTGAGAGTTACAAATAAACAATAGGAAAATTTTACAGAAATCAGCTCTTTAAACAACAAATAAAAATTTAGACCAAAATCAACCTATTTTAAGATATACATCCAGCTAACTTTGCCTCACTGACTTGTCTGTCGTTTCATTAGAAATAAAAATAATAACGTGCAAGCATCAAGAATTTTTATCTCAAGCAAGCATCACTGAGTAACCCATTGTGCTTGCTTACCTCTTACCTATAATTTAATGATTGCTGAAAGGGTTAAAGAACATATTGTAGCGGTGAAAAACCGGCAAACAACCAATTAAGTGATAGC
Source organism: Zeuzera pyrina (assembly GCA_907165235.1). Taxonomy (NCBI): domain Eukaryota; kingdom Metazoa; phylum Arthropoda; class Insecta; order Lepidoptera; family Cossidae; genus Zeuzera; species Zeuzera pyrina. Next base: position 24,153,569 of record OU015628.1, read on the forward strand.
GGAACATCTGCTCCAATCAGGTACCAACCCCTGGATTGAGTTTCATCGCCCACAAGTCCTTTCTACTGATCGCCACTTTTATCTAAGAGTATTGCGTGAAGCGATTGAAATCAAGAGACATACAAATTTTAATCGGGAAAACTGGTACAATTTATCGACGATGTGCAATCCTGTGATTCAAGGAACAAAATCTCATGTTTCACATTCGGTTAAACGCGTGGACACTGTGAGTGTTGTGTGTAGGTATCCCGAAAACTATTTACAAATATCGGGGGTAGATGACAAAACGTCTACCTCAGACACGGAATGAAACTTGCTGCGACAATTTGCTTGAGACCACGGCCGGTGCAACTCGGTCGAAATGTCAAGCTAAAATAAAGAGGTAAACGCGTTAAATTTCCCGTTTTAGATATTACCTACCTCTAATTAGCCAAACTGATTCGTTGGCGGAAGAAGCTGCCAGCTCATCGGTCTCCCGAAGCCTCGACCAATCTTTTACAAATATCAGAATTAAATCGATGGTCTTCGGGGCCTTAGGGACCCAAAGTTTCGACTGCGCCGCTTCAAGTTCTCGGCAGTCTATTATATAAGATAATGTATAGTTTTAAGTTTGTAAATTGTAAAAACTGTAACGTTAGAATATCTATGTACTTTTTTCTTATTAATAAATAAAATACTTTTCATGTAAAAAAAAAAAATTAAATAAAATATACTTAATTTAAATACCAGTCGAGAAAAAGTTTCGTTTTGAAGTTCTCTTTTATTGGAGCGATAACCATACCGTTAGTAACTAATTAATCTGTGACTATACGTTTTCTTTGGAATTATGAACTGAATACTGTTGAGTTAACGATCATTGATCGTTAATTCAGATGTCAGTTCCTAATGATTTTACTAGTAAAGTCGAGATGTCAGTTCCTAATGATTTTACTAGTAAAGTCGAGATGTCAGTTCCTAATGATTTTACTAATAAAATCGAGATGCGAGTTTCTGAAATCGAGGTTTAAATAGTTGATGCAATCCACTCTAAACGTCAACAACTTACAACTCACAAAATCATTAGAATTAAATTAAAATTATAAATATTTAAGAATTTATTAATATCAAAGAAATTATCGCTGTTTTTTTTTTGAACCAAAATTAAAAATATCAATTGAGCAGCACCAGAAATTAGCCTCACAATTTAAAAAAAGCTAAATACTGAAATATTTATTCGAATAATGATCGGAAAATGGGTTGGTACCATCTGACGGCCAACTCTAGCACCGCGCGTGCTCATTGGTCAAATCAAATAGTGCGCGCTTCCCGGGCTTCCTGTTACTCACTTCTGTCCCTTTTGACGAAATCACTCCCATCCCAAATTGCAGGAAAGCGAGAGAACATCTTTATGTTACACATCATGAAATATGCAGTCACTGCCACTGATGTATATAGATTGGCCCGCACTAACAAACGAAACGGCCCAACAAAACCAATCTGATTTGCAAAATCAGATTGGTTGGCTTATAGTCAGTTGCGAGCATTCGACTACTTCGGTCGCGTTGTCCGCCGGGAACAAAAAAATAAATGGAGTACCTAATTTATATCTAATTAAATATAAATTATAATAATAAAAATCGTTTTTGATTTGAAATACGATCTCGATGTAGATTAATATTGATATATTAATCTGCATTAAAAATTAATACGGTAATCTATATTAAAAAATTAAAGTTTACTGTCCATAAATCTTATGTCAATCAAATAAAAATAAATAAAAATTCTATTCAGCCAGTGTCGACTTATGCTTTCTCTGTGCTGTAGACCTGTACGTACACGTGACACTTGAGGCCCGCACTGCGGTTTCGTACAATTTTTGAGAACCAATCGGAATCAAAAATGAATACGAAACCGCAGTGCGCGCCTCGAACGACACGTGTACGATTTTGGAACGTTTTTATTATGCGTTTACTATCGGAGTGGCTCATCTATATAAATCAGTGGTCACTGCACTATGCAGTTTTTACAATTACTCGGTCGACCCCAACAGAAACGTTACAGATACGTAGGATATCTAAATTAGTCAAATAAGAAACACAATAATTCTTTATTATTTATTGATTGACAACAAATTGACACAAACAGTACACAGCTTACGGCTACTTATATTTTATATCCATCAGCTTCATGACCTGCTTTATAACGGATTACCACAAACAATTAACCACTACGTTACATTCAAACGTGTCACCAATAAAATTAACAAACTTATGATCAATAAGAGAAATGTGCGTTATACAATATTAATGTGCGTTTCAGTGGAACATGTTACTGATTTACACATTGACAATAAAAAGGTATAATCCGCGTCACATACGATAATAATACGGGGAAGCAATCAAAATAAATCGATCCGTCAAAGGGCCACACAATTGACATTGGTCTCACAAATTTCAATTGTCGCTTGGTGCAGTTTTCTAGCAATGTAGCGGCTGATCGGCTTATTTGATGTAAATGTGTGTTGTATTTATTGCAGTTTGAGGAAACTCGAGATTCTAAGACATGAGACATATCATCAGATTATTATCAGAGCAAAATATTTAGGAACGAAGTTTTTTTTATTCATCAATGTATCAATAATAATAATGCACCAGACAAAACACACCAATCATCTGATCTCAAGCTAGGGTATTCCCTGTGCTATGAGAACCAGACGACGACTACTGAGGGCGTCTCCCAGTACACCCAGACCCGAGACAATCTAGAAAAGTTCGTTTTCCTAAATTGACCCGACCGGAATCGAACCTGGAACCTTCCGCGCTTGGGTGCAACATCTAACCAAATCCTAGCTAGATAGTATTTATAAGTCAGCCGTTTTATTATGGTTGCTTCAATTTTGTAGTATGCAACGCGGAATCTTTTTATTATATCTATGCTTTTACATTCACATTCAAAATTAACTATTCTACTAGTACCTAAAGAAATTGTGAAATAAAAATCGTCTTCGAAGCATTATAATATGTAGTTATACAATAAGGCAATTCAAATCAACAAAAATAATATCAGTTTTGATATGTTGCGATAAAAAATTGGTAAAATATCAGTTTTTGTTGTGAATTATAGCTTAATAATTAATATTTCAGCTTAATAAAATCAGCTAAATTAACAAAAATTGTATTTTGTTTACTGTTTGAGAAACAATTACGACTTGTTCGCTTTTAAAGTACCTACAATCCTGAAGACATTTTTCTGAAAAACCTTAACTTGTAAAATATTTTACTCAGGTAACTTATTCATTTCCATTTTCTATTTTCCAACACATTACAATATTCAGCTACACACCATAAAGCGTGCATCAGTAACTTCGTGTTTTCATTAATAGTAAGCAAACACAGAGTCTAAAAATATTTTCGAATTATACAACCTTAGAATAACAACGCTTAGAAACCGATTAAGCGCACAAAATTGAAGCTTTTTACTTGGAGCCATAAATGGTTCCGTTTGCCGAGAAAAAACGAGTCGATGGCATCTTCTTCAAATAAAATAGAAACAACAGTGAAATGATGTCATAACACAGTAGAAAACATAAAGAGGTTTCTAGCATTGCATTCCACGGATATCTAAGTATTACCCTAATTACATATTAATTGAAACGCTGCTTAGCGCACTTATATAATTATCTAAATCATTTATTCGGCTTCGGTGTTGCTTGTTAGTATGTAACAGCCTTAGATTAGGCTTAGATTATACAGACTAGTAATGTAGCACTGAGAAATTGCCCACTGGTTTGAAGCCAATTGATAGTAAACTCATTTTGTCGACCACGAGCGAGTCTTCGCATTCCGTCGTCGTCCGATTGGTAAATATTTAAATATTTCATTAAATGTTCAAATAAACTGTACCATTAAGTTACATTTTACAGCAAAATAATATTCACGCTTATCATAAAATAAAAGCTCACACAATTTTCTAGTAAGTATACCTATCCTTTTCATTTACTCTTCACACCATATGGCATTCTCCCTTTCCCGTTTCTTTGCACCTATATTTGATTCTAATCTGTGCAGTGACAAAGTTTTTATTCGCAATTACGTGTCTATATAACCTAATTCTCTAGTTACAACATTCAATATTAAAAGCTAAAACGGACGCCTTTAAAGCGCAAATGATTATACGAATAGCTTTAGCTAAATTTAGGGTATATTTTTGCTTACTACACTTAGCTCTAATAAATTTACTTTAATTTTATTCAATTGTAACTAAACACATATAGACTTTATAGTTCTAAACAGCCTATCCCATACTACGATGTGAGACAAAAGAAATGAACTGAAATGTAAATTGGTTGTAGTTTGTATCGAAACCGCGGCGGTTAATCAGCATAACTGATAATTAATGTGTGTCGTATTTACGGCTGTCAGCTTATCTGATTCGCCTCATCGTTGCTCACGGCGTCTGGAGTTATATGTCTAAACGCTTATAGATACATAATGCGGGTTGTCAGTTTGTCAGATCGCGTGTTACCGTCATAATCTGAATTTGAGGTCAAACTTCTAGCATTATTTTCTAAGCTTATTTTTAAAAGAGTAATGAAATGGAAGTAAAAGTCCACTAAAATTTTCTAGAGCTTTTTAGTGGTACCAAAATATATGTGGGCGTCCAAGCAAAAAGGGTCCAGTAGTGAGGTATTGAGTAGATTTAGAATAATCAATTGATAATAACGTTAAAAAAAATATTCCAAAACTGGCGCATATATTTTTTTTATCAGATATTTAAAACTGAAACTTATTTTGAGAAAAAGCATTGTTAAAGTTTTATTGAAAAAAAACACACTTCTACTTGTTTCTTTCTAACTTAGAAAAATTATATAAAGTCATTTACTATATGAACTTGTAGATAATTGAGCATTAATTAATAACTAATTAAAACCGCGAAATGCCATTTCTTCACCCAACTTTACAAAACTGCATATATCTCGGGCACTAAATGCAGACTACTAGACCGTTTTTGCTTGGACGCCCACATATAATAATACATCTGTGATTGTTAATAATTGAAAAAATTAATTTATTTGTAACTTGTAATAATCCGATGTAGGTATTTCGGAATATCATGCATAGGTACACATCTAAAATCTTCCATTCATTAGTCTTTACTTTATATTACATTTAGATAAGAATGTACTTTAATTTTTGGCTAAATACACTAGGGACAATTAGGTACAATAGGTTATTTGTTAGAACAACTAACATTAATGTTTTAGCATGATAACGATATCTATTTCACAAATCGAAGATCGTTTAAAATGTACACGTGTTTGTGCCTATTTGATTTGCGTAATTATCAAAATGGTCACTACAATGCGGTGTTGGTGCCAACTTTATTGTACAGAAGCGTGGTCCCAATATGCCCAGAATCAGGTCAAAGTAAGATAAATGCAGTAGAAATGCTTTCTTAGAATGTGTGACGTCACCCTTGTGGACAAAATAAGCAACGAAGATACGGCAGGGTTGCACAACAGTGTTATTGTAAAAATGAAGAAAGGAATGCTTAGATGGTTCGGGCACATGGAAAGAATGAGCGATGAAAGATTAACGAAGACAATCTACAGAGCAAAAATGAGTGGTAGCAGAAGTCAAGGAAGACCAAGGCTGACTTATGAAGATCAAATAGCCAAAGTGTTAGCTGAGTGATTTGTCAAAAGCGCTCGCATATTAGGCGAAACTGTATGAGGAGAATGATGATGATTTGAGAAGGTGAAAGATGTAAGGACTGCATCGCTTGGCGCTCGGATCTCTCTGACTACCTTTTTAGGGATACAGTGTTAAGATATGTATGGTGCGTACATATGTATAACAATTATAAAAATATTTTATTCTTGTGTAATATAGGTAATTCGTTTGCCTGTGATATCTGAAATAGCGACTTCGTTTATACTATTTAGAAATGATGGCAAATACACAATTTAAACGATTTTCGAATAACTTATTTTCTCTATATATCTCTAAAAGCTTGGTATAATACGTGGCACTAGTTTCATAGAAATTACGATTACCTATACACAATTTTTCTTACCTAACAAAAAAATAAATTTTTAGGCCCATCGCACACTACGCGACTAAAACCAACTGTTCTGTTTTTTGGTCAGCCTAGTGGCGGTCAGTCAAATCACGCCATTATTGAATTAAGAAAGGTAATTCTTTCCGAAGACAAATTGATATCTGGATTTTCGAATTGATCAGAAACGAAGGTTTTTGAAGAAATTACGAGTTTTTCTGCTTCCATCTTCTTTAAATAAATGGAAAAAAAGGCACAGTACTTATATGGCGAAATAATGTCACAACATATTAAAAAAACATAAAAAGGTTTCTAATATTGCATTGCATGCTGCATGGGTGAGTATTACCCTAATTACATTTTAATTGAAACGCTGCTTATATAAAGTTATTTCGAAAGGATGGGTAAATACGGAAGGGTATAAAAGTACCCGTGACAACGGAAAACTTGCGTTCTATGACTTCGCCAAAAGTCAATAGTTCTTGTGTAAAACCTCAAAGCTTAAACAAAAATAAAGCTGTATGTCGCCGTAGCCGTAAAAATATCAGCGTTTTCCCGTCGCTAGCAAGCATTTGGGATATAGGGCATGATAGGTTTTTTTTTTTGTATGGAAAACAAAATAAACTTATCCCGTAATGATTACATCTGCAATATAACAGTCAACAGTGGCACGTTGGGACCCCGGCAGATTTGTACCTTGTACACACATGCATTGCTTCATTTGTTGAGTGTCGCTTGTTAGTAGGTAAATATTCCCTTCTAAGCATTATCATTGTTTAAAATCACAAACTTAAATTAAACTGTTAATCGCGTAGTGTGCGACGCGTCTTACTATTTTATTAAATCTAGTTCCAGAATATTGTGGCCGATGTGCAGCCGTTACGAACTAGGTTGGCTGTCAGATAAATTCCTAAGTACAATGCTTTTTAAGTGATCAGTAATTGAGGTACGTTTAGCAAACCATCACGCAGTTGTGAGTTGAGATTCATTTTGATTAACGTTTATATGTACGTTAGCTGCCGCCTTAGAGGCGATATAAAATTATAAGTATAGGAACTTGTATATCCATGTTAGGAATATGAACTAAATTATAGAACTATGAAGCGTACACTGCAATTTGTTGTTGAAGAATCACTGTGTGACCCGACGTAACTATAATAATAGGTATGTAAGTAACGAATGCGTCTAAATAATGCCTAAATATTGTGGTAAAGCGATTCCATTTGACAGCGTCTTAATAGACTGCGTAAATTGACTATAATTTTCTCGCGATAACTATTCTTCAACACGAAATGCGAACGAATATATTAATTTAAATACCTATTTCATTATATAAAAGTTTAGATATGGCTTGCTAGTGTCGTGTATTAAGATGGATCAGGTACACACATAGAGCCCTATAGCTCGGACCAGAGGATAAGGCTATAACATTCCCAGTCTGTCGTATAAGGAGAATAAAAGGAGTCTTTAGGGTGCAGGGGTACATGTATGTGACCCCTATTCTAGCAATTCTGTGTGCCGTCCGATTTAGACGAAAGACGATTGGATTTTTAATTTTTAATGATGAGGCATCTTCCTTATAAATTACAATCGCATCAGAAATAATTGAATGCGTACAATAAGGACATTTCTCAAAATGTATTATTTAGATTTTTTTGCAAAAGTGCTTCTTTAACAACGTATAAAATGAAGAGAAAGCGAATAGGGAATCATAAATTCGTTTCTCTCCAATTTAGTAAAAAGGTTAATGAGACTTTTTGTTCCATTTTATGGAATAAGATGTTAAATATAAAATACATAAAACAGTTTTTTTGACAGACCTAAATTATGCTTATACCATAAAAACATTTCTTAATAAATTTCATTTCATGTAGGTAGGTTGCCTTGTTTTATAAAATTATAACGACCGTTATATTTCAAAGATTTGAAAGGGTCGTTTATCTTTGTAGCAGATTGATTTGAAGCAAACAGTGCTAATGATGTGATTCCTTACTTCGTAGTATTTGTACAAAATTAAAAAGTATAAATCGTAGAAAAAAACATGATAAAATAATTTTTACATTCGTCTACTGATAATGTAATGACGACTTTTAATAGTTTTAAATTTTAATATAATATCTTAGAACTAATTTCAACCCATATATTATATTTCTACCCCACTATAATTACGTAATACTAATTGATATGTAATCGGTTGATTATATTACAACTACAACCTTAATATATATTTTTTGATATGTATTCGATATTCTTGGTCATGTCAGACATGATAGTTGACATTACGATATGTATAACTTCTGATATGTATAAGTTACCTTACGTCTATTCTTCTATAAAATATACATATACATATCTACGTATAATAATAATAATAATAATATTGTACCTGTTTATTCAGTTGTCATATTCAGAAGGCCATTATTTTTGCTTTATAAATTGAGATAAGTAATATAATAACAGTATTTATATTTATTACTATGTTCTGTCACGGTTTCAAATTAAATTTAAATTTTAAATATTGATTGAAATAATTGAGTGATTAGTGTATTTAGAATCGCTACGTACGATGTGTTCAAAATATTGATTTTGAACACACTATTATTAAGTTCAACAACACTAATATTGCTCTGTTTTTTACCCGACCGACCCAAAAGGAGCGTAATGTTTTTATTATTGATATCTTTATACTGAAGATATTGCACAGATAGTTTATAAATGCAATCAATGATGTTATAATACAAAAGAGGTAGATAGGTTACATGCACTCAAAAAGTGGCACCCCCAAAACTTTGCTAATTAGACAACCCGGACTTGGTCAAAGAATGTAATGTTACAGAACCAACAATATCATGCAATGCCTATTGCGCTTTCAAAATTCTAAAATCTTTTAATAATCCAAACGTTTTTTATAATATACACGATCATGTGATGACGCAGCCACCTAGTTTTAATCATCGTTAACATTTATTATAAGCAATAATATATAAATCATCATTTTCAAATTTATAATTAAAAAATGTTGGCAATCTTTATAAATAAATATGTTCTCATGTACATGATTCAAGAAAAACGAAATTAGAAAAAAAGCAAACATCATTTTTACTGTCTAATCCCTTTAGGTATCAATCATTTTTTTTAAATGTCTGTTCTGTGGAATTAATTACTAATATTATATGAATTAGTCACGGATTTGCTTAAAATGTAGTAAGAAATTGAAATTGACCAATCACAATGATTTAGAGAGCTATGTGATTTGTTAGTTTGAAATGCAATTATGTTTTACATTGCATAGCGACACAGTGCAATGTATATTTGTCTCACTTTGTAACGTTGCAACTGGGACAATATTTTACTTGGATTAGTACTAAGGTAACCTATCTACCTCTTTTGTATTATAATATCATTGAATGCAATACACTAATCCATCGAAATTTTAGCATATAAAAATATTATAATATTATGACAGCTGAATATACAATTACTTATACAGACACATGATTTCTACGCACAATAAGGCAAACCAAAAAATTTATATTTCTTTAAATAATTGTATGAAGATGTCTGAAATTAAATTGAACACTTTACCTCAAAGAGAGACATGTAAATACAATAAAGTAGTGCCTTTTAAACGATTGAAAATTCTAAAAATATTATTTTTTAATTTGACTAATTTCACGTAGAAATCACCGGATATATGAGTCCATTTAATCTAATTGATAAGATTTAATAAGTTCAAAAATTTTTAAACGCTTTATCTTATTAACTCTTATGTAAAAAAACTTCATTCGACTGTCCACTTATTATGAATTAGGGCGTAAGTAATATAAAATTAAAAGTTTTGTTCATTATCGCATATCGCTAATAAATAGTCTCACCATTACATGGGTCTTCCTTAAGGAGACGCATTTGAAATTTTGACGCCAGGGATCTCAATTTTTCTAAGTGACAACAAAACGTATGCTAGTGATATTCAGTATCCTGATTTTTCATTTCATTTACTTCATTTTGACAGTTGTGATACACGGTTGCTTAACTTTTGTAACACAAAAAAAATATCAAGGAAACCACTTTTAAAACAGAGATTTACATTTTTCAGAGCAACGGGACCGATTTATATTTCAAAATTTTCTGTATAGTTTACTTTAAACATATTCCTCAAAATGACAGTTGGATTTTTTTTTAATTAATTATATTTTTTTAAATAAACAAAAATAACTGTTTTTCCATATTTTTCGTAAGCTAGCGCGCGCACGTTTGCATAGAACAGAAGGTCTATTTTAGATTAAACTATTGGTCATCAATGCGTCGCCGTAAGGTAACATCCACAGATTATATAGTCTTTTTGAACTTGTTTCTTTCGCATCTAAAATAACATTCCTACTGCATCAATTGTATGTCACTCAGTGACATTTCCAGTGATTTTTATTATTAAATACTGATTTTACAGTAAAATAAGTGTAAATATTTTACAAATCTAAATATTTTGTTATCACCACAGCATTGACATTAATTTTTTTTCCTTATTAGTTTAAGTTACATTTAGAACTTATAGTGAGCTTAGTGCACTGACAGTACATCAATTGTACATAATAAATTTCTTGAAATATTCTACATCGTCAAATCATTTTAGGAAACGAATGAAAACTATTAAGCATTCAATCCAAATTTATGTAGATTTTATCATATTTTATATACATTCATAATGAACCGTAGACAAGACTAATATTTAAATACAATGTATACTTACAAAGTACCTCTTAGAAGTTTTTTTACTGTTAATAATATAAAATGAAGCAACATTAATTAGTTATGATTACACCCACATATAAATAACATTCTTATATCTTTACAATCATTCACTTCCTGAAATAACTTATTTGATTCAATACACTTCTAGCTATAAAATTAAATAAAATGCAATGTTAAATTATACAACTGTACTAGGCCTTAGCAGTAAATGTGTTTAACACACTAAGGCATTACTAGAAGCTTCATGTATTTAGTACCTACATACAACAAATACGGCAAATAATTGATCTATTACCATATTATTTATAACTTCGTATGTAACACTTTTTTATGCACGATTTTTCACTTTGTATTTCAAAGCAACTACTCTAAATGAACTAATCTAGTTTAAAATAGTTTAGAAACATCAACAAGGGTATAAACATATAAATAGGAGAGATAAAATATCTAACATCAAGCTCCGAAAGTAGTACTCTTATTTAAATTTCATTTATCATTCAATGCAAGCAGACTTATATGGGAACCTTACTAAGATAACATTAATTAGTTAACGCTAGTAAAAAAACTCGCGCTAATAATCATAATAAATACTGATTTACGCTAAAGCTACGTCGAATGAGACCGTTTCAATTGAACACTTTAAAGATTGGCAAAGATTTTGGACGTAATAAAAATGTAAGTATAAAATAAATGCCTCAGAACAGTAGTATTTGGAAATAACTACTTAAACGATATTTAGTTAAATAATATATCGATGTATTGATAGTTGATAACTAAACTAAAGTAGATTTGATGTTCAAAAATACCTCGTAATTGGGTTTACTTGAATAAATTGATTTGACTTTGTCTTTGACTTTTTTTTTATATCAGAGGGGGCAAACGGGCAAGCGTGATCACCGTGTAAGCAAGCGTGATCAAGTGATCACCCCCGCCCATGGACACTCGCAACGAAACTTTGACTTTGACTTTGAAATAAAATTATATTCATAATGCAATTACTTGAATTCATTTTTAGAATAGCCACTTTTGCAGCTTGTGACTAATAAATAAATTTAGAGGCACCGATTCTTTACAGCGTTTTAAAAAATTTAAAATATGTCTCATCTCATCTTACACTGAAGGTTTTTGTCGAATTGAGACTGAGTTTCATTATTTAAGACCATTAATTGCATTTATGTCACTAATGGCGTACCTAAATAACGTCTTTTGCAAATATGTGACCAAAAAAATACAAAACGTTGAACAAATTAATTTCGTGACACAAATTAATAGGTACCAATTAGGTATTATTATACAAGTAAAAGTATCTGGAATACGTAATATAATTTAAGAAGGGCAATATCGAATTCACGTTTGAATTCAATATAGTCTCATTATACTCCCCACACTCATGATATTAACCTCATCAGTTTCAGGAACTATTTGCAGTTTTATTCATTAAGCTTCGTTTAAGTTTGTACCTTAATAACATAAAAGATAATTTTCAATTTTCTTCTTTCACGCATAACAGTATACTGCATAAAAAATATCTAAAGTAGTTAATAGTTTTAAATAAATGGGTATACGTGTAGATAAACTCGAAAAGGCTTACAAGCCACTAAACTAACCTGCATAAGTCAACGGCAACAATTTTTTAACAATATAAATTAATAATAGACATTAAATACTTAGCTAGATACTAAAATATCTTTAAATTCAATTGATATGTATTTTTTGTGTTATCAAAATTTATAATAATATAGGTATATTTTATAACATTGATTTTTTGTTTGAAAATTTGTTATTTACAAACAATTATTCAATAGGCGTGCCTATAATGGAATAATTTAATATTATTATTTAATAATTTAATTTCTACACAATGATATGTTTGTTTCGATAAATCTAACTCTCAATGTTAGCTAAATATTTTAATAGATTTAAACAAGTGTAGTCTTGAAATTAATAAATTTTTTAACTTTGCTTTTAAAGCATAACATAGAAATAAATATAATATGCAGATCTCATCTGATTTTGGAATACATAGCTTTTTCATATCACTCATCTAAACTTAATTGTAACTTAAAACGATAGTGAGGTAATCGATAATATAACCTAATAGTTGCATAATTTGCTTTGTTTCGAATATAGTCTCGTGTATTGTGTATTTAAGTTGATGAAAAATATAACACTAACACACATACCTAGTAACTTTAATTATGGTTAAATTATCCTCAAAAACCGTGATAAGATTTTTCATTTTTAAAAGGTCATTTCTCTAATTACGTCACTATTGCTTTGAGGAATCGAAATTATACTGGCCGAAAATATAATCTATTATTTAACAATTTCTACTATTATTATTTTTCCACTTTTTTCTGTTGGAACATAAGTTTCATAGAGTCGAGTGCTTCTTCAAGCGACTGCTGGAATGCCTCTGTGTTGGTAACACTTGACGCCGTGAAGGAAGATATACAAAAGATCACGCAGTCTTTCTTGGGATTGTAACTGCACCCGTACCCGTCTGGGACTACAGCACCATAGCCCATGAATGTGCCCTCTGTCGTGGTTGTGACCTGGATTATTACATTTAAATTTGACAGCATGATAGATACCATTGGTACCAACATAAATCAGTTTATTAGGGCCAGAAAATAGATGGAGTAATAACAGTAGAATTTCTTGAGATATGTATCTATATATATAAAAGGCGATGTATGTATGTATGTTCCTTATGGACTCCGAAACGGCTGGACCGATTTAGATGAAATTTTCAGAGAATCTTCAGATTGGCCTAGTGGGTGATCCTGTAAATCCTTTGGTAGCGATTGGATCAGTAGAATTTTTTTTTTGTTTTTTATGCCCAGTGAAACTAACGCCCAGTGAAACGGGGACGAGTTTATTAGTAGTTTATATTCGTGTAAGAAAAAATAGTAGAAATATAACCGAGTAATATTTATAATTTATATAAACTGTCAAATACTTAGCTAAATCATTTCATTAATTTTTAATATAGCAATGTAAAACCCAAATAAAATAATCATTTTTTTGTTGAATAAATACAATTTTATTTAATTATTCATTAAATGATTCCTTTTTTCTTTGGTAATTATGACACTCGTGTTTCATACCTGGCTAGTACTCAGTTTGAAGTGCATCATCTGCTTGTAGGTGTGGTCGGTGAAGAGCGCCGGTACCTGGCCGGCCGTCTCACGCGCCGCCTCTCGCAGCCCTAGCAGGTGATTGTCAATCCCTCGCCCCAGTATATTATCCTCCATGATGGCTGTCTGTTTGCGAGCCGCCTCCTCGAACAACTCCAGTTTCTTCTGCTCCTGTAAAACCGATTTTTATGGTTTTGTACTTCATAAGCACAAACGGAACTCTTCTAAGGTGATATATTTATTTATTTACTCAAAATCCACAGCTCTTGAATATTTCAATAAAACAATGTAGAGTACTAAAAAACAGCCATTAATGAATTTTAGGTACACATGTAGAAATCGTTGATGCGTCTGTCCATCTGTCTCTCTGTCCGTTTGTTGCAGTCAATTTTCTGACAAAAACTGACGAATAAAACTGAAATGTTGTACAAGATAATACTCGAAAACTACTGAAATTAGATTACTAAAAACTTCAAGGAATGTAATATCCTTTTTCATTTATCTTCAGAAATTAAGTTTATATTTACTATCGGTCTCTAAAGAAACAAATCGAACACAGCGTTGATTTGTTGGTCTGATGTAGCGTCTACGAATTTATTCGTTAACGCTAATAGACTAGCTGAAACACATCATTTGCTTTCCATGAATTTGTAGTTCAAAAAAAAATTAAATCGACTTCAGAAAAGAACACTGAAAAGTATGAAATAACTTTACTAATCAAAACTTAAGTACAAAAATAACTATAAATACGATACAAATACCCATGTAATTCAATTTGATAGTTACTGAAGTCGGTGCTAAGCCTACTAAACTAATAGACTTTCTGTTGTCGAACACTGATTTGGCACCGACTTCAATAACTGTCAAATTTAATTCCTTTGTCCTTTTTTGGAAGTTCGGTTAATAACATTTAATGTAGCCGATAGGATTGTCAACTCTACTGCAGCATCCTTTTGTATTTGAGGTCCTGCTACTATCATTCTATAAAATTTTTAAGTAGGCAAAACATTTCTATTAGAAATCCGCGCGCCCATCTATGTGTCTTTTTAATAGCTTTCAAAGTAACGAATTGATCCGCATTCATTTTTTTAACCGACTTCAAAAAAAGGATGAGGTTCTCATTTCGGTTGTACTTTTTTTTAATGTTTGATACCTCTTAACTCCGTCATTTATGAAACGATTTGGAAAATTCTTTTTTATTTGAAAGGATACATTTCCATGTAAGGAGCGCGACTCCTGGCGCTCCGTCCTCTCTGACTACCCCGTTGGGGATACAGCGTGAAGATATGTTATGTTATGCTACATTTCCAGATTGGTCACATTTAAATTTCACTGGTATTATGAGCTTGGGTTTCGAAGATACACCAAATAACACCAAATAACGCGAACTGGTTATAACCTTTATATATTAAAAAAATTAAACCGACCTCAAAAAAAACACTGAAAAGTACGAAATAACTATCCTTTACTAATCAAAATTAAGTACAAAAATAACTATAAATACAATACAAATATCCATATAATTAAATTTGACAGTTATTGAAGTCGGTGCCAAGCCCACCAAACTAATAGACTTTATGTTGTTGCACATTGATTTAGCACCGACTTCAATAACTGTCAAATTTAATTATATACGTATGTGTATCGTATTTATAAAGTTATTTAATTGTACTTGAGTTTTCATTTGTAAAGGATAGTTATTTTATACTTTTCAGTGTTTTTTTTGAAGGCGGTTTAATTTTTTTTAATAAAAATTTTTTATTTCTCCCTTTTGAGTGGTCTTGTCCTAAATAAATATCTAGGGCAGGTCTGCAATTAACTTCATTCTAATTCTGGAGCGCAACGATATACAAGAGAATCGTCAATATAAATAAAGGTTATAACCAAGTCGGGTTATCTAGTGTATCTTCGAAGTCCAAGCTCCAATATCGGTGAAATTTAAATGGAACCACCTCTGAAGTATTACCTACCAAACGTAAAAAGAATTTTCGAAATCGGTTCATAAATGACGGAGTTATGAGGTAACAAACATACAAAAAAAAACATACAGACGAATTGAGAACCTCCTTCTTTTTTTGAAGTCGGTTAAAAAGACGACAACCCTAATCGTCGAAGTAAATTCTTGAAGTATCTCACCCCATACAAGTTGAAAGAGACCTTTTTCTGTCCGTCGTCGGCATTGTCGTTCAGGGGCGGGGTCTCTGCGGTACACATAGCAGCAGCCCAGGCCAAAGCCGCGCCGTGCGCCGACCGGATGTTGTCGACACGACCATTTCTGAATCGGCGGAGGGATGCCGACTCGTATGTGGACACCAAGTAGCCATACATCCTGAGTAGGTATGAACTTTTTGTTTTGGTAATGCAGTAGACATGGGCCATATACCATCACCGTGACTGTCGTTCTAGTTACGTGACAATCAGAGTGAAAAACGATAACGTAAAGCAGATAAAATTAGATTTGAAAATGATTGGAACGTTGGAACATCTTCTATATCTCTGTACGGGATAGTAACAGCAGAGGAAAACAGAACGGTGGCAGCACCATGAAATTACTATATTACGCTAGTGTACTATGTTTATGAGCAGCATGAAGGAACAAAATGATTTTGGAACGCCATTATTTTCTTAAAAGTAACTGGAACATTCTCAAACGCGGCGATAGCGATGATTTTTTCATTCATTCATTCAATATCGACTGGCCCGTTGGCGCAGTGGCATATGCATCTGCTTTCCATGCTAGGGTCCCGGGTTCGATCCCCGGTCAGATCAATTTAGGAAACGAACTTTTCTAAATTGGCTTGGAGTATGGGTGTTACTGGAAACTCCCCCAGAGTTGGTTGTGCGGTACCCATAGTACAAGCTTACTGCTTAGTTTGGGGTCACACAATCTGTGTAATTGTCTGGAGTATATATTCTTTAATTTTCGTTCTCTCCTAAACGAGCAAGAAAATGAAGTTATAGAATATATTCCTAATTTTGAACGATAAACCTGGAAACTATTCCTTACTTGTAATATGCGTACTGAAGAGCGAGCTGGATGTAGACATCGGGGCTGGTGCGACATGACTTCATATATTCGCGCCCATAGCCACGGTATGTGTACACTTTAAAGTCGAGATTTGCTATAGCACTGCAAAAACACAAAAAGTCGTTTAATCAGAAAGATGTCTAGAAATTTCTCCAGACAGTCATGCTTGAGGTCATACTGATTGTGTATCGCCAAAATCATCATCGATAGATATTATATTATATTATATTATCATTTCTTACAGGTGTTTTTTGTCGGTACGCCTCATTTCCCTTAATAATAATTCTTCGAAATTAATTTGAGATTGAGACTTCACTTTGAAGATTATCGAAAAATAAACAAATCTTTTGAAATATTAATGTTTTCGTCAAAAAAGTTCGTATAAAGCAAAAAATCCGCAGTGTGGTTTGTGCAGACTTTATTGTCGGTAGTGGCGAGGCCTGGATATGCCCGAAATCGAACGAAAGTAAGCATAAATACAGTAGAAATGCAATCTCTTAGAAATGTGTGTGGTAAAATAAGCAATGAGGGGATACGCAGTATGACAGAGTTGGACGACAGTATTATTGTAAAAATGAAGAAAGGAATGCTTAGATAGTTCGGGCGCATAGAGAGAAAGAGTGATGAAAGACTGACGAAGAAAATCTACAGAACGGAAGTGAGTAGTAAGAGAAGTCAAGGAAGAGCAAGGCTGACTTATGAGTATCAAATAGCCAGAGCTCGAGTGTTAACTAACGTAATTGTTAAAAGCACTTGCAAACCTAGTTAAAAGTGTGTGAGGAGATTCATTATATAAGAAGTATGTAAGGACCACCATACTTGGCGCTCGGTCCTCTCTCACTACCACGTTAGGGACTCAGTGTGAAGATATGTAGTATGTACTTATGTCAAAAAACGTTTAAAACCTTTCAATTGTTTAACTCACATGCATAAAATGCACAGGTGATAAGTTATTCTGCATGGTCTTGTGTTACTGTGTTATTCCAAATTTTTGTATGTTTTTTCTACTTTTAACTGGTAAACGTACAATTTAGTCTCCACTAGACACTAATCTATACAAATATAATAAATGCGAAAAAATTTCTCTGTCTCTGTTACGGTTTTACAGCTAAACTGAGCCGATTTAGTTGAAATTTGATCACTGTGAAGGATACTTCTTTGAAATTCCAAGTAAACGTAAACTCATACAACAGCTATTAGTAATACATACCGGTCGATATCTCTGGCAGCCTGTTCGATAGTTCTGTGCACTTCGGGCGCTATGTTCCATTTCATCACTTGAGGGGCGGGCAGAAGAACGGGGGGTGGAGCTGGCCTTTCCGCCACTTCAGCCCGAGCCAGTGCTCGCTCAGCGAGACGCACTACGGCCACCCCTTCAGCTGCGCTGTGCTCGTAACACATTCCGACGGTACCGTCCGAAGAGATGATTAACTGCAGTAAATTAACTCGTTAAATTACATTATTTAAATTTCATCTTACTTGCTAATTTTTCGGCCAAAAGCAATGTATGCTGTGTGTTCCGGTGTGGATGGTAAAAGAGCCGGTGGAATTTCTGGCACCAGAGGCATAACTTAGTCCTCAGGGCTACCAACATAGTAGTCTAAAGTGCTTTCTTAGACTTGATGTTCTGAATGTCCAAGAACCTTAACCATCTATCATCAGGCGGATTGTGGACGGCGTGATTGTTTGTGTTCTCACACATACACACAACGAATTACTGTAGTAACTTCTCGAATGCAGAAGGCGATGAACAGATATGCAAATGACAGAATTGGATGAGTTTTTTTTTTATTATAAAAGAGGGGGCAACGCGAGCGAGTCACCTGATGGAAAGTGACCACTGCCGCCCATGGACACCCACAAGGTCCAGGGAATCATGGGTGCGGCAACGCACTCCCCTTTAGGGAAATGAGGGAAAGGAAGGGGAGGGGGGAGATGGGCCACCAGCACTCTCACTCACTAAACGAAACACAACAGCAATAGATATTTCACGCCGATATTCTGTGAGAGGGTGGTATTCCACCGAGCGAGCCGGGCCAATTCGTGCTACAATGCACCATGGCTAATACATAAAAGTGAAATATTTTTTCGAAAATAAATTGGACTCATTTGATGTTTTGTGATCATTTCTATCTCGTTCACAAATTGATAAATGCTCTCAACACGCATTGTCGTCTTAATGAAAGACAGTCAAAATCGCTGACATAATTCAAGGTTATTTGTTCAAGATTCAATTTGTAATCATTTATAGTGCCAACTTCATATCAGTTCTAATCTTTTCGATGAAGACTCATTAAATTAGTTTTTCTAAATTCTTTTAAGGTCGGATTGGTGGCACTGACACTTTCCTTTTGGAACTTTGGAGACAATCAAGATAGGCATGCTAATGAACTGGACTGGCTTGTTAGTGTAAAGGATAGTGCGTCTACGTCAAGGATCTCGTTTTGATTCCTGACCAACTCAATTTAGAAAAGGAACCTTTGTACCAATTGGCTTGATGAAAGAGTTGTAAATTTTCTAAAAAACCATATTTTCCTTTTTTCTGATCTCAAGTCAATATAAAAATATTTAAAAATGTTAAACACAACTGAAAAAATTACTTAAACGATACTTAAAAAATAGTAGTTCTCGGGTTTTATTCTTCAGTAGTGGGGATATGCTGGAAGGAGATGGCGTTACAAAATTGGGACGTCACAGCTCTGTTGCCGTAACTCGCTGTATTTGTTCACACTACTCGAGTTTGTAAGCCTGTATTTTTTTTAGTCTAATGTCTCTTTTTTTAACCGCTTTTTGCTTGGTCACTCAGTTAGTAAACCGTGCAAGATAAGAATTTGCCACATTTTGATTTTGGGGAACATCAGCTACTCTACAAACCATTGTGTGGTACTACAAGAATTAAATCTCACCTGAACAGTCTTGTCGAACCATCGGTTGGCACTGTGGTAGCTGGTACCGGCTCCGTGCATAGCCCGCAGCATGGCGTTGGTGTCGCTATTAGCGTCTGCGCGGTCCCCGCCTCCCTCATCCAGACACAAGATGCACAGCGCACGGGAGATCAACTCCATATTTACGCGGTTATTCTCATCTGTACAATGGTTTAGAATTTCAGATTATGGTATATTTTATTAACATTTGTCCACGATTTTTTTCCACGGACTTAGGAAGTAAAGTTCTGAAAATAAAATCCGGCAATGTATTTAATAAAAAAATTCTTTGAGTTCACTTCCAAAGTCAGATATTTTCCTTTGATATAGCTTCAGAGTTTTACCCATGAATTCAAAAATTACATTAAATTTTTTCATTTAATTTAATTTTTTAATTTGAGAAATGTTGCTATGTACCTAGTAGTCTAGTATAGGTATGTTCATACCTTTGATAAGTAGCTCTCTACTTTTCGCCCATTGGTCCCTATTCATAGAAGTAAGGAGCCCTATACGGGGGGCGGGCGGCGCCCCCGCCGCGTCCACCATAACATGTAGCAACTGCGCTTGGATCTCGCCAGGAGTGAGCCGGCCACGGTCAGCCGCTTTCACTGGGATCGGATAGAACTGAAAATAATGAATAAATCAGTTATATGACTAAATCAAAAAATCAATAAACCAGTTATAATGACTTTTGCCTGTTAGTACTTAGTGCTGTAATCAATCTTCCGAGTTCAATGGCTTTTACTACCCCCTTATAATAAAAGTAGCATGTGTAAGACAAGGATCTAAGACTCAGGACTAGGGTTTAATAGACGATCAACCTAGTGTCTAACAGCATTAGCCTTAAAAAAATGCAATCTGCATTGAAAAAAGTTATTCGTAACACTCAAAAAAATATACAACGATTCCAAGAATATTTCCAAAAACCTTGCGAGTGGCTTGAAAATACACGGTAAAACGGGTAGCTCTGGATGAATATATTCATGTCTACGGATCTATATCCCTTGTAGTACTGATAGATGAACTCCCGTACGAATTGGACGGTTGTTCAGTGGAGATGATGAAGGGAATTCGCATGGATGACAATGTGCTGTGAATTGTGCGCACTGGAAGACTGAGAGTCATACTATCTGGTAAGTAAAAGAATAATGCTACTCTAAATAAAAGTATTCTGCGACTGGTTTCGTACAGATCCGTGGACACGAAAATTAGATGTAGATCCGCGGAGGTAAGAGTATATTCAGATTCGACTCTTTTGAAATATCGAACATACCCATCACTACTTGAAACTAAGAAGCTGACGACAAGATCTCCATCGCAATGCATGGGTCCGTGTAAAGCATACCCGATCTGTTTCTTACTTCATTCTCATGATTTGTTTTACAATTATTTTTAATAACTGTACGTTTTTTATAACTTTAAATCTCTTTTAATTCTCTTTATTGTTAGCAGACGGAAATATCAAAAGCACTCGCATACCTAGACAAAAATGTGTGAGGAGAATGATGAGATTTGAGGTAGCGAAAGAGGTATGTAAGGACCGCGACTCCTGGCGCTCCGTCTTCTCTGACTACCCCGTTAGGGATACAGCGTGAAGATATGTATGTATGTTAATCTCTTTTCTTCTTGGGGAACTGTATTCTAAAACAAATGACACTTACGGAGTTTCTGCAAGCGACAACGATCAGTTCCTCCCGCTCTGTGCCATTATCTTTCATCGATGGTAGCTCCAACCTATCCTTTCCCACTTCTGGTATACGACAAACACCCAGCAGACGGTAGAACTGCTCCATGCATAGGGGTTGACCTTTCTCACGATTTGTTGCGCGCTCTAGGGGTAGCTCGCCTCTACAAAGAAAATGATAAAACGTAAATTAATAGGTAGGATATTTATCGCCCTGATTATTAATTTTTGTTCATAAACGTATGGTCGATCGAATAACTATTAATCGAATGTTATGAGTTACTTTTTGAATCCTAAGCTGGCCACCAAAGCTGATATAGGTTACAAAAAAGTTATAGAACAAAGTCAGGCATAGGGCCTCGCCATTTTTCATTTTGGTATCAAATAGATATTCAAAGGAAATTTTCAACAGAAAACTGACTGAGAATCGAATCTAAGACCAAGTAGAATACATCGATTCATTAGGTAACTCGAACTACTTCATTTACGTATTCGATATTATTACAATAATAATAGAGAACTTGGCATAGTTTTATTGGCAAAACAAATTGAGGTTACTGTGAGAATATGGCTTATTTCTT
The DNA here is from genome assembly GCA_907165235.1 of Zeuzera pyrina. NCBI lineage: Eukaryota > Metazoa > Arthropoda > Insecta > Lepidoptera > Cossidae > Zeuzera > Zeuzera pyrina. The sequence continues at coordinate 24,175,711 of OU015628.1, forward strand.
TCTATCTCGAACTTTTCAAGAAACTATAACACGAGGTTTTTAAAGACAGTTGTTAAAAGGTTTTTACAAAGTCAGAAATTTGCCAGTAGTGGTGTTATAGGCGTCCATGATAGGCTACGGTATGCAGGTGGGCTCATTTGCCACATTTGTGATTATAAATAAAATTAATGTGTTTGACTATGATGTGATGAAAATGTAATAAAAACAATGACATATCTTGCATACCTGTCTAACATTTCTTTATAGTCCAGCAGATCGTCGACGAATAAAGCACCAAGATCTGCCACTTCTTCCATTTTAGCAAAATGTCGTTTAGGAAACACCATTCCAGGGTTTGAATTGATAGGTAGAGGCAAGCGTATTTTCAAATACATGTCGTCCAACCACCAGTCAGTTACCTTGGAATTGAAGAATTATTAATGAGAAACAAATCCTTAATTAGGGGAAATCGTAAGGCCGATTATTTAAAATGGTGATTTATTATTCTAATAGAATTCTGAATGCTGAATCCGGGAAAAATATCCGAAATGTTCTATCACGTCACGATTTCTGCCAAATTTGTTTTTTCGCTTCATATAAAAGTTACCAGGATCTTTTTGAATCCGATAGCGGGTTAAGGTCTACTAGCCTAAAAATATAGTTTTTAAAATAGTTAAATAGAAGACGATATCGTATAAATCTTGTAGGATGGTGGGGGAGGGGGGAGTGGGGCAAATCTTTTGGTTAGATGATAAGTGTGCTGATAAATCGAATCACATGTTCGATCCTGTTCGACCGCAACAAACCTGTTCGCACAAACTACAGCTAATACCATTATAATCTTGTAAGAACATGTCCATGCATTCATTCGTTTCGATCACTCGCAAGTTACTAAATACATGTTGTTGACTCAGTCGTAATCCAGCTTTATTAAGAAGTGGTACGCTATACTTATAATAAGTTGCAAGTGCTGTATTCGTGATGACTCATAGAGGTCGCATCAACTCTCCAGACAGTTTTTACTTTGTTTCCGGTAATATACCTTGAAAAAACGGCAGAGGAACATTACTGCGTTTGTTAAGAAAATATACTTTGCCTACTTTGGTTTACAATTAGGTGATTAAGACAAACCATGAGACCCGTACAAAGTGTGCAAGACTTGTGTTGAAGATCTTTGCTTATGGATGAAAGGTAAAAGCAAGCTTTTTGTTATGGAATACCTATGATGTGCCCTACCTATGATGTGGCGCATACAAAAATACCACGAAAGTGACTGTTATTTTTGTTCTTGCGATGTGAAGGGATACAACTTGAAAAATAAGAAGGCAATAACTTACCTTAACTTTCTATCAGCAATTAGACCTATGCCTTACAGCAATGAAATACATGCGCCTGAGTCACCAAAATCTTTGAATCTATTTCTGTGGATGGTTTTGATGATGAAACTCATGAGATGACTGCTCTGAAAGAGTCCAGTACTTCAGAATTCGAACCTGAATCTCAAGTTTTTCTCAAGCTGAGTTGAATGATTTGGTCCGGGATCTAGGTCTCTCAAAAGATGCTGCCCAAATGTTAGGCTCTCGGCTTAAACAAAAAAAAATATTGTCACCAGTACAACTTTTTCATGGTACAGGAACTATGAGACAATTTTTACAGTATTTTAGCAAAGAAGAAGACTTGGTGTTCTAAAACGATGTACGCAGAATATGATCCTGCGGAATGGCGACTGTTTATTGACTTCTAAGGTCAGCATAAAAGCAGTTTTTCTTCATAATGGCAACACATACGCTTCAGTTCCAATGGCTCACTCTGTTATTCTTAAAGAAGCATGTAAAAATTTGGCCACGATTCTCCAGCAAAATTCGTTATGAGGAACATAAATAAATGATATGTGGAGATTTTAAAATTTTAACAACGCTGTTGGGTCAGCAATCCGATTTCACGAAATATCCCTGCTTCCTCTGCCTGTGGGATAGCACGACTATTTACACTGGGAAAAAAGGGACAGGCCAGTTCGAGAAAGTTAAAGACCAGGCGAAAAATCGTTCTTCAAGAGAGCTTGGTACCTCGTAATAAAGTTTTATTACCACCACTGCACATCAAGTTGGGTCTCATCAAACAATTCATTAAGTCTCTTCCCAAAGATAGCGCGTGTTTTCAATACCTTTGCCCAAAGTTTTCACACCTTCCTGTCAGAGCCAAACTAAAGGAAGGGGTGTTTGTTGACTGATATAAGGAAACTGATATAAGGAAACTTATTGCAAACAAATCATTCACTGACACAATGTCAGAAAAAGAAAAAAAAGCCTGGAATTCCTTCCAATTTGTGCACAAATTTTTAGAGAACAGGAAGTATGCCAACTACAAAGATATTGTAGATTGGACGTTGAATGCTTTCAAAGCACAGAGTTGTAATATGAACATAAAAGTGCATTTTCTACATTCACACGTTAACTACTTCCCCGAAAATTTAGGGGACTATAGCGAAAAACAGGGTGAAAGACATTAAGCATGCAGAGAGAAGATATCAAGGCAAGTCGAACCAGCAGAAGACAAATACGTAAAGCAGAGCACCAAAAGAAGTATTCAGTAGAAGAAGAAACGATCCCACAAAGACAGCAATTAATTCCAAAGTCACTTTATATCCAAATTATGATTTTAAATTATATTTTTCGTTCACTAACTATATTTTGGAATATATGTTTGCTGGTTTTTTCGTCAGTAAATAAAAAATAATTCGTGTTTTATTTTTAACGCCGAATACCTCACTAAACCTAAGTAGCAAAAAATCTGTACGTGATAGAATAAAACAGTTGACAGATTTGGATTCAGCGCACTATAAACATAAAAATTTGTCAAAACTTCCAGGACAGTTTTAAAAAACATTTTGGTTTGTGTTATCTTTAGAGCAATTATAATCTATACATTTCTAACTACAATTTGAATTTGTCTAATCATTATATAAAAGTAATAGCAATTTAATGATAAATTGTTCTGTCTGCTCTATATATTACTCTATGATAGATTTATAATATTACTGTTCGTAAAATGCCATGTTTTAAAAAATTTATTTAGATTTTCTTGATACTCGTAGCTCATCAGTACTATAAGTAACTTAACTTACTGAAATAAAAGCACAGTATTGTATAAAAAATATTTATTTTTATTTTGCTATTACCTCTAAAGACTAACTCATATTGATATATTATTTATTATTATAACCACATTTTTTTATTACTCTATTAAACTTAGAAATATCTGTTGTAAGGTACAGTTGGACTTAAAAAGAACAGAGTTCGTCTTCGTCTTTTGGTAGATATTCTATTTGTAGTTGGTCTGTATATATCGTTTTCTGTTCTTCTGTAGTAAACTACAGGAGGATCGTCATATTTACCATCGTCAGACACGTCAAATGGAGGCTTTAAAAAATAAGCTTTTCTGAAAAATGGAAGTTGTGTTGTCGGCTTTTCTAATTCCACATTGTAAATATAGTTCCTTATCGAATCTACTTTGTCTCTCAATAGTCTTGGTTTTGTTCCGGGCACCATCATTGGTCTTTCTAAAACAATATTTACATTGGGTTTACTTGTTACAACTTGCCTGCGACCAGTATTTTGCATAAAATTTATTTTGTCTCTCCAAGAAAGACCGGTGCGATGATGGTATGGCAAATCTCTATAAAAATCTTCATCGTTTTTTATGTTTGTATCGAACACTGGACTGATTTTAGGTCTATCAATTTTGTCAAATGTTGGTCGTAATAGATACTGTTTGGGTGCAGTAGTCATCGTTTTGTAGAACAAATGCTTAGGATATACGATTGGAAGTTCTCTTATTATGTTCCTTTGTGTAACAAAACCTCTATGCGATAAAAAGTCCCCTGTGTTCATTGTTATTATTTCTTTCCGTTTATTAGCCAGTTGTATCTTCCTCATAATTTTCCTCTGCGACTTTGGTGGTGGTGCTACAACAGGATACAAATTAGTCTTTGCAAATTCCTTTCCAGATTTTTCAAATGGGTTGAATAATGTTACTTTTGAGTTCGTGTTAGAAAAGTCTCTAGCAACAAATCCAGAGGTAACATTTTTATTTGTACTATTATTTCTCATGTATCTCGCCTTGAAATTACTACCGATCGATTTACGTCCTCTAGGGTAGTTTACCGATTTTAACAATTCTTTGATATCTTTCACCTTTTTATTAAATCTTTTAACTACTACGGGTTGAAAAGAATTCTTCGTGTCATTCATATGAATAGTTTTATAAGTCGTACTCTGTTTTATAACTGTATTGCATTTTGTAGTTTCATCTATATTGTTCTGTGTTCCTAATAATTTTTCTTTTGTTGTGTAATCTAAATCTTCTTCAACAGTTGGTTCGTAAGTATTATAGATTACCTTTTTGGTACTTGTTACAATGGTTGTTGTTAGAGGTTTAAATGTGATGGCTTTAGTTATTATGTGATAATTATTATGGTTAACACGGCGAGTGTGATTGTGAAGTTGATTTTTTCTATGTTTTTTCACTTTTTTGTTTTCGTTAACAACTTTTTTTTTAATACTTTTAGTAACATTCGTTTTAACATTAGACGTGACTGGTAAATGGTCCAGGGTAACTAATTTCTTAGTATTTGTAGTATTTCTTCTTGCAACATTTACGACATTAACTTGTTTTAAGTTTATAAGCGATTTATTTTCCGGTACGTCTTTATGATTTGATGACGTGTTTGTAAATGGTGTAGTTATATATTTCGGTTCGTCAACAGTGTCATTCATTTTATCGTATAATTTATCAATTTTCCTAATTAATTTATGTAGTCCTTCAGTTTTTGACATTTTATAGTGCTTTTGATTGTTGTCTATCATTGTTTTGAAATCACCATTTGTAGGATTTACTTCTAACGGTGTACTGCTTTTTACATTGTAATACTCTGAGTCTTTTATTATTGTTTTGAACATGTTTGTCTGCTGCAAAATTTCAGTTGGAGTTAAAACTGCAGTTGTTGTTACTCTATTATTCTGTAGTTTATTCGCAACACTTTCAGTTTTTAATTCAGTAAAGATCATTTCTATATCATTGTTAACAGATATGTTTCTAATACTGTGCTGTCTTGAGGACATTTCATCCATTTGTTTTGTTGATTCAAATCTTTTTTCTTGTAACGCATCATATTTACTTTTATTTGCGTATTCAGAATCTGTCATCATAATACCTTCTCGTGACATTAAATCTTCGAAAATAATTCCCTTGTCGATATGAAATGCTTGTTGTTTTAATTTAGTTTCATGTTTAATTTTTTCATTTATTATGTTAGCTGTGAATTGTATTTTAGTAGTTTCTTCATCAACTAAAATTGGAAACATTGCAGTAGTTTTGACAGAATTTGTTGCAATTGTACTATTATTTGCTGCAGAAGAAATATTAAGTGTGATCAGTTTTTCGGGAATTTCTAATGTTGTTACTTGTAACGGGAGTAATTGTAGAAATTTAAATTTAGTTGATTTTTTTTTCTCAGTAGTATCAATGTATGCTTGATTGGCTTCCGTCATAACTGTTGTTCTTTTTATACTATTGTTACTCAAAGGAATAGTTTGAGCAGTGACTGGATCTTGTATTGAACTATTATTATTTATAAAACTGGTACCCTCCTTCTTTTTGGTATAAGAAATTTGACTGGTGTAGAAACTGTGATCAATAAAATTTTGAGGACCGTTATGTTGATACTTTCGTGACATCGAATCGTTATTCAATTCTTCTACTACAAGAACTTTTTCATTATCACTGGTGCTGTTGATTATTATTATTCTATCAGTAGTCATGCGTGCAACTGGATTTAAACGACTTTGATTTATTGACTTGTTAAACAATGTCTTCTGTATTTTTGTATAATATTGTGGATCTGTAGAAAGTTCGCCTATTTTGTTTGTTGTACCGTTGAATTGTACCACCCTATTAGTGTTCATTTTTTTTGTTTGAGGACTTTTTCTAATTCCATAATTATTTAATAATAAATTTCGTTCATTTTCCGGACGACCATTCTCTTGAAAATAAATTTTGTTTTTTTCTTGAAATACCTTTTTATCCGAAGTTTCCGATATTACTGACAAAAAATCATTTGTGACTTCAGTATTTGCATTTTCTTTTAATTTACTTTTATCTAATGTCCTGTTACTTACTGTATTTGTTTCGAAGCTTTCAGAACTTAATAATGCTGCTTTAGTCGTACGTTCCGTATTAATAGTTTCATTAGTCAATTCTAAGTCCATGTTTAATTTTATTGCATCAATTGATTTATTTTCATCATGATTAACATTTAAAGACTGACTCGTTTTTGTATTGGAAATTAAATTTTTATTCGTTTTTAATATGTTATTGTTTCTTAATTGTAATTTATTTCTTAAAAAATCATTTGGTGCTTTGTCATAATTACAATTTATTTTATGTTCTGATGTTGCTGTAGTGTCATTAAAATGTGTTACATTTGTGTAGTGTAATTGACTGGAACCATTAAATATGCTTATCCAATCATCTGTATAGTTACTTTCAGTGTATTCTGCCTTCGAAGGTGTATTTCTATTATTATTTGTAGTTCGATTTTTCTGCGAATATTCATAATCTACTATCTCTAAACTCAAATCAGTAACTTTAACACTTTCTGTCGAAATCTTATCTGTAATTGTACTTCTATTATTTATTTGATATGCTGTAACCAAATCTATGTCAAATGATGTGGGGGTCTTTGTTTCAATCACTGACATAGCTTTTGTGTTTCCTTGACTATTTTGGTAGTCTTGTTCCTCATTTTTCGTAATTTCAGTAATACATTCTTTTTTTGAAATAGAATTGAACTTTTTGTTTACTAAATTTTCAGTACTCGTTGCGTTTTCTTTTATTGCAACTTCGTTATTTCGCTTGTATATTATGTCACTCATAGAGGGTAAAATTGTGTCATTTACTGACTGTGTAATTAATTTCATGGATTCAGTTGTCAATTCTAAAAATTTGAATTTAATATCGTTTTTAATTTTTAACATTTTTGTTAAATCATTATTTTTTTTTAATTCAATCGGGGCTGTTGATAAAATTTTATTGTTCTTAATGCTGTACATTGAATAGTTTATAGAGCCATATCTTTTTTCATTGTTTGGATGGACAGTTAGTGGTTGAGTATAATCATACATCGAGCTACTTATTCGCTCTGTTGATTTATTCCTTTCTTTTCTTGTATTATTAAACAATTCGTACTTGAATTTTGGTGCTTGTGTTGTATATTTAAACTTATATACTATATTTAAATGATTTTTGTCTGGACTCGTATTTGTCATTTTAGTGAAAGTATTTGTAGCATATTCTTGAGATAAAATAGATTCAGTTGGTATCCAATTTTTAATATTTTTATGATCATCAGCACTTTTTTGCTTAATTTCATTATTTCTTATTATTGGCTCTTGTATTGTAAGTTCCGTTATTTTAGGTAAATACGAGACTTGTGAGTAATGAGGCTTATCAGTTCCATTTAAAGACTGAATGTATAAATCCGTTCTTGCTGTGGAAATATTTGCAACAATTTTTCTTGTTTCATTAAAAATATCTAATTTGAAAAATGGGTCTGAAATATTAGAGTAACTTTTAGGGCTTATGTTAATATTTGCATATTTTTTTAAGTCAGTAATTTTATTTATTTTTCTTTCAAATTTCAATATTTTGTCTTCGTAATTTTCATGTGTTAACATACTGTTGTTTACGTAAGATTTTTCATCGTCTGTTATGTTATATCTGTTACTTTTTATTAAAGAAAGTCTTACTTTTTTATGTGGCTTGAAATAGTTAAAAGTACTTTGAACAAATTCTTTGTTGTTATTTTCTTTGTTAAAAAAACTTTTTCTAGATGTTTGAGCAATGCTTGTACGCTCAGATAATGTTAGTTCTGACAGCTGTGACTTTACATTCATATTGTCTAACATTTCAGAAGTGTCGTTCTGTGAATTATTAACCAATACGTTTGACGTTATAACAGATACTAATGGATTTTCTGTACCAATAATCTTCATCATTGATGAATTATCTTGTGATGTCGTTACATTATGTTTTGAAGATATTTTTACGGAAGCATTGTTACGAAATTCATTTCCTTGTATATTATGTAGATACGAATTGTTAATTAATAAATTATTCGTTGACATATTTACGTTCATAGTTAATTTGTATGATTCCGTGACATCTTCTAATAGTATTTCGCGTGTTTTTGAAGTCGATAACGCCATTATATCTTTATCATTAGATTTTCTGTCAACTAATTCATTATTTTTAAATTTTCCCTTCTTAGTGATATTTTTTAAATTAAACGAATTGTCAGTGTAGTTTTTTGAGTATTTCTCAATTTGGTCTGATTTTGAAATAGTCGTTATATTGGCATTAGCAAAAGTGCTATTTATGCATATTATGGTATGTAATATGTTCTTTGCAAAATCGGTAGTGATAGTGTCGTTTAGGTAGTCGCGTGATGTCGTTAGAGGATTAACGTAAGCAGATAACTGGGATGTTGTCAAATGTTGTTCTTTTCTGAAATTTTTATTGGTTTTATATGGTACTGTTACATTTTCAAAACTTTTCATAGGATTTATATCTGTGACTGATGGCATTTTTCGGTTTTTAGCTAATGCATTGTTATTGTCATATTTATATGTCGTTATATTTTTCTTTTGAAATTTTATTTCATTCGATTTCTTTTCTGAGCTTTTTACGAATAATTCTTTAGTTGACTCACTTGTAAGTTTTGTTACAGGCGCTATTTTTGTACTGGAACAGTTATCATTTCGAATCAGGCCTGTTGCAAAATACATTATAGGAGAAATATTTTTTATTACGTGATCTACATTTATCTTGCTTGTTTTTGTTGCTTTTATTATATTAGGTGTTGTATGAATATTAAATGCAAGAGGCACTGTTTTATAAACGTAATCGTTGGGTGATCTTTCCTCTGTTATATTATGATATTCAGATACAGTTTTTAACTTGTAACTTGGTGTTATGTGAATATCATCAACAGATGCAGTTTCGTATTCAACTAATTTAATAGCATCTTCAATTGATATTTTTTTCGAATTTTCTCTTAATTGTAATTGATTACTTGACAGTGAATCATTTAAATTTGTAGCATCTCTGTATTTGTTTTTTTGAATATTGTTAATACATTCAATGCAAGGCTGAGACATTTCATCTAATAAAATTTCATGCGGTACAGTCGACTTATTTAGTGGGTCTTCTGTGTACATGTCAATAATGTATTCCGATTCATTACTATTGACTTGACTATTGTTAAATATTTCCTTGCGGTTTTTGTTAATATTTTTTAACTCAGGTTTGAAAAAAATATTGAACATATTAAGTTCCGTAGGCATGGCATTATGTACATTTAGCTTTGGTTGTGTAACACTGGAAAGAATAGCAGTTACATCAAAATTATTTGCGGTCAAATCGGTTGGTACTACTGTTGTAACATAAGGCTTCGAGGTTATCAAAGCTGACTTTGAGGAAATATTTAACGAGTAGTGACTAAAATTTGTATACGACTGAGTTATTAACGAAGTTATGCCAGAAGTTTGCTCTTTTTGAATTTTGTTATTGCTGTTTACATTTGAATTCGGTTCTTGAAATCTTTGATTCGAAAGTTCTGAATTATTATAAACACGTATTGTACTGCTTACTCTTTTTTTAATTCGTTTAGTTGCTTTCTCAAATGAGTCTGCTGTATGTATAGCAGGAAACAATGTTAAATCAGTTGAATAAAACTTTCTCGTCATTAAATCTTTTAACTTCTTTACGTCTTTTATTTCTTGTTTTGTTACTATAATGTCAGAAACTTCCGGAATTGTGGTCTTAACGTAATTAGGTATTCTACTTTGAGAATTAACCGTCGTCGATTCCTTTCTAGTGACAATACCACTTATTATAGAATCAGTAGCCGGAATAACATCGAACGATTTAGTTTGAGAATCTTTCAATATCGTCAATGTAGTGATATCGTCATCTGAAGAATTTTGAGGTACGTTATTGAGTATTTTATTGTAAATTATTTTATTCTCATTTATTGAACTGTTAATTTTAGTCATGTTACTTACAGTAACTGTGGTATCAGTAATTACATCACTGATGGAAGGTGTAGTAGGTATATCATTGCGAATTTCATTATGAAAGCTTATCTTTTTTGGTATGGTGCTTGAAATATCATTAATCAAAGTAGTAGGAATTAATATTACTTTACTATTAAATCTATTATTTTGAGAGTTCAATTTTTTTAGATCAGCAGCTCTTAAAATATCGCTAATTGGTGAAATTTCAAATAAGGTTTTGTTGGTAACATTCTTTCCAGTATTTATTTCTTCAGTTTTGGTAATTGTATCAGTTGTAGTAATTACATCTGTAGCGTCGTTATGGGTTTTACTTTTTAAAGAATCAACTTTATCTGGTTTAATTTTTAACGATTTTTTCTTGAGAAAAAAGTTTTCATTATATATATCTGGTTTGGTTTCTGAATTGGCTATTCTTTCTGTTGTAATATCATATTTAATAATAAAATTACTGATATTCTTTTTCGTTTTATTGTTACAATATAATTCAGTTGAAAAATCCCTCATATTAAATAGCTTATTCTTAGTGAAATCTGTTCTTTCGTCTGTATTAATTTTCGTATTCGCCTTGATGCTTTCGTAGCCAATATTTTTCCTAGTTGTAATTTCTTCTTTCGTTACATTTCTTAGATTTGTATCATTTTCTTTCAATTTGTTTTCATACATTTTAACGAAATGTTTTAGTTGTGGAATGGTGTTATGAAAATTTATAATATCAAATGTAGATTTTTCATTATAATTTTTTTTATTATATTCAACTGATTTGTTTTCAACTGAGTTTTGTTTTATGAGATCCGTTCTACAAGATTTGAAATCTTTGTCATTGTTGCAACAAATACTACTATAATCAGAATGATGTCTACCAGTAGTCACGTCGACATAAATTTTTATAGTACCCTTTTTCCTCAGTAACTTAAACACTTTAGTCAGATTCTTTTTTTCACTATCTATTAAAAACAAGTACACTGATTGTAATCTACATTCTGAAACTAACTCACTTTTATCATTCTCTTCACTGCTTTCCTTTATAGAACTATACTTCGTGTCAATTATATCAATGTCCACTTTTGTGTTACTGCTTAAGGCACTGTTTAACTCATGTTCACTTATCTCATCTGAATCTTGGTTTAACGAGCCATTTCTTGTGTTATTTAGATTAGGATATAAAGTGAGAATTACTATGATACTGTGTTTCTCAGGATTTTTCGAAACAGATTGTATATTTCCAAATAAGTTATATTTTCTAAGTTTATATTTGTGATAATCTTTGGTTTGTATGAGAGTTTTGAACAACACATTCTCTAATTTCATTTTCACATGATCTTTTAAAATAGGAACAGTGACAGCGCTTGCTTGAATTACATTCTCTGTTGTAATATCAATTCTATGGCCGCAGTTAGACTTGTTTAAAGAAAAATTATCTTCGTTAGTGTTATTATAAATTGTAACTACTTTTTTATTCAGCTCATTCTGTAAATTTAAGCAAGTTTTATTGTAAATTTTCTTATATAAATCTAACGCCTTGCCATTAGTGTCCTTTATGTCATCTTCAGTTTGTATAGAGTTAGTATTTCCATCGAAATTGAGTCTTTCATCTTTTACTTTTAATGTTTCTCGCATACAAAAACAAAGACTTCTCAACAGTTTCAACGTTACGTCAAATAAATGTTCATCATTGGTTGCTGCGTCTACTGATTGCAAAATTTTTATCAACACTGAATTGTTACTTTTGGGTTCCAACGAATTCTGTATTTGTACCAAAGCATCGTTTTGCACTGCTTCCAGAATTAGATACACTAACAAATATATCACTTTACATTTCATTTTAATATACTTAATATTTTATTTTTGGCGGCATATTGGTTATTTTCCAACTGCCAAGCGAAACGGACCGAACAATACTTCCACATAATCATTGTTATTGTTCATTATTTGTAGACGAAAACGACGCAAACGAGTCTTGATAAGGCAATATCAACAACAGAATTTGTAGCGGTAATTTGGAATTAATTATACTAAAATTTTTCAGAGTAAATTGTAAACCAACAATGTTTTTTTTGCTTAGGAGTAGGAACTTCCTTACTTTCTCATGAGTATCACATCAAACGGTTAACGTCAAATAAAGAAATGAAATATATATGTAAATACACATCCTCAAACTATATCTCTAACGGGGTAGTTAAATCTTAAATAATGATATATGATAAAAATGTTGAATATATGTATATCAATCATATTACATACATACATACATACATATCCTCACGCTGTATCCCTAACGGAGTAGTCAGAGAGGACGCAGTGCCAAGCGTCGCGGTTCTTACATATTATACTAAACAGATAGATAGATAGATGATTTATTCAACATCACAAAAACATCAACAACAGTGAAAAAACTAGAAAGAAAAAAAACTATAGTGTGATACGATGTCGAATGGGTCTCAAGCTCAGCATATGCCAAAGTTTTTACGCTGTGGCGCTGATTTTCAGCCGAGCCCAGTGACGCAACGTACGCAGGAAATGCGAGAAACGAAGTAGAAGAATAAAATACAGAAAACTGAATATGTAAAAGAAAAAAAAATGTATGTTTGTATATACTACTCTGTCAAGAAAGTGCCGGAAAAAGATCAATAATACACGAAATGTTAGTTATTCATCCAAATTTATTTTATCACCTTCAAAGTATGCTCCTTCAGAAACGATACACTTACACCAACGAATAATCCAATCATCAAACATTTTTTAAACGCTTTTTCTGGAATTGAGTTGAGTGCTCGCCGCGAATTCTCCCTTATGTCTTCTACCGAATGAAAACGGGTGCCACGAAGTGATAATTTGAATTTAAGAAAAAGAAAGAAGTCGGCTGGAGCCATATCCGGCGAATAAGGTGGTTGCTCGATGGTATTTGTTGAGTTTTTGGTCAAAAATTCGTTCACAATGATGGCCTTGTGCAAAGGCGCATTATCGTGGTGCAAAATTCAAGAATTTTCTTTCCACAAATCTGGCCTTTTTCGTCGAATTTGCTCTCTTAAACACCGCATAACGCCCAAATAATATTCTTTATTTACCGTTTGACCTTCCGGCAAGAATTCCGAGTGCACAACACCGCTATAGTTAAAGAAAACAGTCAACATGACTTTGACTTTTGATCGACTTTGGCGTGGTTTTTTCGGTTTCGGTTCAGTTGGAAGGCGCCACTCCGAAGCTTGTTAACTAGTTTGCATGTCAAACTCGTAAACACACGTCTCGTCACCAGTAACAATGCGTTTCATGAATGTTGGGTCGGAATTGACTCGTTCTAGCATGTCCTCAGCGACTCTTATGCGATTGTGTTTTTGAAGAAAATTCAGGTCTTTTGGGACTAGCCAAGCGGCAACATGTTTCATACCCAAGTGATTATTTAAAATGGTACGGATCGACTCATGAGACACAGAAAGTTCGGCAGCTATCTCTCTCAAACAAAAATTTTCAGTCACTATTTCCTTCATTTTTGCGATGTTAACTTCAGTTGCAGACGTTGATGGCCTACCAGAGCGAGGCTAATCTTCCATCACATCTCGACCGCTTTTCAACGCTTTGTACCACTCATAAGCACGTGTTTTTGATACAGTCGATTCACCGTAAGCCTTCTGTAACATTTTCAGTGACTCCGAACACGAAATTCCATTGGCGATGCAAAACTTAAGACAAACTCTTTGTTCGATGTTTTTGTCCATTATGAAATTCGCAATATACACTAATACACTAGAATGATATAACTAAAAACAGCACTGTATTTAATCTAAATAACAGATGCAACTCAAACTCCGCGCCAAAATGGAAAACAGTTGTGCCAATCTAACAACAAAAAAAAACAAAAAATTTAATTTGGAACCATAAACCATTCATCTTGACTGAGTGTATATATTTGTATCATTATATCATAGATGTTATCTCCACACTCCAAGACCGCTCAACTATTCACCATGAATATTGGTATGCAAATGTGTTTTTTTTCTTTTCTTTTTCTTTTTTCCCTTTCTCTTTTTCGTGGAGGTTTTTGCGCTATGTAGGTGGCGCAGGTAGGTATAAAACCGCGGGGCACAGCTAATATAAAATATAAATTCCAACCAACTAAATCATATAAGACTTTGACTCGCCAAACTGAGCTTACGAAACTAGTGCAAAATGGCGCCGTCGTTCTTCAAGAGGTAGTCTTCAAAGTTTTCTCTGTGCCGCTTTAGAATATGCTTCCTCAACTTTACCCTAAACGTGTTAACTGTATTTATGTCTCGCAACCGGGGGAGGCAGGTTATTCCAGCATTTCGTCGCGTTGTATCGAAAACTACCTCGGAATGCCGCCGTTTAGAAATTATGCAACTTCAACACAACTATGCAAGGTCTCAGCTGCCTTGTATTAGCGTCTTTTGACCACTAATTTATCAAATAGGTAGGATGGCTGTTTCTTTTTCACAATACCGAACAATAAAGTAGCTCGACACGGTTTCATTTTTAAGATACCGGCATCATTTATGTACGGTGTGACATGCGAACGTTTTAGTATACAGAAACATAACCTAGCGCAGGAGTTCTGGACACGTTACACCAGCCTAACTGTACGCGCTCAATACAAGAGGAAGGTTTATACGTATAGTTTAATATTGTTTTGTGTTAATCAGTTGAAATATGACGATAATAGTTTAAGATGTCGGAAAACAGCAAGCCGGCTGAGAGCTTTCACCGAAAATGCTGCTTTTTCTTTTGAAATATAAAAAACAATGTATGATGAAATTGTTCCCCTTTATTAGGACTACAAAAAAGTCAGCCATTGCATATGTCTATATTATATGGATAGCTTTCTATTGGATCCTTACATATGAAATTGACGTTTTGTACGGGAGGAATATAAAGTCAATTTTTTTTTTGTAAAATATATTTAATTAATCAAAGTATGCACCGTTGTTATCTATGCACTTTTGCCATCTCATAGGTAGTTCATTGATCCCTTTACTAAAAAAACCATGGGGGCGAGAATCAATAAACTCTTTGAAGGCGGTTTGAACTGCCACATCGGAGTTGAATTTTTTTCTTTGTAAGAAGTTGTACAAATTCCGGAAAAAATGGTAATCTGTTGGAGCAAGGTCCGGGGAGTACGGTGGATGTCGCAGACATTCCAATTGTAGCTCATCAATTGTGGTTTTGTGCGCAACTTAGTGGTTGTTTGTTGTGCAGTGTGTGGTCTTGCGTTGTCGTGAAGCAGCAGTGGCCTAGAGCGATTGACCAATCTCGGTTGTTTAGCAGCTAGTTCTTGCTTCATGGTTTGCAGTTGCTGACAAAAGATATCTGCCATAATCGTTTGGCCAGATTTTAGAAAGCTGTAGTGAACGACACCGGTGCTAGTCCACCAAACACTAACAAGTAACTTTTTCTGAGTCAATTTTCGTTTAGGGCAGGATTTGGTTGGGTCTCCAGGGTTCAGCCATTGCGACGAGCGCTTCCGATTATCGTACAGTATCCACTTTTCATCACAAGTAATGATTCGATTTAAAATCCCTTCATTATTGTGTCGGTTGAGCAAAGTAACACGGCAGTCGACGCGTGTTTGCAAGTTCGATTCACTCAATTCATGAGGTATCCATCGTTCAAGTTTTTTTACTTTCCCGATTTGCTTCAAGTGGATTAATACAGTTTTGTCACTTACCCCGAAGCCTGTAGCTATCTCTGAAGTGCTTTGTGCTGGATCCGCTTCCACAATAGCCTTTAATTCTTCATTTTCCACTTTGGTCTCCGGCCGTCCACGGGGTTGGTCTTGAAGGTCGAAATTTCCAGAACGAAAACGTTGAAACCAAAAACGTACGGTGCTTTCTTTTGCGACACCAGTGCCTTCGACACATCATTAATCCTTCGAGCTGTTTCTGCAGCACTGGTGCCACGGTAGAACTAGTACTCGTAAATATACCGATATTTCATGTTTTCCATTTTGCGGTAATAAGCGACGCCAAAGAAGAAAATAATGAGGAAAACACGGAATGACTGTTTTCAAAACTCAAATGTACCAGCTAAATGAATTTATAAATTTGAATTTGGAATTCTTAACCAAAGAGGAGATATTTCAGATCAAAGTGGTAGTACGACAAAACGCTAATTTCATATGTAAGGACCCAATATTAACATTTTAATGTTTGACAAATTATGTGGAGTTTGGAAAGCTATTTAGACGGATACGATATTTGTCCTTATCAAATTAAATACATTAGTTACCTTAAGCATTTCATGTACATAATAATTGTCTTTTACACCACACAAGTTAAATTAATATCTTATGAAATATTGTAGAATTAAAACTATCGCCCAACAAAACTAAATAGCGCGTCGAAGGCCGCGCCTCGCCCAACACTATTGTACGATTTGCAGAAATTACAAGCGTTTATCGGAGCTCTCTAGCAAGGAAAATAAAAATAAAAATATGCTTGTCAGTGCGACACTATAAACCGCACTTATTAGTGCTACTTTCAGAACGTTATAAAATTAAGAAGATTAAAACCTTTTTTTTTCGAAGACATCCTGTAGTATAGTCTAACCATAATAGTAATTAATCACTACACACTGACACCACATTAGTATCTACATTGCACCCGTGCGAAGCCGGGGCGGGTTGCTAGTTAAATTACAATACCGACGACCGACGAGGCAATTGTATATTGATTTAAAATCTAAATTAAAGATACCATTTATATATATATATATATATATACCACCAAGATGATAGCAGAAATTTTATTTAAACAAATTATATACATACAGAATTATATTTTGATGGCATTTTTTTATGCCCAATAATTTCTTAAATATAACGTAATTTTAATTAAGCGGTAACACCGATGTTAAATACAAACCTTTAAAGTGCTTTTAAATACAATGGAAAATGACGTGAATTTATGTATCTATACTTTTGTTATTAATGGGGCTTACCCAATTATCCATTTCTTTCTGCCTATCCAACAGGTATTCCTGGAGACTTGGACCAGGTTCTTCGAGGAAACTCCTCACCAGCGCTCTCGTGGTTTCGAGCTGCTGCTGGCTGACGATTACCTCGGCGAAGTCTAGATAAGTGTCCAGAGTCGCTTTGAGATCGGGTAGTGGCAACTTTGGAAACTGGGTGTTCTGAAAGAAAAATTACAATCTAAAATACACCAATTAATTTGTTTGTTCATTAGAGGGTCAACTGAGGAAGCGTACTCGTCGCGACCGCTGCCAGCCCTATTCAGGGCTGCAATTCCTCTCCTGTGCATACCATGAGGGACAACGATTGGGGTATATTTAGGACGTCCCTAGAAAGCGACAAACATTGGTTTATCCCCCCTGGTGTGTGCAGTGCAGTTCGGCGTTGGGTACCGCTACCCAATATGCTATGCACCTCGCAGCGAAAAATGGAGAAAGGAGTGTAGAATATCTGTGTGGAATCGGATTGAAGAGACGATGAATTAAGTGATTGATATTATGAAAGAGAGAAGATTGGATGTGTTATGTTTAAGTAAAACCAAACAAAAGTGCAGTGAACCTGCCGACTTGCCCTGAGTCAGATCGCTTTGTGGTCAGTGTTACCGCATAAAGACAGGGGATGTGTAGGGGTAAGCGTTTTACTGCCCTTTCGTTTGGTTAATTGTATGACTGAGTACAGATGTGTAAATCTCAGACTGTTCTGGGTGCGGCTAAAGATAGGGTTGACGAGAATTTTTATTTTGGCGATGTATGCCTCAGTGTTCTCTGTCGGTGCGGGTGAACTAGAGCAGTTTTGGGACAATGTTAGAGAAGTTCTAGCAATGGTTGAAGAGAATGAGAGAATTGTTGTGTGTACAGACATGAATGGATGGGTCGGGACGGCTGGACCAGGATTTGAGATTGTCCTAGGCAAGTATGGAGATAAGAGAGTGAATGATGCTGCTAGAATTGTGTTAAGAGTGTGTATGGAGTGTGATTGATTCATTCCTGGTGGGCAGACAGCTCAACAAGCAGGTTATGGACACAAGAGCGCATAGAGGTGCCGATATGGAAACGGACTACTTTCTGGTGATAATCAGAATAAGGGGTCTGTTTGTAGTATGGCGACACCGCGTAGTGTCCAAACCTGCAGCGGTCTGTTACATCAAAAGCTGGAAACTACAAGATGCGACAACCAGCAATAAATATGAACGGATAGTATCCGATAAATTTGAAGATGGATTGAAAGTGATGAGCGAGAATGTTGAAGAATGTTGGCAGAACCTTAAGGATAGTATGATCGAGGCTGCGAAATGCTAAAAAGTGTGACTTGTGGTGGGATGATGAGGTAAAGCATGGCGAAACTACCTTTGCTACTAAAAATGACTGTGGTATGAATAATTTGATGAAGACATATGTAAGCTGCAGAAAGCAATAGTGAAAAAGAGACGTGAAAGGTGTAGGATGTTAGGATCTGGGGTACCTTCTGTGTACCTTCTTCCTTCTGTGCAACGTTTGTTGGCAGAAGGGGGAGGCTCGAGAGGACTGGGGCATTGTAGTCATAGTATATCTCTATGAAGCGAAAGGTTCTCATTTAGTCTGTGCATGCTAGCCCTATGGCCATCGGCTTGGTGAACTTAGCTAGTAAAGTCTATACCAAGGTATTGAATGAATGTATGAAAGGCGTTTCCGAAAGATATTTGTGGGAGGCGCAAGGTGGTTTTATAACGGTATCGAGGCCACAGAACCCGTGTAAGGATAGATGGTGTCATATTGCCCTGGTTTGAAGTCTGTTCAGGCGCCGGACAGGGCTGCGTGATGTGTGCCTGGCTGTTTGTGCTATATTTGGACAGTTGCCTCCAGACGTTAAAACGTAGCATGAGTGGTATGAACGCTGACGATGCTGTGCTTATAGCACCATCAGATGCTGAGTTGCAGACACTAGTCACGTGAATGAAAGAAGAATGTGAAGTGAAAAGATTGAATATGAATGTGAACAAAATTAAGGTTCTGATGTTTGAAAGGGAAACGGTACAGACGAAATGTGAGATTTGTGTAAATGGAAAATGTCTAGAACGAGTGAATGAAAATTTGTATCTGTTGAGTGCGTTTTCGGATGTGGAGAGACGGGTAGCAGCTGGCAATAAAGTGAAGTGTGCTCTGTCCGCACAAGTAGGCAATGTGAATATATTATCTAACACAGCCAAAATGGCCATCCGCAATGCGGTGTTGGTGCCAACTTTATTATACGGTAGTGAGGCCTGGATACGCCCGAAACGGAGCGAAAGTATAATAAATGAAATATGTGCGGTGTTAACCTTGCGGACAGGATAAGCAATGCAGAGATATGCAGTATGACAGCGTTACACGACAGTGTCATTGTAAAAATGCAAAAAAGAATGCTTAGATGATCCGGGCACATAAAAAGAATGAGGCTGCCGAAGAAAATTTATAGAGCGAAAGCCAGTGGTTAAAGAAGCCAAGGAAGACCTACGCTGACTTATGAAGATCAAATAGCCCGAGTGTTAGCGGGAAGCTTGGCACTCCGTCCTCTCTGACTACCCTGTTAGGGTATCGGAGAGGACGGAGTAGGAACGTGCCTAGGGCTTCAGGATAGGACAAACCCGACACACATGTTCTTCATTGTTTTTGTAAAAGTTAAGGGAAGGCTAATATATTTTAGATTACTAATTAGTCATGACTTTGGCACAACCGGTGCATAAGAAGAAAGAAAAGAGATCGCTCCCCGCGTTATCTTTCAACAAAACAATTTTTATAATATTTTGTAATTAAAAGTGTACAGGCGTAAATAGTTTATCAGTTCTTAACATATTATTGCGTCTCAATTCATTGTTTATCCAAATTATTAAAAGATAGCCCTGTGTTCATATGTTTTGTAAATACATGTGTCTTTTAGGGAGCCAGTATAGATTTTAATAGTCACAACCAGAACAATTCTAAATATTTTCGTCATTTGAATAAAAGAACAGCACATACACTTAAACAGCACTAATAATAATAAGTAGTTCCACTTAGCTATAACTTGATGGGAGAACCGGGAGAATAAACAACAATCCAATCAGTTTCATGAACTGAAGAATTGTCTTTTATGCAAATTACTAGTTAGAGAAACACATTCATGAGTTTATAGTATAATAGTTTTGTACACCAATTTATTGTATTTTCAACCGACTTCCAAAAAAGGAGATTCTCAATTCGGTTGTATTTTTTTTATGTTTGTTACCTCATAACTCCGTCATTTATGATCCGATTTTGAAAATTCTTTTTTTATTTGAAAGGATACACTTTCAGATTGGTTCCATTAAAATTTCATTGATTATGAGGCTTTGGTTTCGAAGATACACCAAATAACGCGACCTGGTTATAACGTTTATTCGTTTATATTGTTCTATGCAAAGTTCAAAGATTTTACACTTTAAATGCCGATTAAAACTTGTATAACACTAAGCCCTCACAATGAACAACTTATTGGATTTTTTATTACAAATTAGCTCACTTATGATGGAAATTGATTAAATACTTATCACTCATCCACCGGCTCAAACAAACAAATATTAGGTAAAAACAATTACGTCGAATCACGTGGAATTGTATTCGTATTCGTATCGTATCTCTCAATCTGTACAAAATTCAGTATGAAAGTCGGGCTTTTCACTTCATACTAATTGCTATATAAACACTAGTAAACAAAGCTGAGAGAAAGAAAGGTTGCAAGTCACATTGCAAGCCAATGCGTGACAGTGAGACGGCTGATTACATGATTACTGAGTACACTGATTGCGCCTTGGAAAGTGCCAGTGTCGAACTCTAATGGCCGTCACGTGTTATTCACATATTCGTTGCTATGGTTGTGTGCAGTCATTTTCGTTTCGACGCGAATTTAGAAATTTTAAAACCGATACGGTTTGAAATTAGTTTTTATTTTATTATTTTATGCTTGCCTGAGCATTTTAATAAGGCATGGCAGGCTTTTGGGCTTGTATGAAGGTACCACCATTGCCTGTTAGATACAGCGTGAAGATATGTATGTATGTTTGTTTGAAAGGTTATACTTCCGAGGTGGTCCCATTTAAATTTCACTGGTATTGGAACTTGGACTTCGAAGATACATCAAATAACACTAAATAACGCAAACTGGTCACAATCTTTGTTTAAATTGATGATTCTCTTGAATGTTATTACGTTTCAGAATTAGAAAGAAGTTAACTGCAGACCTGCCCTGGATATTTATTTAAGCATAGGTCACTCAAATGGGAGAAATAAAAAAAATTTAGGAAGAAATTAAACCGCCTCCAAAAAAAAACACTGAAAAGTACAAAATAAATATCCCTTACTAATCAATACTCAATTACAATAATAATAGCCTTATAAATACGACACACATACCTATATTATTATTTTTTTTAATTTAATTTTTTTTCAAGGCAGTTTAATTTTTTTAATTTTGATTTTAATTGTCTAATTATTTAATCGTAGGTATATGTGCCAAATTTCTGTTCAATAGGTGTAATGATGAGGAAATCAATCGGCTGTGACAAATGGACAACAATACATACACACAAACGAACAGGTATACAAACATGAAAGTATAATGGTACCATTTTTGTTATTTTCATTACGGAAAAAAAATGTTTTAAATGTATTATATCCCTGTATATCATACATTACCACCCACGTCGATATCCTATAAGAACGAAAAGCTTTCACTTGAAAGGAAAATATTGCAAAACACTGACCTAGTGGACCACTCGTTATTAACGTGTAAACTTGTTTCTATACTATCTGTACTAATATTTTACGCTAGAACTAATTAATCTGTGCTAATATTATAAAAAGAAAAAATTTGATGTTTGTTTGTAATGGATAAAAACAAAAACTACTCAACCGATTTCAAAAATTCTTTTACCTTTAGAAAGTTACATCATCAGCGAGTAACATAGGCTGTACTTTATTTTAAAAAAAATTATCTCCACGTGCGAAGCCGGGGCATGTCGCTAGTCGTACATAATTGAATACAGGCTATTCATTGAATCCTTTTATAGCTTAAAATAAATATCCCATGTATTTAACAGTGGAAATCGCCTTCCAATAAAGGTAAATATAATTTATTTATGGCTTTGTTAGCTAACATTAGGCTGTCATTCAATTTGCTTCACATAGATATAAAGAGAGTAAATAAATATACAGGGTGTATATGAAAACGGGACAGTTACTTTAATGGATGAAAGGGCATAACTTTAGTATGTAGTTACAAAAAGAATTACCGAAAAAAACGTATCCGTTTAAGAGTTATGACCGTTTTAATTTTCAAGTGTTATCCCCACCATTTCTCGTAAAATTGGGTTGATCGTGTACAGTTACAGATTTTAAATCTTACGTTTTTTTTTATTTTGTAATAATTTCATCCGTTACTGAAATACAGCCTGAAAACCATTTTCGAAAATAATGCGTATACCTCAATGGGGATTTTCAGGCTGTATTTCAGTAACGGATGAAATTATTACAAAATAAAAAAATACGTAAGATTTAAAATCTGTAACTGTACACGATCAACCCAATTTTACGAGAAATGGTGGGGATAACACTTGAAAATTAAAACGGTCATAACTCTTAAACGGATACGTTTTTTTCGGTAATTCTTTTTGTAACTACATACTAAAGTTATGCCCTTTCATCCATTAAAGTAACTGTCCCGTTTTCACATACACCCTGTATAATTACTCAAACAACTTTCGAGGGGCGAGGAGATGCTGCTCTCTTATTTCAACGTCATAAAACTTCGTTTTAAATACAATCAAAGTTTTCTCCGCTCTCCCAACGGCACACTTATTACATATCTTGCAGTTAGCATGCGACAGCCAAATATCGCGAGATATCTACTGTCAAAACGAGAATTAGTATAATAATTTCTATAGTGGCGTAATATCTACCGCGAAAAGTGTATTTTACGGTCATGGCGCAATAGACACGCACTGCAATTTTTTATTACAATTACTCACCGGTCGTGCAATAATCGCGTAGCTGTCGCTGTCTGCAAATTTTTAGGTGATAACCCCACCAGTCTAAGTGAATGAACCCTCACCTGGAACTCCTCGTCGTCCCCACTGTAGGCCTGCGTGCTGAGCCATCGCTTCGACAGTGAGAACAGCGATTCCGCTAAAACAAAACAAAATTGGAAATAAGTACTAGGGACAATTACACCAATTTGAAATCCCTGCTTTGTTCTTGTCGTTGTTGGCTTTTTGGCGGTAGGGCGAATAACAAAGGCAATGCATACCTACTTCAATTATCTATCTATATAAATAAAAATTAAATCCTGTTTATTGGTACTGCTTAGCTAAGCGTATCACTACAGATTAATTAGTTACTAACGTAAATCTGGACCGATTTGGCTATTTTTTTATAAAATGTCCGAATAAGATTTTTAAAGAACGAAAAATGCGAAACGTCGCCCGGAAAATTGATGAAAAACTGAAATCAATTTTTATGGGATTTTTGTGTCAACTCAAGACCATAATACCATAATATAATACCAACTGAACTACAACGACGCGTGGCCGAGCATAGGTAGTTGAAAATAATTATTATTTGTCTACACTAATATATTCTAATCACATAATCATAAGTACGTATTTGTTGGAACATATAGAAATTAATAATCTGCAAAACGTTTTGGTTTAACTTTAATTTATAATATATATACATATGTATATACACAAGTATAATATACATTTATGAATAGCCTTCGTAAGCTCTTTTTCATAGCTATCATAATGTGGTCAGATTAATTTTTTTGTCCTCGACTTTATATCGTACTATAGGCGTTAAATTGAATTTTTGAAAAAAATAAAATAGCCAAAACTTGCGCGTGATTAAGACGAATAAAGTTGTGCTTCATAAATATAAATAACTCAAATTATTTTGTCTTTATGAGGGAACAAACGAACACAAGTATATAAGTATATATACGTTACCAAAACAGAAACCTTTTTTTTACAGTGTAGACATCGTGAGTGTGGTGTGTCTTGAAGTACCAACATTGACATACATACATACATCTCTTCACGCTGTATCCCTAACAGGGTAGTCAGAGAGGACGGTGCACCAAGCTTCGCGGTCCTTATATACTTCTTTCGCTTCCGCAAATCTCATCATTCTCCTCACACATTTTTGCCTAGCTATGCGAGTGCTTTTGACATTTCCGTCGGCTAACACTCTAGCTATTTGATCTTCATAAGTCACCAACAGTGACGATAATAAAAATTAAAAAATGTGATGAATCAGTGTAAGTTGCCAGGAACCGTACACTACGAAGACGGCGCTCATTCTCATCGGTCTCCCAGTGACCACTATCGGTACAATCCGGTCGTAACGTAGGGATAAAAAGGTATTAACTTAAAGTACTAACACGATATAGACCCGGTTTTATTAGAATTGCAGGATGTGTACAAGTCGTGTAAGTTTAAAAACGGCGGCGGTTAAAAAATAACCTTCATTTTGGCCGCAGTCAGGTAGTAATGATTATGGGCGATCGTTATGGCGGACAAGATGCATCGTGAGGCGACTCATCTGTAGTAATCTCAAAATTATAATAATGTAACTATAAGAGGGTAACAAAAGGTTTGTATTTTACACATTTATTGTTATTAGTCGACCGACCTACTAGTAGTTTATAAAATAAACGCTTTTTTCCCTTGACATGCACTCCAAATGCTTGAAACATCTCACAGCTCATAAACCACACAAAATATACAGCTCAAAACTCATTCATTCGTTCCGATTTTCTCTGTGCGACGGTTTAACCTTTACGTTTGATCACAAACTGTTATGTGTAGTTTTTTTAACCTTTTACAGTTTGCTCTGTTGACAACAGATACCTACATTGAAATATTATCCGGAATGTACAGGCTAACGGAAACGAGTGCTAGCAGCCGGAAATCCTCATTGCCGGATGTATAAAAGTCGGACACGCCTCGTTAACCGGCTAATGTAGCGGAAATGTGCACTTTTATTATTTAAATGTCAGTTAAGATAGTACTTTTATGTTCCAAATTGTTTTATGACGCTAAAAACTCGACATTTGTACTGCAGCAGGCTATAAACTCAAAAAAAAAACATACGCGAAGGAAAAATACTCGATTGTGCGAAAAATGTTAATTTTTTGAATAGGATGGGTCAGTTTGTACAAAAGTCTTTGGTTGCGCTTGATATCGTTTTAAAATATTCATAGGAAATTAAATATTCACTTATACTTGAATTTGCTGAATGCCGAATTTTTAAGGATTTATCCACAATAAGAAAAAAATCGAACCGACTTCAAAATAATTACCGGTGCTAGTTAGCTAACCGAGTCTGACCTCTGTATTTCCTGAGATGCTTCGTTAACAGGCGAAACATGTGCCGATTAATAAGTTTCAGATTTCGGGCGGAAGACAGATAAAAATTATATTCAATTCATCATCAGATTAAATGGATTTCTGCAGTATACGAGCTTAAAATTCGCAATCTCCCGGAACAATCCTGTGGGGCGGTAACGGGGTGGCGAAATGCGAAGGTGTTAAGACATAGTGCCAATATCCTGCTACAGGAAATTGCACCTGCTCTCCACACACGACTGAGGCACTTGTGTACCAAATGTACAATAACATATCTAGCTAAGTAGTCGCTAATCTGAAAAAAAAGGCTATAATAATTACCTGAATTCAAATACAGGGTTAATTTAAAAATACTAATAACCTCTTAGTGCAAAATTCCTGTCAACATGCCCAACAACTTTTGTTCAACGATTTTTTTCAAAAGTTAATACGTTCGTCAAAAAATAGTTGTTAAGTTTTGTTATACTGTCTGAAACTTAATTACTCTGCACGTATTTCCAATGGTGCAGTGCAAGCGCACCGGGGCTCAGCGCCGCGCTGTGCGTGTGCCGCTTTAGCGACTGGGTTGTGTAGGCGCTATTTTCAGAAACATTTAATGTATTTTATTTTTGTATGAAAGAAAAAAACTTATGAATTTTTGAAATTCGTAAAAAAAAGTTATTGGGGTTAAGATAGCGATAATATCAACATTCTGGAATAAAACTTTTATTTGGGATGATTTTATTTGATGATTTGGGATATCGTATCAGTAAGCTAATATGAAGGTACCAGTAGGATGAAATATGCATTGACATTTACTATTTAAGATCAACACACTACAAAATAATTCGAAAGACATCGAGCGAAAGGAAAAACATTCCAGCTGATGATAAATAGACGGACATTTACACCAATATCAAGTTTAAGGAAGCACTTCAGATTTCAAATACGTTGGTCACCTTTACGAGTAACACGTTGTGCCACTCGTGTCAGAAATTCTTCCCGCTAGGTTATCACGTAAAGAATATACGGCGATAGCTGCGCCGCAATCGCGCGACGATTGTTTTAAATTGGTATCACTTTGCCACGCGGTAAAACTACTTTTTGTAGCATACATAGGGTCGCTACATACATACGCGCATATAGGGCAAAAGCAAGCGGTAAAAGAAGCCAAGGAAGACCAAGGCTGACTTATGAAGATCAAATAGCTAGAGTGTTAGCCGACGGAAATGTCAAAAGCACTTCGCAAACCTAGGCGAAAATGTTTGAGAATGATGAGATTTGAAGAAGCGAGAGAAGTATGTTACCGCGACGTTTGGCGCTCCGTCCTCATTGACTATCCCGTTGTGGATACAGCGTAGCGATATGTATGTTTGTACCCTATAGTAACATTAGTTTTTAGTTCACTGGTTGTTCAACAGAGGCAACAATAGCGTTTCGCGACATTATATCATGTTCGATTTAACAACATTTCGCGAACGATCACGTAAGATTCGGCTATTGCTTGCTGGCTGCAGTTACGTAATAATAATGAGGTAGCGGATATTTTACCTTCCATACTAGAAATCGAGTCGTTTAGCAGCATGCAGTGCAGACATAATATGTAGAATAGAATTGAAAACGGGACCTTTCGCTTGGAAGGAAATACGTTACCAAAACACCAACCGACGCAGCCATAATAACATTTTGTGATTCTAATTCAAGACAGATGAACAAATTACGTTATGAAATCAAGCGAATAATACTAATTATTAACAGTAACGTTTAATTACTTGTCGCAGCGAGCCCGGGCTCGATGAATGGCGCAATCGGCCCTGTATCGGTCATTAGTCGCAAACGAAAGGTCGTCAGGGCCCGGGGCGGACAGTGAGCGATCGCTCGAGACGCGCAGCGAACTCCGTAAATACCACGTATTAACTTCGAAAATTAAACTACGAACAGGGTTTTATTTAAATAGCTTTAACTCACTGCTTTGGTTGCATGGTACCTACAGTACTACCTGAGTAATATTTTGGCCAAGGAGGAAAGAATGTAAGAGGTAGCAGAAGATAAGGAAGACCAAGGCTGACTTATAAATATCAAATAGTCAGTGTTAGCCGACGGAAATGTCAAAAGCACTGGCGTACCTAGGCGAAAGTGTGAGAGAATGATGAGATTTGGGGAGGCGAAAGAAGTATGCAAGGACGACTATGTTTGGGCTCCGTCTTCTCTGTACCCCATTAAGGGTGCAATATACTGTAGCGTTAAGATGTGTATGAATTTATGTATGTAAGTAAAAACCAAAATTCATTTTTATTAATTAACAATGAGACAAAAATGTTATTTATTTATTTACACTAGAGTTCGTCCGGTGGTCGATATTCGACCGTAAATATATATATATATAAACTTATAATATAAGCTCTTTGGCGACAATCTCTACTCTGTGCTACTATTTGATTCCAAGGTTTGATCCTTGAATGTTTCGTAGTCTGAGGTTTGATCTAAGGAGGTTACATATACATATATAATCACAAACTATTAGACTTTGACATTGACAGTCTTTTTGACATTGGCAGTATACACGTAAAACTACGCCAAATAAACTCCTACGTGCGCGCGATATTCTTAAAAAGGGATTCGAAGCGTTGATTATTTACTCTCATCCGAAGTTTTCGCTTTAGTTATTAATTAACATAACTAATTGTTTCCGAAATTGTTTTATTGATAACACTAAAGCTCGTGAATAGCTACAAATAAAAAATCGGTTGACAAACAGAGAAAAAAAAGCTACTGACTCAAATCTAGTACTGAACTGGTTTGTCTTTATTTATTTATACATAGATAATATAAATAATATACAAACACAGATTTTATAAGGTATTTTCGAAATGGCACCTACTAGCTAAGTACGGATAAGTTGTAAAACTCAAACGCAGCTAAAAAAAAACTTTAAAAAGGATGGAATTACAAGAATAACTAATTTGTTACATTTATTGCTAGAGTCGGAGTTTTTCCTTGAATCTACCTCGTGCCTGTATTTCATCTTGTATCATTTGCACATTCTTTGTAAGTTCTTATTAAAAACGTCATAATTTTATAACTTAATTTTATTTAAATTTATGGAATTGAAAAATATTATGTACTCTACATCATATTTTCAACCCATTTGTTACATATTTTGTAAATGGCTTTCTTGAGCTCTAGAATTTAATATCTATTGTGATAGAAAACATGAGGCTTGAAACCGAGGGGTTTCTATCTAAAAATTTGCAGACAGCGACAGCCACGCAATCACTCAGTGTACGATGATTCATTGTAATAAAAAATTAGTATCATGTATGACAATTCCGTATCTATTATTCTATGACCGTAAAATGCACTTTTCGCAGTAGATTTAGCGCCACTATACAAATTACATTACACAAATTCTCGTTTTGACAGCAGATATCGCGCGATATTGGCTGTCGCATGCTGTCTGCAAATTATGTAATAAGTATGCCGGTGACTGAAAGTCATTATCCGTGCGTTACAAAAACAAACTCAGTGAATTTAATTTTTTTAGACATTAGTTAAACAAATTAAATTTGTTGGGTGCTAACTGAAAATAAAAACCGAAGCATGAGAAAATGACGTCGCGGTTCCGGGTACAGGTCTCATGTGAATGTGCACGGATACTATTCTTTTAAAACTTGCATTTTCATTATCGCTATTAAATTTGAACCGCCAGACGGTCTCCTTTTATCTATCTCTAGTCTATTTTTAATTCTAATAATTTTCTGACGTAAGTACTTACGCGACGGGACTACAAGTAATTATTTCACCGAGGCCGCCCCATGGCAAGCCAGGTGTTGGTTCACAGAGGGCCATAACGGCACACACTAATTCTTGAAGCATGATACGGAGATTTTCAGGTAATCGATAGCTTTATTGGAATATTATGTTAGGATATTTTTTTACAAATGTGTCAGACAATACACATCGATTATTTGGTTTCAAATTAGGGCCTTCCCTGTGTTATGAGAACCGGACAACGACTACAGCGACGTCTCTCAGTACAACCAGACCAGAGACAATTTAGAAAACTTCGTTTCCTAAATTGACCCGATCGGGTATCGAATCCGGAACCTTCAGTGCTTGGATGTAACACCTAAACCACTGCGCAGTCGAAGTCGTCAAATCGTTACGTTAAAAAAAATTGCCAAAAAAAAGTGCTTAAAAAACACTGAAAAGTACAAAATAACTATCCTTTACTAATCAAAACTCAAATACAAAAATAACTTTGTAAATAGGTTGCAAATACCACTCTAGTAGATATTCTGTTGTCGCACATTGATTTGGCACCAACTTCAATAACTGTCTTTAATTATAGTACCTGGGCGACCGAGCTCTACTCGTAGTTTTACAAAAAAAAGTCTGACCACATAGGATTCGAACCCGTGCATTTCAGCGTGTTAGACATATGCTTTAATCACCGTTGCGAAATTAGATTAAATTAGAGTTCAGAAGTTTTACGTGTGTGTAAGACGAAGAAAACGATTTTTTGCAGAATTGAGACTTAGCTAGATCGATTTTTTTGAGAAAGCGAAGTCAAAAAATATAAATATATACAAATATTGCCCGTTTAATGTGAAGTTATTTTTATACTTGAGTTTAGATTATGTAGGCTAATTACTTTGTACATTTCAGTGTTTTTTTTCACTAACTGAACCTGACCACGCTTAGCTGTGGCTCGGTCAGTTTTTGAGTTTGATGCACACTAACATACGGAAGATAATTTTTTATATATAGACACTCCTGTTTAGAAGCTGTTGTGAACAAATTTCAAGTCAATCCATCGGCTAGTTTTGGAGTTTTGTGGACACGATCATACGGAAGCTAAATTTTTTTATATATAGATATCTATTTTTGAGCTAAATAATTTTAAAGTTTAAGTATTGTAAGAAACTATTATTAAAATAAATAAATAATTCTTTATTGACAAATTTCACAATATTAATGAAATCTCTAACTACTGCACTAGGCGTATGGCCTGTATCTCAGTAGCTAGCTTCTTCTCCAAAGTCAAAAACAATATGTCAATATAAGTAAAGTAACATGCAGTAAAATAAAACTTATGGTTAAACTTAAGTAAAACATGAAATGTAAAAAAAAACACGCAAGTGTGTGTAGGTATATGTGGGTGTATGTTAATGTGTGTTGTGAATGAAAATTGTGAATGTGTGTAATGTATGGTGTACATATAGATACTGTGTAATGTATAAGTATTTATGCTAGAGATTGATAGGGATATAGCTCTTCTGTTTCAATATATGTAAGAGATAGAAGCCAGTTACGAGTCTTATCCTGACACTCACTAAGTGAAAGTGGATAAATGTTAAGTTTTTTATTTATTTTGTTATATAGGTACTCAGCAAGATATGCCTCTTGTCTTTTAGCAAATGCTGCTCGTCTTGTTGTTGGGTTAATTACATTTGGGATATTTCGTTTATTGCGTCAAATTTCAGGATCAAATGGTGTACGACGGCGTTGAATAGAGACTAGTCTGTAAATGTGCAAATGTCTCACTGTTAAAGTACTTACGACATTTTTCATATAATTTTGTGGTCGAGAATCTGTATGGGCTGAATGATATGGTTTTTAGCAGAGATCGTTGTGCTCTTTTTAGCTGTATTATGTATGTTTTATAGGCACCACCCCATACTCCAATACAATACGTTAGCACAGATCTATTAAGTCTGTCTAGTAAGAAAGTAAGTAAGTAACTATTAAGCCTAACAGGGACATAAATATAACCTATTCTAATGTAAAAGTATGGAACTAACACCGTGTATAATGAGCAATACAAACATACATACATTCTACATACATTCTTAATAACATTACATAAATGGATCAACATGTATTCATGCCCTTAATGTGCCCTTGTCGTGTGTAACTCAAGTATTGTCCAGTTGCGATAAACAAAAGTTATTACTCCATTATATACGTATATGGAAGCGATAGGACTTATAAACGTAATTATTACTGATTAGTTTTGTAGAGTTAATGATATTTTAAAAATACCTGATTATTTATCGATAAATCCATATTTAATTACAAGGTATTTTTGAACGTCAAATCGACTTTAGTTCGGTTCAAAGAAAAAACCTGGACACAAAAGAATCGATAAATAACAGTCAGGTATCATTTTTTCAACATAACTTTACAAAAGGTTTATTAATAAAATGCAATATTTAGAAAGCCAATCAATGCATGTGCAGAGAAGATCATTTCCAGACTATTGTTTTATCTTCAACGAAATCGTTTATTTTTTACTATTATTGTCTAATCAATTTACGTTTTATAACTAATCTAAGTCTATTTTCTGTTATTCGAGAGACTTCTTGAGGAACTTTATCATAAAAACGAATGCAGTTACCCAAAAATGAAATATTTGACTTATGTAATTTAAATTTTGGAGTAACCAATTTATCACAACTTCGAGTTTCCATACAACTAATATCGCCTTTCTTTATAAACAGATCTATATGTTTCCTCGTATACACAATAATTTCAAATCAATGTCTTTAATTCATCTCTCATACTTCCAAAAATATAATATTATACAAAGTCACACGTGAGACACAATGAATATTATTTTGCAAAAAAGCAGTGTTACTACCCGTATAATTTGGTTTTGTCATAGGAACTCTTGAAAATAGTGATAAAAATGCTGACCTGCACCTCGGGACTGCCGCCACAACTTAATTAGGTAGCCTTCGCGTGATGTATTACTCTGCCGCCCCCAGGGGTAGCGAGAAGATATACATATATGTATATGTGCTTGTATTATATAACATCATTTATTTAATTTTCAGTTGGATAAACTTAGGTGATCTGTTTAAATTACTTAATATTGCGCATTAAGTGACTTGATTGAGAAATAACTTTACATTTTCAAACTCACCGTTAAATGTCAAATATCTGTGAAATAGATGAATTTTTACAAAGTTAATAACAGAAGGAACGTCTATTGCGAAGCAATATTAGGAACATAGTGAAATACAAATAAGACATAGTAAAAGTTAATTGCCCTTGAAAATAAACTGTTGTATTTAAAACTAACGTCATGCTCCGGCTTCACAGTAGTAGAATTTTTTTTTAAATGAAATACATCATATGTTACTCGCTAATAAAGTAGCTTTTTAAAAGCGAAAGAATTTTTTAAATCGGCCGAGTAGTTTTTGAATTTAACCTCTACAAACAAACAATCAACTTTTCTTCATTGTGATATTAGTTAAGAAAAAAATAACGTAATAATAAAAATATTTATAACAAATAAATTCTATTGGGATTGTTTTTTTAATCCCTGACGGTAAAGGGGAGTAGATATATAATTTTTCTTCATAATTAATCTCGCGATAAACTAAAAAAAAATGTTTTATGATCATCGTGTGAGATATCGAGAAAAGTCTGCATCACGATTTAAAAATATAGGTACAGCACGTGAATTTTACACCTTTTTCAAAAATTCGCTTAAAAATCGACGTCTCCGTTCTTAACCAAATATTATAGCTTAAAGAAATCTGAAAAGAAAATCCGGCCGATTAGACTGGTCCGTTGGCGCGAAGCAGAGCATATATTTTTATTTGATTACCTTCTAAGCTGGGCTCCGCGTTCGATCACCAGTCAGGTACAATTTACGTAACGAACTTTTTAAATTTGCATCACTACATATAGAATGATAATGAATCGGAATTACATATTACTTTTTATATGTATATATTTTTGTTTCATTTTTCAAACCCTATTTTGTTTCTTTAGGGATGACAAAAACATAATGGCCTATTCCATGTAAATCGGCTCCTGCTGTCATATTAAAGGAATACATGAATGAGAAGTCGATGTTCCTTTATTAATACAGATCTATAATGATTCTATCCACTTAACTAGCAATTTCTTTTTGTAAAAATTTGAATATAATGTAAATAAATATAAGATTTTATCATAAACCCACTCGGTCTAGAATGTAAGATTTCCACGACTCACAACCCATGTTAAATTCTCATCGTCACGTACGTACTGCGACACGTTTTCGCAAATTACATTACTCCGTAACTTAGGACGTACGATAATATTTCATACACTAAAAGATTTGAGAATAAACAGTCCATATTTTGGTAAAGTATAAATAAATTCCATTTATCAGAATTGAAGTTATAAATGAACAAACAGACGCTGTATTTCTGTGTAAAAACGAGCATTATTTGCACAGCTGTCTTATCATTTATTTTAATTTTAACAACTGCATAATTATCTACAAATACTACTACAAGTAAGATTCTATTTATATTTTAGTTAGTAATTTAGTGCATACGAAAAGTTTTTACTAATAATTGATTAGTAAGAAATATTCACTTGCGCGCTATTAACTGTGAAAAAAAACAAGGCGTAAAGTTGTCATATTGGGAGATTTCTCACTTATATTCAAACATCTAAACGATATAGAAAAGTAAGATTATTTTTTAAATTGATCTCATCGAGAATCATTAATTAGTAAGAAATATATATATTTGCATTAACGACTAATCTAAAAACAGGGCGTTAGTTTGTCATATTGGAAGATTTCTCTCTTACATTCGAGCTTCTGAACAAAATATTTATAAACATATTTTTTTAATTGATCTGACCGAGAATCTATTTGAGTTGAGTTTGAGTTCTGTTTAAAATACCAATTGTTTACTAATTCATTTTAAACGTTTCTTCTCGAAATAAAAAAAAAAACGTTCATGGAGTTACCTCGGTGTCCGTTTGTCAGTCTGTCCGTCAAAGCTGTTTTTCTTAGAGACTATTCAACAATAACAGCTGAAATTTGAAACAGTTTGTAGTAAGCCACTTCGCTACTTCGCCACGTGAAATTTAAAATGTAGCTTATGTCCTGACACGGGGTTCAATCTATCTCTTTACCAAGTTTCATCAACATCGACCTAGCGGCTTAGCCCTAAAGGTTAAGTTTCCATTTCATTACTATTGGGTACTTACAAAAATACTATTAGGTTCTAATCCTTGCCTTGAAAAGTTATGGATTATAAATATATTTAAATAAAGTTATATTTTGCTTGTACATTTCCCGCCAAAAAATCCGAAAACGTTTCACATTCGCCGTCAGAGGGGCCCTAGGGTGGGAGGTGGGGAGTGGTCGTCATGGCGACGCAGGTGCGCGATCGATCCGTCGGCAGGTGTGTGCCGTGACACGATCACGCCTGGCGGGCACGCGTTACAGTTTTGCCACACATCAAAAATATCAAGAACTTACACAAATATTATAATGCGTAGTATGCGCGTATATCTACTCGTATATGTTTACATAATATTATGTATGTATTTATAAGCTACTTAGGTATTATATACATACATGCATACAACATATGTTCACGCTGTATCCCTAACGGGGTAGTCAGAGAGGACGGAGCGTCAAGCGTCGTGGTACTTACACACTTATTTCGCTTCCTCAAATCTCATCATTCTCCTCACACATTTTCGCCTGGGTATGAGAGTGCTTTTGACATTTCCGTCGGCTAACACTCGGGTTATTTGATCTTCATAAGTCAACCTTGGTCTTCCTTAGCTTTTTTTACTACTCGCTTTGGCTCTGTAGATTTTCTTCATCAGTCTTTCATCACTCAGTCTTTCTATATTTAAAAAAAACAAATGTGCCCGAAACATTTAATCAAACTTTTCTTCATTTTTACAATAACACTCTCGTGCAACCTTGTCATACTGTGTATCTCTTCATTTATTTTGTCTCCAAGGGTGACACCGCACATACTTCTAAGAAATCGCATTTCCACTGCATTTATTCTACTTTCACCCGACCTCGAACATATCCAGGTCTCACTACCGTACAATAAAATTGGCACCAACACCGCATTATGTATCTGCGTATTTAGGTATTATTTATATAAAGTATGTTTAAATACGAATTTGTGTAACTATGACTATATTATATTGTACGTTTCTAACCACGTTACATACTGTCTAACGCTTTGTGAGGTTGGCTGGAAGATATTTCTCGCAGAGATAAGCTCGCCTTTGTACAATTTTTTTTGTAATATTTAATGTAACACATGTGTACAATAAAGATGTGTACGTTATATAGAATCGGTGTCTGATGCGGTTAGGTTAAGCAGATCATCATTCTAATCTCATTCTTCTTTATACTCCTAATAGTCTTTATATTCAGTCGTGGTCACAGTGATACAACTGAAATGCTCTTCCTGTCTACATCGAAAAGTATTCTAACAATTTTCTTTTACAAAATTCTTGAGTGAACATTTCACGAAGACATTGCTGTATACTGATGTGCAATATTATAGATTCCCCTCATTATTTGTAATAATAATAATGATAATAATACGCCAGACGATACACACCAATCATCTGATCACTTACTAGGGTATTCCCTGTATTTTTTTCGGTATTTTCTAATTTGACCCGACCGGGAATCGAACCCGAAACCTTCCGCGCTTGAGTTAACGTCTAAACGTCACTGCGCCATCTAGGTCGCCGATATAAAAATATATACATGTATTTTATTTATTTATGGTATGGTTTTAAGTGTAATATCTTTATGATTTGTACTCGTATTGTATTTCTCTTTTTCCTAACTGTTGCTTTTTAAATTATCACATTACCGTTTTTAATATCTTATTTATGTGTACTGCCTACATTTTCTCTGTTTATCCCTATGCTTACTGATAGAGAATACCACTTGGCATAAGTCAATCATTTGTATTCTATTTTGTAACGTTGTGCACGTTCCTTTACTGTTTACTGGATGGGTGCCCTAATGTTATATCGAGCGCTTTTGTGCTTCAAAATTCGCGAATTATAACCATTTATTATAAATACATACATATCTTCACGTTTTATCCCTAACGGGGTAACCAGAGAGGACGGAACGCCTAGCGTCGTGATCCTTACATACTTCTTTAACCTTGACCATTTAACGTTTATCTCAAATGTGAGGGCCTTTGGCTTGGAATGTCTTTCAGTCACATTTAGTATTTAATTATTTACAAAATCTGTATGATTAACTAGCGACCCGCCCCGGATTCGCATGGGTCGAAATTTTTTTATAAATGACATACAGCCCATGTTACTCGATGATAATGTACCTTTCTATAGGTGCAAGAACTTTTGAATTGGGTTGAGTAGTTTTTGAGTTTATCCATTACATACAAACAAACAAAATTTACCTCTTTATAATATTGGTGTAGATTGTAGCATTCATTTGTTGGAATGCGTTTACGGGATCATACAGATATGTATTTGAATTTATGAATATGATTATTTAAACCGCGAAGCTCTCTCTGACTACCTCGTTAAGGATACAGCATGAAGATATGTATGTATGTATTATTTATACCTATGTATTTTTAGTTTTGTATGTGATATTTAAAGATAATAATAAAATTAACAAAAACACTGTCGGACACGCATCAACTTAGTGTTAGAAAACAATTTCAGATGAGTCAAAGTTCAATTTAAAAAAAATCTTTGAAAAAATTAAAAAAAAATGATTATGTTTCTCATTTTTTGATTACTTGTACATATGTCTCTTTTAGTTCTAATATGGTATAACAGATTATAACAATTGATAAAAAAAACAGGTTTTACAGATTATACTATTTAATATTGTATAATTCGATAAAGCTAAAAAAATATTAGATTTAAGAATAAATATTTTGTTTTTCGTTCCTCACTGTTTGTTATGAATTATCAATTTTCGTCTCTGGAAGGAGTTTCAACTCAGTAAGTACAAATATGACAGATTAAATTTGCTTTGATGTACAGACAGACAAAAGAACGGACAGAAATAACAAAACTATAAAGATTCCATTTTTAACATTTTGGCCCCAGAATCAAAAAAACTCAAAACGAGTAATTAATATTTGAACGGAATTCAAAAAATTGGCTAAAAATATGAACACGTACAAAGTCAGACAGACATGGCGAAAGTATTACAAGGATCCATTTTTGTAATTTTTACAGTGTGTGCAACCTTAGAAACAATAATATATCTCCACTAACAAGCTCACATATCAACAAATACATGTAAAACAACTAACAAAAGACCCACAATAAAATACAATTAGCGCTACGTCTCTGCTACGGCGTAGCGAGCTACGTAGCAGCTACGATAATACCGTACAGAGATATTTCAAAAGGTTACTTAAGTGACGTTGGATTCATTAAGTAAGGATTTATCTAATCCCACCCTTAAAAACCGATAAGGGCGTGTTAAAAATGGCATTGGAAAATATAACACATCTACATACACATATTATTACACGTTTAACTTTAAATTACCTTAACCATAACACCAAATATACTGTAATTGAATTATGAAAAATATTAAACTAACTTCGAAATGAAAACTTCGAGAATTTAGAAATAATAATCGGTTACTAATCAAAACTCAAACACAAAAGTAATGTCTTAATTACATGTGATGAATTCCTAAAATCTTTAGTATTTTCCGCTCAAACTCCAAAAACCACCCACCAGCACTGAATCCTGCTGACAAGCTGACCGAATCTGATCTGTGGTATATCCTCAGGATGCTTCGTTGAGAGGCGAAACACGTGTCGATTGGTGGTTTTTGGAGTTTGAGCGGAAAATAGCTAAAGATTTTAGGAATTCATCACGTGAAATGGATTTCCGCAAAGTAACACTCGAGTCTATACAATATCTTAATTATACACGTATTGAATGAATAAATGAATCTTAACTAAACTTCTATGGAACTAACCTGGACTTAAAAGGTAATTGGTTTTAGATATTTTATAATGCAGTTTAAAAATTTATAGCCTAGACTCCTTCAAATAGAAAAGAATCATCAAAATCGGTTCGTAAATGGCAGAGAAATTAGTAAACATATGTGAAGAATTATTCCGAAGAACTGAGAATATCCTCCATTTTTGAAGGCGGTTAAATGAAAGCCGAGGTCGCGCATTAAGTATATCGCTAAGCAACGTTTATGTAACCGTTTAAGCAATGCTTTAATAACCGCTAAGCAACGTTTGTCGTTGAGCTTTGTCTCTTTATGAATGTAACAGTACTGCCAACCTTAAAATAATAGACTTTGTGACTCTATACAGATTGTCCGTACTACAGTGAGGTAAATAAAATGAAATGTAAATGTGTCGGTGCCGTTTTCCAAAGAAAAAGCGGCGGCTTTGCTGATAATATATGTGTGTCGTATGAGTCACCTGTATGAGTAGTCCAATCAATAGGTATAAGGTCACCCCAAAATTTTTAACACCAAATAAAAAATATGATCGTATAGGAAAAAAAATTCTAAGAAAGATAGTGTTTTTGTCTACCTGCTCACGAATGGCGAACATAACAAAAAAAATTCGTAAATTCGAAAGAAACGGTTTTTCGCAAATAAAAAAAAAACTAAGGCTCGTAGAGGAAGAAGTTAAATGAAAAAATTGTAGATATTAACAATGTCTATCGATTCATTTTTTGTTGAAGTCGATCGGTTCGTTAGATTTTGAGATAAATCGAAAAAACCGTCGAAAATCAAACATTTTTATTTTCGCTGTATCTTTTGCAAATTAACGTTTAGGAAATTTTTACTCGCTGCAATATAGCCCTTGGCAAGCCAAAAAATATGCTTATTTAAAAATTAAAAAATATTGGTAATTTTTCGAGATATATCGATTTTTCGAAAAAAAGGTAGTCTCGGAAATCGGCTCCTCTTGCTCGAGGGGTGATTCTAGAGAAACGAATCGGGGCTCATTTTTTTTTTGTTAAAAGTTGTACTTTTATGCTAATAAAAAATTGTAACGATTTTTTTATATTTAAGGCTCCAAAAACGCCTTTAAACAAATTAAAAAATTTCCGGTCACGTTTTTCTTTGATAATTTTGTCAATTATTATTTCTCAATAAAGTCTATTACGTAACTTGATTGCTGGCATTTTTACACGTATTTAAAAAAAAAAATATTGCTCTACGATCTTCTGGAGCTGAGATAATATTTTTTTTTTTTCAACAAATTCCAGAGGGCGCTATTTGCGTGCTACAGCATCCATTCTTACGGAAAATAAAGTTGAATACTTATATTTTCAATAAAAAAATAGATGAACTCATTTCATTGGCTTTTAACATATTTTAACAAATTCTAATGTGAAGCGTGCGAGCGCGCCGCGAGCGTGCCGTGGAGTGGGGATACCGCGCTCGGCCGCTTCGGAAACTGAATTCGCGCGTTCAAAATCGTTCGCGCTCTCAAAATCTTTAATATCTCGACTTCTAAATGACGTACAAAAATCCTTTTGTACTTAATCTGGGGTAGCTCGACGTGATAAACCCGAATATAACAATTAAATTTGTTTATTTAATAAATTAGACCCCGAAATATTTTTATAAACATTTTTTTTCTTTTGACATTTTACGATATTGTTAGACTGTTTATAATAGAAAATCAATTTTAATCAAATAATATTTATTATCGTCTGATTATAAAAATAATTACAATTTGTTCATACAATAATAATAATAACAGATGAAGCAGGTAGACAAAAACGCTATCTTTCTTAGAATTTTTTTTCCTATACGATCATATTTTTTATTTGCTGTTAAAAATTTTTGAGAAATTAAACATTGGGCCGTTACCTATTGATTGGACTAGAGCAGCTTATCTAATTTACCTCGCTGATGCTGCTCGGACACGGCGTCTAGATTTATTTATAAATTCTATGCATGGATCTTTTTTAATGTAAAACAATATCTCCCATAACATTCCACAAAATATTTTGTATCTTTACTTGAAAATGTTTCCATGTTATATGTAAATATAATTTGTGGTAATCTATCAAGGGTTGTAAAAAATAAATATTTAAATGTCTACGTATTCCTCTCACCGAAAGGGGCTTCGACCTTGTTAAATTTTCATGGCCGTTAGGTCGAACCCTCAACCCTCACCTTCCCTCGTCCGACCTCTCGGCACTCCCTCACGCCTCAATACGCCGAGAACACGATCAAAATAGCTTAGTAACAGTTGATTTTGAAATAAAGTTAAATGAAATTGACTCAATTCGTATATAAATACATATCTTCACGCTATAAACAGTACAAGTTTAACAAAGAGACCGAAACGAGAAACATCCCGAGGTATCGATTACTTTTGATATTCCCATCAGCTAACATTCAGGTTATTCCCCGATGGAAAAAGGGGGCTTATCCATTTCATGCCCTTGTCTTTGTGTTTTCCGAAGCACTGTATAAAAACAGATTTGTATACAGTTTTCTGGTTAGAAAGCTGCAATTTATTGAAAATCAGTCCATAATATTGTTTCTATTGGAGCTTATTCAATTGTAATTTTAATCTTATTTACTTAATTTTAAAACTAAAAGTTTCCGATGAGTACGTGATATAATTTTTCCACTGTGTTACTTCACTGAAGAATTACAAGGTATTAATAATGTCAAATACATCAGTTACTTATAATAAAAAGAGTTATCTGTGTTAGTAGCCGTACATAACAGTCTGACTTTAGCCGTTGTACATGTACTATACTAATTAATCTGTACTATAGCTACGTAGATATCGAGTCCTCTAAGGATAGTACAAGCACAGATGTGTCGCTAAAAAATATTCGCGAATGTGTATATCCTATTTTTTTTATTTTGGACTTTAATGTAAACAAACAAGAAACTAACCGAAATTTCGCTAAATTTTCACCGTTCGCTGGTCCGACGTATTGTATTATACGTAGGACTTTAATAACACTGCATTTCTGTCTTAAACACAAAACTATGAAATATTGACAAATAATGCTAATATTATCCAATATTGACATCCAGCATTGAAAAAATTGAGATTATTTGTCAAGCGTTTTGTTTTTAATTCGTAGTGTTACCTAAAGGTTGCCTATGGTCCTAGATCAAATTAGTAGCATAAATCAGTTCACAAATCATTCCAAATATGAATGATTTATGTCATAGAGAGAATAATAACAGAAGAATATTATTATTGGCTATGTGAAAGCACCAATAATCTCCTGTTCTTTATATTTAAGTGTTTTTTAAAAATATAAATTTTTACACAATAATTCAAGAAATATTTGTATTTGAGAACGCACCCTATTTTACTTGTTTTGTGATAATTTAGTCTAATCTGTGTCTCTGTCACTCTCTGTCGTTGGTTGAATATATAGTCTACGTTTCTGTTTAAATTCCGAATTTTATTTCATGAAAATAACCAATCTTCAGATAAGAAATCCAACAATAACTAATAAGTATGACAACTGAATTAATCATTTGCGACCTAACCCATTTCTAGTTAAATTATAAAAATCAATCGCCACATTTGTTTACATTAAAGATAAAAATGAAAAAAATAGGATATAATATATGTATTGAATGTATGTATGTATTGAATAGTCTAGAAAATGTGGTTGTATGCAGTACGGCGCAGTTAAATGTCGGGAAATTTTCGTGCGGCCGCCTCGTGGTGACCGTGCGGTTACTATTCTCGTGTATTTGTTAATAGCAAATGTGAACTCTATTCACTGGAAAACAACATCCAAATTCCTGTGAATAACATAACCGCGCCCCGAAGCGCGGTCGCCGCGCGAACGTTCGCGCGGCGGCTGCGCGGTCGTTCCCGATCACCGCGCGTTTTTAAATTATCCCACCCTCACATTCCATTGCTCTCCGGCTACTCTAGATAGAATAGTTAATTGCGAATGACATTAGCTTAGATACGTAAATATATAATGTGTTTTGCTCTATTTTGCGGCGTCCGCATAGCGACCGCGCGGAGTCCGGTGGAGTTAGTTAGAGATTAATTTCAGTGTAGCTTCGATCGAGTATTGCTCAGTACATTTGGAAGGACGGGACTTATTGAGGTGTATACTATCATTTCATTAGCAAAGGTCACCGTTGAAAGCATAGATTTAATACATACTAGTATCACACTAGTATGTATTAAATCTATGGTTGAAAGTGTACGCATATGTAGGTGTCCAAGCAAAAAGGGTCCAGTAGTGGGGTATTGAGTTGACTAGATTCAGAATTTCGAATAGTCAATTGATAATAAGAATAAAAAAAATATTCAAAAACTGGTATATATTTTTTTATCAGGCATTTAAAGTTGAAACTCTGAAAAAGCTTGTTTTGAGAAAACGCATTTTTAAAGTTTGATTGAAAACACTTCTACTTGTTTGTTTCTACTTAAAAACATCATATAAAGTCATTTACTACATGAACTTGTAGATAATTGAGCATTAATTGATAATCAATTAAAATCGTGAAATGTAATTTTTTCACCCAATTTTACAAAACTGCATATATTTCGGAAACTAAATGCCGACCACTTTTTGCTTGGATGCCCACATATTCTTGATAAAATATCAGGGATTTTTCCGTAATCCACGTGGACAATGTCGCGAAAAAATTAAGTTTAACATATATAAATAAAAAACCAAACTCATTCCATTGCTTTACTCAATTTTGCTTGTAATGTAATACGAGTAAACCTCATAACCTTTCATAATAATTCATAAATCTTTGCAAATCTTCACCAACCAAGAGCTTCGTAAACATTTATGAAATTTTATTAATTTTCAGAGATCTACGCAGAGCTTCACAGCCCTTCATAAACATTCATAGACTTTCATAAAACGTCATAAACCTTCATGAATCACCTTTAAACCTCAGAAACACTCATAACATATATATAACAATGACTTACTGGGTTCTAGTCACGTGGAGTCATCAGCAATATTAACTAATTATAACGAACGCACGTAAAAGTGTCTAATTAATATAAGGAGAGTGAACATCGAGTGGGGTCGATGGCTCTTGAGCTAGCTGAAGGGATCGGTTTGTAGGTTTAATTGAATAGGAGTGTGTACAAAGCTAACTTCTTAGACAAGTGTTTCTTAAAGTAAGTCTGTGGAACCCGAGGGTTCCGTGTAAAAGACACTAGGGTTCCGTGAGTGTTATATTGGTCGTTCAATCGGTGGAATATTTTGGCTACAGCCATTTGGGGCAATATTATTTTTTGCACGGAACTTGATTTAACCATACTTATTGACAAACACTAAACCAATTTTATACTGTAACCAATTTCATTCTATTACTAACCTAATAATTATTTTCATAAGAAGCAGTGAAATAATTTCATTCATCTCAATGACCTTTATTTCAAATATTTGTAACTAGCTGTTACTCGCGATTTCGCTCGCGTCGAATTAAAAAAGTATCCGATATCCTTCTTTGAAACTTAATCTATTTCCATTCTAATTTCATCAAAATCGGTCAAGCCGTTTAGGAGGAAAACATTTAAGTGATGATAATTTGTCTCGCTGTCATCCGATTTCCATAAAACACAGCCTAAATGTTGCTACAAGCTGAGCTTAATCTACCTGTGAAAGCCGCAAGAAAATCCATTCAGTAGTTTCAGATATTGGCGTGTACATACAGACAGACAGACAGACAAAAATTTAAAAAAATGTTTTTCTGTGTTTTGTAGCTCTTTTTTCATTGCTCACGTAAATTTTTTGATAAATTTATTCAATGTACAGACACACGGTTTTTACGGCTTTATTAATTGTAAAAATAAAAGATTGTTACTTTTATTAACCGACTTCAAAAAAAGAAGGAGGTTCTCAATTCGTGTGTATGTTGTTTATTTTTTTTTTGTTTTTTTTTGTATGTTTGTTACCTCATAACTCCGTCATTTATGAACCGATTTCGAAAATTCTTTTTACGTTTGGTAGGTAATACTTT
Source organism: Zeuzera pyrina (assembly GCA_907165235.1). Taxonomy (NCBI): domain Eukaryota; kingdom Metazoa; phylum Arthropoda; class Insecta; order Lepidoptera; family Cossidae; genus Zeuzera; species Zeuzera pyrina. The sequence goes on from OU015628.1 coordinate 24,219,921, forward strand.
AGAGGTAGTCCCACTTAAATTTCACCGATATTGGAGCTTGGACTTTGAAGATACACTAGATAACACGACCTGGTTATAATCTTTATATTGACGATTCTTTTGTATATCGTTGCGCTCCGGAATTAGAATGAAGTTAATTGCAGACCTACCCTAGATATTTATTTAGGTCAAGACCACTCAAAAGGGAGAAATAAAAAATTTTTATTAAAAAAATTAAACCGCCTTCAAAAAAAACACTGAAAAGTATAAAATGACTATCCTTTACTAATCAAAACTCAAGTACAATTAAAATAACTTTATAAATACGATATACATACCTATAGAATTAAATTTGACAGTTATTGAAGTCGGTGCCAAATCAATGTGCAACAACATAAAGTCTATTAGTTTGGTTGCTTGGCACCGACTTCAGTAACTGTCAAATTTAATTATATAGGTATGTGTATCGTATTTATAAAGTTATTTTAATTGTACTTGAGTTTTGATTAGTAAAGGATAGTTATTTTATACTTTTCAGTGTTTTTTTTGAAGGCGGTTTAATTTTTTTTAATAAAATTTTTTTATTTTAAATTGCAGTAGATATCTTTTATTCGGTATAGTTTTCTATGGGATTCTATAAATTAAAAGGGATTTATTGAGCGTTCCATGGCCTTAAAAGTTCAGGAACCGCTGCCTTAGACCATTTGAAATACAGCTTGAGAAAGCAAACACATATCTCAGCGCTACAGCTAAGAGAGATATATATATGCTTTTTTTGCTTGTAACCAAATAGGTTTTGTCCTTTCTGTCTATACCTCATTCAAAACGCGAGACAGAAACAAAATCTGTGTTCAAACTCGATTTGATTATTCCTCCACCTCTAAGAAACTACTGGAGCGGTAGTTTTTACACTTCAAAGAATATTAAGCATTATATGAAGTGTTTGCAGGAAATCCGTCTACAAAAATATGGTTATTTTTTCAAAACCTTAAATGTCCGAAAGTTCTTCATCGATTGCTTTAAAATTTTAAGACAACGTTGCATTAATGAATACGCACGTATTTTTGATTGAGATGTGCCGGATTGTTTTAACGTACATCCGTTGATACGAACACGGATACGGATTATTTGTGTCTAGATCCACGAATGCGGATACGGATACAGGCCTCAACTTTCGTACTTCGGTTGATCAAAGCAACGCCACGTAAATACGCCACGCAGTAGCCAACGATATAAAAGGCGAATTCCCGCACGACCACGAGCGAGTCCATGAAATTAATTCCATAGAGTCAGTCGCTCAGTGAGTCCATCAAATTGATTCCAGTAATACATCAAGCATTTAGCTCATTTTAATTTAGAACCGATCTCAAGCAGGCATTGAGGCAACAATTAGTTAAAAGAATAAATTGGTGGTCAAAGTGTTTTGTGTTTAAAAAGCCTACCAGACCTATCAGTTCGTAATACAAATAAATTAATCCTTTTTTATGTAAACATAGTGAGGTGACTTACTATTATAATGTTTTTCATAATTATTTGTTGTATTTTGTAGCCGACATACTGTAACGACGTTCCGCCGCAGACATTCACGCTAGAGATGGGTAGGTCCGGATGGATACGCGTCTGCGGACCCGTATCTCTAGTGATACTGTTGGATGTACATCCAAAAAAAAATCGGACACGTATCCTTTGGTATAGAAATATTTTCCAGCTGAGTGGAATGAACCGCATCAAGGACGGATCGCGCACACAAGGAGTTGGTGAATGGTAACGGTCACGGAACTTAAAGGAGCTGGAACGATATTTTTTGTACTATATCGGTAATGGGAAATGAAAGACTTAGGTCAATATGTAGAAAATAAATTTACAAACCCTTATTGGTTCGAGCACATAGACAGAATGAATGATGAATGAGCCATGCTGCGTTGCAGCACGAATCGAACCGGCTCGCCCGGTGAAATAGCACCCTCTCTGAATATCAGCGTGAAATAACAGCGTCTAATACTGTTGTTTCGTTCCGTGAGTGAGAGTTCCGGAGGCCCGTCACCCCCTCCCCCTCCTTTCCCTCCTTTCTCTATTTCCTTAAAGGCCGGCAACGCACCCGTGATTTCCCGGACGTTGCGGGAGTCCATGGGCGGCCGTAGTTACCATCCATCAGGTGACCCGCTTGCTCGTAGGCCCCTCTTTCATAAAAAAATAAAATAAAAAATCTACAGGGCGAAACTGAGTGGTAGCACAGGCCAAGGAAGAGCAAGGACTTATGAAGATGAAATAGTCAGTGTTAGATAACGGAAATGTCAAAGTACTCGCATACCTAGGCGAAAATTTGTGAAGAGAATGATGAGATTTGAGGAAACGAAAGAAGAATGTAAGAACCGCGCACTCTGTGCTCTCTAACTACCCCACAGTGGTACAGCGTGAGGTGTACGTATGTTTATATTAAACTACCGACCTGTCCTGGCTTCGCACGCGTAGAAATCTTTGAAAACACAGACCATGTTACTCGCTGATAATGTAGCTGTCTATAGATGAAAGAATTTTTTAAAATCGGTTGAGTAGTTTTTTAATTTATCCATTACATACAAACAAAGTTTACCTCTGTATAATATTAGTATAGAATAGATGTATAGAACTCTCTATGCGCAGGACGCACTGACTCATAATTAATATTTTAATTTTTTCTTAATTTATCAAACCATTTGCTTCGCTACTTTTGAATATTTCCTCCCAATACTGTCTTTAATTCAGCTGTTTTGTGTGTGCATTTGCCCCTACTTCCTCCCCAGCAAACATTTCTCTTAGTAATTTGACTAATTGCTATTGGAAAACCCTTCGCCGCACTCTGTATTGACTATTACCATCCCTGCCAAACGAATCGACTTAATTCCTACCGTGAAGCTATTATGAGAGAAAACAAATTCCATTCATCCAAAGATATAACAATATTTTTGCCAAGCAAAATTAATCTTAAGCGTTTAAAACGTAAAATTGATAATTCTTTGCGGTTATGCGAACAAAATGTTTAGTTTTCTGATTACCAGATTGTGCTATCGAATATGAGTCGTATTGCTTAGGATAAGAGTTCAATTTGATTTGTATTTGTTGAATTTACTAATTGGTTAATTTGCATTCAGAGTACAAAGTGAATATATTTTGGATGTTGTCGTTTCAAAAATTAAGTATACTGATACTAGGCATGCCTTTTAAGTTCTGTCGTTTCCATATTTCCCGGCAATTTTGAATTTGGAACTGTTCTATATTCGAATGTGTTTAAATTTTGAATCTCAAAACAGTTGAAAGTATTAGGATTAATGCTATTGTTTAGTCACAGCGTCGATTTAAATCTGTCAGGTTACGTACGAAAATGAATCTTTCTAAGGAAAATGTTCGTGCAATAATTTTCTACAACTTTAGAAGAGGCCTGACACGGCTTCAGTGTTTTGAAGAGCTAACATCTGTGTTCAGTGATGAAGCCCCATGTCTGCGGACTGTCGAACGCTGGTATTTAGAATTCCAGCGTGGACATACTAGTGTTAGTGACAAATCTCGCGAAGGACGCCCAAAATCCGCCTTCACTGAAGATAACATCATTGCTGTGAGACAACAAATTCTCGAAGATCGTCATGTGACGTATCGAGAGATAAAGGCTCTATTAGGCACCTCAGGGACAACCATTCAGAAGATCTTGCATAAAGCGCTTGGTGTGAGAAAGCTAGTTTGCCGTTGGATACCGCATCTGCTTTCCGACGATCACAAGGCGGCCCGCGTCAGATGGTGTAAGAAAACTCTGCAAAGGTTCAACCGAGGAGAGTCAAATCACGTCTACGACATCATCAGTGGTGACGAATCTTGGATCTATGCCTACGATCCTGATTCCAAACAACAATCTACAATCTGAGTCTTTCAAGACGAGCCAAAGCCGACTAAAGTTGTTCGTTCTCGAAGCACTTCAAAGAAGATGGTGGCCACGTTCGTTGGAAAAACCGGCCATGTTGTGACTATTGCACTTGAATATCGTAGAACGGTTAACGCAGAGTGGTATACCACAGTTTGTTTACCACAAGTCATCGCCGAACTTCGAAAATCTAACTCAAAGCGACACATCATCCTGCACCACGACAACGCAAGCTCACACAGCGCTCGTCAAACGATTGAGTATTTGAAGCAGGAAAAAGTAGAAATTCTTGACCATCCTCCATACAGTCCTGACCTAAGCCCTAACGATTTCTTTACATTTCCTAAAATCAAGAAAAGTCTTCGTGGTCAAAGGTTCCAGTCCGGTGAAGAAGCAGTCGACGCTTTCAAGTCAGCCATTTTGAACACTTCCACTTTAGAGTGGAATAAATGTTATAATAACTGGTTTGAGCGAATGGAAAAGTGTATTAAGCTACGTGGTGAATACTTTGAAAAACAATAAAAAGTACTATAAGGTTCTAGTTGTGTTTTTTTCTTCAAACGACAAAACTTAAAAGGCATGCCTCGTATTGTAAGTGTGAAGGTATGTTCATTTTATGTTTTCACGACTTAATTGCTGAATCGATTTTGATGTATTATATGAAAACAGTCTGACCCTAGGAAAGGACATACACAGACTTGTTTTATCTTCCGCTCGAACGAAGTCGCAGGAAACAGGCGATTTATATATAATTAGCTGTTGTTCTTCACACCTGATTGAGTTTCTTGACGTTTATTCTCGGTGTGTAGGATTTATACATTTTCAAATCGAAGGTAGATTCGACATTGAAAAATACCTTGCAATTGGGTTTACTTGAATAAATTTATTTGATTTAGATTGTGATTAGTTAACTGCGAATTTGCGTGGAATTAAAAAAGTAACCTATGTCCCTTTCCTCAGGGCTTAGTATATCTACATACATACATATCTTCACGTTGTATTGCTAAAGGGATAGTCAGAGAGGACGGAGCGCCAAGCGTTGCGGTCCTTACATACTTCTTTCGCTTCCTCAAATCTCATCATTCTCCTCACAGATTTTCGCCTAGGTATGCGAGTGCTTTTGACATTTCCGTCTGCTAATACTCTGACTATTGATCTTCATAAGTTAGCCTTGGTTTTTCTTGACTTCTTTTACCACTCGCTTTCGCTCTGCAGTTTTTCTTCGTCAGTCTTTCATCCATCACTCATTCTTTTTATGTGCCCGAACCATCTTAGCATTCCTTTCTTCATTTATACAATAACACTGTCGTGTAACCTGTCATACTGCGTATCTCTTCATTGCTTATCCTATCCGCAAAGGTAATCTATCTATATTATAAATTTCATCAAAATCGGTGAAGTCGTTTAGAAGGTTTAAGAGTGGTAGAGCCATACCGCATTTCAGCACGAATGGGCCGGCTCGCTCGGTGAAATACAACCCTCTTACAGAACATAGACGTGAAATAACAGCATCTATTGCTGTTGTGTTTCGTTCGGTGAGTGAGAGTGCCGCGATCCATCACCCCCTCTCCCTCCTTTTCCTATTTCCCTAAAGGTCTGCAACGCACCCGTAATTCTCCGGATGTTTCCGGTGTCCATGGGCGGCGGTCCTTACTCTCCATCAGCTAATCCGCTTGTACGTTGGCACCCTTTTTTATATAAGAAAAAGAAGGAAAACAATAACGAACACATACACACCGGATTTTACATAATTATAAAGATTTGTACTTGAAGAGTGTATTTGAGGAGGCGAAAGAACTGCGATGCTTGGCGCTCTCTCTCGGATACAGCGTGATGATATATATGCGTTGTGTGATTTCTGTTCGAAATTCTGTTCGTATTTATAACATGATTTTGTAAAGATTTCCGGAGATATGAGCGCGTTGCCAGCGCTGTGCAACCTTTTGACATCTTTTTTAAAAAGCCTAAGCTGTAATCTCTGGAAAAATTATCGACTGGGAACTTATCACACTACCCTTTAATAGGAAAGTGTACTTGGAAATCGTATTGTTTTGTAATTGGTTCCTATTGAAATAAATAACTTTATTTTTGGTGTAACAATTTAATTCGATCACTGATTTTGATAATTACATATAACTAGATAGAATATATCCACTTACAATTATGTTATAATAAATCTGATTTCGTACATACTAAAGTAGGTAGGTACAATTTGCAAACACTAACACACCTCTCATAATACCACGAAAAGTTAATCAAACCTTTTGCACCACCAAAATTACTTTCTTATTCAGCTGCGGCGCTTCTCGTGGTAATATCACAGGCGATATTAAACTATATTACAAAGTCGAAAGCGTTAACAGTTAAGGATTTTAAAATTAATTTAAAAATCAACAAACAATAGATACTACGTGTAATTTTAATATTACAATATTTAGAGTGTCAGCTACATTTAATTACTTAATATTACTATTTTAATAATGTTTATATGTATAAATGGTTTAATGATTACTATGATAGCATTGATATTAATTTCTTTCACCAAATCGAGTGACTTTAAAAAGCATTATATTTCATACTTGGTAAATATATATTAATGTGGATTTGGATTCTATGGTCTTTCATAGACAATTGCATATCTTATAAAATTTTAAACTTTCGCGTTTCATTACAAAATATCAAAAAAACGGGAAATTAACGCGATGACCTTTTATTTATGCTTGACGTAACAATAAAAAAACCATTATCTTACTTTTTGATCAAAAATTCCTCTATTTTCTCTGTTACACTAGTTAATGCTCATGCGCTTTGCCATTCGTTCTCTGATACTATTCCACCTCTCCCCGCACTTTGCTTTGGCCCATGCGTGTGTCAGTGACAATTATTTTCGGAAATTTTCGAACGATCATGAATAAACATGGATGGATAATCATGAATTATAAAACAACCTAAAACAACATACTCCTGACATACTTATCTTCCCTTCAAGCATGCGCAGAATAAAATACGTTAAGAATTTAAGTACCTGATTTTTTAAACTATGAACTCCCAGGATTGGTATCCCAACGTCACTATTTTTGTATTCCCAATAATAAATGAAATGATTTGAAATGTTAACGACATTTGACTATCGTTCTTGCCATTGTTATTATTATTCTTGGTTTACTCGATTTGGTGAATAAGGTCTTATTTATAAGTTAATAAAATATTTCTAATTTATAAATTCTACGAGTATTTAGATTAAAAGCTGAATACACAGAGCGATTAATTTCAATGAGGTATTCTTTAAATATCGATTTCACGTAGAGCGTGGTACGTATTTACGAATTAATTTATTATTATTTTTATATTTACGAATTATGTATTTTAGAGCTATTTTATAGCCACTACTCTGTAAAGCCGTATCGACAAACACCGGATACGGACACTAAAAATGTAAAATAAGATATGTACACTTATTTTAATGTTCTAATCTAATCTGGAAGTTTATACGTAAACACAAATTGTACAAAGATAGGGATTCTACTTTAATATTTTTGTCTCAAAAAACCTCTAACAAATGCGCTTTGTCTAACGCATGCCGTTAGAAATTATATGCAGCCTACTCTAAAACGTAGAATAAGGAAAAAAGAGAGAAATATTAAAACCATATACTTAGTATATACTGGCGTATAGACGTACAAAGAGTGCGAGCGAGAATATAATCTTTGATGACAGTGGCGCGAGTAGGAAAGGGACAGCGAACGGACAAGTCGTCACAAATCGTCACGCTATGGTGAGCGCTTATTTTATTATTTTGTGTTATTCCTGATTTATTTCAAAGAAGTACTCTATTTTTCAATAATGGTTACGTGTTCTGTATGTGATTGTGATATACATATCGCAATAATCAAAGAAATAATTTCATGAGTGACATTAACAAGTTTAAAATCATCACGCGTCAACGAGCTCCATGTTCGTCTATACGCCAGTATATATACTAAGTTTATGATTAATACAGACTAATATTTATAATTTCATTTCTATCACTCATCCTTGTGTGGATCCTATTTCATATCTACACATAATATTTAATACAGAGTGATTATTCTAATATGGTACACATAAGAAAAATTCACGAGAGATTCAATTGATTTAATTATATACTAATTAATTAAGTTTAATTAACCAAGTGGTTACTTAATTTTAATACGGTACATAGAGTTCTAATTATATAATAAAATTCAGCGCACGTAAATCAACGCTTTAAATGAAAAAAAAAACAGGAAGATAACGGGTTCAAATGTCACCAATGGATTACTATATCGAATTCTATGGTTAACAGCAAAGAGCGTTTCAACTAACTATTTAATTTAATGGTTAAATATTGATCGATGAATCAACTTAACGGTTTCATTTACAGTTACCAGTACACACATCATTAACTGTTTGATTCGTCAGCAAGTCCAACAAAGTGGTATGAAAAATTTAGCAAAGTTACGATTCAAAATAAACGGTCACGTTTCGTTATGCTAAAAACGCTGGCAAGTTCCAGTGAATAGTTATCCTAGTGTAGTGGAATAAAAATCTTCGTGTTTACCCCATCACAATTCTACAAGTTGATAGAGGCATTTGAGATCGTCATTAGCTGAAGATAGAACCAACTTCTAATCAATGTATTTGAGTCCGTGAAGTTTACATTTAGAATAAATTATATGTTACTATCACAATTAAAAAATACAGTTTTTCTAAACATACGTATATGAAAATCAATTTTGAAGCTGTAGCTTAGTGCTTTAGCCTCATGCCTTCATTTATAACAATACAGAGAGGAATTAAAAAGAAAATTTCATTCATATTATAATTATATGCTAATTACAGTTTGAAAGGGTTTTCGTATTTTCTGGAATTATTTTACGATTGTTATAAAGTTCACATTAAATTATTTGATAACTGTTACTGTACATATTACACATATAATCATTTTGTAACTTACAGTAGGGTTTGAACTCGAATCATAACCTAATTTTCGTTCTAAAACTTAAAACTACGGCTTTCAAATAATAATTACAATAGGTATTTCACTACTAAATTAACAGAATAGTGAAAGCTTGGTATATTAAAACACTAGTAAAATTAACTCTCAATATAACATTCTTAGAGAATCCATGCATTTATATATTTATTTACACATATTGACATACTAAATACCGACTACTAGCGAAAGTTACGAATAAGAAATGCAATAGTCCGGGAGGTGATGGCATAATTTAATTACTCGCTCCGAGATTCGAAATTGATAATTGTGAACTAGATTTATACTAATAATGTTCTAAAAAGGTTCTCATTAAATTAAAAGCATCGTCTAAAACTGCAAAAGTCATTTTCTACTGTGTCATAACAGCTACAAATCGCTTTTCACACATAATATCTAATCTACACCAAAATGAAATTGAAGTGAATGAAATAAATGAATTACTTAAAATTTTACAAGTTATTAACTTTTAGTCTAGATATATACATACCGACATATCATCTTCACACTGTATTACCGAAAAGGTAGACAGAATAGATGGTTGTTAAACTTCGTCATGACATTTAAGGGTTTTTAAAATTCTCGTCTGCTGTTTATTGATTATAAAATTGTTTCCTGAATGAAGTTGGATTTTTCGAATGAAGATAAACTTGAATGACGTGAAGTTTCAAATAGTCACAGTCCTCTTAAAAGCAGCTGTTTATAACCTCTGTGACTTGTTTTCCTTTTTACATTCAGAATTAGCAAATTTTGCACAATGAAATAACCTACAGCTCCCTGCCTAACAGCTATAATTTGGTGTGATGTAGACGTCTATTACAAAACAGAAGTTTTAATAAATAAATATGGCGAATAGTAAGTTAAAAACATGGTAACTTTGTAGTTCCCGGATAGAACGCATATATTATGCTTTACGTTTACCTCAAAACCATTCTTCTCTGTCCACATAATATGTCACAGCATTACAGTTATTGAAAGGAGCTGACATTACTGTTACATATTTCTGTCGCAAATGTTTACAAGCAAACTACTAAAGCCATGATGCAAATGCAGAAGGAATTATTCAGTCTAAATAATTGTGCTTGTAATATTAATTCGAATTGAATAATAAATGACAGGTTCGGAGACAGTATAATTTAGTGAAAGACAGCTTAACTGTTCTTAATAGGGTAAAAAAAATTAAGTTTTACTAGTTATCTCTGCATTCGGCTATTTGCAATGTAGACGCTTTTTACATGTAACGTTATCGCGATATATTTGAAATAATAGTTTAATTTTTTAACGTCAGATGGCGCTTTAATGTAGATAGAGCTTACACTCTCCGGTATCTTTGCTTTATAGTTGTACCTTTATTCTTTACACTATAAAAAAATAAATTTATTTCTCATTGCATTTACTTCTTTGCTAAAGATAAGTAGGAGAAATATTTTACTATTTTACAGACATTAATAATTATACACCCGCATGCATTACATTTTATTAATACGGAAGGGAAGCGAAACAAATATTAATTAGTTAATTACTTAATAGGATATTAGACAGTTTACACTAACGGACGGGTACTGATTAAACGAGGAAATGCAGCTTCGAACGCTATGTTAAATATACAGTATGTATCAAGAACGCTCGGGGTCCTTAGCAATTAATTTAACTGCGATTGTCAGCTTATGCGTGAATAGTATTTAAAATTGATATGTCATTTCTACTCCGCACTTTTATTTATGACATCTTTTAAGATAATTTAAAAAAAAAAATCTAAGAAGCTAATCTATCGCTTAAAACTTTAACCAAACCGCGGGTTAAAGTTCAGCATATTTCATTATTCCACTGACAGTACTTACAGCAAAAATGTCTAATAAGTTCATCTAAAATTCACTTAGTTGATCGAGCGTTATAATATCCTGTATGAATAACTGTAATGACACCTACAATTAACAAGATATGTAGTCACCAAAGTAATCGACTATCAGATATGTAAATAAGGTCATTGACTTTTGATCACGGACAGAGGTACTATTCACATTTTAATTACTTTTAAATGGAGTATGTTTTTAAAATGTATTTAGTTCATTGCAAAGGTTATCCTAATAAAAATCCGAACAACGTTTAATGTTAATATTATAAACACGGACGTAAGAAAGGACTCTGAGTCATATTCACTGCCTTTAAACACATGTAATGAGATTCACGCGTTTAGTTCACAATACTCCCATCAGCCGCCATTTCGATTTCCGTTAATTGAAATCAATCACACTTTTTTATTTGTATTTTGCAAATTAGATATGTATATTAGCATAAAATGCACAAGATGCTTAATGCCACAGTAGAGGCAAAGAGAGCGACAGAGAGACAGATGTTGGCTATTCCCTCTATTTCTTTCACTAGAAAGAGAGCGCTGTACTTATGTGCTAATTACTAAAGGAAAAGTAATAAAAGGAAAATAATCACAGCGCTCGACTCCAAAGATAATAATAATACTCCTGACAATAAGCTAGATGATTAGACGACTCTAAAAATTGGTATATTCTGTACATCGTATTAATAATAGCTGAGGGATTAACCAACATCAGTCTCTCTCTTCGACTCTATCGCTACCACTTTAGCCGAACCCTTTGCTCACTCCATGCAAATATTCTATGGTGTAAATAGTTATTTTCAGTGCTTCACTCAAATCACTCAAACAATCAATTTTTCACTTACGGATTAGGCGACGAGGTCAATTTAATTTTCATATTTATTGTTACATATTTATTGAAGGTAAATGAAATTCGTTTTAACCTATTCTATGATAAAGCTACAAAATTTACCCTTAACTTATTGCGATGTTACGATACGCTTTATTAAACTTAGCACAATCACACTCCAGCTTTATGCAATGTAAGTTGAAGTTCGCAGCTGTATTTCAAATTGAAAATCGAACAGATTCAATATATTAATATTTGTATTATAACCATTCATTTCATTCTTGCATCTAAGTAACGAATTAGAACGATTGAGTCTATGATACTATGTTAAATATACGCCCACAGAAATTAATAAGAAGCGTAGATGACTACATTTAATTATATATACCCAAATATAATGTATTATACAGAATAGAGAAGAAACAAAAAGTTTATCTTTGAACCAATACCAATTCTTTTAGTTATAAACTCCTAACCGCACCAAGTCTAATTCTATAATGACAAAAATAAAAAATCTATAAAAAAATTGTTTTTCGGTCATAAAATTTTTTTCGTTCGGCAATTTTAGATGATTTTTGTCACAAACGCTAACATCGTAGTTCGTTTAATTTACATACTGTATAACTCAAATTCTTAATTAATTTTAGTTAGCCGTTCTTACCTAGTCTTCCAAATACAAAAACCAAATGTTATCTCTCTTTAATTTGTGCATAATATGACATTATATAGGTCTTTAAATATTTGCAATACATACTACTGTTACTTCTCTTATACATAAAAAGCGTACCTCTGCACTTTCCATGTCATTACATAGTATAATTATAAAAGTATGCCATTTTTACAATCACATGTCTACTTCCTAGTCAGAGCGACATAGAATTTAAACATATGTAAGCAATTGTTTTGTGGTGTAATAATATGAATAATTTATAATGTCATAAACATATTAAAACTAACAAACTGACTGTATCCAGTATATGACATAAATATTGAAACGAAAAGAAACGTACCAGAATATTTACTCCTGAAAAATGTTAAAATGACATTTATTTTCTCTCAATGGAACTTATGCGATTTGGTTCCAGGCTCAACAGTTTTAACGAATTCGCATCAGTAGTCTCCAATTTCACAGAATTGATGAAAGACAAAGTGTTCCTTTCTACGTTTAGTAGCATTGACGTATTTTTTGGCGGATAGCCCCATATAGAAATGTACATATAAAAAAATGTACTACATTATTATTTACACTTCATGTATTATCAATTTAAAGTAAAGTAAACACTTGTTGAGCTTGCCCGTTATGGGGTTTGCACTATATTTAGTTCTAATTACATGTAAAAATAAATATTTCTGGTGTAAAACCTGTTGGCAATAAAGATACATCTGCCAAAATCTGTGTAATAAATATTCTTACTTTTGTATGCAATTATTTTAGCGCGTTCATAGAGGCCACGATGCTGTTGGCATCTTATTTCAAATATGCTAATACCTCTTACGACATCAAAAGATAGATATACGATAACATGAAGAATTGTTTACTGCTCATGTAAAAAGCTGTTATTTGAGACCAAATTCGACGTTACATACTAAGTCATTCATTGTAATTAAACGTAGCTAAAAAAGACATACTGTTATAACTTTACTATGACTAAACGTCATACGTAAATATACAATACAATAATGACAAAAGTAGATATAACTAGAGCAAAATTGTATAAATCTTAATTCTAATGATATGTATGCGATATCGGTTTTTGTTATTGCTAAAATTAATATGCTACAATACAATAATAAGATTACAAAGTATATAATTGCACACATCAAATTGAATATATCACAATACACTTGTAGTGACGTTCGTTCGTATGTTTGTATATATGTTAAGTGCTTTACCACATACAATGGTAGTGAACAGTAATCGCCAGATAACCACATCAGTTAAAAAGGGAGTTTACGCAAATAAAAATGAAAATGGTGCAAGAAAGGCTACGAGAGTATTGAAGGAACGCTCGTCGACCATAATTATAAATGGTTGTCTACAATTTGCCACATAATTAATCACAGCTTAAACTGCAGAGTAAAAATAAGAAAGAAAGGGTTACGGCCGAAATCGATAAATTACTAATAATGAAAAAGAATAAACTGTTAACCCGTTAATAGGCAGACCTCTGTAAAAATTAAATTATCGATACACGGGTCTCTATCGTGTTATATTTAAGATTAAATATCTTTTTTTTCCAAAATATTGAACTTATTGAACCGATTGTCATTATGGCAAGCTCGTGAAGTTTTAAATCGTGTTAATGATCTGCTGTTATTTTTTTAACAGTTGTTTTTTTACTGCTATTTTCTCCACTGTAGGTACTTCTGTAGGTACTGTAGGACACAAACCGCTAACGAAAAAAAACGCATGCGATCGGGGAGCCCGTTAGGAACAAAGTTATTTAGCTGCGGTTTTAGTTTCTCAAAACTTAATTGCAATAATGAGACAATAAAATCACGTATGATTAAAACAAAAACAAAAACCTGGAGCCACGCGCGTATCCCACCCCACGTAACGCTTTTTCCCTACGTGGCGACTTAGTTTTAATAATTTAACAATAACATAACATACAAAAACACGAACGAACGTATCATATCTTACAATAAGTATTACCGCATTGTGCTGACTACTAATTAATTGAATTTCGGGAGAATTTGACACGAAAATTGACCCTAGACTTACAATATAGTCTCATTTCATACAAGTGAGACGTGGTTCGGATAAATTACGTCACGTATAACTTATGTGACTCCTCTCACTTGGAATTCTGAACTACTCTCAAAGTTTTATGTTGCTGATGGGACTATAGTTACTTTTTCCGTAGATTTAAGGAACCCCAACGAAAAACCAGTGTCATCTTTTGGTAAGCCAACTTCAAACTTTTTGTCAAAGCCTTTCGTAAACTTTATAAGGATAAGACACAGTTTAGAAAGGTTTAGCTTCCAAGGCAGCTCTGCTAGTGGTTAATGACATTAACCACTTACACTTACATTAACTTAACTTACACGAATTTTTAAAAGAAAATCTTATTTGCTTTAAACACTAGTAAAAATTCAATTGCCATTTGTAAATATTCCACTTCAATTCTAATTCAGCTATTTCTTTCATAAAGCGGTTATATGTTATAAATAACATTATGCTGATAGATATTATTTTAAATATTTTCACGTAGAATATCAGATTGAAACATTTTTTATAAATTTCGATTTTAAAACACGATCTCGATTTGTGTAAATGGAAATATGTAATAGACAAATATATCTCTCGTTTCCTATTCATCTTTATTCTTTACATGGTTTATGATAACGCGCAATAGAGATTAAAACCCTGTCTCGACTTGTTTTCTGTGATTTACCGCACAAAAAACCCTCAAAGCTTAATTCCTTCTTAGTTAAACGCATACCTTGAGTTAGCCTTATCTCACACAAAAAGCCTTGAATTTATAACTTCCGCACTTAATGAAATACCACTATTTTACACGCACATTGAATAAATGTCGGGTATTTTTAAATCTCGCCTTTATTAAAATTAATTTTTATTTATTTATGCCGGGCTGGCAGCTTCTTCCGCCAACGAATCAGTTTGGCTATTCAAAGAGGCAATGCTGCCAGTCTGCTAGGTACCTTGAGCAATGACAGCTTTCTAAGCGGCGGCTTTGAGGAAGTTTATTATTTAAGATAATGTGTAGTTTTAAGTTTGTAAATATTAACATATGTATTTTATTCAGTACTAAATTGAGATTTAACGAACTCTGAGAGTGGCCAAGAATTCCATATGCGAATAACCGAGGTTAGTGCAAAGTAATTGTACTATAGCTATTGTGTTTTGCAAGTTGAAACTGCACACTGAACTAACATAGCCAGTAACCTTTAGATGCAATGCAAATAATTCCATGTATTAGCCATTCCGCTTTACAATTTAATAAATATTCACATTTTTTTTAACTTTATACACTCTTTCAATTGACATGTCGGGCGCGTCACTTTTCTTGTACAATATATCTTTAGATATTTTTATAATTCTGGATCGTTTTACTCGGGTTTTTGCAAAATTAAAACATTCTTGGTCATTTGGTGTGTGAAAAAAATACCAAATCTGGAAGCATACATATTTATTTTGTTCTTTACACATATATAAGTATTTCTTTTTTCTCTTTTTGCTTATTTTATTGCACATTAATTTTATTTCTGATTTAAATTGTAAAAAAATTGATGTATTAAAAGCAAAGGGATATTAATTTTATAGAAAAAAATACGTAGTTGAAACGAAATATCTAACGTAAGTTTGTATTTGCTTATAATGTAACTAATTATAATAATAACAACTAAAACAATACACTCACCAAATGACCTCGTTAACTGCACAATAAATGTCACATAACTATGAACAGACACTATCCTAACACAACAAGATTTCACGACAGACATACTATACATTCGAACTGTACATTTACAACGAAAAAGTTAATTACAATATTATATATAAACTATAATTTATGCATTTCGCTTAAGCTAAATGAATCAATAGATTCTGATATGTTTCGTTACCTTGGTTGCAACTTTATCACAAGTTGATTGGAGTTGACTATCCTTAAGTACTAATTGATACGTTAATTGATACAATCATTACTAATTGATATATAAGCAAATTGCTCTTAAATTCTAATATTGCTGATATGGCATACGAATAATATTTGATGCGTTTTATCATTAAATTCTTGAAACAGTTTATTTTATTTAAATTGGAAATAAAAACGTTGTTTATTTCAGAAAGAATTATGGTAGAAAATTACTATATTATGTTATATACAAAATCATTCAATATACTTTGTTACATTTACAAAAAAGTATTGCGAATAATTTTAGTT
Organism: Zeuzera pyrina; assembly: GCA_907165235.1. NCBI lineage: Eukaryota > Metazoa > Arthropoda > Insecta > Lepidoptera > Cossidae > Zeuzera > Zeuzera pyrina. The sequence goes on from OU015628.1 coordinate 24,236,400, forward strand.
GATTAAAAATATTTTTTACGTGTTGTCTAATTTTAACATCAACTATTATTTAGTGAATAACGTAGTAAGTGCCACAAGAGTTTGTAATAAATGTATTTTCTTAGGCCCTTACTTAAAATGTATATTTCCCATAATTTTTATGTAGCGACATCTAAGTATGCCAGATATACTAATATTTTATGACATTACTACATACTGTGATGCTGTCGATTATAATAATTGCTTAAAATATCTACTTTTATGTCACAGTCGAGGAAATGTTTAGATAACAAAATATGTTCATGACATTTATTTAGCACTAAGTTAAAATCTAAACGAGTACAGATTATTTTCCTTCAAATTACATTTTAAATGTAGATTAGTTGAATGTTCAAGATCCTTTGGTCTTACGCCGATAGTCGGCTCGCTTTGACGTGAATAAAAATATCTACACACCATCGGAAGGTATAATCAACAGTTGTACAAGATCAACAAGGAAAATAACATGACTGTCTACGAAATGGCATCTTCCAAAAACAAACCATACTATCACATTTTGTAGTAATATATGCATCGTTAGTTACCACGTTATTCAGACCGCAACCTGGAGACGCCATTTTGACAATCTACAAATATAGAGTTTAACCACAAGCACAGCTATTAATAGACATCTAACCGTTAACCAGACACTAAACAACCGCCGCCGATGCCACGCGGCTTCAGTGATCGAAGTTAATACCGAATACATGACATTTATAATTACACAACAAGGAAATTCAAAAATATACACGAGTAGACAACAACACCGAATCGAGAGTGCTCTAGAAGCCTTGTCGGAAAGGGTTCTTGATAGTGGACCCTGGCATTGGATTCGGCTGGGGGGGCGCCGCCCTGAAGGGATTGCTTGCTGAAGGCTGTGGCTGAGTCGGCAACTGCCTCGGCTGGCTGTAGCCCTGCTGTTGTTGCTGATAATCTTGCTGGTAATTTTGCTGTTGGTGCTGCTGTTGCTGCTGCTCATAGCCCTGATAGCTACCTTGATAAGACTGATCATAAGTATATCCCCCAGCATCCACGCTCGTTTCCTGAACCCCGTCAGCCGCTTGTCCGGAAACATTTGAGTATTCCAAATGATTCTTGTAATCTCCATTCACAGGTTTTTGATCCTGCAAAGAATATGTTTGGTATTCTTTCTCCGGAGGATCAGCCATCAGGATATTGGCCTCATTCTCGAATGGCTTGAAATCGTAAATGTGCCTAAGATACATTAGCACGGGCGCGTATAACAGGTTACTGAAGGCGATCAAAAGATTTAGCGCAGTGAAGCCAATCGTTTCCACAACTTCGCCAGCAATAATGGGTCCAACGGCATACGCGAACGAGTAAGATATATCGGCAATAGCGTAAATGCTACCGTAGACCGACACGTAGCGTACGTCGACTAGATAGCCGAGTGTTGGCAATAGGGCTGTATCAATAAGAGCAATACCGAAGCAAATACCACAAATTGGTATCATCAGCATCGTATACGAATTCGCAAATGGGATGATGAAGCAACACAGACCTTCTAGTGCAAGCCCACCGGCCGCCATTAACCATTGTTGTTGAGGGTACTTTCTCGCCATTTTGACTGTAATAATCACACCAAGTACATGAGGGAAAAACGCTGGTAACCATATCATACCAATTTTCCAATTATCTTTCGTTAAATTGTCTTCCATCCAAAGTGAAATCGTTGGCTCCAGAAAAGCTAACGCAACATTACACATCATGAGAGCTCCGGCACAGACCGCGATGTATGGATCAGCAAAAAGCTTCCAAATCGGAGTGCCAGGGGGTTTAGGTTCACTTGCTTCTTTCATTTGTTGCTTTAAAGGTTTCATTACAAGCAACAACATAAATCCGTCTAGTAGTGATATCAACGCGAGGATCAAAAATGGAACCTCCTTGCCAGCGAACTGATATAAAGCGCCTCCGAATGGTGGTGCGACCAGAGATCCAAAGCTGATAAACGCTAACGCAATACCGAGCGCTTTAGATCGTTCGTTCTCCTCAGTGAATCTGTCTGCGATCATGGCTAACCCTGATGTGTCCGCAAATGCGGAGCCAACTCCCTGTAGACTCCTCGCGAAAAACAGCATGCTATAACTCCGGCCGCATGCAAATATCGATGTGGAAAGGAACATTATAATAAGTCCGATCATCATGGGTATATCATACCCTATGCGGTCGATTAAGGCACCGGAAAAAGGGTTGATCATTAGTTGTACTATTGCTTTCGAAGCGAAAAGGATTCCCGTTGCTGAATCCTGTCCTTCATGAGAAGCGGGGATAATTTTCGTTGGAGTTATAGTTCTATTACCCTCTTTGTAGGGTGCCAGGGTGACGACGTGGTCATAGCCTGCCTCGCCCCACGCGCCTATGTACCTCAGATAATCTGGAATAATCGGCACGATGACCATGTACAACATGTTATCTAGTAGTAGAGCTATACACACTATAACTAAAATTATTTTCCTTTGAGATGTAGGCTCTTGTATTTTCTCCCATAATATCTCTCTCACTTCCTTTACCTCTAGGTTGATAACAGGGATAGCGGAGCTATCAATCTTCTGCCATATACTCTGCGGTCCCTCCGCCATCTTGAACTTTATTTTATATTTTCGATTAATAAAGTATCTACCTCTTTTGTGACACTGCAATCATGTTCGAAGATGCTGCGGTATCTTTTTCCTTGCCTCACGCTGTGGATTGTATTCGCGTCCCACTCACAGAGCATTTGCTAGGTGTCCCGCGGCGCGACCCTCGAATAGGACTTCGGAACCTGACAACAAACAGAAATGACCACTTTATTATGGTTTCCTTGTGACGTAATGCGGTGAACGATTAGAAATATTGTTTCAAAAGGATTTTGAGTCAATCTTTGTTTCTGTTAGTTGACATGGTTCCTCAGTCCCGAGTGGTCTGTTTCAATAACAATTTCGATTTCCAAAGACGATTCAGAGTCCTTTTGAACACAGCACAGACTAAAATTAAATTATATGTAACATAAACATTGTTTGATGTAGAAATATATTATTGTAGAGAAAAATATTCAAATCCAATAAAAATCTTGACGTAAAAGTATTTTTATTATTATTTTTTAATGATTTTAATGTGTTTTCTGTAATCAAAGGTTCGTGTAAACGGTTCTTATTGAAATATCTCAAGAAACAAAATAAAAATCCATTCAAAACGAGCACGTCGAGTGGCGACGCTAACGACTTGTTTAGCCAAAATCCAATTTGTGCCGTCAGCCAGCCAACAAGATGCCAATGTCATTAGCCTGCCTGCAGAGGGGTCCCTGTCTTCACAGCCGCGCAATTTCTTGCATTTTCTTAGAATTCTAAGGGAAATCAGTAATTCGATCTTTTTTCCCTGCTCTTTATACGAGTCTTGTAAGTTTTCTCGATTTTCCTTATACGTAGACAATGCGGCTTTACAACGATTCATTTTACGGACTGGGATAATCATTTTGTCTTTCAATGAACTGAGAAATCTAATGTAAGTTTGAATACGTGGAGAAAGAAAATGTAATACAATTTAATTTTTTCCGTTTGTTCAACAGATATTGTTATAATAAAACTAACTACTGTATGTGACTATTTGTGGCTATTTATAATCTCAACTTCTTGGGAGTTTATAACAAATGAAAACGCAAACTAAATTCAGTTTGGTTTATTGTATGCGTGTGGTTCGTAAGAAAATATATATTGAAGTCTTTTAAAAACGATAATAATTTGCTGGTCGCGCTGCTCGCGCGATCTTCGTTCCGTTGACGTTACATATATTGTGTTATATGTACATATGTGTATGTTATGTTGCGGCATGTTGCAACAACTACTGTCCGTCTGGACTTTCATATATTACACATTTTGACGCACTTCGACTTTGAACCCTTATAATATTGACTTATACATTTGTCTGTCTGAACATTTATCCTTCTGTCATTTTGTAAATTAACTTACTGACTTGACTAAGACTTAATTGTCCCTTTTTAACCGACTTCCAAAAAAGAGGAGGTTCTCAATTCGGTTGTATTTTTTTTTGTTCGTTACCTCAGAACTCCGTCATTTATGAACCGTTTTGGAAAACTATTTTTTTATTTAAAAGGATATATTTCCACATTGGTCCCATTTAAATTATACTGGTATTCGAGCTTAGATCTCGGAAGATATACCAAATAATACCAAATAACGCGAACCGCTTATAACTTTCATTTATTAAAATGATTATCTTATTTGTCATTGCGCTCCAGAATTAGAAAAAAAGTGAATTGTAGACCTGCCCTAGATATTTGTTTAAGCTAAGGTCACTCAAAGGAGAGAAATCAAAAAAAATCACTCAAAAGTACGAAATAACTATTCTTTATTAATCGAAACTCAAGTACAAAAATAAATAAATACTTTTTGACTGTTATTGAAGTCGGTGCCAAAAATCAATGTGCAACAACAGAAAGTCTATTAGTTTAGAAAGCTTGGCATCGACTTTAGTAACTGTCGAATTTAATTATATAGGTATTTGTATCGCATTTATAAAGTTATTTTCGTACTTGAATTTTGATTAGTAAAATATAATTATTTCGTATTTTTCAGTGATTTTGTTTAAAGTCAGTTTTTTTTGGCAAATTTCTTGGCAATTTTTTTTCTGTAACTCTCATTATTACATGACATTGGCAATGTTCACAATCGCTACGGTGCCATTCAACTAAAGAACAAGAAGAAAATATTTGCCGGACAAGCTTAAAATTTTAATCGCGACATATCTTCCTAACCTCATATTATGCTATACGATGCTGTACTTTTTCTGTGACTGCATTATGATGGAATAAACTGCGCAGTATACTGTAATTGTTTCCAAGGCGATGCATTGGAAATTTTGACGGCAGGTATCTCCATTTTTCTAAGTAACTACAAAACGTATGAAAGTGATATTTGGTAACCTGATTTTTCATTTCATTGACTTCATTTTGACAGTTGCGATACATGATTGGTTAATTTTTGTAACACAAAAAAAAATATCAAAGAAACCTCTTTTAAAACAGAGATTTACATTTTTCGGATTAACGCGACCGATTTATGTTTCTAAATTTTCTGTATAGTTTAATCTAAACATATTCTTTTAATATCAGTTGGATTTTTTAAAATTAGTTATAGTTTTTAAAATAAACGAAAATAACTGCTTTTTCGTATTTTTCGTAAGCTAACGCGCGCACGTTTGCATACAGCAGAAGGTCTATTTCGGATTAAATTATTGTTTATCAATGCGTCGCCTTAACTAGTACTTATCTAGCCCGTTAATGCCATAACGCTGTTGATTCGCAACTCATAATTAAGACCTGGCTGCCCACATTTTGAGCGTTTCTAAATAAGTTTGCTGAGGCGGGCACACGTTTAATGAGCTAAAACCATACTTAGACTGCCTAAAACCATAACGCAATTTATGTATTTTTGTTCAATACTTTTTTTCTGCAATGTGATGCCTTGTTGAGAGATTTTTAAGTATTTCTCCTAAGTTACTTGAGTGAGTTACATAAAATTGCGACTAACAGGAAGGCAACACAGTTTACTAAATACTGGCTGAAGGATATTTTATTGTATGAATTAATATTCCAGTTATAACGATATACGTCGCGTTCGGGTGGGACGAAGTGCGAGGGCGGAGCCTAGTGCGCGAAATACTTTTTTTGGGAGCTTGCTCTTAATCTAATTTCACTACTTATCTACGTCTATACTAAAAAGTAAAATCAAGTGTTTGTTTGTGTGTTGGGAGTGTTCTTTGGAATTATTGGACCGAAATCAAAAATTCTTTCACAAATAGGCAGCCGTAGAATACATTATCCTTGTCTAATATAGACTATGTTTTACATAATTATCTTCACGCTGTATCCCTAATGGGGTAGTCAAAGAGGACGGAGCGTCAAGCGTCGCGGTTCTTACATACTTCTTTCACTTCCTCAAATATCATCATTCTCCTCACACATTTTCGCCTAGGTATTCCGTCGGCGAACGCTATATGGCTATTTGATCTTCATAAATCAGCCTTGGTCTTCTTAAGCTTCCGCCCCCATTCACTTTCACTCTGTAGATTTTCTTCGTCAGTCTTTCATCACTCACTCTTTCTATGTGCTCGAAACATGTAACCATTCCTTTCTTCGTTTACAATAACACTGTCGTGCAATTCTATCATACTGCGTAACTCTTCATTGCTTATTTTGTCTGCAAGGGTGACACTGCACACATAATATGTGCTATGTTTTATTGACGAACTTGTTGGTCAATAAGTATTTCGTTTCTTATTGAAGCATCTTCAGAAATATTCAACATTAATTCTCAGCCAGATATCCAATACCCGTAGTCATTCGAAGCACATTTGCGCAAAGTAACACACGAATCTGTATGTTACCTAGATATTATTATATCAGTAACAAATGGAATATATAATGATTCTCGCAAATAAAGTTTTTATAGCTCATTTAAGAAGTTTCATCCCGTAATATTTCTCCAATACTCGAAGCGTAGACTCATTGAAATTCAATTCGTGTTACGACGTCGATTTTCTGCTGTTTACCCCGCTAACGAGTATCGCTGCTCTCGGCTGCTCTCCGTGGGCGTACTCAGTAAGGACGAACAGGATAACGCTCGTGTTAAACTTGACTAATTTATTTTTCATTTGTATTGTTTAAAAATATTTTGATATACACTTATAGAGAAGAATTTGCTCTTACGATGTCTGATTACTTTTATATTATGAGTTTTACAATGAATCATGTGTATGTATGTATGTGTAGTTAATGTTAACTCCAAAAAGAAAAACAGAAAAAAAATGTTTACGTACTTACAGACATAAATATGACACTTCACAAATTTATATAGACACGTAACTAAAAATGAAAACTCTTAAGTCTGGCATAGAGTAGTATGATTGCAGTATATCTTTTCGCTTACTACTACTAGTATACACTTCATAGCAAAATGCGGTATAAATGCAGGTATTAGTACACTAGAGTCAGAAAGGAAGAAAAGGAACTGAGGATGACCAAACTAAGGGGTATTCTCATGTTTTGTAGGAAAACCGGAAGTTTCAAGGAGGAAATACCATCAGGCCAACAATAACTGGAGCTCAACCCACAGAACAGGACTGAATGGCATCACTCGGGGGAAGCTGATCGCCCGTCTGCAGCCTGGCGGACGTCTCTACATGCAATTTAAATCTAATAGTTTATTCTCCTCATTTACTCATCACTATAATCACATTAGAGTGAATAGTATCACTGCAATCATTGAATTGAACGTCTCATACTGTAATAGTAAATCAAAAACATGGAGCTTGGAGCCACGAGCTGGCAGGGCGTGACGCAATAAGTAACTCTATCTCCTCTACGCTTAGCGCTTTGCCATGAGTAAAAGTGAGATAGTGCTAATGGGCAAATCCAATTCAAATTGCGATAATAGACTTCTCCGCAGCGTTTTAATTTTGCATATTCGTGCAATCTAATATTCAATTAACTATTAATTTTCTTTATTACTTGCTATAAAAGTATTAGATAAGTGTAAAATCATTCAATTGTATGTTGATTAGTTGTAAGAATGTATGTACGAAATGAAGTGAAATACGCTGCGTTGTTCACTGTATGAGCGTCAAAGTGCATGTGAGCTAGATGTGGTTCCCGAACCGCAGTTGAGTGGAACGACTATATTACAAAGTAACACATACATATGTAACGGCGTTAGAAATACATACATACATACATATCTACACGCTGTATCCCCAACGGGGTAGTCAGAGAGGACGGAGCGCCAAGCGTCGCGGTCCTTACATACCTCTTTCGCTTCCTCAAACCTCATCATTCTCCTCACATATTTTCGCCTAGGTATGAGAGTGCTTTTGACATTTCGGTCTGCTAACCGTTAGAAATAAAAAAAGAAGAATCTATTGCGATCAGTGTTTCTATTCACAATTAGGTATTAAAGATTGAAACCAGCATGTAATATTTTCTTACAAAATATATTTCATAGTAAGGTTTCAAAAAATTGCAGAGGCTATTTCTAAAGGAAGTCTACAAAGCGTAAATTCAGCTTATAGCCGTAGTTATATCAAAAGTAATAACATTAATACTGTGGGATATGATTAGGGCAATATATACCAACCTATTAGTATATTATATGAATATAAAAGTCTACCAAGACTTGTTACAATATTTTGTTTACTATGGTATATGCAATACCTGTTACTACCTGCTATGATAGTTCACTCGCATGTTTTTTTTTTATATCAGAGGGGGCAAACGAGCTAGCGTGTCACCGGAAGTTCCAGCTGACATATCCATAGAACGTAACATCGTAGGTTCACTGTAATTATGTACCTAGCAACATACGATCACAGAAACATGGTTTTTGGTGTTAAATTAAGTAATTACACATTACAAATTAAAAATCAACAAAAACTATATTATTAAATAAATTTAATTTTTTATCATCACTAAACTATTATAATACAATTAGTTTTTTTTAAAAAAGGATTAAACTTAAATATTATTTCATCGTAACCGCTTTGTTATGTACTAAATCCATTTTTTTCTCTACTGTATGTAAAAACCAACTTGACGTAAAAAATATCGCAGTACTGAATTCATTATTTACAAAACACTCGTAAATCTTAAGTCAACATATTCACAAAAAAAATGTCATGTTCAAATGTGTATTGTTGTACTTGTGAACGTTCCCTAGTCACATACATTAGTAAGAGTCTAGAAACTAGGTCAATAAAAAATGTACACGCTGTTAGAGCAAAAGCTCCATTGATTTGACGACCTCCGTGGCGCAACGGTTAAGCGCATCGGAAAGTAAACGGGGATTGCGGGTTCGATTCCCGCCCCGAGTCTGGGTGTTTATATATAATATGTATGTATTTACAAAAGAAAAGTATATAAGCAGTATATCAGTTGTCTAGTACCCATAACACAAGCGCTGTGCTGCTTAGTGTGGGACTAGATGGCGCTGTGTGAAATGTCTGAGTACATTATTATTATTATTATATTTTGATTCCTGTTCCGAGCAAAAGTGAATCGATATAATAAGTGAGTTAGCAGTACAAATTAAAAGGAACATAACAAGTAACGGGATTCAAATGCCTCCAAAGCTTTATTAAAGCAAATACAAGTTCTTATGTAGGTGTAGGTACATTGCCGATAGCTGTTTTTCCACTACATACTTTAAAGGACCGCGACGCTTGGCGCTCCTCTCTGACTACCCTGTTAGGGATACAGCGTGAAGATATGTATACTTTTTAGCTTCAATTTTAAAGCAGTTTCAGTTATCAATATAAGCCGAATTTTAATGCATTTTGTAACTATCGTCACTTGTGATAATTTCTAGTTAAAATGTCTGAATAATAAAGTGAGCTGAAGGATGTGGGCGAGCCTGAAGCTCACTGCACTCGTGCTGACGTCTTTTTGCTTTGCATGTCATAAAACCTTCTATAGAATAATAACATTATACAAATTGCGCGCGTTATGTTATTATTAGTCACAAAAAGCTTAGGTTAACACGAAACTGTTTTAGTCAAGGCTATGTCGTGATCAGGTCATGGTTAAGAGCTATTAATTTCATCGTTAGAAAAACATTATTACATGAAATAAATATGATTAAAGTATTTGAAGCGGGTAATATTTTTCTTCGAAATATTTAAATGATAGTATTTATTTATTTTTATTTACAACTAGCTGAACCTGAAAACTGAAAACCCGAAAAAAATGAGGTAATTTTTTTTAATGGACAGTTGCTTAAACTACTTTCTAAACTATGACCCGTCCATGGGCTTTATGTTAAGACTCCTGCCTTTAAAGCTAGCTCCGGGTTGGATTCCCAGTCAGACCAATTTAGGAAACGAACTTATCTAAATTGGCTTGAAGTTTGGGCTTTGACAATTCCCCAGATCGTTGTGTAGTATTTGTGTGTGACACCCTGATCTGTAAGATCGCATTTCCATTTACCGCCACTTAATTTCGGGCATATCTAAGTCTCACAACGCTACATAAAGTTTAAATTACTTTGTATGCCTTCAAAATTACTTTCCAAAGTCAAAATCAAACTTTTTGAAATTTACATCTGCGTTACTAATCTGTAAAACATCTATGACAGACAGACAGAGATGCCGAGGTTATATCAAAGCGATCCGTTTTATTAATTTTGTTAAACACTAAAAATCATCATCGTCTATAAAAGTCTCTACTAAATACACCAGAGCAGCTAGACAAGTGGCAAAAACTTTCGTGAAATCGAAACTTTTACTGGCGTCATCTAAAGTCTAAACTCATCTAAAGTGCCATTTGACTACGATTTACACAGCGGTTTCACAGGACTTTACTTTTTATTTAATTGAATATAAGTTAATAACGTTTGACAACCAATTTCAAATTCGTTACCCTAGATTACGTGGTATTTGTCATTCTATTCTACTAGTGTTTACGACAAATGAGACACTTGTCTAGACCCCAGGTGTCTAAAAGACTAAAAAGCACCGGATCGGCGGTATATATCGAATAGCATAGCATACTTTTAGCATAGCATAGAATAGCACAGCATAACCTTGGATTTAACTTAGGTTTAGAGGTCAAAATAGGGGTACTAAAGGTCATACCTCATTGTAATTTTTGTTACTTTAGTTCCAGAATTAAAAAATATGGGGCCTATTTGAAAAAATAGTCCTGACTTTGAAACGACGTTGGTCATGGTTAAGGTCAAAAAGGTCACCGACGGATAGCCAGAGAAAATCATATAAGTTTGGTACTGAATGTGTCCTCCAAAACACGCTCCAAGAAAGTGTTTTAGAGGAAACGTTCAACAAGGTTAGGTTAAAGTGAAATCAATACGTTTTAGACAACCTGTTTAAAGAAATAAATGCACGGTGTTTATTACAGGGTTGGTTTCAAAGACCTCGTACGAAATTGAGTGCGGTGAGTGGATGATTGGTTTTCATTGTACGAAAATGAAATATTGCCATTTTGCATATGTACTGGTGTTCGACATACGTTTTAGTATTATCGATACTATAAACATTTTTGGAATAAAGAGTAACGGATACTTATAGCAGTGTTGGGCAAATTGTAATTGTACAGCGAATTCGTCATTCAGTTTGTTGGAAATGAAAATATTTTTTACGTCATGTTAATTAATTATTCATCGGAACTACTATAAAAATCTTTCAACGGCAGTAAAACTCCTTATTATAATTTTTGTAAATTGTAATAACAATTACAATTTTTAATTGTAAATGTAATTGTGAACACATTTTGTTAGGCAAACAATTAAAATGACAAAAAGTAATTGTTGGTATTTATTTTTAGAATTCATTTTGCCCAACACTGACTGATAGAGAAGAGACTTTTATAAATTGATTAAATATAAGTGAGCAATGAAGAGATACGTAGTATGACAAGGTTGAATAATAATAATACTCCTGACAATGACGCAAATTACGTGACCCCAAAGTAAGCAATTAGTTCGTTAACACTCAGACTACAAGCCAATTTAGAACAGTTTGTTTCCCAAATTGGCCTCACCTGGGATCGAACCAGGGACCTCAGCTTGGAAAAGAGATGCTCTGCCACTGCGCCAACGAACCAGTCAGTGATAGCGTTATGTAAAAAATGAAGACAAGAATGCTTAGACGGTTCGGGCACATAAAAACAATGAGTGATGAAAGATTGAAATGCGGTTTAACTCGGCGAAAGGGTATCATCAGGATAGTGATATTGTTTCGTAATATAGTTTCATACAAGGTTGACTCAATTTACTAGTGAAATTTTACAAAAATGTGAAACACGTGTGTAATCTCTATAGTATGTACGTGAAGTGAAAAGTTTGATTCCCTTTTCAAGAAAATTGTGCGAACGAAGGAGTGTGAAGTTTGGTACACTTGAAGTTTATATGGAGAACGACAGGAGAAAGCTAATATTTTTATATAATATGCATTGGAAATACATGAAATTAAATAAATCACTCATTGTTTACGTTCATACTGCCAATGTCAAAATGTCTGTCAATTTATCAAACTCATAATAGTTTATGATCACATATACGTAACCTTCTTGGATCAAACAGTCGCACAGAGTAGAGATTGTCGTCAAAGAGTTTATGTTATAAGTTTATATTTACGGTCGAATTTCGACCACGGGGCGACCTCTAATCATTGTATTAATACGTGAAGCTAAAACTTCGGATCCATTTCAATAGGGTTTGAAATTTGTTTGAAATGAAATCATTTTATACGTCATGTTAATTAATTATTCATCGGAACTACTATAAAAATCTTTCAACGGCAGTAAAACTGCTTATTATAATTTTTGTAAAAAGATTATCTTATAATACATTCAATCAAGAAAGTATCGGGAATGGATGATTTGTTTATGGTTCCAAATTCAATTTTTTGTTTTATTTGTAGTTGTTACATTGGCACAACTATTTTCCATTTTGGCGCAGAGTTTGAGTTGCATCTGTTATTTAGATTAAATACAGTGCTGTTTTTAGTTATATCATTTTAGTGTATATTGCGTCTTAAATTTTGCATCGCCAATGGAATTTCGTGTTCGGAGTCACTGAAAATGTTACAGAAGGCTTACGGTGAATCGACTGTATCAAAAACACGTGTTTATGAGTGGTACAAAGCGTTCAAAAGCGGTCGAGATGTGATGGAAGATTTGCCTCCCTCTGGTAGGCCATCAACGTCTGCAACTTAAGTTAACATCGCAAAAGTAAAGGAAATAGTGACTGAAAATCCTCACTCAAGTTTGAGACAGATAGCCGCCGAACTTTCTGTGTCTCACGAGTCGATCCGTACCATTTTAAATAATCACTTGGGTATGAAACATGTTGCCGCTCGGCTAGTCCCAAAAGACCTGAATTTTCTCCAAAAATTCAATCGCATAAGAGTCGCTGAGGACATGCTAGAACGAGTCAATTCCGATCCAACATTCATGAAAAGCATTGTTACTGGTGACGCGACGTGGGTTTACGAGTTTGACATGCAAACTAGTTAACAAGCTTCGGAGTGGCGCCTTCCAACTGAATCGAAACCGAAAAAACCACGCCAAAGTCGATCAAAAGTCAAAGTCATGTTGACTGTTTTCTTTAACTATAGCGGTGTTGTGCACTCGGAATTCTTGCCGGAAGGTCAAACGGTAATTAAAGAATATTATTTGGGCGTTATGCGGTGTTTAAGAGAGCAAATTCGACGAAAAAGGCCAGATTTGTGGAAAGAAAATTCTTGGATTTTGCACCACGATAATGCGCCTTCGCACAAGGCCATGATTGTGAACGAATTTTTGACCAAAAACTGAGCAAACTAGCTTACTCACCAGATATGGCTCCAGCCGACTTATTTCTTTTTCCTAAACTCAAATTACCACTTCGTGGCACCCGTTTTCATTCGGTAGAAGACATAAAGGAGAATTGGCGGCGAGCACTTAACTCAATTCCGGAAAAAGCGTTTAAAAAATGTTTTGATGATTGGATTATTCGTTGGCGTATGTGTATCGTTTCTGAAGGAGCATACTTTGAAGGTGATAAAATAAATTTGGATGAATAACTAACATTTCGTGTATTATTGATCTTTTCCCGGTACTTTCTTGACAGAGTAGTATTTAATAACAAATTTGAAAAGTCATTACCTATATCAATCTTACTCTATAATTTCGTTTAAATCTGAATGCTGACGAACGCCATCTGTTATTTTTATTACCTATTTGTTAAAAAAAGTCACTAGAAATGGTTTAGAGGGCGCTTATAAAAAAAGAATCTAAATCTCGTAGATAATAAAAATGAACGCATTTTGAAATAGGGTGCATCAAGTGTTGTATCTGACATTAACCAATAAGATATCAGGAAAAGGACGGCACGGAATTGTAACCAATATTGTATGCGCCTTCAGCGAAATGAAGGCGCATACAATATTAACTAATAAAATGAAAACTATTTACGATTTTTTTGTCCGATGCTGGTATTGGCTAGAGACTGCGTCTCTTTTCTAACTTGTGTGCGTGTTTTGGGATAAGTAAACATTCAAAACCACTACAGATGCACACGTGTAATTATACGAAACACAACGTTAGAAAATCTTTGCATGTGTGTAAATTCAGCCTTTGATACGAATTGTCTCTCGGGCGAACGAAAAAATAAGGCGAACGCGGGAATTTCGAAAATGTTTTCGGTTGCGATTTATTTCTTTTTCTTACATTAATTAATTAGCAAATTGCTAGGGGAGACAGAGTCTCTATTTCTCTCTATTTGTCTCTATGGAGTGCACGCCACTGGTGCACGGAGGAGTGTGACATTTGGCATAGTTGAAGTCCATATGGAGAAAAAGTGCAGAAATCTAAAATGTTTTGTAATATGAATATTTTTATGCAAAATTAAAAAATGAAAATTTAATTAAATAAGACACTCATTGTTTACGTTCACACTGTCAATGTCAAAAAGACTGTCAATGTCAAACTCAAAATAGTGAATTTATATATGTATATACAAGTTAATTTAAAAATACTAATAACTTCTTAGTGCAAAATTCCTGTCAACATACCTAACAACTTTTGTTTTACGACTTTTTTCAAAACGCATTACGTTCCTCAAAAAGTATTTGTTAAGTTTTGTTGTACTGTCTGAAACGTAATTACTCTGCACGTATTTCCAATGGTGCGGTGCAAGCGCGCCGGGCCTCAGCGCCGCGCTGTGCGTGTGTGCGTGCGCTGCTTTAGCGACTGGGTAGGTGCCATTTTCAGAAACATTTAATTTATTTTTATATTAAAGAAAAAACTTATGAATTTCTGAAATTCGTAAAACAAAAGTTATTGGGGATAATGTTTAGTACAAAATACTAAGACGTTATTAGTATTTTTAAATTAACCCTGTATAAGAATGAGCACTGTTTAGTGCTCATTGCTTAAAAATTCGTCAAGTAGGAAACTGGTTTTCCCAAATAAATGTTTTCTTCCAGGATGTTAATATTAACGCCATCTCATAGAATACTCAATATTCTATGAGAGAGCGATAATATCAACATTCTGGAAGAAAACTTTTATTTGGGATGATTTTATTTGATGATTTGGGATATCGTATCAGTAAGCTAATATGAAGGTAGGATGAAATATACAGTATACATGTACATATATAATATAGTATAACGTCTTTGGATCAAACCTCGGACCGATTGGTCCGAGGTTTGATCCAAAGATTGATTTGAGGTTGAATATGATTATATTGGACGGAGCATTTGCTCTAAGAGCGTGTCCGTTTTTTGTTGACCGACTTTTTCGACTTTTACTAATGTGCGTGAATAAGGAAGAGACACGATATAACAATACACAGCTGAACATGACACATTTTTATTTTTTTGAATAAAATTAAAACATTTAAAATTTACGAGTGTTTGTAAATAGTTATTTCGGTAACACGTGAGGTCGGTCATGAGCTGACGCGAATTACATCGACAATGCGAGGTTGCCATACTTACTATAGCTAACTGTTTTGACTCGTGGCTCATGGTTACGCTCAGTGAGATAGAAAGAGACACGAAAATTCGTTTGACACACGGTGGTAAGACGGCAACTTATTATGGTCTCGTCTATTATAATATATTCTTGGTTCGACGCTCAACCAGTCGCACAGAGTTAAGGATTGCCGTCAAAAACTTCATATTATACGTTTACAATTGTACTAGCTTTTGCTCGCGACTTTGTTCCCGTATAAATTATAGCCTATATGTTATCCTGATGTATAAGTTTATATTATTGTAGTTTCATCAAAATCTGTTCAGTAGTTTTTGCTTGAAAGAGTAACAAACATCCATACATCCGCACATCCGCACATTCGCGCATCCCCACATCCGCACATCCACACATCCATCATCACAAACTCGTATTTATAATATTAGTAGGAAGCAGGATATACGGCTGAATTTCGACCACGGAGCGATCTCTAGTTATTTTTATTAAACAATATTTATATCCACAACAGTATTTCATTCCATATTAGAGCTTCATACAAAGTTCAACCCCCTTTTTCTCCTTAAAGTGTTACCTTCTAATAATTCCTTCTTAGCGAGCCCCTCCATTACATAAGTTATCATCAGACCAAATTTCATGTTACTAGCTGTCACAGTTTTGTAAATAAAACTTTACAGTATATTGTAATGGAGCAAGAAGACGTCACTGTCACCGGGTCTGCCTAGCTGACATCACATCCTGCCTGCCACATCTGTTGTCGCCAAGGCGTGGGAGAAGTGACGTCAGCAATTCTATATAAGTCAATGCGTGCTAAGATATGGATTCATTCTATATAATTCTACGGCTTTAACTGTTGATTGTTCGTCGTCGGCTATTCGTGACGTGTTATAGTTTTTAGTTTGCTATTAATTATTGAGAAATAAATGTAAAAGTGACTATGCGAGTGTGTGTTCTTAATTATCGCAACAATATAATCAAATGAACCACTTATACAGTTTTACATTATTGTATTTTTTCCATAATATTTCTCCATGTTGATCAGAAACTATAGATTACTACATAGAGTATAGTATTGTTACAGTTGGACCTTATGCGTAGGGAATAAGGTCGATTTTTGGTGGAACTCGAAACATAACTTTTAGTGCTTATATCTCGAGGCCTAGGCTTTATCGAGTTATGACCTAAAAACGCATTGCTAGGTTTAAGGCCTACTATCGAATGGTATAAGTCAAATTAAGAAAGAAGGACCAAGTTGCATCTCGAATATTCCCGAGCGATGACGTGTCATGTACCTATGACTCATGCAAACAGGCGGCGTCGAGAACAATGTCGAATTACCGTTAGCGAGCGTAATTCACTAGAAAGTTCCACCCTCTTTTTAGCCAACTATAAATAGAGCTCCGTGTCCGCCGCCGAGTCAGTGTTTCTCAACTAGCGATCGAGGCGACATCAAGGCGAATTACATAGATCACTACGACGACTACTGCGACGACCTTGGATAGAAGAACTCTGCGATTCGGGAACATTGTTATTGAGTGAAGCGTGTACCTTCGGTGACTACTACGCGAGTACCTACTTTGAGGGCGACTACGAAGACTAGGGACCGCCGTAATTAAGTTCGCGTGTTCTTGACATCTGCTCGTACGAAGGAAAATAAAACTCTTTGCACCCTTAACCGGCATCTCGGCATTACCCTCAGCTCGTAACAGTATTATTACAGTCACAGAGCACGGACTACTCTAATACTTATCTACTACTACTACTAATATCTGACACTAGTTTTAGTAGATTTTAGGCTTTTAATAGTATTTCACTTTCATATGTACTTACATAAGTACGAGTATATGTATACAAAAGGAAAGAAGGGAATGCTAAGATGTTTCGGGCACGTGGAAAGAATAGTGATGAAAGACTGACGACGAAAATCTATAGAGCGAAAGCGAGTGGTGAAAGAAACCAAGGAAGACCAAGGCTGACTTATGAAGATCAAATAGCTAGAGTGTTAGCCGACGGAAATGTCAAAAGCACTCGCATACCTGGGCGAAAATGTGTGAGGTGAATGATGAGATTTGAGGAAACAAAAGAAGTATGTAAGGACCGCGACGCTTGACGCTCCGTCCTCTCAGACTACCCCGTTAGGGAAAAGGCGTCAAGATAAATGTATGTATGTATACAAAATTGCTTATTGATTTTACATAAGTACTGTGTCGTGTTAAAAACTAAATTGCCCTTGATTTTTCGCTTATATGTCCGGCTTCCCAAAATGTTTAAGGTTAACTTTTGAACTATTCGATATAGAAATCTCTCCCTCTGTAAACATAGTTTTTCAATATTTTTCTTGCCCATTCATATTAGTCGCATATTATAGACGTAGTACCTTCATACATAATGTTACAACAGTGTTAAAGCAACAAAGTCGATAAAATGCTATAAGGTCACGCAAAGGTCACCAATGCTTTGTGTAGATATTTTCGCAAGAAGCTCGTACAAAAGTATTCTATTAAAACTGAGGCAAACTCAACTTCCGCGTCAAATTCCGAAGCTATAAAGTGGAGCTAATTACCAGTTTATGTCACATGATCTCATAAAAAAAGCTTAATTTATCATCACATACGTGGTATAAATTACATAATTTACAACGACGTACAATTTATTTCGTAAGTAAATAATCTTACTTTTACATCCTATAAAAATTAATTGTATTTTCAAAAATTTCTGAGGTAGGGAAGAACCTGAATGGCATCTCGAATTGGAGTAGTCAATTTAGTGTTTCTTTGTTTTATATGTCGGTGGAAATAATAAAAGGCACTCATTTGACTATACCATGGCAAAGTGCGACTTCCGATGACGCGCTAACGGAACGTCGGGGCCGGCGCTGAGTCTGTTAGACTATGGCGGCCGGTGCGATAGCATTTCTCCGACGGATCGTTTGCCATTATTAAATTTCCAATTACCTACGTAATAATTGTTGTGAAGAGTTTTCTGTCGTTTACACATTAACTTTGTTATAACGTTGTATTTTATGGAGTAGTTCGCCTCTTGTAAGATTAGGTACCTATTTCTCATGGCTGTGTTGCAAAAGCACGAATTGCCTCGTGTCTTTTCCGACATATATATATATTTTTAGTTAATAAATATTGTAGACCCAGCGATATTCATATATACAATTATACATATTATGTGTACGTGCATCGCCACAATGTAAGTGTAGCGCAAGAGAATACTAAGTCAATAATGTAAATCATAATTAAAATAAACAGGGGGCCTAGACAAGTAAAAGCACACTAATCAATACATAAATTAATGCACTATAAAACTCACTAATCGCTCATTAAAACACTAGTATAAAACGTACTAAATAATTCATTGCATACTGAATAACTTACTGAACACTAATTTTATCTATATTTTAACAACGACGGTTCGCGGATACAGCTAAAGATATACTAACACTGATTGCACTAGACTACTTCTATTTAACAGCGCATGTCGGAGGGTATAATTAAATTATTTCTGACTACCTCAATTCAAATAAACTGTACACGATCGCTTGTTGCTACTTGATAACTACTGCACAAAGAATAACGCCAGATTCTTTTATAAAGCCTTATTAATACGTTGGCAAAGTATTTTGACCCCAATATTGCTATCAAAACGTCACAAAATTGTCATAGATGACTAATTGACGTGATTAGAATGTAGTGCAGCTAACACAAGTGATTCAATTGTCGTAAACGCTAGTAGAAAAGAATGACAAATACCACGTAATCTAGGGTAACTTCAATTGGTAGTGTACTGTATAGTACGGTCTGTAAGCACCATTACACCTGCTCTCTACTACACGTCTGTTCCCTGCGGCGGTCCGCAACCAAAGAGACAGCTTGCAGGTAATTATTTCCTTTATCTAGACAGCCGCCGATGTGGCGCTGTCACACGTGCGTGGGGGAGGATAGAGTACTTTTTTCCCTTTCGCACCTGTACACTACAGGTAGTCAAACGTTATTAACTTTCTATTCAATCAAACTAAACGTAAAGACGTGTTAAAACCGCCGTATTAAACGTAATAGCGCCAGCAAGCGTTTCGATTGACAAATGGCAAACGTTTTGTACGTTTGCCATTTGTCTAGCCACTCTATACTCAAAGTCAAAGTCAAAGTCAAATCAATTTATTCAAGTAAACCCAAATGCAAGGTATTTTTGAACGTCAAATCTACTTTAGTTCGGTTCGAAAAGAAAACCTGAATACTGAGAAGAACCGACAAGAAACTCAGTCAGGTATCATTTTTTCACCATCATTGTACAATAGTTATTTAAAAATACAATATCTATAAAGCCAGTAAATGCATACGCAGAGAGGATCACTTCCAGTTTATTGTTGTGTCTTCAATGAAATCGCTAATTTTGTAGTATGCTTTTCCAATCAGTGTGCGTTTAATGACAAGTTTAAATCTGTTTTCCGTTAATTGAGTAATTTCTTGAGGAATTTTATTATAAAAACGAACACAGTTACCCAAAAATGAACCACTTGACTTTTGTAATTTAAATTTAGGAATAACTAGCTGATCACGACCACGAGTTTCCACACCACTAACAACGCCTTTCTTTTGAAATAGATCTAAATTTTTTTTAGTGTACATTATGTTTTCATAGATGTATAACGAGGGTAAGGTGAGTACATCAATGTCTTTAAAATGATCTCTCAGCGACTCACGTACTCGATCTCAACGATCGTTTTTTTCTTTTAGTAACTCCCGGCGTAGGTATCCCCTACAGTATTAACCAGTGTATAATAGTGTAAAAATTACAAGGTATTATGTTGTATAGTTGACGACTTCGATGGCGCAGTGGTTTAGTTGTTGCACCCAGGGGCGGAAGGTTTTAGGTTCGATTCCTGGTCGGATAATTTAGGAAACGAACTTTGCTAGATTTGTGTCAAGTTTGGGTGTACTTGGGACGCCCCGAGTAGTCGTCATCGGGCTCTCATAGCATAGGGAAATACCCTAGTTTGAGATTAAATGATTGGTGTGTATTGTCTGGCACATTATTATTATATAGTTTCTGAGAAAAATGGACTGTAACAGACGGTCAGAAAGACGGGTAAGAGTTCTTGTAATAGTTCCGTTTTTGCATTTCAGATACATAACTTTAAAAAGATATTACTCAGTCGATATACATATCTCTAAAATTCATAGAATACATTCTTTACATCATTTGAAAATAAAACAAAAGTGATTGTATAAAGTTTACGTTCGAAGTTCGTTCGTTCGTTCGTTCTGTTTGTTTTTCGTTAATATTTTATCCGCCTGAAACAATTTTTAATATTTTTAGTGATTGAAATATGTAATTACTAGTAACCCGCACGTACCCTAACTGGATTATATTAAAAGTAAACAGTCGTATTAGAATGGAATGAAATTGCTATTTCTATGAGAACCGGAACACCCTGTAGCGTGTACAGTCGCTGGATGTGTTGCTTTAATTTTTTATCTCAAACTAACAATTCCTTAACAAAATATGAAACGAAATAGGTATAAAAATAAATATTTTATTTCCAATAGCTTTTTAGATCGATAGTGTGAATGAAAATGAAACAACCACAATTCTGATTCGAGACTTATTATTAAACATTCTGAATACGCAATGAAGACATACACAAGATTATACATATACAAGTATGACTAAAGGTCAAGTAAGGCAAAGGCAAGGTAAGTAAGCAATTAAGTACCTAAGGTTGGATTAAAAGCATTGTCGTTAAAATGACGAAAGGAATACTTAGATGTTTTGGGCACACAGGCAGAATAATTGATGTACGATTAAGAATAAAAGCTACAGAGCTTTTTTTCTTTTCTTTTCTATTTCAATCACTAAAAATATTAAAAATTGTTTCAGGTGGATAAAATATTAACGAAAAACAAACAGATATCATAAAACAATATTTTTATTGGCCGTAAAACATGCTTCGATGCGAACATAAACTTTGTACAATCAGTTTTGTTATATTTTCAAATGATGTAAAGAATGTATTCTATGAATTTTAGAGATATGTATATCTACTGAACCCTTTAATTGTAGAGATAAACTCATTTTCACACATTTTATTCCTATAAATTGATTTTAGCGTCATCTTGTAGAATATCGAGGTACCAGTGTTAATCATAGTGTTGATACAGATATCGCTATAAAATAACCCGAAGATCACCAAAGGAAGCTGTTCGCCTAGGTAAGTACTTTAAGAAACGTACGACCAACCTTGCCTGAGGGTGTACAACAGAAATCTTCAAAGGGCAGGTGAGCGAGGGTGAGTTAATATAGCGAGGGGCGCCGCTCCCAGGAGAGGGGAGAGAGGGGCCGAGAGGAGGATGGGGGTGTTCTGACCCACCTGCAGTGCATTGAATGTTACAAGGGAGAGAGCTCTTGTTATTTTTATATGCTTTTAAAGAATTCTCTGTGTTATTGCTTTGAAATTTTAATTTCTACTCGCTAGTGACTAATACTGCGTAACGCTTAGTTCCCATGCGTTTCGTTCGAAATGCTCGTTGACCTGATCTTTGTATAACTTCGGTAAGATTCGGTTGTTTGCGTTAAATACTTCTGAGAAAAATAACAGGCAGACATACTTTAAGCTTCGAGGTGATTCTATTGGTGTTGCTTTTTCTAATTTTGGAACGGATAGACTTTTACTGTAGGTAGTAATACAGGGTTAATTTAAAAATACTAATAACCTCTTAGTGCAAAATTCCTGGCAACATACCTAACAATTTTTGTTTTACGACTTTTTTTAAAAGTCAATACGTTCCTCAAAAAATATTGGTTAAGTTTTGTTGTACTGTCTGAAACGTAATTACTCTGTAAGTATTTCCAATGGTGCAGTCCACAAGCATTCCACAATTTAACCACTTGCGCTTGGACAGTAAAGGATTTTGATATTGTATCGTGAATGGTAAAAATGTAACGATAAAAACGTTCAATGATAAATTAAGGTGACGCTATTTTAGATTAAATTATTGATAAACAATAATTTAATCTAAAATTGATCTTCTGCTCTATGCAAACGTGCGCGCGCTACCTTACGGAAAACATGAAGAAACAGTTGTTTTCGTTTAATTTAAAAACTAATTAATTTTAAAAATCCAACTGGCATTTTGAAGAGTGTGTTTAGATCAAACTGTACAGAAAATTTAAAAACATAAATCGGTCCCATTACTCCGAAAAATGTTTATATCTGTTTTAAAAGAGATTTCTTTAATTTTTTTTCTATAAAAAAAATGAAAATGAAAATCAAACCAAAATGAAGTCAATGAAATGAAGAATCAGGTTACGAAATATTACTGTCGTACATTTTGTAATGACTTAGAAAAATTGAGATCCCCGCCACCAAAATTTCCAATGCGTCACCTTAAGCCCACAATCAAAGCCAGAGCGCCCGCAACGCGCAGCACGCGGCAATCTTTTGTCCAGCGGTGAGCTGACGATGACGGCTTCGACGCGTGCCCCTTGCCTTTATTTTACCCTAACTTAATATCATTTCAAAGTGATTCCAATTGAAATCCCATCATTAAACTGTCGTAAACTGCAAAGGTAAGCCAGTATGGAAAGAAATAAAGGGAAAGTAACAATAGGTAGGTATCAATTATTAACATAAAAATGATATGTTACTGCAGACTATGTATTTAAAAGCTGTCTGTATGAGTTTCTTATCGATTCTTCTCATAGCTAGTTTTCTTTCCGAATCTAAGATCGATTCACTTAAAAATCGTTTTAAAGATGTCCTCACCTTGCCGTGCTTATACATCTTTGAGATTATTATTTATACGAGGAAAAATATAGATCTGTTTAAAAAGAAAGGCGATATTAATGGTATGGAAACCCGAGGTCGTGATGAATTGGTTTCACATAAGTCAAATGTTTCATTTTTGGGTAACTGCATTCGTTTTTATTACAAAGTTCCTCAGGAAAACTCAACAAAGATTTTTAGATTGGTTATAAAACGTACAATGATTAGAAAATCATACTGTAAAATAAACTATTTCATTGAAGATAAAGCAATAGTCTGGAAATGATCTTCTCTGCATATGCATTTACTGGCTTAATGAATATTGTATTTCAATAAATCTTTTGTAAAATGAAATTGAAAAAATGATAACTGACTGAGTTTCTTGTCGGTTCTTCTTAGTATACAGGTTTTCTATTTGAACCGAACTAAAGTAGATTTGACCCTCAAAAATACCTTGTAATTGGGTTTACTTGAATAAATTGATTTGACTTTGACTTAGATATAACGTACAAAAATACGTTGTAACTAGGTTTTTATTGAATAAAAAATTGATTTGACTTTGAACAAAAACTTATAATTTCTTGAATTTCCTGTTGGAATCGGAGGAAATTAGCAAGACAAATATAAGTATTATACATGCCATTTATAAATTTTATTTTTACTTAACTTATTATTATGAAAAATATTGCTGTTCATGACTCCAGACGGTCTGACCCGTACTACGAGGTACAGACATACATACATATATTCACGCTATATCCCTGACAAGGTAATTAGAGAGGACGGCCAAGCTTCGCGGTCCTTACATACTTCTTTCACCTCTTCGAATCTCATCATTCTCCTCACATATTTCCGCCTTAGGTATGCGAGTGCTTTTGACATTTCCGTCAGCTAACAGTCTGACTATTTGATCTTCGAACTATGAAGTAAGGCAAATAAAATCAAATAATATATAGTTGTATGGGTACTGTTTTCGGATGAAATGGCGGCCGATCAGGTTATATGCTAATGAATGTGTGTCGTATGTACAAATTAGTCAGCTTATCTGATTTGCCTCACCGTTACTGTTAGGAGACGGCGTCTAGAGTTATTTACATGACTTATGAATTTTTACTCCACATGTTACCTACGCATATATATTTTGCAAATATCCTTCTCAAGCTCATGAAACTAACACTTATAGCTTTCCAACAACTAAATTATTTGCTTGTTGTCTTCTCCATGGTATAAAAAGGTCTGGAGACTTAAATGAATGTACCCTCAACGTCACGCATGTATGTGTGCCTCTAGTAAAAAAAACACGTAACACGAGACAGCCCTGAAATAACAAAAGCTCCCGAGCGGATCGGCATCAAATGTCAAGTACTGATGAGTGCTCTCGAATCGTGCCCTATCGCTGCTCGACCCCCGACTCGTTCGTCGTTATGTTATACGAGAGGATCGCCGCATGCCAAGTCGAGTATGCTTAGATGGACATTTTTTAATCGTGATGCAAAATCTACAATACACGCGCTACGCTTACTGTGACAATACTAGTATGTACCAAGGTATGAATTGTATCTCTCTGAGACTGGCAATGTAGAACTAAAAAGCCCACCTAAAGAGTAGTCAATTGGCTACAAATGATTTAGTCGATCACATGCAACTATTGGAACAAGTTGTCTGATTTGTGAGCTAAATATTCGAACACTTCATTAAAAACGCGTTTATAATAATAAACGCGATTTTATTAAATATTAAATTTTATTAAATCGCTTATTAAAATTATATCGTGCAATATTTATGTGCTTCATTCCAAGTATAATAATTAACTTGTGATTTCGTTTGCAATAGCTTGCCTTATAGGTCAATGACTACAGGCGAGCGTTCCTATGCGTAGATATACCGAAGAGGGTTCAGAACGTTATTGCACAGTATGAACATAACGGTAGGGTGTCTTCATAGAAAGCTAGCGTACGCGGTTTGTACGTGTGCGCGCTAATACGCACGTACCGTAGCACACACACATCGGCAATATTTTGGGCGAATATGGGTAATGTAGCGCCAGTCAGGGTCGCGCGACGCAAACATGCGACTGCTTCCGTTTGTCTTTAATTGTTCTTCTTTAGATGCCTAAATAATTTTAGTCATTCGAATGCAGTGTTATTATTCTTCAATATAACTACAAGAAATTAAGTTTCAATGAACACGAAAAACTTATCCGTGTGCATTGTTTTTCATTGTAATGTACTAAATGTATAACTAAACTAAAATCAGGCCCAGAGTAGACAATTCCGTTAAAAGTGAAAAGTTCTAAATTCTAGATCACTGACAGTCATTTTATCTGATATATCAGTTACAGTGTCACATTAAGTTCACAATCGAAGAAAGTTGTACAAACACAAAAAGCACGAGAAAGGTTATGTTTTATTAACATATTATTAGCTTTACTGTGATACCGCCAAGAAAGTATACTGAAATGTATGTTTTATGAACAATGCAATAAAAAGCACGTTCAACGATTATTGACTTGTGGCAAAATAGCTTTTTCTGTTAGTTTGCCGCTATAGTAACTATACTCACTACGCTACCATTAGTTTATATAAGTTTTAGTTATAGTTAGTTAGTATGGTTATAGTTTATATATTCATATATGGTTAAATTGAACCTTACCAGTTTGTGTCAAAGAGCAAATTTTAATAGGTACTAACTTGCGGTAGAATATTATTACATCTTAACTAGCCACCAGTGGCAGAATATTCCTTTTTATTAAACGGCCACTGGTGGCAGATTAGACAGTACGTAAAACAACTCATCAAAGTTTCATCACAATAAATGAATGATTTATGAACGCACAGAGGAAAAACATACAAAGAAATATTCATTTTTGTTTCTATCTAAATAAATAAAATAATAATTAACAGAAAAGAATTTCACCCGCTAATAAAATGTAAGCTGGGCATTAGTCACATAGTTTCTAAGAAATTCGACTATGTCTTTGGCAGACAGCTGAACGTAAGGGCGCATTAGTATTGTTTTACTTTTAAGTTTCGGAATCCTAAAATTAACTCCTCACTTGTCTAAAGATTAAATGATCCTGATATTCTGATTATAAATCTCGATATATAATTGTAACTTCTTCATCTCAGCGTATCCGACCACTTATTGAGTTTGCAATCCCCAATCTATATCCAACATCTAAGACGACTCACATTTTCCCAACCTCCCAATTAGAATGTTTTACAGACACTCAAAGTCGACGAGGATGAATCTAATTCCAAAATTCCGCTGCGAAATGGAAAAAATAACAAGAAATTCTCCTCAACGCATTAAAAAGCTACATTTTGTACTGTATACATAAAAACTTCACATCATAAGGGTGAGAATAAATGGATGGACTTTTTGGTACTTTTGAAGGGCGCGCGAGGCAAACTGAATTACGCAGATGTCCCCCGGGAAGCAGTTCAGGGGTGGCGAGAGAACACGTTTCGAACTTCCTAAGTCCTACTGTAAGCCTTCTAAAAGTTTGTGTAGGTACCTATACGTAATAGGAACGGATTATAACAGAATTATCCACACTGTGATAATCTCTGCCCATTAAACGTATTTACATTCATGACTTTAAAACTGATATCCCACAAGGGAAGGTTACTCGAGAG
Organism: Zeuzera pyrina; assembly: GCA_907165235.1. Classification (NCBI taxonomy): domain Eukaryota; kingdom Metazoa; phylum Arthropoda; class Insecta; order Lepidoptera; family Cossidae; genus Zeuzera; species Zeuzera pyrina. The sequence continues at coordinate 24,263,326 of OU015628.1, forward strand.
TTTCTAATGAAATACACACATATCCTCACGCTGTATATCTAACAAAACTAAGGTTCTGGTGTTTGAAAGGGAAGTAGTACAGACCAAATGTGAGATTTGTGTGCATGGAAAATGTCTAGAACAGGTGAATAAAATTGCGTATCTGAGGTGTGCGTTTTCGAGTGCCCCTATACAGAGCTTAGTTTCAAGTCATATTATAAAGATGTTCGTGGGAAGTAAAAAACTACGAAATTATGTGATTAATGCATTTATACATCAGACAGTCTACGTAGATCGTTTTCTCACTGTTTTATTTACAATACAATTCATTTTAACACCTGACGGGAGATAGGGATGATTCAAATTTGACGCCGTAGTCTGTCTCTCGATCTGTCTATATTTATGTAAGTATGTATGGATCAACCAATTTGCATGCAGTTTTTCTTGCATGAAGGCCAGAGTTTTCGTAAATTTTTTTAGTTATTTTTGATGCAAATCGGTCTCCCATACTCAGGCTATCCAAAGGCTAAGTAAAGACGACTTAGGTATTATTGCCTAAAGTTTCGCGTTTGATCACTGTTGTCAGCCAAAATATGCACAAATTTTTCATTATCTAACTTTAAAGAGTCGAATACCATTTAAATTAAAAATATAAAAAAAAAAAAGAAATAATTAATAAGTATCTGTAAGAAGCGACAAATAATTATATTTCACTCTAGAAGACTTTTTTGGGAGTTAACAAATTGATAAATACGTCGAAGATCGCTTAAAAACTATATTGTAAGAAGTCGCGTCGTCCCCAAAGCGGTTATCAATTTTCTAACACACATAGTATATGGGTCTTCTGCTCTTGTAAAAATAGAGTTATAAGCGAATAGACAGACAAAAGTAGTTAAAACCAATAACTGTAAGACTGTTTTCTACTACTCCTATATTTTATACATTTTTTGTATATCGAACTACTAAGCAATGAAATGCTGTAATCAAGCTGTACCTAATGCTTTTTGGCCTGTATAGACGTTTATGTAACCGCTATATAACCTGTACGATGTGGTGGTTCCATACATAGATATTTAAGTATGGTTCTTAAAAATAAGAGATCAAAATAATATGGTTGATTGATTGACTTAATCTAAAATGGTATGGTTTTAATGATTATTTAATGGTTTTCATGGTTATTTAACGGTTACGTAACAGTAATTTAATGGTTATGAGCATACGCGATCCTATTGGTCTCGGACCAAGATCACAATGAACCGAGCATTTGCTTTAAAAGCGTGTCCATAAAGTGTTCTTTTTTGTTGACCGACTTTCTAGACTTTTACTAATGTTCGTGACTGAAGAAGGTCACAGTACAACGATACACAGCAGAACACGAGATATTTTTATATTTATGAATACTAGTAGCTAAAACATTTAAAAAGATTTAGGAGTATTTTGCAAAAAATATTTCATGCCCGACTCATAAGCTGACACGAATTACACTGACAGTGCAAGGTTGCCGTACTTACTATAGCTAACTGATTTACTCGGGGGTACGCCCAATGAGATAGAGAAAGACACAAATATTCGTTTGACCCATGGTGGTAAGAGCGGCAACTTATTATGACTCCATCCATCGGCGGATTTAGTGGGGGGCTAAGGGTCTTGAGCCCCCCCCAAAAGCATCTGAGTCCCTTCATGAAAAATTTTAGGATCCCGGAACGCCCTACCCTCATTGGGTTCAAGCCCCTCCCAAACCAAAATCCTGGATCCACCACTGACTCCATCCATTACGTTTCGTCGTCCGAGCGATTGGTGCTCGGACGTGTACTGACGCAAGAAATGGTTTAATTGCCGTATGTCCGCGTAAACACTGACAGCGCGCAAAGTGATTCGCGCTGTTAGCACCGTACATAATCAATATATAATATGTAGGTCTCAATCACAATTTAGTTGATTGGGTCGTTAGAAGACAGACCTTACTGAATTCGCTTAGATTCGATTAGATTTAGATTAGATTGTGTTACTCCATCAGCTCGTTATCATATTACAATGCTAGTAATCGGTTTAAAACCACATATTTTATTATTTCTGAGCGCATTCCCGTAACGTATACCTCGATTACTTTCTCACCCCATAAACCTCTTTATATCCAGTTTCCAACCATAAACTTAAACCATTTCCACACGAGTCTGGAAACCAGACGCTGAAGTAATTGCCGTGTGTCCGAGGGAACGGGAGAATGAAGCCGTTTCTCACGTGGCAGGCAAAGTGCTACGTAATCTGGCCACAAGAATGTGTATTGTATTGCAAAGGCAATAGAGGTGGTAAACACCGCATTTTTATCGTTGTCATCGCAAATGAGATGTTGCAGAATAGGGATGGTATTTCAGACGTGTAGTTTGTTGTAAGTAATATTAGTGCGGTGGGTTATAAGATGCTATGGAGGGTAAATATTTATACACCTTGCACCTATATGTATAACGTCTTCATCAAATTTTATTTGGGAGGTGTATAATTTAGGTATATGTCGCCGCAAAGGAAGCACCAGGACTCGGTGAGCTTATTATCGCTGATTGTCGACACGGTGGACAGCCTCGAGCAAATAAAACAAACACGACTTATTAACCGACTTCTAAAAAAGGAGGAAGTTCTCAATTCGGTTGTATTTAACGTATTTATTGAACATATTTTGAGTAATCACCATCACTATTGCATTCATTTGAACATATTTGCACAAATGTTGTGAGGCGTAGTTTAAAATAGTATGTGGCTGATAATTTTATTTTGTGTTGTATATTTTGTATTTAATAAATAAATAATTTATCAAAATAATATATCGGTAATGACAAAGCTCATCTTTCTTTATGTGGTTAGTGTTAATTTATTAAGAACCAGCTTACATCAGTCAGGGACGAGCTTACACACATTGTAATATAAACAATGGGAGGGATCCCCTTTAGCTAGCTTTGAAGTCCTACCATTGTACGGAAATTGGGTTACCACAATTATTACATTAGAACAGTTTCAAAACAAACAACAACTTAAATATAATGCAACTAGTGACTATGTTACTCAGTTATTGTGCAGCTTTCTATTAGAGGAAGGATTTTCAGAGTCTGTTGAGTACATGGAGCACTCAACCTATAGAGTGGCAATGTCATTTATTTTGTATGAAAACAATTTACATCTGAACACCGTTGCGGTTACTGCGTTCTGTTTTATAGTTTGAATTTTTGGTGATTTTGCCACAACACCGAATAGAACAATAAGCCATTACATAAATATTTAAATATCTATCGGAATATACAGAGATGTACAAACTGAGCGGTGGTGAATAAGGTGGTCCGATATTTTGTCCCTTTAGGTTGAGTGCATGTTTCAGTATTTCCAGATTTCAGATTAACCTCTGCATACAAAAACAAATTTACCCATACATATTAATGTATATTTTTAAAATCGCTCTTATTAATTACTTAGTTTGCAATGAGCCGTGCACAAATGTAGAATAAATATAACACTGATTAAGACGTGTAAAAATTACAAAACTGGCCAAGTGCCTGTCGGACACATTCACTTAGAATCCAGTAGCAATTTCGATTAAAGTGAAGATTTAATTTAAAAGGCAATAAAATTAATTATATTAAATATTCACTATTATAAATTTTTATCATTACAATAGCAAAAGTGAGTACCTACAAATAATGGTTCACCTGCGTATTAGTGAAAGAATCTGACTAGCCGTCGCCATGAGCGTTCGGATGGAGATACTATCTTGACTATAGCATAGAAATATCGTTGGTTATAGTCCGGTCGCTGAGAGAATGCGTTCCCCACACACACATTAAAACATCTCCACAATATCTTACTCCAAGCTCTCGAACACACCTTTCATATAGGTACAATTTGTTCTTAAGTGAATAAATATCCGTTAACTTCTTCACTAGGCAAAGGCTTTGTCCACTGTCTAGGAAGCTCAAAACCGAAAAGTCTCCCAGCCACGATCCTATATCGATAGAGAGATTGATAAGTTCCAACATTGTCGTCAAACAATCCACATACTCTAACCATAACCCTCAATTTGCCTCGCCATTGTCGAGTATAAATCGGTATAACTACTAAGAATCCCATATGACATCATGACTAATACTTTGGCGCAAAGTAATACAAGAATGTCATAAAACTCTGTTGGCGAGATCGCGTGAAAAGCAATCGTGAAACTTTAGTACCACTTTGCGAACCCTAAAAATAGGATATCGTATGCCCTCGAGCAATAAACTTCACGATGAACCCGAAGTAAGCTCGCTATCTGCGAATACGTTTGAACTTCAGCCATTTTGTTTTGCGAACACTGAAGTGTCCGGAGGGTAAGCGTTCGGCGACCTCTTTGAAGCTTCGACATTAAAAAAATTGTTTTATATAAAATTCCTCAAGAAATCACGCAATGAAGAGATAAGTAATATGGATGATAACGTAATTGTAAAAACGAAGAAAGAATTGCTTAGCTTGGTCGGACACAGAAAAAATGAGTGAGGAATTACAGATAAAGAAAGTTTGTAAAGCCAAGGAAGACGAAAGCCGAGTAATGATAATTAAACAGCCAGAGTTTCTTCTGATGCAAATGTTAGAAGAACTCACAAATCTCGGCGAACGTGTGTGAGGAGAATGATAAGATTTGATGAGGAGAAAGATACAAGGACCATGATACCTGACGATCCATCCTCTCAGTAACCCGTTAAAAATTCCACGTAAAGATATTAACGTATACATTAAAACTAAACCTAAGAAAACTAAATTCTCTATACGCTGTTTCTCTTCGAAATTACTTTCGGAAGCTTTTGGGGTCTTAAGAGGGCATAAGAAAGTCAAGCGAAGGTCATTGACTAATAAAGGCGACTACTTTTCTTCGCACGTGTTCTGTGTTACAATGATAGTACCTACTCTAAGTTTTATGTTTAGGCACGTTTAATACTGTCCTCTCTTAAAAATGAACATAATATCGCCATCAGTTTATATATGTAAGTACATAAACTTTACATCAAAGAATAGAAGTAAAGGATAGGTGGTATGTGACACCATTACCTGTCTGAGTTCGACTAAATCGTCGTAGCTCTTACACGGAACAACAGACTATGATTATTTTCTTTAGAAGATACAGTTTTCAATAATGTTCTTAGTTGAAATTGAAGTTAAAGAAATAATACGTTACGAAACTGATAGATGTCCATCTAAGAGCAAATGAAACACGACCCTTTACATACGAATCGTTTCTTTGTAGTCAGAGGAATGGAAGTAGAAAGTGTGACAATCAGTCCCAGACTGGCCTTAAAGGTTATTCAGTGTGTCCTAAAGTGGGTTCTGCAGAATCTAAGAGTTCCTTAGAAAGGTCCTTGGGTATCGTGAATGTTATATTTGTAGTCGAATCGTTGGAATACTTTGTTTACTGTAGTCAGTGGCGAAATTGTTTTTAGCGCCAAACACTGAACCATTTTTAAACTGTAGTAGGACCTATAAAATAAAAATGCTTGATTTTAGATTAAGACCTTTACTACGAATATTTGTAGGTAGATGATTTTTATTCTTATTTAAATTACATAATTAGTTATCATTTGGTATGGACTCCATAAAATAATAGGGATTTATTGACTGTTTTGTCGCTTTAAAAGTTTAAGAACCGCTGAGCCATTTAATTTATAGAAAAGATACTTTAATTGATTAGATATAATTACTTGAGGAATACCGCACGACACAATCACAAATGCAACAGAATATTACACAATTAAAAAAATAATCTTCACGCCAATCTTTAGCCGATCCTTCTTTGTGTGAATACACCCATATCTGTGACAAGACAAATTTCCAATATCTCAAAATGTTATCTGCACGAATTTTCCTCGTAATATGTTTTACAAGCGAGGCCGTATTAGCCTCGTGTTATCACCGGTCCGATCGCCACAAATCATCTTGCCCCTCCAACGACCGCACCGCGTTACTAACGGCTAATTTAACAACGACACGTAAGGGGTGCATTATACGATGTATAGGTTCTGGCAACACGAACGATTTTCCGTTTCTACTCGACTACAGTGAAATCGAAAGGAAATTAGAAGTCCTACCTACTTACTGTTCCCAATATTTTTAAAACAACAAAACAACGACAATTTTATGGAACCAGCTTACAGCGGCGATATATACCGTTATGACTTAGGGACCTTCAAGAAACGAGCCTACCCTTTCTTTAATGCCGGTAACGCACCTATAGTTCCCGTTGCAAATGTGCGGCGGCGGTGAACACTTTCAATCAGGTGACTCGTTTACTCGTGTCGGGACTTCTCATTGATTTTACACTTCCAACTTTGACTTTGGCTCCGATAATTTTGAATCAGAGGTTACAACGAAGATCGAAATGCAGCGAACGACCTTTACAGCCGTACAAGATTTGATTTCGCCGGGGGAATACCCTCACACTCGCGTTACCCGTTCAGTTGTTTATTTTCTCATTTGTGTGTTAGATGCATTTCGAACCTTCATTATATATATAAGTTGCGAATAAAACTTATTAGCATTGTATTTAAAGACTTAACAATGAAGCCAAAAATAAGCATTATGTGGAACTTAAACGCTAAATAAATGTATCTAGATTATATATACAACTATTTCATTCCGAATATCTCATATTTTTAACTTATTTAAATCATATGCTATGACACCAATATAGCAGTGTAAAATTCTATTCCGTCTCCGATTCCGGCTCTGACTCCGACTTCGACTGCGACAAATCAGATTTGAAACCTTTGACTCCGGCTCTGATTCCGGTATGCCCACCTCCGTAACATCCCTAGTAGGTGCTACATTAACTAACCTCTTTTCACAAAACGAAACGTATATGCACGCAAATGAGGCAAAGAGTTCTTTCAGAGACGCTACGAATTACATCATAGTCGCGAATGTATACAGATACCCCCAAATACACAAATTAATGCGTGTGCTGCTCGCCTCCACTCTCGCAGCAAGACCTACATTATTGATACATGAAAAATTATCTCAATATTATTTACAAAGAAGAGCTAGTGTGGTCTCAGCCTTAACAAGATGAAGTTTTCGGCAACCGTGGGGGAGATCGACAGTTCCCATCTTGCAAATATTATTGTACAATAATGGGCCTACATCTCGGGTACCGAACGGCACTAATATTTATATTTCACACATCATTTCACCCAACGGTTATAACGTCATTATAATTGAGTGTTTTGAAGACACAATACTTTAATCACACACTGTTCACTAAATGGTCAACTGACATTATTGTTATTGATTTTCACTACCGGAAATAACTGTCTGCGATTACAGTTAACATTCTAAATGCTTCGGACAAAAATGTCCGAACCAAATGTGCGCTCAAATGAGTATTTGAGTGCACTTCTGTTTTAGTAGTATTCGAAACGCTTACAGCGAACATGTCAAAGTGCTCCTTCAAAAATTGTAAAAACCATACATCTAGAACGATAAAAAAAAGACGGCGATTTTTATTTTCGGTTAATAAATTAAATAATATTATTGAAGTGTTTATAATTTTGTTATAATAGTAATGTCACATAGCTCCTTTTTATTAAATTCGTAATCATATTTTTAAATATTGCCTAATGCCAATATTGCCACTTTCACGTAACAAATCGAAATGACGTAAATAAAAATGCAAATAGATTATATGAATTATAGTTTACGCACGAGACGTAAGATTGCATTATAAATATTTTTTTAACGAAATTAGTTTCAATGTCATGCAAGAATCGTTTACGAGCTTTTATAATCTTGCAGTTTGACGGTAAGGTCTACTTTAGATTAACATAATATTACTGATAATACTATACGATATTAAAAATATACACGTGAATTCGCACAATAATTTGTTTAAATTTATTTATTTAGGATATCAAAAAATAATGAATTGTAGTAAATTACATAGACAGAAATAAATAAATCAGTTTTTTATGTACCATTCTCCTTTGAACTCTCCCTTGAGAGGGTAGGCAAGGGGATCTATGCCCGTACAGCCGATAACTTTAGTAATAAATAGCTGCATTCCACATGAATACATTAAGATCTCGACGGAATACATTTTAATGTTTCTTGCAATTTCTAGCGACTAATATATTGAGGCAGTGTTTCTAGTAGGACTCGCTGAAGCAAATTAAGCTGCTTATATCTAGGGCAGGTCTGCAATTAACTTCTTTCTAATTATAAATAAAGTTTATAACCAGGTCCCGTTATTCAGTGTATCTTAGAAGTCCAAGCTCCAATACTCATAAAATTTAAATGGGACCACCTCTGAAGAATGCCCTACCAAACAAAAAAATAATTTTTGAAATCGGTTCATAAATGACGGAGTTATGAGGTAACAAACATACAAAAAAAAAACATCAGTCGAATTAAGAACGTTCTCTTTTTTTGAAGGCGGTTAAAAAAATCTCAACATCACACTACTAAGTAAGCACTTATTTTGTACAACAACATAGATACTTGGGACCCAAAAGTACGCCAATTATACATCACAACATTCACTAAAAACTATTTGCAAATAATTAAAATAAACGCTCAACTGCTCTACATAGAATCCTGCCAAAATTTCATAAAAAAATCAGTTATCGCAAAACATACAATATTATTCACAGATTAAATATAGAGTAGTAAAAAATAAACCAAAACAGAATACTCGTGCAACGCAATAATACAAAAGATTTTTTTCTGGCATTGAATAAAATATATACAAATATATATACACCAACCTGGTTTGTAGGAAGTCTGTAACACCAACAGAGTATCATACAATAGTTTCAGTATAGAAAACAACTATTACTTCTAGTGCATATACTCTACTTAAAGATGTACTACTGCTATTATCTCGGGATATGAGCTAAGTAAATAAATTAATAAAAAGAGAATACAACAAAAAATGATGAAGTATGTATGAAATTTAAATACAAGTAAACTTAGCGGTCCCCCGACGTGACGACGCTTGGATATTTACTACTACTATTTATATTGAAACTTATCACAAATTTAAAGAGCTATGAAGTACATTATTTTTTTTACTTTTTGGAGGTTTTTTTTTGAGTCGGAGGTTTTCTAAATTTTTTATTTTCCATCATAAGTGAGTTATTTGTAATAAAAAATCCAATAAGTGGTTCATTGTGAGAACTTGAAATACAAGTTTTAATCGGCATAGAAAATGTAAAATCTTTGAGCTTTGCACAGAAAAAACAACTATGTAATTGTTTCTTTATAACCTACGCCTGATTTGTGTATTATTCGTCTAGTAAATTGTATAAAAGACAATAAATCAGTATACAAAACTATTTAACTCATCGAATGTATTTATCTGACTAGCAATTCGCATAAAAGACAATTTAATAACTAATTGGTGTTTTGTTTGTTTTCACATCAAGTTACAGGTAAGTTGGACTACTTATTATTACGATGCTGTATATTTTATTCAAATGACGAAAATATTTAGATTTCTGATTATGACGATTAAAAACCAATACTGGTGCCATAAAAGACACAATTCACAAAAACACATGAAATAGTAATTTCTTTTAATAATTTGGATAAACAACGAACTGAGACGAAAACTATTAACGCTTGTACATTTTTAATAGCAAAATATTATAAAAATAATTGTTTTGTTAAAAAGTAACGCGGTAAGCCGATCTCTTTCCTCTCTTATTATCCGCCGGTTGTGCCAAAGTCAGGCATCATTTTTAGTAATCTATAATACTTTAGCCTTCCCTATACTTTTACAAAAACCATGAAAAACATGTACCTATGTTAGGCTTGCCCTATTCTGAAGCCCTAGGCACGCCACTGATATATATATATATTTATAAATGAGGGGGCAAACGAGCAAATGAGTCACCTGATGGGAAGTGACCACCGCCGCCCATGGACACCCGCGACGTCCGGGGAGTCACGGGTGCGTTGCCGGCCTTTAAGGTAAGGAGGGGGAGGGGGGAGACAGGCCACCGGCACTCTCACTCACCAAAGGAAACACAACAGCAATAGATGCTGTTATTTCACGTCGATATTCTGTGAGAGGGTGGTATTTCACCGGGCGAGCCGGCCCAATTCGTGCTGCAATGCAGCAGGGCTCTACCACGCATGAGTACCACACATTATATAATTAATTTTGATTCTGATGTCATTAATTTTGATATTAAGCTAACTTACTAAATACTTTTGTTTTTTAATTACCTTATTGAATTAAAGAAAAGGTATGTAGTCGCAAATGGTGGAAATCCTGAGGACTAAAATGATTTGCATCCCGTGCCAGAAATTTCTGCTTAGCCTCACTACGTCAGAACATAACGGCAGGATTAGTGAGTACAATTGTGGTAATGATCCGGACAGTACCTCGTACCGACACGGTTCTACCGCGAAAATTGGTTTATATACGTTATGTTATTATGTATCTCTTAATATATCGCAGTATATAACGCAACAAAATTCTGAAATAACCTCAATAAATAATTCTGTTACATGCAAAAACAATCTATTCTATCCATTAATTTTGTTTAGCAACTTTATTTATTTACATCCCGACGGTAAAGAATATAATTCAAGTTGGATTAATTGCCTGCTTCAGAATTAAGCACAGTTCAAAACAAATTGCTTAATTAACGTTTTTTATTCCTTCACCAATTGAACGCTAGATTTATTCGATCTAAGCAAAATTTGTATGTGGTCCATTTCTATAAAATTTGTATAAGGTCCATTTCTATAAAATTGGTGGTCCATTTCAATATTTACTACCGCCATTTTACTTGCTAATCTTACCACCAAACAGCAGTGAATATAACCAGCAGAGTTGTATTTCCATGTAGAGGTCAAGACAGCCGGGAAAATTTAACAGCAGAGGTACTACATAATTCTCAGGGAAGTCCACTCATTTGGAATCTGAAATGCTTTCTTATGGCTTTGATTTTCTATAGACGAACTGTTTGCTCATCTGTATATTGCTATATGTATTTGCTCAAGGTTGATAGATGAATATTTTTAGATGAAGTAGATGTGAAATGTCGCCCTGGTTTGAAGTCTGTTCTGGTGTCAGACAGGGCTGCGTGATGTCTCCCTGGCTGTTCGTGCTGTATTTGGACAGTTGCCTCCAGAGATTGAAAGGTAGATGAGTAGTATGGGATGTGATGACACAGTGGTAAACTGCCTATTGTACGCTGACGATGCTGTGCTAATAGGACTATCAGAAGCAGAGTTGCAGACACTAGTCACGTGTATGAAAGTAGATTGTGAAGTAAAAGGATTGAAAATGAATGTGAACAAAACTAAGGTTCTGGTGTTTGAAAGAGAAGCGGTACAAACGAAATGTGTGATTTGTGTAAATGGAAAATGTCTAGAACAAGTGAATGAAATTGTGTACCTGAGGAGTGCGTTTTCGAGGGATGGAAGATGTGAGTTGGATGTGGAGAGAAGGGTAGCAGCTGGCAATAAAGTGAACGGTGCTCTGTCCGCATTAGTGGGTAGTGTGAATATATCTAACACTGCTAAAATGGCCATCCACAATGCGGTGTTGGTGCCAACTTTGTTGTACGGTAGTGAGGCCTGGATATGCCCGAAATCGAGTTAAAGTATAATAAATGCTGTGGAGATGCGGTCTCTCAGAAATATGTGTGGTGTCACGCTTGCGGACAGAATAAGCAATGATGAGATACGCAGTATGACACGGTTGCACAACAGTGTTATTGTAAAAATGAAGAAAGGAATGCTTAGATGGTTCGGGCACTTGGAAAGAATGAGTGATGAAAGACTGACGAAGAAAATCTACAGAGCGAAAGTGAGTGGTAAAAGAAGCCAAGGAAGACCAAGGCTGACTTATGAAGATCAAATAGCCAGAGTGTTAGCAGACGGAAATGTCAAAAGCACTCGAATACCTAGGCGAAAATGTGTGAAGAGAATGATGAGTTTTGAGGAAGCGAAAGAAATGTGTAAGGACCGCGACTCCTGGCGCTCCGTCCTCTTTTACTATCCCGTTCGGCATACAGCGTTAAGATATATTATGTTGTTTAGATGTGAAATAGATTATTGAAAAATGTCTTTCTCGTAAGTAATTTTTCTTTCAAAATAACTAGTAGTATTTAATGAAATGGAATATCAACATAATATCGCTATCTATGTCGGTCGCAACATCGCTTCAACAAAACAACACGAGCATATATCGCAGAACTGTTCGTTTATCAACGAGTTGACTCGTCGACATTGACAAAGTTAAAAGAATTAACCTGCTTTTCAACAAGTCGACGATTAATGGTTGCGGTTTGTTGATATAAAAACATCAAAGGAACTCCATATGTCTGGGTTGGTTGGTAAGTTTTAATGAGAGAAATCGCGGAGAAAACGAATCGTCATTCATTTTTTTCGTGTTTTCACACTTTAAAACTTACTCGCGAAATATTATTAGTGAGCGAAATATGATTAGTGATGATAATATGATTCGCAGAGTTTACCTCCTCAATATCACAATAGCTAAAGCGTAGGTCTACGCCGAATTGTGCGGGTTCGAATTCCGCAATGTAATCAGAGATTTTTTTGGTTTCTCTTTTTTGACATACAATCAACCAGCCAAGCTCGGTCGTCCAGGTACTAAGTACACTTTAAGTTTATTATAAGGGTGGCTTTTATATTTGTAATTCTATTAGCGAGAAAGTAAAGACTTCTGATGCCAATACGGTAGTGAGTACATTAAACCTGGAGTTACGTCATATCTGTCTGTCAGTCTATTTATTTATCAACTTTGCACATACCAGCTGAAAGTCAGAAAATAAATTGGTAATCTACAACCAGACATGAGAATCAAGAACTAGACAATGATTATTTTGGAGCCATTTGAAAACGGGATCCTTATAATATCACTCGTGCGTCAGTTCACCTACCTCTCTGTCCGTCTGTCAGTCGATTTTCTCATAAATTATATAACGTAAAAACTTGCTTAGCACAGTGATACATCATTCATAAGAAAATCAAAGTCAACGTCAAATCAAATTATACAATTAAATCTAATTACGAGGTGTTTTTGAACGTGAAATTTATCTTAACCTGCAGACAGAGACGTACCGACAAAATACTCAGGTGATGATAGCTGAGTATTTTGTCTTTTTAAATATCATTTTACAATAGATTTATTAAAATACAATATTCGGAAAGCCAGTAAATGCATGTGCAGAGAAGATTTTTTACTTTCTTTTTCTTTCGATTATTTCCTGACTATTGTTTTATCTTCAATGAAATCGTTTATTTTTCTTACAGATTTTCATGTCTTTTTGCCTCTATCCCAAGCCTTAACATAAATATTCTTCGGCTAGCCTATCACAAACGCCGTTAACCATAAAACTGTCGCTTGGGATGTTTTCTATTTAGAAATTATGTTCCTCTCTCCCCTCACTGCCTTCCCTTGTACACGGGCTTACATTTATTACCGCTGTACCCGCAACAATAGAGCACCCGCCACTTCGGATGTACCCAGCCATGGATATTGTTCGCTGCGAGTATGAAAGAGGAAGGAGGGGAGATATGAAATTGTTTCTGGTCTCGCCCGGGGTCGATGTGTTTTTATAATGAACTCAATTTTCGTGGAAATGTATTGTGTGGGTTAAATTGTGATAAATCGACTATGGTTTTTGTTATTAATAAATTTATTAAATTTAAAATTAAATTCGCTTAACTGGTAAAAAACCTATGAGAGAGCGAGATATTCTAACACAAGCGTATTGTAAACTTTTAAACTTTCGCGTTGCATTATATAACATCTAAAAACACGGGAAATTAATGCGATTACCTTTTATTTTTTCTTTTTCGCTTGACGTTTCAGCCGAATTGCATCGGCCGTGGTCTCAAGTAAACAGTTTACTTGAGACCACGGCCGATGCAACTCGGCTGAAACGTCAAGCGAAAATAAAAGCTAATCGCATTAATTTCCCGTGTTTTTAGATACAAGCGTATTGCTCAACGGAATATCTCTAATTTAGGTGGTGTAACGAATAACAGTTTTATTTATTTATTATTTAAACCTGTTTGTTGTTCTAGTTCGTTAGTTACTCCAGGTTTGATTCTCTTCTTGGTCAGTTATGAAACAATTTTTTTGTGTTGTATTGGATTCTCGCGAATATTATATATCTAGACGAAACGTATCACGCTAGAGGTAAATTCTACGATTTTCGACAACCCACTTGTTACTCCTGACCTTTATAACGCCACTGATCGACGATTAAAAGTACCCGATATTTATGAATCTTTATAATTGTTTAAACCAGCCATTCCCAAAGTGGGCGATAACGCCCCCTTGTGGGCGCTGCAGGCCTAAAGGGGGGCGGTAAGAGACCCAGAAAAAAAAATGGGGGCGTTGTGTAGAGGCCTGGAGGGTGATTTGTAATTTCATTTAGCTAGGAGGCATCTTAGACAACGACTGCATGAGCTCTCGACTCAGTAGACAAAATAAGTTTGGGAACCAGTGGTTTAAACAAAGATCGTATTACGTTACTGTGATCAGAAACAATCATATAACAATAGAGAATTGTTTGTCATAATACTTTCAGTGATTTGAAGTTTAGATGTGCTTTTGTAACAGCAGCGTAATTTGTTTTAAATATATCTTCAAAAAAGTAAGTTTATTTTGTATTTCTGTTTGGTTACGTATATTTTAATTCACAATGCTTTAAAGTATTGTTATCACATTATATATATAAGATATGAGGCACTCAAATATTTGTGTTTTTCATAATGATTTTTGCATGTAATTATTAGTGACGTTATAACGCCCGGTAATAAAATTGGCGTACATTGACCAATGTTATTGTGGTTTCAGGCTAGTTGCAAATAAGTTTGTAAAGCTCAACGACGTCACAGATAAATTACATAGTTCAGACTAAGATGACGACCTTCCGAGTGATATCACAATTTTCGAGGACTATGGCAAAGAAGATGTATCACTGTAAAATCTGCCAGGTTAAGCATATCGATTTGTAATATTGATACATTATAATGATCAGTCAACTCAGCATATAGATAAGTAACTATTCGTTATATTACATAACTGCAATCAATATAATTGATTTTCAGGTTCCTAACTAAAACCTTCAGCAGAGATTCTTTAGAGAGCGAAAAATCTAAAGATGATTTCATCGACCTATGATGCTCTGTCTGCATTAGCTAAAACAAAAAGCATGGCATCTTTCCCGGCAGATGAGGCACAACATTCCTTTTACATCCACGTATAATCTAATTTACTAGCTCATTTTTCAAGCTTTCCTACTCAGCCCGAGTGTTAAGAAAATTCACAAATTGCACATGATGTAATAGACATACTTCAAATGAACACTCATATTGGGGAAATTGTCGAGACCCGAAAAATCTATAGTCTCCTAACGCCTATAAAGGTATGGTAATGACGAAATCATTAAATTATCAGTACACTGTACAAATTCATATGCAAGTTACAAGAATGCTGCAGGTAATGTGACGACAGCAGAAATCAAGTGTTTTCCCTATATTTTTGTACAGTGGATATGTCGTAGTACCACGTACTAATACTGTACCAGGAGAAACTGTCTGATACGAACTTGATATTGTTTATAATGGCATGTCAAGAAAATCGGTTTACTCTGATTATGAAGAACATACGTTACGACGAAAGAAACAATTTTCTTTTGACGTAAATGTCTTACATATTTGCATCCGAGATACTGTTTTATTACGTATCACAAATTTGATTAATAGCTAATTATTTTGATTAACAAATAAACACTACTGGAAGTACTTTATATTTGTTTTATTCAGTGCTAAATCAGCTGCAGGCAAACTTGTTAATGGTACTTTACTGCCGGCCGTTATAACGCCACTTATTTTCCAGAATTTCCGGAAAACCAGGATATTTTTTTCCACCCTTTTGATTATAACAAAGTTGTTGATTTATATTGTTTGAAATATACTTTTGTTTCTAAAACATTCATCTTTATCAAACTGATTATTTTGAGCTCGAACATCGAAATAACGGAAAACAGGTGTTTAAAAACTTAATGTTGAAACAATACCGATATTATGAAAATCTGCCGATAACCTATACTTTACTACACAAATAGCGTCTAAAAAAATTGACATTAACGCACAAACTTACTGTGACGCACAAAACGAGAGTGATTCTGTAAATGTTAAATTTATCTATTTTTGGAATCTAAAAACTTTTCACGTATCATTAGTTGAACTCAAATCACCTCTCTGGAAATGCACTTGCAACGCTCGAGAGAGGGGAGAATCGGCAAAACGAGAGAAACGAGCGTCGGAAACGGTTAGTTACGGGGACGATGAATAGCCCGGGGTTGCGAGGGTCGCTGATTAGGAGCTGCGAGCTGGTGCGACGCAGGGTCGGTTTGTGAGAGGAATACTAATGATGTTACATTGGTTTTGCTTTGTATAATAACGTGAAACATTTTATAGTTCCCAAAAAAAATCCTTTTGGATAAATGTAGTAAAGGATGATGTTTTTAGTTTCATTAAATAATAAGCTTGTAATATAGCTGTCTATAAAATTTAAGACTATCCTCCTATTTTTCCTTTAAACTTCAAGTAATTATGTTCCTTGATTAATTTAATGCTCCTTTAATATTCCTTTAATGGTATGGAAACTCGTGGTCGTGGTCAGCTAGTTATTCCTAAATTTAAATTACAAAAGTCAAGTGGTTCATTTTTGGGTAACTGTGTTCGTTTTTATAATAAAATTCCTCAAGAAATTACTCAACTAACGGAAAAGAGATTTAAACTTGTCATTAAACGCACACTGATTGGAAAAGTATACTACAAAATTAGCGATTTCATTGAAGACACAACAATAGACTGGAAGTGATCCTCTCTGCATATGCATTTACTGGCTTTATAAATATTGTATTTTTAAATAACTTGTAGAATGATGTTGAAAAAATGATACCTGACTGAGTTTCTTGTCGGTTCTTCTCAGTATTCAGGTTTCCTTTTTGAACCGAACTAAAGTAGATTTGACGTTCAAAACTACCTTGCATTTGGGTTTACTTGAATAAATTGATTTGACTTTGACTTTGAATTTCTTTCCTTTATTAATTTTCGAAATTCTAAGTCCAGTGATTTCCGAGATAGAGGGAGACGAAGATGGTCAAGTCAAGCTTGAGCAGCCAAATTGTTATCTATTTAATTTAGCTAGTACATTAAAGTTTTAACTAGTGCGAAATATGAGGCGTAAAATGTATTATTATGCCGATATTTAAGATAGTAGTTTACATAGTTTCTGAAATAATTAAGGACGGATGAGTGATTATGCAGATTTACGGGTTATCGTTTTTAATACAGTATTAAATGTTTTTTGACGAGGTTCTTCAAACCGGATACGAACCAACGATCTATGGCTCAACCGTTCAACTAACCAAGTAAAAAGCCCTATAGTCTTAGTATAACGTATCCTTCATCTTTATATAACATTTAAATGTCTCAAAAGCAAAAAATTCTTTTTTGAGAAAATTTTTATTGTCTCCCTGTTTATAAAAAGAAAACCGAAAAAGACATTTTAGTTAAAGTCGAGGTTTCATTTAAACGATATTTTTTATCACATAATTCCAAACTTTAATTACATTATTGTAAAAAACAGTTCTTTATATTCATTCTAACTTTTTTCTGTATTTTGTATAATTGTAGTTTGAGAAATAAAAAAGGCTTTATTATTATTATAATACCAGCTTTAAATCTCGACATATTCGATTTTAAATCTATACTAATGTTATAAAGAAAGAGAGCGGATTTTATAAGTATGTTTGTATGTGAAGGGTAATCTCCGGAACCACTGCACCTATTTGAATAATTCTTCCACCATTTGAAAGGTACATCATTCCAGATAGCCATATTATTATGTATTCAACGAGGGCGAAATCGCAAACGGCCGCTAGTTATGAATGTTATGAATAAATAGCATTCAAAATCTGGAGTAAAATTCTCAAGCAAAATTCCGTCAATACTTTTTTTCATTTCAACGAAAACAAATTAGAAGTTACCTTAAAAACTGTAGCATCACCCCAATTACAACGTTTAGGTTATCGCGTTAAATCCATTTGTCACGCGTTGTCAAAGCAAGTGGGGTAAAGTGGGGTGGCACGCGCCTCTCGCGACACAATGCCGCAAGTGATCGATACCGGAAACACGACAATCACGATTATTGTTACGCTGGCAACTCGTTCGAGTGGGTGATTGTTTGTAATCGCCTTTGGTGGCACTTGCTTGTTAATTAAATTGTCATTAGTAAGGACTATTTCGAAATGAGGTCTAAATTCCGTGGTAATATTATACGTAATAATTAAAGTGATTAACCATTTAGTAGTAAGGTGAGTATTTTCGTTCCGTACATAAAGAAATGAAAAATAAAACCCATACAAGATTATATGACTAATGCGCCCCTCCATATCTCCGCCTATAAATTTGTGACAGTTGATTTTCTCAAAAACTACATATGTGGCGTACAAAGAAACACAATATTGTGCACTAGATAACATTTTAAATTTCTGTAGAATAAATGAAATGGGGTAAATTGGGTTGGGTACTCGAACAGGACTTTTATTTTTCCCCTTAATATAAAGTATTTTTTGAAGCTTACGCGGACGTCCCTTAATCTGTATTGAAAAACCGACAGTACCCGGATTACTCGTCCATTTATTGGCTAACTCTGCGATACCTACCAAGATAACCATAAGCCCTGAGTGTACATGACTACCATGAGCATTGGCCACATCCATTAACACATACATTGGTCAACATGAATAGGAACCTTCAAAATAATCCTTATCCTCTGGCCGAAATTTACGAGCTACGCGAGAAAATAGCCAACTGGTACGTCCTATTTTTCTTTCTTTCCCAGACCCATATCGAAGCAATAAACCTAAGCACGGATTTATTTTCACAAAGAGTATACTCGAGTGAAACATATTTGTATTATTTTGTATTCTACTCGTCAATGTTTTTCCCTCGACACTCATAAAAAGTTTTCATTACATTGGAGCATCCCAAATATTACTTGTGTAATCGTTTGTTACCGTTATGCTATCTGTTGTATTATCAATTATTATTATAACAGAATTTCATTTAGTTTTAGACTTTAAAAAAAGCGTTGTTGGATACGGCGTGTAACACCTCGCAATGAAGTTAATGGTGCTCTGTTTGTGCTGGTTAGCAATGTGAATACAAATCTGCCAAAATGACCACCCACAACGCAGTATTGGTGCCAACTTTATTGTACGGCAATGAAGCTGAGATATGGCCGTAGTCCAGTGACAGTAAGATGAATGGGGTATAAAAGTAATCTCTCAAAATTATGTGCTGTGTCGCCTTTGCGAACTAAATCACCAATGAAGAAATACGTAATATGTCAGGATTAGACGATGTCTTAAATGATTCTGGCACAAAAAGAATGAGCGATGAACTACTTTCGAAGGAAGTCTACACAATGAAAGTAGGTGATTGCAGAAGCTAAGGAACACCAAGACTAACTTATGAAGATCAAATAATCACAACGTTACCTGAAGGAAATATCATTAGTGCTAGCAGCGAAAACGTAGAACGAAAATGATGAGATTTGAGGAGACGAAGAAGTATATAAGGATCACTATCCGTCCTCTTTACGTAACCCGTTAAAAACACAGCGTAAGCAGTTTAAATATATGCATACAAACATGCATTGGATACTCTCTTTGTTGTATTCTTAGTTATAATAACTCTGTCAGGTCAAAATTACTTATTAGTCTTTAGTCTATATTGTAACCTTCTTGAGGTACCTGCCCATACCTACATGTCGAAAAAATAAAAATACTCATTTAATGGAACCGGTTAAGGCATTAAATATGTAAGCGTATAAAATAAATACTTAGATACACACTACATTGTTCACACACATCCTAATGACCTATTCGACCCTGCTGAAGATGAATAATATATTATATTATATATACTAACTTTACTAATATTATAACGAACGCGAAAGTGGCTTTTTATTGTGTTTAGCGGCCAAATCGCTGAACAGATTTTTACTGAATTTTTTAAGCAGATAGCTTGAACCCTGGAGAAAGACGCAGGCTAGTTTGTTTACAACTAGTATCGTATTACTTATAACATCGATAAATTTCAAATCAACTAGCGATCTACCGTAGCTCCGTTTGTGTTGCATAAAAGATTCTTCAATTGACGACGATAAACATTTTAATTAGTTTTTTTGCTTAAAAATTGATTGAGCATTTCTCACGCTTCTGAGGTTCTAAAAATCTCAAAAACAAAATTATTGCCACAGGCGAAAGAAGTATATAAGGACTGCGATGCTTGGCGTTTCATCCTCTCTGACTACCCCATTAGAGACACAGCGTAAAGATATGTTACGATATTGTCACGGATTTTCTTTTTACTCTGCAGCTATTAAAGTCCAATTAATCTCAATAATAGTAAAATTTTATTGACATCTTTACGCATCACATAGTAATTGTTCCAAATGAGCGCCTCCATTATAAAAATTAAAAACATGGGAAAATTCACTATCTAGCCGTTTTAAACGCTAAAGATGTTGATTAAATTGATCCATACAAGCATATACAAACACAAAGACAAAACTGATTAATTATTCTTATTGTTTAATGTTATTTTTTCGTCGAAACTTCCATTGAGAATAAAAATCGATATTTTCCGTCATCACTAACGCCTGGAGTCGTACTTACGTAGTTTACTTACTGTTAATAATAGATAAGACATAACTACGAGGGATTCATCGATTTTAGGAATTTAAGGGGCTGCAGTAGATACGGTGAAACGGTCATAAAATATACACAATAACGATATTGCTCCTGGTTCCGTGAAGTAAAAACGAATTAGAGTCCATTGGTTCGTAATGTTTTGAGAAAACTTAGAAGACTTTTAATCTCTGGTAATCTATTTTCTGTATATTGTGTCTTCAATAATCATTATTTCTAATCGTATTATGTGCAGTTATTATTTTGTTTACTACATTTAGGGTTTTGTCAATCACTGTCTGTCTGTTATAGTTTTTCAGAAATTATATGATATACCAGAAATTTGTAGAACTTGAAATTTGTAGGAATATGTAGTCATATTTATTTATAACGTATTAATATTTTACAAAACCTCTGTCAAAACCACGTTTGACCATTTTTTTGTTATTCTAAGACGTTTTACTATGAACTTCTGAACACAGTAGGATTTAACAAAAAAAAATACCATAAATTGGCAACAGAACAAATAAACTGATATTTGTACATTGTAGTTGAATAAAACCTATAATTTCATTTATATATGTAGTCGAAATCTTACCCGGCCGAAGCCGAGGCCGGTCGCTAATATCTATGATATTAAAGTTTAAATTCAAGTCATGCAAGTAAACCCAGCTACAAAACTTTTTTGACTGAGTTTCTTGTTTGTTCTTCTCAGTGCGAGTTCTGTCTGCATTGATGGTCGTATTTCCGAAGAAAACACACAGCCGTCGCGAGGCGCTTGCATATGTATGGAAAATATTATTTTTTTACAGAAAATATTAACTAAGTGACTAAGACGAAAAGAAGAAAGCGCTGAGACCCTGCCAAGTCTTGATAGCGGAGCGAAAAGAGCAGGCAAATCACGAAGTGGGCGGAAACAAGAGTGTCGTTCCGTCTTGCCACGCAAGAGTTGGTTTTACCCCCCTGGGCACGCCTTAAGATGTTTTGTTAAAAAAATTATTTGCTGTCCTACATACATGACATCGGCTTATTTGAATTTAAGATAACATTACGACAACATTACAAACTATTAAATCAACCTTTATAATATTATTAATACAAAGACATATTAAATATGTAGCCTAGTCCACAGCAGTCACATTGTCAGATGTCAATGGCAATATTTGCATAGTACAAGAGTTTCGTTTTGGCCGGAGGGCACGGGCGGCGAGGCAGAGCGGGCGCGCCACTCGTCAAATATTCATAAACCGGTGCGTGTGCCATTCCACCCCACTCTACAACTTTGTATTGCATTTCCAGTACCCATGTATTTTGGTTTTAGCCATCTTGATTGACAAGTTAAATCATAATGTGCCGAAACGAACGCAAACTTTATTTGTGGCAGGAGTTCTTGAATCTAAGTTAAGGTGTATACAGCAATACAGGCCGCACAGACAGACAACTGATAGATATATGTATGACGCATAGACGACACAGCTTAACACAGAATTGAAAGGGCCTTAGAGCCGTTTTTCTAAGGGTATTATTTGTATCTTACGGGTGATACTGGTGAATTTCGATATTTCCCTGGGAACAATATTCCACACTGATTTATTATTTGAAAAAGGGTGAAACGATCTTAATGTTGTAACCAAAGTAACTAAGACCGTAGGTCCTCGCTGGTTTATATTCGACTCGAATGACGAAACTGTCTTTATCTTGTAGATTTGGTGAATTGCGATATTTCTTTAGAAACGATTGAATATTCGGCATTTTAATGCTTACTCTTTATTATTTAATTTTGTACTGTACAAAGTTCAAATCGTGACAGGCAATGATGACTTTCTCATAGAGAAAAATATAATGGAACGAGTTAGCAGGTAACACGCTTTAGCTTTAAAATTTTATCATACTTATAAATAATAATTTTATATTGCAATGTTTGTTGGAGGCGTCTCCAACAGGTATTACAAATCCAAATTATATTTTTTCTCGTTAAAGTTCGTTCGTTCGAAAATCTTTCGAAAATTTATCCTGCGTTACCAAAGAAAAGGTTAGATTAAGCCAAGCTCTTTAACCGAGAGTAGAAAATGTTCCAATGGTACCTTACGATGAACTGATAAGGCACCCGCGACACCCAGATTTCAGAACAATTTAAGCTTCGTTTTTCCTAAACCGACCTGTCCGGGAATTGAATTTGAGACCCTCCTTTTAGAAGTCAGATGCAACACAATTAGATTAAATCTCCCCTAAAGCAAAGGCAATTAAAAGAAACCTGGAAGCCTTGACGGTCACAGCCAATAAGAGCGGGATATCTCTACTCCAAGCAACCCCGCAGAGGACAGCAATACATGTAGTCTCCGGTGTGGTGGTCTTTCCAGACGTGCTTAATCATAACGCTAAAGGGGTTCTGGTACGAGAGATCTTAGCCCTCACTTATGCCGAGAAACACCGCCGAAGACGTTTTAGCGAGTAAAATTACCACATAATTCCGTCTCTCCCTTGAACGATTGGGTACCTCATAAAGTTTTATCCAACGCAAAAAAAGGCTAAGCCAAGCTCTGAGACGACATATTTCGAATAATAATAAATTGCACATTACATCTTAAACGATATTGAAGAATTTATAAAACTCAATTTTCTTTCTGTCCCAGTCGACGCTTCACTGTAATGCGTTCAATTTTTCATCCTTTTGAACAAGATAAGAAATAAATTATTACGTTATGTTCTATTGATACTGTTATGTACCGCTACCAAGCTAACCCTAAAATCTTAAAATTGAGGTTACGACTTTATTTCATACTGATAAAACTAACAAAATTCGTCTAATACAGGGTCAAAGGGGAAATCACTTAAAGGATACTGTTATTCTGATATTATGATAATTTCGCCAAATTATTATAAAACAATGAATCCCTTGTTTAGAATTGAATATTTTCTAAGATCGTAACATCTTTACTTCATGGTACAAAAACCCATGTAAATTACACTAAAATCGTTAGTTGGAATTACGAACTCTACAGTTTATAACTCTATATAATAACACTTATCTGCCGAAAGTCATAGTGAGTACTGTTTAAAGATATTTATAAGCACAATTTTGATAAATAAATATATGTGTTGTCTGGAAGTACTCTTTGATTTCCTGACGGAAGCCCCGAGTACGTAACAATACCTTTTATACGGTAAGCGCGTTTGGTATTGAATACGATAACTATACAGATGTATGGATCTAGGGTGCAGCAATAGAAAAATCGTTGCAACATGAGAATAATCCAATTGTCTTGATTTCGTTAAAATCTACATGAAAATAAAAACCTCTGTAATACTTCATCCCCTGTGAGAATCGCTTTTTAAAGTCACATTTTTTGTAAGACAAGTTTTTGTAATAAATATTTTTCTTATTTGTCTTATTTTTATTATTTCTTATTTCGTTCTGAATAAAAATAAAAAAAAGCACATTCTTAGAATCTCCTGAAAAGAAAAATTAAGCTGATAGCTTCATTAATATTCTGTTTATGATTGTTCCATACTTTTAGAGACTGGTATATACAAAATGTGTACATATAAAATAAAGAGTTTAAATTTGATTACGTTCAGTAAAAAAATCAAATCGAAATCAAAATAAAAACACTGAAAACTACAAAATAATTATTTATCATTATTATTTAAAACTTAAGTACAAAAATAACTTCATAAATTCGATACAAATACGCACCCATATACAATTTGTCAGTTACTGAAGTCAGTACCAAGCCTACCAAACTAATAGTGTTTCTGTTGGTATTTATTAGTTTGACACCGACGTCAATAACTATTAAAAGAGAATAAGTACTACGTAGCATCGTTAAAAAATAACTGTATCATTATGAACAATGACTGCTGTTGTTACTTGAGTAAAATTTAAAGTAAATAATTTAATTTAAATTAATGTCGATATTTTTTTTAATAAAATACTGTTTTCAAAATCTGATTATTTTTTCTTATCTTTTATTTTGAGTTACCATATTACGGCTGCGTGCTTTCAGCTCAGTAGGTGTAACAAAATAAATCCACTGAAACACCCACAGACAGACAGACATGACGATACTTTGAGTCTCGCTTTTGCCATTTCGGCTGCAGAACTTAAAACTTACATCAAAATGTAACAATTTCTACAGATTTACATAGTCCCTAAATAAGTCTATTCTAATATTATAAAAAGGTAAACTTTGTTTGTATATAATGGATAAATTCAAAAACTATTCAACCTTTTCACAAGCTCTTTCACCTATAGAAAGCTACATTATCAGCGAGTAATATGGGCTATATTTTATTGTCAAAAAATTTCTACCCGTGCGAAGCCGGGGCAGGTCTCTAGTCACATATAACTTGATCGTTTGATTAGGCCGCTAAACGACGCACCCAATTAGTGCGTTTACAAAACTCAATTATCGTGTTACAGGAGAAAAATTAAGGTGAATGCCGAAACAGCCTCAGCGAGTAGGGGGGTAAGAATGGTAACGAGAGCCGGTTCGTTCCGACTCGGGCCGTAATTGGCGCAATTAGAGGGGACGAAGACAAACTCCTTTGAATTCCTGTGGTTTATGAACGTGTTTAGGAATTGCTAGTAAGAACTCGGCACTGCGTTCACTGAACTGTACACTGATTGGATTTTACTGTTGATTAACATTACAGCAATGACCCTCGTGGATACAGTTAAAGTGTCATAATCTATATATATATAAAAGGCAATGTATGTATGTATGTATGTTCCTTATGGACTCCGAAACGGCTGGACCGATTTCGATGAAATTTTCAGGGAATCTTCAGATTGGCCCAGTGGGTGTTTCTGTAAAGTTTGGTAGCGATCGGATTAGTAGATTTTTTTTTGTTTTTTTTTTAACTGTTTAATTTATTTAACTTCAACTAACGCCCAGTGAAAGCGGGCCGGGTTTGCTAGTAATAAATATATTGTCTAAGCTCTTTTATATTAATGTTTTAGAAATTTCACGACTTGTACACATCTTAGAATTCGACCATAACTAAACGGGTCTATGTCGTACTTTAAGGCTGATTTGTACCTTTTTTATCCCGACGTATCGACCAGATTGCACCGATCGTGGTCACGGGCAGACTCTACCTTTAATTCTCTGCCTATTCTTTAATCGCGCTCTACACGTAAATAATTGATCATAAATGTTACACAGTTCTCATTTTGAATGGTATATATATATATATATATTTATTTATTTATTTGTTTATATCTATAGCAGACTGACTGACGAAGAAAATCTACAGAGCAAAAGTGAGAGGTAAAAGAAGCCAAGGAAGACCAAGGCTGACTTATGAAGATCAAATAGCCAGTGTTATCAGACGGAAATATTTGAGGAAGCGAAAGACGTATGTCGATACAGAGATAGAGGACCGCGACTCTTGACGCTCCGTCCTCTCTGACTACCCCGTTAGGGATACAGCGTGAAGATATGTATGTATGTATCTATAGTATGTTTATTGTTTATTATTTTTTTATTTTTCTTCGCATTACCAATATGAATCTCTTGTTAATCGCTTTTCGGTTTCTAGGTTGTGGCAGAATATCAGGGTTTTGCTCCTATGGGCAAAGCTATACTCTGAGCTACCTTTCGTACAATACAACTGCAACACACATATTACAAAGCTATACTCTGAGCTACCTTTCGTACAATACAACTGCAACACACATATCAGCACACATGATGTGCAATTTTACTGTATACAGTTTTAAGTTTTTTTTATTTTATTTTATTTAATACTATACTTATTTACGGTAGTTCCTAATTAATATGTGCTATAGCAGGCTATACGTATGATTGTATTGGCATGTGTGTGACTGTATGAATAAACGTTATATCCATCTATCTATCTATCTACCCGAAGACATTTTTTATTATACTAAGGAGACCAACAAATAAATAGTCCTTTTGATAATAAACAGAGAAGACAAACTAACAAACAAATAATCTTTGATGACAAGTGGACTGAGGCCTATGGAAATTCGCAATAAAAATAAGAAAACCTTTCAGATTATATTGCGTTGGCAACCCTAAGAATTAACATATTATTCCTCTTATGCCAGATACACTGTGCTGTGTTAGTCTCCACACAACAAGCTCTGCTGTTTGGTAGTGGTATTAGCAGTAAAATGGCGATAGCGATCCGGACGAAACCCGTGGGGTTATTACCTAAAAATTTGCAGACAGCGACAGCCACGCGATCACTGCGCAAGCGGTGGTTAATTGTATGACGATCGCGTATCTATTATTCTACGAATTTAGCGCCACTATACAAATTACATTACACAAATTCTCGTTTTGACAGCAGATATCGTGCGATATTGGCTGTCGCATGCTGTCTGCAAGTTACGTAACAAGCGTGCCGCTCAAGATCCTACCACCCGTCATCTCTGTCGTCACGACAATTACTGTTGGACTCTAGGACTGAGAATCATTATAGATGGAGTATTTGCTCTAAGAGCATGTCCGTTTTTTGTTGACAATCTTTCTGGACTTTTACTAATGTGTCTAACTAAGGAAAATTCACAGTACAACCATACACGGCTGAACATGACGTATTTTTTTTTTTAATAATAGTACCCAAAAAACTAAAGATTTACGTGTAATAATTATTTCATGACCGACTCATAAGCTGACACGAATTACACTGACAGTGCGAGGTTGCCAGACTTACTGTAGCTTTTTTTTACGCAATGAGATAGAAAGAGATACGAAAACACGTTCGTTGGCAACTTATTATAGCGCCGTCCGATAAGAGTGGCAACTTATTATAACTTCGTCATTATGTTTTTTGGTCCCAGGTTGAACTACTTCTGTCTGACAGCACATTAGTGTAATTACCTGGGACTATTAATGTTTTAAAACTTTAACGACTTGTACAGACCTTACAATATTTATTCATGGGTCTATGTCGCGTTTATACTTTAAGGCTAATTAAGGAAACGTCGGGATAAAATAGGTAATTAGCCTTAAAGTATAAACGCGATCTAGACCCGTGAGTAAATATTGTAAGATGGAACTACTCGTGCAATCGCTTGACAACTAATTTAATTTTATAATTAAAGCGTTTTTTTAAAGATTTTTATTTTGCGCTTCGTATTTCTTTTTTGTTTTTTCGACCGGAATAAAAAAAAACACGGTATAGAATCAATATACGGATCCATACATTGAAATTTTTTTTTAAAAGTAAAATAGGAAAATTTTGAAAAACATGACCTAATTGATGTAATTAACGTTGTCGTGAGCACTAGCTTACCGTATGCGACTTCGTCTGCATAGAACTCGAAATTAATTGAAGTATAAATTAAAAATATAACAGGAATAAATCAGCTAACAATCTCAACTTAAAACACCTCTTTATGAACCACCTTTGTGGTAAATTCGCTTTGAACTACTATACAAGTTATCATACCTTATTTTATCCCTTAGAGTCTAGGTTCCCAAACTTATTTTGTCTACTGAGTCGAGAGCTCATGCAGTCGTTGTCTAAGATGCCTCCTAGCTAAATGAAATTACAAATCACCCCCCAGGCCTCTACACAACGCCCCCATTTTTTTTCTGGGTCTCTTATCGCCCCCCTTTAGGCCTGCAGCGCCCACAGGGGGGCGTTATCGCCCACTTTGGGAATGGGTGCCTTAGAGGTTGATTCTACAAAAACAGTGAAACATGATTATTAATGATATTGGTTGAGAAGGAATGGTCATGAATCCCTTGACCACCCCCCTATTGCACATTGCGCTGTTTGTTTTACAGAAAGAGACACGATCATGTTTTCTTCGTACAAAAATAAACTGCGGACTGCTCCTTTATTTACGCAGGCTCTGTATTACGTCACTCCGCCCTTTATTTATATAATAACGGCATTGTCTCACAAATATTTGCTCATCGTTAGCTCTGAGCGCACAAATCTTGAGTGCTGTCGTTATGACACTTATGGTGTTAGCATAAAGTTTATTTTGCTTTTACTGTACCCAATAATGTATTTGTTGTGGATACGACAGTCTAACGTCACCCTTCGTTCACCAAGTTGTAATAACAGCGATGTACGCAAACAAACTTATTTTTTTAATTACCAAAGGTCTTTATCGTTTGATAAAGTTGAATTAAAAATAAATAAAATAATAAGTTATAATTCCGCTCTTATAAACTAACCAATTAATAGCTATTGATATTAATAAATTAACTGATACTTCACAGATAATGTAAGTACATGAAAAATATTTACATAACATTGTAAAGTATTGCATTTTGTATGTTATTGCTAAATATTTTGTGCCCATAAGTATATAAATCATTGTAAAAGTAATAAGTATATAAATAAAATAAATTATTAGAAAATTAAGATTTCTGACCTCTTTATTAATACCTCTAATTTCAATTATCGCTGATTGGATTGCCTTTGAGCTGCTGTCGTGAACTCCTTCAAATACCAATCTAAGTTTACTGATTAATCTAAATCTAACTGGATTGGCTTTGAATTACTGTCGTATCTAAGCTTAATTATAGGGAATTATTTATGAACATTAGATTATCATTGATAGTATTTTTAACCAACGACGGAAGAGGGAAGTGTTACTACTCTTAAATTTAACGCCGTTGTTGTGTTGTCTGTAGTAATAGGTTGCTTCAATCAAGCTTGCCAGTACAATAAATAAATTTAAAAAGTCTCTACATGCATTTTACTTATTTATTTGTAAATTACATTTACAAGTACGCGTTTTCAACAACTGCTTTCCAGCGCTGTAGTAAAGTCTCAACGCCAATATTACTCACCAATTTACCAAGTATTCACCATTCTGTGAATTTTTAGTAATTCCAAATTCTAAGGCTCTTATTAACTTTACTCATGTCTTGTAACGCCTACCACCTAAATTACGCTTCAATTGATGAAAACAGTTGTAGCCACAAAAGCTGTAGTCTCAGAGAATTGCGGAATAATAATCAGTAAACACCTTACATGTCGCTTAACACAAGGACAGCTCGAAATGTTTTTTTATGGTGGAGGGGGCAAACGAGCAAGCAAGTCACCTGATGCAATGTGATCACCGCCACCCATGGACACCCGCAACGTCCGGAGAATCACGGGTGCGTTGCCGGCCTTTAAGGAAAGAGTAGGCTCGTTTCTTGAAAGTCTAAGTTGTATAAGTATTCCATGCGAGGTCTAACTTTGTAAAGTTGTAGGCGATGGGTCGACGTGAAATACTGTCCCGCTCTATCGAGCGCATCCCGCTTTTTCGAAGCTAGTTTACCTTTACCTTCCAGATGACCGCGAAACTGAATGTAGGTCGAGATATTGACGCCAAGGACTCATGTAGCGGCAAGTTTGAATCAGAGAACCTATTATTATACAGGATCATAGCTCTGATCACCCGTTCAACAACGGCTGTTCAGATTTTCGTGCAACTTATTTTCGTTCTAAAGCTACAGTGTTCGAAAACGTTATTACTTCTAATTCAGATAATTTTTTGTTTCGGAACTTTCGAATTTTTTATTATATTTATTAAATTTTCGTCTTAGTTATTCCGAACATTTAATCGACAATCTGTTTGAATTCACTGCATCAAAAATATCTCTAACGGTCGTCTTTATAATCTATATTTCTATACTAATATTATAAAGAGGTAAGCTTTGTTTTGTTAGTATGTAATAGATAAACTCAAAAACTACTTAATTTATTTGAAAAATTCTTTCACCTATAGAAAGCTACATTATCAGCGAACAACCGGGCTTTATTTTGTTTTAAAAAAAAAATCTACCCGTGCGAAGCCTATAGTCTATTATAAATATCGTACCGTTCGAGTTATAATTAGTTGCAAATATTAAGAACATACCAAAATAATATTCTCATGTAATGCCAATTAAGAAATTTCTGCAATCATAATTTTGTTAATTTTGTCTAAAAAAACAAAAATTTTAAAAACACACATTTTTTACAATCCTCACCCCTACTTATTGACCAAAGGGCTTACCCTGTTAACTCATGCATTACCTGAGCATACCTGGTCTTAAGATCTGTACCCACTCCAGTTATTAAAACGTCACAAAATAACAAATTAGGTATTTCCGATTACTCTGCTTCTACTGACGTGACATCTACAGGTAAACCGATAAAGTGGAAGATATTAGGCATTGATTATTAACATATTTATATTTGAAAAAGCATTTTAGAAATGTTTATAAAGTATATGTTCATGTTTTGTATTATTGTGTTTATTAATATAAATATGTATTATATTTTTACGTTTTATATTCTCCATGTTAATTTTATGATAATAATATAATTTAGATTAGGTTACTTTAGCATTTTCATTTTAAATATATGCACTACCAATATTTTCTCCGTTTAGCCTTATGGTTGACTGGTAGAGAATGCCACTTGGCATTAAGTTCGCCATTTGTACATTTTTGTGCAATGAAGTTTAAATAAACAAATAAAGGGAGTTATAATTAAAAAACTCAAAAATTATTTGGTTAGTGACTTTTTAACTGACAATTCAATAAAGTGACTCAAATAAACTTCATGAAGTATATTTTATGATTCCGGTTTAGAAGTCTACATGAATTTTATTATTAATATAACAGGAGATTAAGGAACAACACAAATGAACAACAGAATTAATCATTTTATACTATAAATTGTAATTATCCTTAACAATGGTTTCCACTATAAATTTACTACTTCTGATTTAAATCATAATATGTAATTTAAAATTAATGGTTTACACAAGATGCTACTTTTGATCATTAGCTATTATAAACTTGAAAATTAATAATTTTTTCGGTATTAAACCACTGAAATCTGCCATTTAAATAATACTTCTATTGTTATTTTTACCAATTATAAAGTACTTGTAAATGTAGCTCTGTATGACAATTTTGACAATTTTGGTCATTTTCCTTTTAAAACAAAATATTTTCCTTACCTGTTTTACTAAAACAAAATCGATTCGTATCAATTTGTCATCTGTGCTCTATAGACACTTATATTAAAAACCATGACTTACCTGTGTCTCTGAGCTGCAGCGAGCCGACCTTATTGCTAAGGTAGCCCTTTATGGAGCTGGCGACGCGCGAGGGCGAAGCGGCGGCGGCGCCCCCCCGCAGCGCCCCCTGCAGCCGCCCGAGCAGAGCGCCCCCCTCTTCCTCCACGGTCGAAGCCCAGGGGGCGACTGCCCCAACAACACCACAACTCAAAAACTTTGCGTTCTACTTTTGAATTTTATTATAAGTTCAAATCGCGTCTCTATTCTTTCGGCCAGTATGTTCTTATCGATTGTGCTATGTACTCGTAATTAATCAATTATTTTACTATCTTTATCTTAGAAATTTAATTATTTTAATGCTAAATTCAGTGCATTTTTGATATGTATTAGTTAATGTTTTTTGGGTTTCAGTGTTCGTTCATGGTGTGCCAATAGTAACGTCTGCAACAAAAAAAAAAAAATTTAATTCCACGTTCCTTTCCTTATTTGTTAATATAATACTTACGATTACTCATTGTGGTTTATAAATCAATTTTATCGAAAACGTAACGCATTCAACATGAAAATGAAAAAGTATTACCTACCCACACACAAAAAAATACTATAATGACAAATATCTAATTTCTAACTATCTTTTAATGTAGAGTTACGTGCATATCTATACTCACATTTATCATATATTCGCAATACATGCACATCTAAGGGTATAGGTAGGAAACACCAGGTATCACGAATCTCACATAATATCTTTCACAACTCTCTTCGCGTATTTGTAGAACAGTTCGCGGAGATTTTGACGCTACCATTAGCCAGCTTAGATCATTTTTGATCTTCGTTTACTACAGACAAACTAACGTTTACCGACCAATCCATGCGAAGAATATTAACAATTACATTATACAAACAGTCAATTCTTTGAACTATTAATTAATAATTAAAAAATAATTAATTAAAAAATATTTAAGTCGGCTTTACAAAGGTTTCACTAAAAATGCGGGTTAATTACGGACTAACACACGGAAATTGTCGATTTCACTAAATTTAAAATGTTGACATATTTACAAAACTGGTTTGTATAATTAACAAATTTGTTAAGTAATATTAACTAAGGTAGCTTGGTAGGTAGGTAGTCTTAAATTAAACTCTTTCGCAAATTTAATGTAAAATTTTGTAAATTTTATTATGTTAGACACGCGTAACTTAGTTTTTTTTATTTTGTAAATTGAAAATTCGTGTTATTGTAAAAATAATTAATACTTTAATGAACTTTGGTTGATTTAACGAAACAACAGATCAAGCCTCGGAACTCAACCAAAATATTTTTTCAATGTTATAACTATTTTTTTTTGTATTGTTTACAGCCAGGTCCTCGCTTTCGGACTACGAGCGACCTGCCAAACTCATATCGTTTTTTACGTCAGTTTTGAAGTTAAGTTTCAATGTTATAACTATTGTTCCAAAGTAATTTTTGTTGGGTATTCAGAAACAGTAATAAGAAAAACAAAAACAGTTTATATGGTTCAAATACAGATCCCTGTTATTCAACTAATGTTTTCAATCTTTTATCAGTTTCAGTTCTGTTTTCAGTCTGTGGTCTGTACACATTTTAACAGTACTAAAGACTTTTTGGCGGAAACGGGAGAATCACTTCTCCTGTGTTGTGTTGTCATTTTATTTAGATTTCTTATTTTTAACATTTTTAGGAGTTTTAAAGTACAACGGTGATAGTATATTGTGTTTTAAAGTTCTTTGTAAGTGAAAAGAATAGAGGCGATCTAAATAAACATGTGTAGCTGACAGTAAAGCCTACTATCACTTTACTGGAGGAATGTTAGGGATAGTTAATGTTTCTCCAGAAGTTACGTTATTAGACTGATAGTCTCATTACCAATGCCTTAAGAAATATAAATAAAATAATAAATAATTAACAGTACTAATATTCTTGCGTACTCTAAAAAGGTTGTACAGCTCTTGTTAGTGTAAGAGCCAGCAACCGGATGTATATCCACGGAAGTCTGCTCTCCAGCCTCTTCCGTCCGCCATCTTGAGCGGAATTACGCCACGCTGCGACTTCCGCCGCGTTGAGCACATATGTATAGTTAATATTGAATAGTAACGAATTTCAATTACACATTTACGTCAAAACATTTTCCATTCCGGATGTAAAAATAATTACTTTACAAAAACATATTTACATATTAGGAATTATAGAAGGTAAAATGATATTGTGACTGATCACTATATCGCTGTAGTGGCAGATATCGTAACATATGGCTAGGGTTGCCAACCGTATTATATTACATATTATGTGTGTCTATTTTAAACATCTGAACAACTTACAAATAAAGTTTGTATCTAAAACATGGTTTCAAAGTTATAACTACGAAAAAACGGAAGGATTGTAATTTATTCATAAATAGTAGGTTTAATAGGCTCAATTGTTGTTACTCACAAATTGTAAATACACACTAATAAACTTATACGCATATATTTTCTTGCGCTCATACAATCGCACACTCACGTAGGTACACACATTCTCACACACTCATCCATACATGTTAGACGTATATAAATCTGTTACATAATAAAACGCACCCATACCCTAACTTAAGCCCAATCTACTTAAAAATTAAAGGAATTGAATTTGTATACACATCTTTTTTTATTTTTTTACATTTAGTATAATAGTCTTTTTTCACTCGCTTTGTAATTTTGTTTAACTAACAGATATGTATATTTATTATCTTGTAGTGCTTGTGTATGTACATTGTACTGTACAATGTTTTGGGAAGGAACTGGGTCTCAAGATACAGCTGTTTGCTAGTTTGAAGTCCAGAGAATGCAACTGTTTCGAACCATGCACTGTTATAAAGAAAGATTATTATTATTATTTATATACCGGGCGAACTGTATCTCGGCCTGGAGTACTATATCCTGTTGGGGAAATATTATACAGTAGGTACGCCAAAATAATATATTTCTAGAAGTGAGGGCAACAATCACAAACAAGAAGTTTTGACCGAGTTCTTGAGCGTAAAATATTCAGCGTAAAAATGCAAATCACCAGACTTTTTACAACTTTTGTCATTACTAAGTTCACGCTGTAGAATATTGTTTTTTTCTTTCATAAAATACTAAAATTTTTTTTCATTCCATGACATTTACTATATTTCCCCGAAAAAGAATTGGCAACCCTATAGGTGGCTAGTCCATCCATTTGGTGACCACGAGTAGTATTACTTAACTTGAGTGAGTATGTCAGACATTAAAACACCAATAGGTTATAAATATCTTCATTTAAAGAAGAACGCAATATTTAGCTTAAATCAAGAATATAGATCAAAGAACAGTGCTTACGTTACAATGTACAAAGAACTGCTGTCCTAGAGCAGAAGAAGGTAACTCATTTTTACTAAAATTTAATTAGAGTTGTTTTGAGTAAATGTAACTAAAAGGTAGAAGTTAAATTGACTTATATTAGGACCTACTACTTGATGTTAGCAAGTTTTTTTAAACACATAGTCTAGTTTTAGTTTTATAACTGTTATGTCTTTAGAATTCCGTAGCCTAATGGCGAAAAATGGAGCCTATAACTTTATCCTGTCCATCTGTTTGTTCATATATCACGGCCACTTTACTTGGACACTATTAGTACTGCATAGACGAAATTTGGAAAGTAGGTACAGTCTACAAACCGCTGTACAATGAAGTGAAATTTAGAAAAAATAGAGATGGCACTTCATACATATAATCGACGTACGAAAATAAATCCTGTGCACATAATCTTTAGATAGATCTACAAAAGTATAAGGTTTCAAAGTAACTTTTTTGTTTCTAGTTATTATTAGTCGCAGAGATATACGTTTCTAAATTCGTACAATGTGTGCCCTTCTAACATTTAAACTATGAGATGGCAAGTTCTAAAAAAATGTATGGATACTAAAACTTGAAAAGCACTTTCAAAGAAAACTAGTTTGAATAAGATATGTTGTGTAGTTTTTGAGATACGCATTTTCGGTTACGTGCTCAGCGACTTCAAAAATAAATTTATTTTTCAGTGTCATTGAGAAATGTTGTGAAGTACAAACTTAGTTTTATTGCCAGTTAAATGAATATTGTGCTTTCCGACTATGGAACCCTTTACTGTGCGTGGACCGACACGCGCTCGACCGATTTTTTTATTAACAATCGTGGTCACGGGCAGACTGATTCAAAATAGGTAATTAGCCTTAAAGTTTAAACCCGACATAGACCCGTTAGTAAATATTGTAAGATGTGTACAAGTCGTGAAAGTTTAAAAACATTTATTCCATGCCTAATTCACCTTAAAAATTCGACCTGCCTCGAATCGGTTATTTTTATAAAATGATTTACTATGTGTTGTCAAATCAGGCAGACCTATTTGGTATACGCGATAATGGACAAACTGTCATGATCTAATTCACTTCGCCAGCTGTACTTATACCTCACTGAAAGAAACAATGAAGTTCCACCTCGAATGAAATATAGCGTGATGGTAAATTTCAGGATCAAAATATCAAAATCAGATCAAAATATTTCGTTAGGTTGCTTGAATAAATTAATTTGACTTAGACTTTATTTTGGGCTTACACAATTGATGTAATTCTTTGGAAATATCGTTATATTATTGTGCAACCGTTCTGCGTAATATTATGTAGCCTCTCTACGTTAGATATTATGTAGCAACTGCTACGAATGTGCTACGAAATGAGTCGCATTGCAAAGATTTCATAAATAAAAACTAGATACATATAGGCACTATAAAATTGATAAAAATAACGACCAAAATGCTTTTATTGCTATTAAAATACATATTCATTTAATATATGCTTAATTATAGTACATATGTACATATAGTGTCTATATTTCATGGACCATTTCCAACTGTCACTCTCGTAGCTCTGCTGGAAGAAATTTGAAAAGCTGTAGCTTTTGCTCATCTTCTAAATTATATTATGGTTTAAGTTATACGATTATAATTAGTCGTTAACTGAGTAAATCCGTTATAAGAATATTTGATGACAATAATTTGATACTTCAATTATCTCATTTGTAAATAATTAACAATATTTTTTTTTTTATCTATCTTCTGCTCAATTACAAAATTGTTGATCGTTAAGTGCTTCGCTTATGGACAAAATATTCTCAGGAAATTCAAGAGCTCAGACTCAACCAGCCACCGACGAATACTGGAATACCTTTATTTTGCGTGAGGATATGGTTTATACCTACCTTCCCGCTCGCAGGGCGACGGGGAATGTATGCAGGTCTCCTCTAGACTGAGTACACTCACTAAAACAGATTTCCCACTAATTGATATCGCCTTTCACACGCCACTAAAGTCAAAGTCAAAGTCAAATCAATTTATTCAAGTAAACCCAAATGCAAGGTATATTTGAATGTCAAATCTACTTTAGTTCGGTTCGAAAAGAAAACCTGGATACTGTGAAGAACCGACAAGAAACTCAGTCAGGTATCTTTTTTTCAACGTCATTCATTCTACAATAGTTATTTAAAATACAATATCCATAAAGCCAGTAAATGCATGTGCAGAGAGGATTACTTCAAGTCTATTGTTGTGTCTTCAATGAAATCGCTAATTTCGTAGTACACTTTTCCAATCAGAGTGCGTTTAATAACAAGTTTAAATCTCTTTTCCGTTAACTGAGTAATTTTTTGAGGAATTTTATTATAAAAACGAACACAGTTACCCAAAAATGAACCACTTAACTTTTGTAATTTAAATTTAGGAATAACTAGCTGATCACGACCACGAGTTTCCACACCATTTATAACGCCTTTCTTTTGAAATAGATCTAAATTTTTTCTAGTGTAATTATGTTTTCATAGATGTATAACGAGGGTAAGGTGAGTACATCAATGTCTTTAAAATAATCTCTCAGCGACTCAAGTGCGTTCATACTGTAGATGGTACGTATTGCCCTCCTTTGTAAAATAAAGATAGATTTCATGTGCGCTGCTGATCCCCACAGAAGCAGACCATACGACATAAGGCTATGGAGATGTGCGAAATACACCAGCCTAGCCGTAGCCACATCTGTCAACTGTCTAATGCGCCTAATAGCATGTATTGCCGAACTGAGCTTATTAGCTAAAGTCCCGATATGGTCCGCGCACTGTAACTTAGTGTCTACTGTTAAACCAAGAAAAATAGCTGATTTCGTTAATTCTAATTGCTTCCCATCCAGTTCTAGTCTATTACGGATTTTAGGTATATTGGATAGGGAAAACTTGACACAATTGGTTTTTTGTGCATTCAGTAATAAATTATTAGCAGCGAACCATCTCGAGACATCCGCCAAGGTCCTATTCTGTCCGCCAATATCTATATCTTTTCTGTTTACTTTAAAAACTAATAGTTAGACTAAAAGAAATATGTAGCGTAGGCCTATATAGAAAGGGATGGGAGTACGCATACATATATATCTTCACGCTGTATCCCTAACGGGATAGTCAGAGAGGTACAAGCGCCAGGCCTCGCGGTCGTTAGATATTTTTTTCACTTGCGTGTTTTTGACATTTGGTACCAACACCCCATTGAGTACGCCCATTTTGGCTGAGTTAGATATATTCACACTCACTACCGATGTGGACAGAGCACTGTTCACTTTTATTGTCAGCTGCTACTCATCTCTCCATATCCAACTCACATCATCCATCCCTCGAAGACGCACTCCCCAAATATACAATTTCGTTCACTTGTTCTAGACATTTTCCATTTACCCATGCAAGTACACAATTACACATATTTAGTCTCTATCGGTTGCATTTGACAGATAAAACCAAATAAATCTGTGTTTGTTAGTACTTTTTAGTTTTCAATTATAATAAATATAATAAAATAATAATAAAATATGTATTTCATAGCAAACATGCATACACAATGCGGTGTTGGTGCCAACTTTATTGTACGCTAGTGAGGCCAGCATTTACCCGAAATCGAGTGAAAGGAAGACAAATACAGTAGAAATGCGATCTCTTAGAAGCATGTGCGGTGTCACCCTTGAGGACAAAATAAGCAATGAAGAGATAGGCAGTATGACAGGGTCGCACGACAGTGTTATTGCAAAAATGAAGAAAGGAATACTGAGATGGTTCTGGCACATGGAAAGAATGAGTGACGATATACTAAAAAAGAAAATCTACAGAGCGAAAGTGAGTGGTAAAAGAAGCCAATGGAAGACCAAGGCTGAGTTATGAAGATCAAATAGCCAGAGTGTTAACAGACGGAAATGTCAGAAGCACTCGCATACCTAGGCGAAAATGTGTGAGAAGAATGATGAGATTTGAGGAAGCGAAAGAAGTATATAAGAACCACGACGCTTGGCGCTCCGTCTTCTCTGACTACCCCTTTAATGATACGGCGTGAAGATATGTGTATGTACATAAAGATCATAATTTAAATTTACGAATAATCAAGTTAGTGTTACCTACGGAGGTTACTTTTAAGTGTACATACTTAGATACCCAAGAAAAGATTAAACTTGTGTTATGGGTATCTTGGTTTTGTCAAACATTGATAACACAAATTGAAAATTTCTTACAAATAAGAAAAATAGTGGACGCAATATCAAAAAAACGCGTTGAAAATTTTGACGGCAGGGATCGCAATTTTTCTAAGTGACTACAAAACGTATAAAGATGATATTTGGTAACTCGATTTTTTATTTCATTGACTTTATTTTGTTAGTTGCGATACACGATTGATTAACTTTTGTAACACAAAAAAAATATCACAACAAGCTCTTTTAAAACAGATATTTACATTTGTCGGAGTAACGGTACCAATTTATGTTTCTTAATTTTTTGTATAGTTTAATCTAAACATATTCTGCGAAATTCCAGTTGGATTTTTTAAAATTAATTATAGTTTGTAAAATAAACGAAAATAACTGCTTTTTCGTATTTTTCGTAAGCTAGCGCATGCACGTTTGCATAAAGCAGGTCTATTTTAGATTAAACTATTGGTTATCAAGCGTCGCCTTAATATAATATAAGTAAATATAATACATGACATAGACTTTCAAGCGTGATGGTAGAATGCAATATTTTAGGCTGCGACGGCCGGTTACACAATCCCAGGTCGTTAAAAGCGAGTAAGACTATATTAATCACATCAACGCCATATCTATTACTAATAGATCTATGCACTAAAACCTGGTGATAGTCATTATCGGCGTGACGTCGAGAGGCCCTGGGATCTATCTCTCGCGCTGTGCTTAAGTCAATTTCTCAGGGGAGGCAGTGGGTAGCTGACCCAGTCAGAGCTCTAGATTTTCCTTCACTAAGGTTGAATCTTTTGTTAAAAATAACTAAAAATTAATTGATTGGTCGATTGGCGCGGTGGAGAGCCTTTTCATTCCAAGCCGGGGTTCCGGGTTTTATCCTCGATCAAGTTCAATTAGATAACGAATTTTTCTAAATTGACTAGGAGTTTGGGTCTTACTGACAACTCCCTCAGTTCATTATATGACCTTAGTCTAGTCCTTAGTTTGAGGTCATAAAATTTATGTAATCGTTTGGAGAATTACTATTAAAAACACTAAATTACTTCTCACTTACAAGCGAGATATTCGAAGTATGACGTGTTTGTTATTAAATATTTTCCTGACTTATTTACTGAGCGACATATAAATGCACAACTAAAACCACTAAGTTTAGAAATTTGAAATGCGCAGAGGATTCTAGGTAAGAAATAAAAAGGTATTTTTGGAAATTTAAGAGGTTAAGAAGAGGCATGAAATCTAAAAAAATCAAAATGTATGAAATAAATAATAAGACACATAATAGACTGAATTTTTAAAATAATAAAAAAAAATTAAGTTCCATGTAAATATTCGAATGGTGAAATTTCTTCTATTCTTTTAGCAAATTATTTTTAACTACGATCAATTGATAAAGGGTTGAAACATCACCACGCTCCAACGACCTTCACTGAAAAATCACTACTAAATTCGCCGTCTCTCTCATACTCACGCACCCCGCCATCTCTTCTTCCACTCAAGCACAAATACATTTATTACCCAACCACAAAGTTATATAACTACTGACGACACTAGCGTAAAATTAAATTTTTCCTATCCTTTTTCTCACTGCTCGCTTTGCAAATTTGAATACACTATGATCTATAATTATAAAGTGATCACTCACGTCTCACAGCTACACAAATAAGCACACAGTAATTACGCAATAGATTCGGTTCGATTTTTAAAATGAGAGAAAAATGGCTGACATGATAAATAGTATATTAAAATATTGACCTTTTGTTTGAGTTGGCGCGAGCTTGACACACCTGGGATCACCTCACCCAGACTGGCGCGGCTTGCCAGTGAGCCTGAAAAGGCTTTGGGGGCATGCGCGAAAGCCAAGCTGCCGATAGGTCAAGCGCTTTTTGTGACGTCATCCGCTCCCGGCCAATGAGAAATTGCTGAAAATTCACGTAGGTATGGGAGGAAGAACGGTCGATTGCTAAAAATAGGCTGTATGGGCCTATTCCGGCGGCCCTAGGTCGATATCGGTTGGGGCATCTCACTAACGATCAAACACGTACTGGCTTTTTAGGAATGGTTTTAAGCGGTCTGCGACGCTATTTCTCGCTTACAACGACGTCAATTAAATATAAATACGTTTATTCAGTAATGGTACAGAAATAGGAATATAAGGCTCGATTAACCACATTATATATAGCAATGTATTAATTTCAAGGTATTTCGAGGCTTTTTCCTGGTTTAGTGGTTGTCCAGGCGACAAAGCATTCAGTTGTCTAAGAGACAATGGAACAAAACCAAATGCTTCTAGTAATTAGTATTAGCATTAGCAATTGTTAGTATAAGCTCTAAGTCATATCAATTGATTTCGTTAAGTGAATAATCTTTTACCGATACTTTTATTCCTTGTTCGATTACGTTTTTTTTACATAAATAATATATTTATAGATAGATGTCAATAATTATGCTTATTAAAATACACATATTGAGTAATCGCGAAATTATTTTAACATTTTTTTCACAATAGCTAGTGTTGCCGACGGAAATGTCGAAAGCACTCGCATACCTAGACGAAAATGTGCGAGGAGAATGATGAGATTTGAGGAAGCGAAAGAAATATGTAAGAATCGCGACGCTTGGCGCTCCGTCCTCTCTGACTACCCCGTTAGGGATACAGCGTGAAGATATGTATGTATTTTTTTCACTTCGTACATTGTGTTTTTTTAAGTAGTACGTGAAAACCACTTTTTTCTAGTTTGTAAAATTTTTCCTCATGAACAAAAGAGAAGTTTCGGAGTCCATAAGGAACATACATACATACATTGCCTTTAATATATATAGATTACTCGTATATCTTAAATGTTTTTGGTACTAGCATTCATAAAAACAAAATGTGTCATGTTCAGCTCTGTATCCGTTGTACTGTTGCCTTCCCTAGTCACGTTAATTAGTAAACATCTAGAAACTCGATCAACAAAAAAGGACACTAAGAACACGCTCTTAGAGCAAATGCTCCGCCCATTATATTTGGTCCAAGACAATAATAATTAAAAAATATTGACCAGTGCAAAAAATAGTTGATCACCTAATGTTAGCTATAGCTAAAAAAACAAAATCGCTTGATTTAGAGAGAGCCCTAAGGTCCATTTTAAAGATCATCTTTTTCAAGCCCTTTTGGTTCCCAAGAGAAAATCTTTATTCTCTGTCAAACTTCTAACGGTTAAGAAACTTTACGTACTTAATATAATTTAAAAAAACATAAATCTCTCAATTTAGACCCCTCTTTGCTTAAAAATAGAAGGAATTATGCTTTTGCTCCAGTAGTTACTGTAAAATCAACATTTGCAAAAAGACAATACGCTTGTCAATCATCTCATTTGTACAACGTGATTAATAAAGAGTTAAACATTTATCCCTTAACACATAGGGGCTGCAAAAAATACTGATCACCTGGCTCAAGTCCAAAACGTACGATGAGGTTGACAGTCTTGTTCAAAATAATTTCACGAAGAAAACTAATTAGTTATAGCTACGCCAACAACTACTCACTTTATAACTATCACAAACACTGGTTAGTGGAAAGTCTTGGCTTGCAACATCTTTCGATTCGCAAGATTGTAGGGCTAACCCTTCTTTACCACTGAAACTAAATCAATCGACTTTGCACATTTTTCCCTCATATTCGTTCTTATCACATACTTATATTTTGATACAGGTATATCCTACATTATATTTACAAAGTTATAATTCCTCTATTTTAAAATACTACACATTAAATTACTCTCATACACACTCGCACTTAGATATTCACACTTAAACATCCACACATACATTTCCACACTCAATCACATACATCAACGCGTATAATTTCATGTTTTAGTATTTTTATTTTTTATTTTCTTTTATTAATAACATAATAATTATGTATACATTTGATCTAAGTTTCACTAAACTGGAAAATAACATGAGTAGGAGCGGAATATTCTAACACAAGCAAATATTATGCATATCGCTTAACAGAATATTCCTAAATGATTTGATGTAAATTCCTTTCTGATAATGAATAAATATTTTATTTATTTATTTATTAGCTATACAGTTATACATTTAAGTAATCAACTTTACAGTTGATCATTTAAATGTTAACCAATTTTAAGTAATCCATTGTCAATTATTAAAGTAAGAAACCGCAAATTAATAGCGAAAACTATTTATTTGATATATAGGTAATAAGTTGTACTTTATAATTTTAAAACGATTGACTATTGCAAACCTAAAATTAATAATCCAACAACAATTTCTTTTAACTTAACTTGTATAAACAGTGACAAAAAATCATTGTCAAGATGATAGCAGACATTACATTAGAAAGAATTATATATAAGTGTGTGTATATATATATATATATACAAATACATATATGGAATTATATTTTAATAGTGAGAATGATTATTTTTTGTTTTAATTTTTTGCAATAGCTTACAATTATTTTATAGCGTCATTATATTTTTTCAAGTCACTTTAAATGGAGCGGTAGCATTTTATCGAAATGGAGAACTTTTTGTAAATGCGATCAATAGTATTTTTATCATTACATCTACTAATTACAAAGTGGTTTTAAATACATCTCAAATCGCACACCTGCTCTAACAATAGTGGCGACAGTTCCACAACAAAGTTAACATTTACAGGATAAAAGGTCACTGTAATTAATTATATAACATAGGTTCAGGTAACAGGCGGAATCTGGGCGGCAACGCCCGCCATAATGGATGGTCAGGTAAT
Source organism: Zeuzera pyrina (assembly GCA_907165235.1). Classification (NCBI taxonomy): domain Eukaryota; kingdom Metazoa; phylum Arthropoda; class Insecta; order Lepidoptera; family Cossidae; genus Zeuzera; species Zeuzera pyrina. The sequence continues at coordinate 24,307,380 of OU015628.1, forward strand.
GTAACGTGACATATAACGGATAGGTCTTAATTCAGTTGAACTTCATCAGATTTAATGCTATCTACCTCAGTTTTTTATTGGTGAATAAGATCTTCCTTTTTTCGCGACTTCGAATAAGTAGAAAGGAAGGTTATTTTTGGAGCGTATGAATGTCGTATGAAAATGTATGCTTATATTATGTTTATCGACTCCCCCATATAGCTGAAACCGCTTAATCAATTTCAACATATGAGGTACCTTCGGATTTGCCTCAATTACGTGCATAACATAGGCTAGATTGTTTTTGAGGACGAAAGTTACGGACGAAAAAAAATCCATCGCAAGAGCTTGAAAACACATATTCAAAAATAAAGAACAAGAATCAAAAATATTAAAGCAAAATTATCTATTTAAAAAATGATAAATTAAAATAAAATTAATAAATCAAAAACCCGAGTTCGTATTTAAAAAAAACTTTGAAAGCAACGTGAAATAACTGTTACTAGTGGTCGCCCAGTGGCCGAAATTCGACCGTAATTCATTAAATTTTTAAATTTCAACGTTATTGAATTCTTTTGTCAAAAAACATACCTCTGTAGCCACAGATTTTTTTTAATTTCACACAATAATATATAAAACACAGATATTTAATATACAAAATACAAAATGAACGCTTTTTCCTTCGATATACACTCCAGACACTATTGAGAACTGGGAAACTCGTTTAGTCAATCTGTCAGTAATTATTTGTTGGCAACGTTTTAACATTTTTTGGCGACAATCTCTGCTCTGTATGACTGTTTAATCCTCACTTCAAGCAAGCAAGAGCGTTGCTTGCTTGATCCTCGAATGAAAATTCCAGGCTTTATCACAAAAAAAAATAATTAAAATGTTTTATTTTATTTAATTCGTAAAACATGCATAATTAAGTATATATTATGGCTCCCTCTTCGTATAAACTTTAACGATGCCAAATCTCACTCTCCTCCTATAAGTGCAAAGTTTTCTCTTCACGTATTAATATAATTTACACAGATTCCTTAAATATTTTTGCCCGAGTTGGAGGATGTAAGCAGGGTAATGTATAATAAGCCTCCGACTTCGAAATTATCTTGTTCATAACTTTTTGTTAAATACCCGTCGGGTTTTAGTTTTGCAACTGCTTTTTATCCCCACTAATCCCTAATTAAATTACTGTTAACAAGGCCTTTTTAAGTGCCTGCTTATGTAGACTTTAACATATTTGATGACTTGGTCTCGACTCCTAAGAAGACAGAGTTATTTGGGCACGTGGAACTTCAAGTCTTTATCTTTAAATTAAGATTTGATATTTCAAAAACTTATGTAGACATACAGGTAACATATAATTTTGTACTTAATATAAGCATGTAATTATTTACAGCGAGCAGGTGACGACGTCCGCGGAATATTAGAGATCTTCATCATCCTTATAACTTATGTACACATTAAGGATGGTAAAAGTACATGTATCTTTGTTCAGAGTCGTATATCATTTATATCACCATCACTGTAAAGTCTAGAACAGTGGTTCATTTAAAACATTTGAAATTTAAAGAAAGATAAAGTATTTAAAAATCTAAGGCGGTCGGCAGAAACACATTTAGGCTACTTTTGTTAGTAACTAGCTGTACCCAGAAATATTTAGTTCTAGAAGCTAGTATATTACATGCATACATATCTTCACGCCGTATCTCTAACGGAGTAGTCAGAGAGCACTGAACGCCAAGCGTCGCGGTCCTTACATACTCATTTCGCTTTCTCAAACCTCATTATTCTCCTCACACGTTTTCGCCTAAGTATGCGAGTGCTTTTGACATTCCCGTCTGCTAATACTCTAGCTATTTGATCTTCATAAGTCAACTTTGGTTTTTCTTGGCTCCTTTTACAACTCACTTTCGCTCTGTAGATTTTCTTCGTAAGTCTCTCATCACTCATTCTTTCTAATAGGTATTTTGATTCTAGATATTTAAAAACAAACGTGTATTTGAATGCAATGTTGTGTCATTCAAAGAAATTGGTGAAGAACTTTCGGAGATTTGAGATTTGGAACAAACGACTATCGTTTTAATTTATCTCGAAGATAATAAACGTTTACAAAGAACAAAATAATTTTTTCTACATTTTCCGTATTACACTGTGAAATGTTCTGAAATATGACTCGGCGTTTAATTAACCATTAACTTGTAATCATCGCCTGTAATAAACAAGCACGTTCGTTACTTAACTAAAATGGTACGAGACGTATTTACCCTTCAACAGCATATTGAGAGTGACTGTAAAATTAGATAGGTCTTGCATATAATTATAATTCATAAATTGTAATTTTATAACATATTTTAAGAGTACACACAAAGCATAAAACTGATATGCGGTGGATAAATATATGTATATTACAGATTCATGTTAATATGGAGTTCTAGAACACTGAGCTGTTTCAAGAAAGAGCTACATCACTATTACTTACCTCTGTTTAATACTTTCGCCGAAGTTTTTTTATACCCGCCGCAGAGTTTTATTCGCCAACCGTCGTTTTGCCTAAAAACTTCTCGTGAATTATTACGAATATAACACTTTGTATATTTCTTCTTCTTATCTCCAACTTTCTTGAGACAAGATACTTTTTATTTATTTTTATATTATCTAGATAATCTGGTAAAGTGTATGCCACTAAGCCCTTGATATAAGCGTCACTGGTAATTACTACAAACTAACTTAGCATTGAACCTTCCTTTCGGTTACCCTGGAGAAATTTAGCTTCAGCTCGGCGTTCTACTTCCGCACCATTACGATCTCGCAAAAAGAGGACATCGCCTTCTATGACTCTTCGTCTAACCGCTACTACGCTTGGCAGGGACAGGGATCTTGCCTGATCCAGTGTATGCTGCGAACGCTGTCCTTGTCCCTGCCATAATGGCGACACCGTGCCGTCACTTTTCGACTGATCAGAATCACATACTGACTGAAGCAGTCGTGCCCGTGTGTCAGTCGGTAGATGACTTGCCATCGCCTCTGAAGTCAGGCCTCGAGATTTGGCAGCTCCTCGGCCCTTCTAACCGCTCACGCCACTTCACCACTGCATGTCCGCGTTCATGCCAACGCACTTCTCCCGCCACTACAGGCACAGTTTTCCCATTGTCGCTGTGGAAACGAACATACATCCTCGCACCCATCTCCGCTAGGATGTCTAGGGGTGGAAACCGCGGCCAGGACTGACGCCGTCAGGATATCGTTCAATACCCTTGTGCGACCTGAATGGCCATCTTGCACTGCAGACTAATGAGCTTAGCTCTGCAGCGCCGGGTATTTCAAGATACTGTTAGCTTCATACTAATTTTAATATATACATACATACATATCCTCACGCTGTATCACTAACGGAGTAGTCAGAAAGGACGGAGCGTAATCACATGAATTAGCCACGTGTGATATTATGTAACATATTTTTGTAACAAGAATAAGGGTAGAATGGGTTTCCTGCGTGTAGCGGGACTGTATAAAAGTCTGATTTTAGTCTTGTAAGAGTTCAGTTGTCAAGCAATCGTCGAATAGTCAAGTACATAATAGTTGTAATGAAGAATTGATAATGTATTGTTAGTTCCACATTAATTTTAATCATATAAATTACCCACGTGTGATATTTTGTAACATTTTAGTAACAAGAACGAAGGTAGAATGGATTTCCTGCGTGATTTTGGTCAGGTAAGAGGTCAGTTATTGAGAAGCCGTCGAATAGTCAAGTGCATAATATTTGTGATGAAGAATTGATAACGTGTTCCTAGTGATCAGTGCTTCTGTTATATTTCATATTTACCAGTATTTATAGTGATCAATGCTACTGTTACATTTCATTTTTAACAGTACTTAAATAATTATCGTTTGCCATGAGCATTGTTACATAAACATTGTTTGTATGTAATCTCTAAGTGACTGAGATTGGCGTTTATAATCCAGCTTTTTCAGCCTCTGAGTGAAGTCCGGGTAAAAACTAAACTTTAATATTTGTGTATGAGATGAATACGTAAGATATTTTCAGAGTAATTTTTTTTGTTCACAGGAACAGTAGCGAGACAATAAATAAATTGATTGACTCATTTATTAAAAACAAATTAATAATTTTCCTTCAGGTTGCACGATGACCTCAATGTTCTTTATTTTCCGAGCCTACCAAACATTCCGTTGTTTATTGGTTTGAGCCGACTTAATTGGCTTATTTAATAACAAAGATATTCGTATCAAAGTAGTTATTTTTGTACTTGAATTTTGTTAAGTAAAAAATACATATTTTGTACTTTCAATGTTTTTATTTTGAACTCTATTTCATTTTTTTCTTTCAATTCTTTCCCCTCTTTTAAATGGCCTTGCCTTAAATAAATAACGTGAGTACTAAATTTTTTCTAATTTTGGAAAGGAACATTAAACAAAAAAATCATCAAAATATATGAACCGTGCAGAAATTCTTTTACTTAAGTAATATTTCATCATTAGATCTTAAGGCGACGCATTGATAAATAATAATTTAATCTAAAATAGACCTCCTGTTCTATGCAAACGTGCGCGCGCTAGCTTACGAAATATACGAAAAAACAGTTATTTTCGTTTATTTTGAAAACCGTAATTAATTTTTAAAACAATCCAACTGTCATTTTGAGGAATATGTTTAAAATAAACTATACAGAAAATTTAGAAATATAAATCGGTCCCGTTACTCTGAAAAATGTAAATCTGTTTTAAAAGAAATTTCTAAAATATTTTTTTTTCTGTTAAAAATTTAACCAACCGTGTATCGCAACTGTCAAAATAAATTCAATGAAATGTTCAATCAAATCAAATCAGGATACCAAATATCACTGTCATATATTTTGTAGCCACAGAAAAATTAAGATCCCTGACGTCAAAATTTCCGATGCGTCGCCTTAACTAAATACCCTGGACATATACCCTTTCAATTGAAAAAATATCATCAAAGCCGCTGCAAAAATTACTGACAAATCAACGAACGTAATATTATTATATATGAAAAAAAAGATTCCAACGAATGGAAAATCTCCTCCTTTTATAAAGTGGGTTAAAAAAGAACCTTTAGGCAACATAAAAATCTGATATTTTCGGACTTTAACATACTGCATAATATATGTAAATGGAGCAGATCTACAATTTACCAAACTGTCACAAAAGGCAGGACTTCGTAATAGGATCTACGCCTTGGTTGGACCCTAAGATACTCCGGGGACACTTTGGTTTCCCAAAATTTGCATTTTGTATATTTGATCAAAATAAATCGGTTGAAAGTAGACTCTACCTAAAGGTTTAAGAAATTCTGTTTATTTTCCAAAAAATCTAAAATCAGTTGTTAGCGCACTGTTTATAACAGTCCTTTATAGTAAACAAGTACGAGTCAGAATCGCACATCGAGGGTTCCGCACCACCGAATAAGTTGAATTCAAAAATAAACTAACTCTGCAGCTGAAAATCACTCTTCAACTGCAAATGTTAGTTTGTAATTGCCAAAAGGTTTGCTATAATTACGAATTCGCAGTATTTGGATTTTTCCCTTTTATAGTGCTGTGAGATCTTGTTTCTTGCCAAATTTCGTGATTCTAGGTCACGGGAAGTACCTTATGCTTTTGTTTAAGTATGTAAACGGTTATATCTTCCAATTGTGTTGACTTCGAAGCTTGAATTTTGTAGGCCTCAAAGGTACCATAGGCACTTGCACTGTGCAGTTGGAAACACACATACACAGAGTAATTACGTTATAGACAGTACAAGAAAAATGAAAGAAATATTTGTTAGGGAACGTATTAAGTTTTGAACAAAGTCGTGGAACAAAAGTTGTTAGGTATGATAACAGAAATTTCGCACTAAGAAGTTATTAGTATTTTTCAATTAACCCTGTATAATTATGTAATGTTTGCAGAAAAAATAAAATAAGAGTAGATCTCATAGATTTTCAGAAATAACGTTTAGAAATTCGGAATTATCATTTTATACGATATCTACAAAGTGAAAATGAGTGATAGCAAAACCTATCAAAAACTAAGGCGACTAAGACTCAAATAGCGTTAGCCTACTGATATGTCAAAAGCAGTAGCACACCTCGGTGAAATATGACTACTTTTTATGTCCATAACCAAAAATTTGAGATTCACATTATAATTTCTCTAATACAATTCATTAGATATAAAGTTTCACTTAAAGTATTTATTGTCATTACCTCAATTATAACGACGTTATTCCCATAATCTAGTTAGAAGAGGGGATATAACCCTTAAAAGTATTTTAATTATTTGATAACGCTATTTCAGGGTAACTTAATATTGCGGCCGAAGTATGAAGCGGGGGTTTAATACATTGCAAATGAAGGTAATTTAATGTTATAAAATTGTTCTTGCCATACTGGGGTTTAACAACGTGACGTCACTGACCTTGCGGGGCTGATGGTCGACTGAACGGGAGAACAACATCGTTATTTAATTCTTACATTATAGCTTATAGCTAAACTTAACAACTTTCTCTAAAGCCTAGTCTAAACGTTATAAGTCGATAAGTCCATTAGTAACGAGTTAAGCAGCGAGAGTACTAAATTTTCGCTTGGAAACAGCTCGGTAACAGGTCATAAGTAGCTGCTTATTTCTTCAGTTACAATTAGAACGGAATCGGGTATATAGTGGAAATATTAATGACTCGTTATTTACCGACATACTCGTACCAACTTATAACGTGTAAACCAGACATATGAAACGTGAGCCCAGTAACCCGAGTAAGAGAATAAGACTGAGGTGTTTCTCGCTTGTTGTAAGAAACGACTAAGGGGGCCCTCTAAGACAAAACCTATCAGATTGGGGGCATCGGTCTTCCATCCATGTGACGCCGAGAAAGATGACAACATGTGTGGTCCGCGCCGTTGAAGCACTACGAGGGTGCAAGCTGGGTTCTATTACTGCCTCCCTGAACAGTGCTTCGTCAGAAGAGCCCCCGGAGCCTGTCGACAACCACCTCAGGTGTTGCGGTGTGTAAAAGCCGCAACCCATTCTCTCCTTCAGGGAGATGGGTATCAGTGTACAGGTTTCTCTTCCATAACCAGTTAAAAAGGCGTTAGGAACGTAGTTCCATAGATAAAAATTATATTACTACTATTATGTTGGCGACCGGCCAACAATAAGTCGTAGAAGATATTTTTTAATCATTTAATTTAATCTATGAACAAACAAAATGTTTGGAGAATACGTTTGACACACGATATAACCCTACCAAATTTAAATGTATGATTTTTATACTTGGGATATTAGCTGACACGTGATTTATAACTTGGAAAGATTATTATGTAGTTATTATTAATGGCAAAATAACATTAAGTAGGGACTTCTTGGCGGGAACGGGAGAAGTGAGGTTGTCATTATATTTAGATTTTCCATTTTTTACATTTTTAGGAGTTTTAAAGTACAACAGTGATAGTATATTGCGTTTTAAAGTTCTGTGTAAGTGACAAGAATGGAGGAGATCTAAATAAACATGTGTAGCTGAAGTTTTCGCGCTCTTCCAAGAAGTCCTTTATAACTTCAGTCAAGCCTACTATCACTTTACTGGAGAAGTTTTACGATAAGAAAAAACTAATTTACTTGTGATTCTACTTATTCTGTGTCTGTATACTAGTTTGTGTTAATGCGTGACATTGGCAAATGCGATAATCATCTATTGAATTGTTTTCTCGCTTTACTTGACGTTGGCAATGTACTCACATACGGTGCCATTTAATAAAAAATAAAAAAAATAACATTAAGTACAACACTTTTACTGAATCGATATCTCATCCTGAAATCCTTTTCAGTATTTTCGCGAAGAGGGTCATTACGGAAATATACTTTTGTTTTTCTAGGTTCATTAATGTTAACACTGTTTTCAACTTCTTCCAATGGATCACTTAAAATATTGTCCAAATTAAAAAATAAATGCTCGATATTTTCCATATTTTCTGTACTAAACACTGTCAAAAAGCTACGAACCGAGTAATAAGCGTTGCTTAAGCAACGAAAGTGGTTACTATTACTTGATTAAGAATTCTAACTTTTGACAGTTTTTACTTCGACCGATTTCTTAACTATGCAATAAAAATAGTTGCTCAAGTAATTATTTTTGCTTAAGTAATTACTTTGACTTGTCTATAAATACGAGTGTTAAAATCGGTTGTATATTTTTAACCGACTTCAAAAAAAGGAGGAGGTTCTCAATTCGACTGTGTTGTTTTTTTTTTGTATGTTTGGTACCTCATAACTCCGTCATTTATGAACCAATTTTGAAAATTCTTTTTTTGTTGGGTAGATAATATTAATTAATAGGTAAATTCAGAGGTAGTCTCATTTAAATTTCACCTGCATTGGAACTTGGACTTCGAAAATACATTAAATAACGCGACCTGGTAACGTTTATTTATATTGATAATTCTCTTGTATATGGTTACGTTCCGGAATCAGAAAGAAGTTAATTGCAGACCTGCCCTAGATATTTATTTAGGTCAAGATCACTAAAAAGGGAGAAATAAAAAATGTTTATAAAAAAAACTAAACCGCCTTCAAAAAAAACCCTGAAAAGTACAAAATAACTATCCTTTACTAATCGAAACTCAAGTACAATTAAAATAACTTTATAAATACGATACACGTACCTATATAATTAAATTTGACAGCTATTGAAGTCGGTGCCAAATCAATGTGCAACAACAGAAAGTCTATTAGTTTGGTAGGCTTGACACAGACTACAGTAACTGTCAAATTTAATTATATAGGCATGTGTATCATATTTATAAGGTTATTTTAATTGTACTTAGGTTTCGATTAGTAAAGGATAGTTATTTTGTACTTTTCAGTGTTTTTTTTCGAAGGCGGTTTAACTTTTTTTATTTGAGTTTATCCATTACATGCGAACAAACAAACTTTACTTCTTCATAATATTATTATAGAGTTATAGATATATATTAAAACTACTTCTAACACAAGCCGAGAAATTGGAAATTTTGACGGCAAGTATTAAGTGATTACAAAATGTATGAATACAACATTTAGTAACTTGATTCTTCATTTCATTGATTTTATTTTGATAATTTTGACATTGATACACGATTGGCTAACCTTTTTAACAGAAAAAGAAATGTCGAAGAAATCTCTTTCAAAACTGAGACTTACATTTATCGAACTAACGACACCGATTTATGCCTCTAAATGTCTCTAAATATGCCTGGCACTGCCTTTTCTGTGGAGATTAATCTAAACACACTCTTCAAAATACAATTGGATTTTTATAAATTAATTTCAGTTTTTAATATAAACAAAAATAACTGTTTTTTCATAAGCCAGCGCGCGGACGTTTTATGGAGAATGTATGGGCGCAGCTCTATTTTAGATTATTGTTTATCACCGCGTCGCCTTAACCAAAAAGCTTACATACCCTGACTGAATAATTACTTTATATAAGCATAAAATCACTAAATGTATTATTAACAAACTTAAGACTCCAATATTTCCTAAATTAATAAATCCATTTATAGGAGATGAGACATTATAGACACCGGCGGCATTATTAAACAATTTTATTTGCAGATAGCGATATCACCACAATAGTGTAACGGGTGTCTATATTGAGATCACGCAAGGCGACTGCTGGCTATACGGTGACCGTAATTTCGATGCAAAAGCAACGCCACATATTTTTTTAGTATATTGCTTGCTTGGCAGCACTAGTGATTTATTTGCAATCTCATGTTTTATTGCATATTTATGATTTAATTGCTCGTTTTGACAGTTAATATCGCGTGAGTATTGCTAGCTTCCTTTGCGGCTTTTAGAATAAAAGAAAGAAAGAACAATTTTATTTTACTGACCAGTACATACTCTATGGCGGTGAAAAAGGCAAACGACTCAGTGTAATGCCTCCATTCTATGCTCTGATAGTGGTGTTACCCCTTAAATTATAGTGTTAGATTCGTCTTCTTTTTCTTCTCTTTTATATACTGACAACTCGTTTCATACTTTCTAATTTCTCTTTGGAAAACGTTATTGAAATCCGGAACAAACTTGTGTCTAATATTGAGAACATGTTAAAACATGTCTGAAGTTAAGGCTGACTAAACTTAGTCAAATTCAACCCCTCTTAGATACAAGTTTGCTATCCATGCCACAACATAATCAGTTTAGCGGTTTAGCGTTCCCCATACAAAATTTCATCCCTCTTTTCACTTTTCTCGTAGATTTTTGATAATAAAATAGCCTATATCTTTGTGATAAAAGTCTATCACCGCACCAAATTTTATTATAACCGAGGCTTAGCGTTTCCCATACAAAGTTTCATCCCCTATTCACTTTCTTAGGGATATATTTTTGACAAGAAAGTAGTTTATGTCCGTTGTCTGATGTCAAACTATCTCCATGCCAAATTTCATCATAGTGAGTTCAGCGGCTTAGCTTCCCACACGAAGTTTCATTCCCCTTTTCACCCTTTTAGGGGTAGATTTTCCGAAAAATAATTATCTTATCATTTGTGGAATCACACGTTCTTACTACATACCGATTTTTATCAAGATCGGTCAAGCCGTTCTTGAATTATAAAAGGACATACAGACAGACAGACACAAACAGACAAAAATTTTAAAAATGGTATATGTAATTGACGTCAGTGAGATAGCCTATCTATTAGAAAATTTGACAGTAAAATTTTAATTACAAGCAGACGCTACAGATCCATACAGCAGTATAGATTTATCTGCAAACGCGAGAAATTATATTTCAATGACAAAAACATTGTATATTTAAAATGGCCACATATAAAGAAAACTATTGTTATGAACGTGTATGAGGCGTACTTTGCCAAAAAGCAAATAGTAACCTCGCACCGTACAGTGAATTCATTGCAGTGACCCCCACGTCCTCCCATACTAGACGCAATCTGTATCATGGGGAACGGTTTATAATTATCCATTTCATTTGTGCCTCATAGATGTATTAATTTATTTATACATACAATTTCCTTTTATAACGAAAAAAGTAACTAAACATCTGTGGAATAATCTAGCTAAGTTGTTAAAATTATTAACATTCATTTAAAACAGTATTATAAATATAAGCATGTAAGAAGCCTTCAGAAGCCTTCTAAAAGTGATAAATTATTATATAAGCCATCTGAAAGCGATAAATGATTATAATCACTACTAACCAATTAATATTGTCGACATAACTGCATTGTGGTAAACCCTTTAAAAATAAATATGAGTTTTATTTTTAGCGGTCTTTATAAGAGATAGTTTTATCTGGAGGAACCCTAAAACATATCTTACGTTTACCAAACCTAACGGTGACGTTGGGCGCATGCCCGCAGTGATCGACCGCAGCCGTCTACGGAACCAAATTGAAATGTTGGCCAGGCTGCAAACTCGTTACTTCTAGAATGGCACATTGCACACTTGAAAAGACCTTTTTGTCAACGACACAGAATGAACTTACATAACTATATCATGTCCTTTCCCAGGCCATCCCAAATTAAATAGAAATTATCTTTACAAAATGTACAAGTCAGCTTTTTTGTTTCCATTATTATTAGTGCTATCATCACACACTAATCGAATAGGTGAGAGAGACTACCAACCTCTCGCTCAATATTTTTCTTATATTGAAGGATCCAATCCAAATGCTTTTGTTGAGTTGGGGTCTTCGATCACAAATAAAGAACTAGATTCACAATCTCCTATAAAATTTACACAAATTATTGCCCGAATTGACGTATATGTTTTTAATATCGTATAGTATTATCGGCAATATTGTGTTAATCTAAAGTAGACGTTACTGTCAAACCATAAGGTTATAAAACCTCGTAAACGATTCTTGCATGACATTGAAACGAAGTTTATTAAATAAATTATTTAAAATGCAATCTTACGTCTCGTGCATAAAGTATAATTCGAATAATCTATTTGCGTTACTATTTATGTCATTTTATTTGTTACGTGAAAGTGACAAGGATAAGACATATATTGTCAGGCAATATTTAAAAATATGATTACGTATTTAATTAAAAAGAGCTATGTAACTTTATTACTATAATCAACACGTAAATAATATTATTTATTTATTAACCGAAAATAAGAACTCGCGTCTTTTTTTAGCGTTCTAGATGTGTCGTTTTTGCAATTTTTGAAGGAGCACTTTGACATGTTCGCTGTTAGCGTTTTCGAATACTATTAAAACAGAAGTGCACTCAAATATTCATTAACTGCACATTTGGTTCGGACATTTTTGGAGCGTTGATTGTGTATCTAGTTTTTTATTTGTGATCGAAGGTCGGGGTAGGTTTTGTCGCACCTTAATACGCTAACTATACTGAAATGGGTATGTAGTTAGGTATGATCGGTATGTATATGTATGTAATATACAGTATTACATTAAATTAGTGCTGTTACGAATAATTGCATTCACATTCGCAAGTATACACATTTTTTTATATTCTTTCAGTTTTTTTTATATTCGCATTAACGTTCGCAGAAATTATGCGAATACATACATACATATCCTCACACTGTATCCTTAACGGAGTAGTGGGAGAGGACGGAGCACCAAGCATCACGGTCCTTACATACTTCTTTCGCCTCCTCAATTCTTGTCAGTCTCTTTACACACTTCGGCTAGGTTTGCGAGTGCTTTTGATATTTCGTCAGCTAACAGTCTATTATTTGATTTCATAAGTCAGCTTGGTCTTCCTCGGCTTCTGCTACCACTCACTATCGCTTCGTATGTTTTCTTCGTCAATGTTTCATTATTCATTCTTTCTATGTGTATCATCGAACAAAATGATGCGAATAATTTTGTGAATCCGTTTATTAATGAAAAATGTAAATTAGGGGTTTCAAAATGAGCACTGTCATTGTAACTACTAATATCTATAATATTTATTATTATTTCTCGTCAAAAGTGTCATTTGGCTACATTTTAGACGACTGTTTTCACACGAATTAACATTTCGTTTGATTTAATCGAAAGTTAATAACATTTGAATACCAATTTAAGATTAGTTACGCTAGATCATGTGATATTTGTCACTCTATTCTACTAGCGTTTACGACAATTGAGCCACTTGTCTACGCTCCATATTGCTTTTACTGACTTAAAGTTACTGTTTAATTTAGAATTATAGATTACAACATACATATGTGATGATGATAATGTGAACAAAAGTTGGATTTCTCATGTTCGTGAACGCGAATGCAAATGCGAATATTTATATCCGTTTTTCACAAACGCGAATGCAAACATCAAAAACTTATCAATCGTTGCATACGCGACTGCGAATAGTTGTTCCATTATTGGTTTGTATTGATTGGACAAATATTTGCATTCCCATTCGCGAACATTAGCATGTTTTTTGGTTTGCATAACGAAGATAAATATTCGCATTTACATTCGCGAATGTAGGGTACCCAACATTCCATTCGTTATATCACTAATAAGTATGCTGTAGTTAATAATGTGATGAATGGGTGTGGGTAGTTGCCAGAAATCGCATACTACGAAGACGACGCTAATTCTCATCTCAGCTCAGCTCAGCTCAGTCCAGTCTGCCCGTGACCACGATCGGTGCAATCCGGTAGTAACGTTGGGATAAAAAAGATATTTAGTCTTAAAGTATAAACGCGACATAGATCCGTTAATTACTATTGTAAGATGAAGTAATAAAATATTAGTAGTTAACTAATATTCATCGCCTATAACAGTCTACTGCTGGACATAGAATACCTTTCCTAATATATGTCAATAAGCTCGATATTTGGCCCTTCTAATCCACTGTCACTGTACTCAGACCGTCACTCCATCTTCGTGAAGAACTCTCTTTTTTTTTACGTCAGGAAATGCGATACGCATCCCGTCCCGCCTAGGGAGATAGCAGGGGGGTATGTGGGACTCCTCAACATTAGGGTGCTAGGCCGAGTCTACCCTCTAAAACCTGACGGTGTTCCTCCTCGGGGCCTTAGTGCCGGGGCAACGGGGGCGCTTTCGCATTCTGCCGCGACCCCGGCGGCCATGCCCAGCCTGAGCCGAGCCCTCCTCCATTTGCGGGCAGTTTGACCTGCCCGCTCTCCTGGGAGGAGAACCGCGGAAAACCGCGCGTACCATCCCGAGGCCATTGGGTGAGGCGCCTTACCCCGAAGGACACCCCCCCAGGCCTCCGAAGTGGCGGCTTCCGCAACCCGCCTACACCACGGCAGGGGCGTCAGCACGCCCACCTGATTTTTACGTGTTTACTCACGGGTTTTTACAAGTTTTCCTTCTTCCCGCCTCTGATTTTAACGTGTTGTCTCACGGGTTTCATTTCGAGTTTTCCTTCTCTCCACCTCTGGTTTTAACGTGTTTTCTCACGGGTTTCATTTCGAGTTTTCCTTCTCTCCACCTCAAATTTTTACGTGTATCCTCACGGGTTTTTAAAAGTTTTCCTTCTTTCCACCTCCGGGGTCACAATACCCTTCCTGAAAGAAGGGCAAGTGACCCCGACACCTGACCCCCGCCCTCACGCAGAGGACGGGGAACACAACTTGTCCCCATAAATGGGGACATCCCCCCCCCGGTCCGGGCCAGGCCCTTTCGGCACTGCAGCCTCATCGGCCCCGACCCGGTACTGAAGGCGCCGCCGAAGCACCACCCTCAGGAGTGTTTATCGACTCTCCAGTCTAGATCCGCAGTGTTCAGTGGAAACAGGGTCACCTCGAGAAGGGTGTAGACATGAAGTCTACGCACTGCGGTCTTGGAATGGCAGGCTAAGGCTCCACTTAATGGGAGCTATAAGCGTCTGTTGGTCCACCCCCTGTGGCGGGTCACCCACACCACTCGGCCCCTGAAAAACTCCCTACACTAAGTTTATCCAAACGCGGTCCCCGTTGTACAACTTGAGTGCTCTAGCGGTTACTAGTTCTTCTGTTAAGGCGACGCATTGGAAATTTTGACGGCAGGGATCTCAATTTTTCTAAGTGACTACAAAACGTATGAAAGTGATATTTGGTATCCTGATTTTCCATTTCATTAACTTTATTTTGCCAGTTGCGATTTACGATTGGTTAATTTTTGTAGCACAAAAAAAAATACCAAAGAAACCTCTTTTAAAAGAGAGATTTACATTTTTCAGAGTAACGTGACAGATTTATGTTTCTATATTTTTTGTATAATTTAATCTAAACATATTCTTCAAAATGACAGTCGGATTTTTTAAAATTAATTATAGTTTTTAAAATAAACGAAAATAACTTCCTTTTCGTTTTCTCCGTAAGCTAGCGCGCGCACGTTTGCATAGAGCAGAAGGTCTATTTTAGATTAAATTATTGTTTATCAATGCGTCGCCTTAACTGACAAAAACGAATTGTTTATAAGATACATTCAATATTATCATTAATACTTATAATATAGGAAAACGTAGTGATCCTTTCCAGGTCTACAAGCCCCATGAGAACTATAAATGTGTTAGGAGCCTTACGAAGTGCGCCGTCATTTGAACCGCTGAACGCATATTACCATATAACTAAATATTATGCTCGGGGGAACCAGGAAATTTATGATATATAAATAAATATTATACGCTGAGCTCTAGTATCAGTTTTTCACAGTCGCTTAGGCTTAGACCATTTTGTATAATTTTTTTTTATATTCTAGCGTGACGTAGCGTAGCGTCACTTAGAATAGCGTATCATATATCGTAGCGTAATGTCGCGACGTGATACGACACAACACGACATGCAAACAGAGGGTTCAGTACGGTATTTATTTACGGTAGTTAAATCTAAACTTAACTTCTGGGGATTTAAAAGATTTCATTATATTTTTCTTCTTTATATTCCTTGAAATGTCTGTTTCACTTTACTCCTTTAATTACCCCATGAATATTTTCTTATTCATTTTATGTATGTTTTCATTGATTTTTTTATTTTACTAGCTAATGCGCGCGACTTCGTCCGCGTTTTTCATTTTTAAAACAGTCTATGTCCTTTCTCGGGGCTTAATCTATCTCCATACCAAATTTCATTGCAATCGGTAGAACGGTATGGCAGCTCATAAAATACGAACAAACAAACAAACATTGATTTTTATATATAAAATAATGTACTTTTATTAGTTCAATTTAGAGTACTTTATTATATTTCGTTTTTCCAATTGCGATACTAAATACTGAAAGGAAAATGGCGCCTTAGCGATGTTTCATAAAAGGATTACCGGCGAGCCACAAAGGTGTCTTCCGAGACGTCTCTCGGCAGTCCCCGCTTTTTTCCGCTTTATTTAGCAAGAGCCATTTCTTTGGAAGTCACAAAGAAATGGCTTTGCTGTTCTTCATTTATTATTTTTTATCTGAAGTTAAAATAAACGAAAGCCATAAAGAATAAATCTCACAGTTGAAGTATTACGAATTTGGAGTTTGCTTTAAGATAAAACTAAAACCTCTACTCACTTGTCCACGTGTCTGTACATCTCTTATGGTCGACTAAAGACCCACCCTGGCTTCGCTCAGGTAGAAATTTGTTACAAATAAAACACAGACCATGTTACTCGCTATAATGTAGCTTTCTATAGGTGAAAGAATTTTTAATAATTTATTTATTTGCGAAAATGCGAGTATAATTAGACGTACATGAAGATTACACATACACAACCTTCACGCACTCCTATGAAAGCATGCAAATATTCAATTTGTCTTTTACAGATTTCACAACATCATTCATCAATACAGAAAAATAAACGTAAATACCCAATTCAATGTCAATGATTTTGTATGTCATAACAGATTCAAATAATCATGTACAAATAACCATTACATACAAACAAACAAAGTTTACCTCTTCGTAATATAATACAGATTTTTTCCCCGCCGACGTTAATTGCACGCCGTCTCAACGACGTATCAACGCCGTCTCAACGCCGCCTCCACGACGCCTCGACGCCGCCTCGACGACGACGTTAATTGCACGCCGTCTCAACGACGTATCAACGCCGTCTCAACGCCGCCTCAACGACGCCTCAACGACGCCTCGACGCCGCCTCAACGACGACATTAATTGCACGCCGTCTCAACGACGTATCAACGCCGTCTCAACGCCGCCTCAACGACGCCTCAACGACGCCTCGACGCCGCCTCAATGACGACGTTAATTGCACGCCGTCTCAACGACGTATCAACGCCGTCTCAACGCCGCCTCAACGACGCCTCGACGCCGCCTCAACGCCGCCAAGGTCGCCTTAATACCGTCTTTCAATTGACTTTATAAATATTACTAACTGTACCCACGACTTCGTCCGCGCGGATTGGGTTAGTAGATGTACATGTATTTATGTCCGTACAGAGGTTGTTTTTGAAAAAAACCTACGTCTAGACTACTTCTGTCTCCGGGTACATAATATTTTTGTACCAGATTTCATCACAATCTGTTCAGTGTTTTAACATTTACCATTCAAAGTTTCATTCCCCTTTTCACCTTCTTAGGTGTAGGTTTTTGTTAAAAAAGTAGCCTATGTACCATTCCCAGGTGTCGATCTATCTCCATGCCACATCATAATTAATTCAGCAGTTTAACATTTCCCATACCAAGTTGAATACCCCTATTCACTTCCTTAGGGTTAGATTTTTGATTAAGAAAGTGGCTTATGTCCGTTTTCTGATGTCAAAATATCCGCATCATAATCGGTTCAGCGGTTTAGCATTTCCCATATGACAAAAAAATTGTAATTACTAACTGACGCTACATATTTACATTGCAGTACAGATTAAGAAAACGATGTACTCACCTTACCCTCGTTATACATCTTTGAAAACATAATATACACTAGAAAAAATATAGATATATTTCAAAATAAAGGTGTTATTAATGGTATGGAAACTCGAGGTCGTGATATGCTAGTTATTCCTAAATTTAAATGACAAGAGGCAAATGGGTCATTCATAGGCAACTGTGTTCGTTCTTGTAATAAAATTCCTCAAGTAATTACACAATTAACGGAAAAGAAATTTAAACTTTATTCTTTATTAAACGCACATTGATTGGAAAAGCATATTATACAATTAATGATTTAATTGAAGACACAACAATAGTCTGGAAATAATCCTCTCTGCACACGCATTTACTGGCTCTATGAATATTGTATTTAAATAACTATTGTAGAATTATGATGAGAAAATGATACCTGACTGAGTTTCTTGTTGGTTCTTCTCGTTCAGTTTTCTTTTTGAACCGAACTTAAGTAGGTTTGACGTTAAAAAATACCTTGCAATTGGGATTACTTGAATAAATTGATTTAACTTTGACTTTGAAATGCATTTCTTGATTGCCCGCGCCTCAACTTCGTCTATTAAACGCGTGAATATTTGACCTAATGAATATCGAAAGTGATTAATTACGAGTACATTCTAAAATCAAAACAATAGTCGTAAAAATATATAAGTACAAAATCGTTCCACCGAAGAAAATGTTACGCTATAAAATCACGAAGGTAACTTCAAAGGACTCATGGATATGGCATTTTGTCGACATCATTCTGGCGTCCGAATATTCCAGTCACGAGCACTGTCGTCCCTCGTCCTATTACACCAGACTTTTTATCATTGTTCGCGCGTTTCGCCTTCTTATTACCATATTATAACATTCATTTTGGTATAGAATCTTAATAAAACGATATTATGACATACTATCAATCTCGGAAAACAAGGCCATAAAATTCGAGCGAGAACTTATTACGTGCGGAATAGATTTAAAATTAAAATAATTTATTTTAGTGAAATAAGCCTGTACCAGTCTTTTAAACTTTTAAACTTTCGCGTTGCATTATAGAATATATCTAATGGGAAATTTAACGCGATTACCTTTTTATTCCGGCTTGACGTTTCGACCGAGTTGCATCGGCCGTGGTCTCAAGCAAACTGTCGCAGCAAGTTTCACTCCGTGTCTGAGGTAGACGTTTTGTCATCTACCCCCGATATTTATAAATAGTTTTCGGGATACATACACACAACACTCACGCCAAGTCAAGCCAGAATAAAAAGATAATCGCGTTAAATTTTCCGTTTTAGTAATGACGGCGCATCAACCACAGACAAATTAATATAGCGGCGAATCAACCATAGATTACAAATTAGCACTACTCTCACTAATATTGCGTAACTATGAGCGCTGACGCGTAGTGGAGGGAACGATGACAGCAGGTGTCAGACGAAGAAAGGCAACCATCGCCGCCACACGCATCACGCACTCAGCGGAACGCTACCCGTTTTGTGAATTACCCTCGTTAATTTAGTTGTGATCTGATTGTAACATATCATATCTATTTAATTGCTTCGTAAGAACATTGATTTGAACCTATCAAGTCTTATCATTTCTCCTCGCCCGAGTATCCCCACGCCTTGACGCCAATGGACGGCTGCCGCGAAGCTAACGTCTCGCCTTCTGATAATGGCCATTTGACGACAGATATATTCTGTACCAAAGTTATTGGTAAATTATATATAAACAAGTGGTCGTCCAGTGGTCTAAATCCTACCGTAAATATAAAATAAACGCTTTTTTCTCTTGATGCACAGTCCAGTTTCGAAACTGCGCACAGCTCACAAATCACACAAAATTCACAGAACCGCAAAAACCACGGAGCGCAGTTAGTCGCTAATACTTTAATACATATGTACATGTATATTAGCTATCTATGTGATAATTACAGTTTTGGGAACATCAGATTTGAAAACAGTTCCTAATACATAACATAGACTAGACCTGTGTCGCTCGTGATTGATTCGGTCGTTTGATTGCAATCATTTCAAAGTATTAATGATTGCGATCACATTTGGGCGAACGTATCGTTTATCGATTCAATCATTTGATCGATTCGATCTCGGTACTTGTCGATTTTAATTGATCGTCTATGCCGTTTAATGTGATAAAAGCTGAAATTAAAAAAAAATTATGAGATAAACTCACACACACATTATTTTTCAAAACAAATAATGAAATTACAAATGCTGCAGAGTTATAATAAAAACTTGAAAAAGTATCGAAATCGTAAAAGATCTTCAATATATAAGATATATAAGATTGCAATCAAAAATACATGATTGTATCTGTATGTATGCAATCAAAAAAGATTCGATCAAATGATCCAACCAATCACTGATTGTCAATCAAATGATTGATTCGATCATAGGACCGAATCTTTTTTATATCAATACTTGAACGATCGAATCTTTAAAAATCAACGATTGGTACAGGTCTAACATAGACATATAACAAACAATTGTAAGGAGTATGTTTATGAGCACGGCCACAAAAGTAAATGAACCCTGTCACGTCTTTGCCTAATATGGGTTTTAATAGAAACCATGATTAAAATATTTTCTTCGAAATAAAGTTGGCTGGAAGTGAAATATGAAGTGCCTAGTTATTTAAAACCACTCGGCCACTCACGCAATGTCGTGACCGTCAGCGATTTATGAACAACACGTAATAATAGCGAAGAATCAATTTCAATTTACAATATTTTTTTTAAATAATGCTTTATTTTAATCTATATATAAAAAGTTTAAGACAAAACAGTTCTATACCTTTTCTTCTCTGTTTGTCAAGCGATTTTCTTTTTTTTTGTTTAGTAGCTATTGACGAGCTTTAGAGTTATCAATAAAAAAATTTGGAAACAGTTATATAACTAGAGGTCCCCATGTGGTTGAAATTCGACTGTAAATATAAACTTATAACATAAACTCTTTGGCGACAATCTACTCTGTGCGACTGCTTGATCCAAGATAGAGCCATGAGCCATGCACGAATTGGGCCGGCTTGCCCGGTGAGATACCACCCTCTCACTGAATATCGGCGTGAAATAACAGCATCTATCACTGTTGTGTTTCGTTCGGTGTGTGAGAGTGCCGCTGGCCCATCATCCTCTCTCCCACCTTTCCCTACTTTCCTTATTTCCCTAAAAGCCGGCAACGCACCTGTGACTCCCCGGACGTCGCGGATGTCTATAGGCGGCGGTGGTCACTCTCCATCAGGTGACCCGCTTGCTCGTTTACCCCTTCTTTAATAATAAAAAAAGGAGGTTACGTATACCATATGTGATCACAAACTATTATGAGTTTGTAATTGACAGTCTTTTTGACATTGGCAGTATGAACGTAAACAATGAGTGATTTATTTAATTTAATGTATTTCTAATGCATATTATATTTATTCATTTACGACTTTTAGATTCTTGTAGTACCGAAAAAGATCGGTCTCACCTTCTGGCTGTTTCTGAGAAGGAGTCAGGACACTGGTTGAAGGAAATGCAGTCAACGAAATATCGAGATTTTGTTACTAAGCCTCACGTGGACCTATAGCAGGCTGTGCGCGAACCACTCATGCATGACCTATGCGTTGCAAGTGAGAGGACGAAAGATTGTCACCAAGCGACTCACTCGCCGTCCGCATACGGGCAGTTCCGGTGCTGGTACAAAATTCTTCAGTTTTTTTATACTAGTGCGATAACGTCCACTTGATGATAATTGGACTGAGCGGCCCATGGACATTTAGACTATAAAGGTTAAGAAAGCACTTCAGATCGCAAGTGCTTTGACAAATCTAAGGAATAAGATGTGCTTTTTATGCTAGAAATTCCACTGACTTACCCTCCACACCGGCACACTACAACACAAGCACTCCTACTTGGCGGCAGGATTAAATATTAACGGATTTCGTAAGTTTGCGTATATGTGGACGATAATCTCCGAAACTACTGTACCTATTTTAATAATAAATAATTTAATTATTTGAATAGTACCTTATTCCAGATGTACAATAGCAAAATTTTAAGTATTTATAGGAATAAAGTATTGAATAATTAAATAATAACAATTAAATAATTGAATTAGAAAAATAATAGTTTTAAAAAGAAAAAGATCGGTCTCGCCTCCTGGTTGTTTCTGAGAAGGAGCCAGGGCACTGGTTGCAGATAATACCTTCAAAAAACTTAGGAACCTTAATTGAAAATACCACACTTTCTCTCATAGTATCCCTTCGTCTGAGGGCCAGGACTAACCTTTCACACCGTTGCCGCTGTGGTGATCTCGTCGATGTACTAGGTCACCACGGTTTATCCTGTTTACGTAGTGCGGGCCGCATGTCACGACGTGCTGCCGTCTGCTGCTGCTGCAGTCTTAGAGCCTGCAGGTATTGCGCGCAGCGACGGCAGGAGACCGGATGGTTTGACGCTCATTCCTTGGAAACTTAGAAGATCGCTAGTGTGGGATGCCACTTGTGTGGAAACACTTGCTGTTTCCCATGTACCGGCGACTTCCAAGTCAACAGGTGCCGCGGCCAGCACTGCTGAGAACTTGAAGAGGCGTAAGTATGCGACTCTCTCTGAGAATTTCATATTTACGCCCTTTGCAGTCGAAACTTTGAGGGTCTCTGGGGCTCCAAAGTCCATCACCTGGTTTCTGATATTTGTAAGAGACTGGTCGAGGCTTTGGGAGACCGCCGGGCTGGCAGCTTCTTCCGCCAACGAGTCAGTTTGGCTATTCAAAGAGGCAATGCTGCCAGTCTGCTGGGCACCCTAAGCGATGACAGTTTTCTAAGCGGAAAGTTTGAGGAAGTCTATTATTTATGATAATGTTTAGTTTGTTAATATTAACGTTAGGATATGTATGTACTTTTTGTTATTAATTATTAAAATATTTATCTAATTAAAAAAAGTTTTAAACTGTGGATAATGTTGTAGGTATTGCGTTAACTAATTTATCTATTCTGACGTTTATAATTAATGACTAATGTATTACTGTTCGTTATTCCAAATCTAATATATAAAAAATGTTTGCTTGTTTGTTTGTTCGTATTTTATGAGCTACCACACTGTTCATCCGAACGAAGTCTGCTATTTAAGATAATGTGTAGTTTTAAGTTTGTAAATATTAACGTATGTATGTACTTTTTTGTTATTAATTAAAAATATTCACACTCCTCCGTACGCCCAATGTTCTTAAAAAAGGGATTGAAGTTTTCGCTTCACGTATATCAATATATAGATTATGTAAATAAATTGACGACAAAAATTATATTTATAGTTATGAAAAAATATAATTCTGCTATAAAATAATAATTGTAGATTATAAAATATTGAAACAGTATATTTTAATAATTACTAGTTACTGAAACAAATCCGTATACAATTTTTACTAATGTAGTTTTTGCCATTATTTTTAATTTAAATCACATAATTTTAAAATTTACACTAGTTATTGTTTAGAAATTGTAAAATTGCGAAACTATTAAATTTAATTGTATGTGATTAATATTTGAAATAGTACAATTATAGTGGAAACAATAAATGTTGATGAAGTCTTTTATTTAAGATAATGTGTAATTTTAAGTTTGTAAATATTAACCTATGTACATACATACAACAAAAAGTACATACTTTTTTATTATTAATAAAAATGTGTCAATAAAAGTGGAAACTATTGTATAAAATACTAATCACTTGTAATTTGAAGTACTAATACTGTTCGTTTATATACTTATTACTTTGCTTTTTATTCAAAGAACTATGTCCATAATATAGGCTAATAGACCCAAACCGCCGACGAATTTCAGACATGCTACATTCAGCATTCAGCAGATTTATCGACCGCGGCCACGCCTCCGGCCCGCCGCCGCCCCTCACCCACTAAACCCCCTCCCGCGGCCACCCACATTGGCCATGCTGCGATTTACTATCAATAATCGAATTAATGCTTGTTCAAGACCAAACTTCTATTTGTCTGGACTCGTTAGCGTTTACATCACTGTATCTTATAATAAATTGATCGTGACAGCAATTTTTTTATTTTCCGCTCCAAAACTAGATAAAAATCGCTTTATGTGTGTCGGACCACGCACAGTGAAGGGTTCTGTAGTCGCGATGCACAATAAGTTCGTATTTCAAAGTGTGTTTTTCAATGACACTTGACGTGTAACCGATAATACCACATATCTCAAAAACCACACAAACCAATTTTTAACCTAATTCAAAAAAAGGAGGAGTTTCTATGTTCGTCTGTACGTATGTTTTTTTTATGTATGTTCACCGATAACTTCGTCAAGGGTATACTTTCGAGGTAGTACCATTTAAATTTCACCGGTATTGGAGCTTGGACTTTGAAGATACACCAAATAAAGCGACCTGGCTATACCCTTTATTTATATTGATGATTCTCCTGTATGTTGCGCTCCAGATTTAAAAAGAATTAATTGTAGACCTGCTCTAGATATATACAATATTTACCATGGTCACTCAAAAAAAAATGAACCGCCTTTAAAAAAACACTGAAAAGAACAAAATAACTATCCTTTACTAATCAAAACTCAAATACAATAAAAATAACTTTATAAGTACATATCTATATAATTTAATTTGACAGTTATTGAAGTTGATGCCAAATCAATGTGCAACAACAGAAAGTTTATTAGTTTGGCAAGCTTGGCACCGACTTCAGTAACTGACAAATTTAATTATATATAGGTATGTGTATCGTACTTATAAAGTTATTTTTGTTATACTAGAGTTTTGATTAGTAAAGGATAGTTATTTTGTACTTTTCAGTGATTTTTAAGGCGGTTCAAATTTTTTTTTTAATTTTTTTTGTTGATATTGTGCGTGACACATTTTTTACGAATTTAGAATCACATATCTTGGCATTTACTTAAATAAAAAACTTTTTTGAAACCTCTATATAATTTTCGAAGATCTGTCCAAAGATGCTGCACGCTTATGTGTATTGGAATTTTTTCATCCATCACTTACCTACATATATCGACAGTGGATTATTTGCTGTATTTCGAAAAATCCAACTTTACACCAAAGCCAAAAAACAGATTCATAAATTCATATTTTGTAAACTAGTAGACATACAAATGTAATTTTTAGAATGTGTATATTTTAAATTAAGCCTCTTCGAATGGCATTAACTTAACTACTCTAAATTTGGCTCAAGTACTAGCATCGTCTAGTTGCAGAAATTGGTTTTTCAATTCTTAGCACTCAACAAACACTAATTCCTTTGAATTTTCAAG
Organism: Zeuzera pyrina; assembly: GCA_907165235.1. Classification (NCBI taxonomy): domain Eukaryota; kingdom Metazoa; phylum Arthropoda; class Insecta; order Lepidoptera; family Cossidae; genus Zeuzera; species Zeuzera pyrina. The sequence goes on from OU015628.1 coordinate 24,332,455, forward strand.
CGGTAAACTTGTCGTAACCGATGTATTGCAAATGTCAATTTGCTTATATTTTGTTGTGAAGCGAAAGCTTCAACGTGCACAGGTATGTAAACTTATCTTGTTAAGCCGGTACAGAAATGAAAGGATTTTGGATCGAATTGTGACGTGACGAAAAGTGGATTCTTCGCAATAATTTAAGCTCGCAAAGCAATGGCTGGCGAAGGTCAAACGCCATACCAATGCCCTAAAGCGAAGCTTACCCATAGAAAGGAGATGGTAACTGTTTGGTGGCCACTTCATGATGTAATTTCCTACAGCTTCCTCAGATCCGGTCAAGCAATAACAGCAGATGTCCTCTGTGCTGAACTACGAACAATGATGGCGAAACTCGCAGCAAAACAGCCCCAACTCGTTAATCGATCTTCTTCTTACCATTATTGCTCCATGATAACGCAAGACTTTTTCTCGAGCAGTGTGGGAGACACTGCTCGAGAAAAAGTTTTAACACTACAAGATCTACAGTTAGAAATCATAAGTCACCCTACATACTCGCCGGACTTAGCCCCAACCGACTGTCATTTTGTCCGCGATTTAGACAATTTTTTGCACGGAAAAAAATTTTCATTGTAAGAAGCAGTATATAATGCCTTCATAATAGTTTGCGGAGTCCAGATCCCCAGAATACTATCGAAAAGGTTTCAATGATCTTCTGATTAGATGGCAAAAATGTATAGTTAATGAGGGTAAATATTTTTGATAAAATAAATATATTTCATCTTACAAAAAAAAAATTATTTTAATTTTTCAGTAGAAACGGCAATTTCATACTTTAACCCCTAATATTATTATTGAAAAACAATAATAATGTCATGAACTGAGTTTCATGTTCTTTTTTATTAGTAATTAGTATATTATTATTTTTTAGTATTTTCTAATCGTCGCCTTCTTTGTCAGAATCAATTAAAACATCTTTTGCTTTTATATCGTACTTCAAAATGTATTAATAAGCGTTCGCTATAAGAATAATTCGTTTATCGACTAATTTTTTCAAATCTTTATGTTTTTAAATCACAAATATCCGCACCGATTCGGACGATTCGATGCGGGCAGGTGTGCGAGGTTTCATAGGATTTCACATAAAGAATTTTAAAATTCGTTTCGTTCGACTCATTCTATTTGTTCGACTCGGATAAGTGTGCGTTCACCTTAAATCTATATTATCAATTCTGTTGGATAAAGATGATATTTGGGTTGCGAACCGTTATACACTTCTATTGGCTTTATGCACGACAATAGCGTCACCTAGCATACGCAACTATTCAGGCTTATGTCAAATAACACAAATATTTTATTATATTCTAATAAATAAAGTAATTAAAAGATACATAGAAAGACTTATAGTGTTTCTAGAGTAATTTGTTAAAAATGGCACTTAGAAAAATTAATATTATTATAAAAACCGGTTTCTAAAGTATAAAACACAATATAAGTTTCCAACCCCAAACTGTGATGAAAGGAAATAAATTAGTTTTAGCATAACATGTAAGAAACGTTAAAGAGTTACGAAATAATGACAATAGTTATTTATTACGAACCCACATCATTCGTCAAACATGAGTGACATTAACACCATGTGAAACAAGTTTAAAGGTAAGTACTCATAACTTTAAACGTAATGAAACACTTGATTTAGTATTTTACGAAAGGTCTTTAATTTAATTAACGTTATAATTTATTTATTATAGATCAATGATTTCCGTGTTGTCACTGAGGTAAATATAAACAAATTCATTATCTCGAAATGTTGCGAATTTCTGCCGCGGCGTGCGCTACGACCGCTTTACTATACCCCCACCATGCACTTCACACGTAGCAAATATAGTGTTGGCGTATGGTACTATCGATTTTTTTATAAACGTAATATTCAGGTTAGTTTTTTGAATGTGGTGATACCTAATTTAAAGATCTATATTTTTAGGTTCCATTAAAAAGTAGGTTTTCTTTGTAATTTCTTCAAACCTCATAAACTCTTTACCGTCCAAAGTACTGACTCTATATAGAAGAATTGTATTAATCCCTCGAAACCCGACGCGCATAGCGTAAAAATCCTCTAAAACCCACGCATTTTTAGCGTCATGGCAGCTTATTCCCTGAAGAGCCGAAGGGTATTCTATGACACAGTACTACAGGTGGTTTCTTTTTTGTTTATTTATACGTTCGAATGTTATTGTGTTCTTTTATTACTTTACCTAATATTTATTTCTATTGTTGTACGGTTGTGTAATAATAATAATGTGAATTATTGAATGAGAATGATAATGAGAATTTTTTAATTTATTTAGATAAGCCGATTTTATTTTAATGAAATAACGTTATACAAGATAAAAAGATGTGATTTTTTTTTAATTTTGAGATATTTATTTACATTGACTTGATTTTTTTTATAAAAAAATTAAAGGTTTATTGTATAAGCCTTTTGATTTTTTTTTCATTTTTCACACAATAAACACCAAACTAACAATTTCAATTACATATTAGGACAGTCCTCCGTAAACCGCACGAAAAATTGTCATTTACAACTCTTTTTTTCGGATGTATTTCACATAAAACCGTAGAGTAATTGGAACGAACGGATTTATTTCATTTTCTTACTATTCTTATATATAGTTTCATGCCAACATCTGCATTATTTTCAGAAATACTACATAAATTCGAACTCCGAAATGCCGGCTCCTCAGGGAGTTGGTGGTTACCAGATGTATTTTTTCGTTGGTCAGGAGCCACCGGGTTCCAAATCTGGAGACCGTTTATTGCTCAACAAGTAAATTGCATCTTTGGCAAGCTCAAAATTCCCGAGCGGCAAATTTGTTGTATCTCATTATGATTAATTAATAATACTAATAAAGGATGTAACTGCTTTGAAGTATTATAGTAGCATGAAAAAACCCTAGCAGCTATTTTGTCGTATCTGGTCAATTTTAAAAAATGGTTGATTTTTCAACATGTACAACATTTTATGTAATCTTTAGTAGACAACTTCTGGAAATTTTTCATCGTAGAAGGACAACACTGGGACCATTCGACACAGTTATTTTTTCTGATTCCAATGATATGTAACAACTCATTTTAGCGTTATTTTGAGTTACAGCAATTATGATTTCCACCGTAGATTACCACCACCGATTTCAGTTTTTTTTTTCAAAATTTTACCACGCTGCTGTATAGTGGTTCATTGAATACAAACTAACTTCTCTTACTTACTTCTTCTACTTTTCTCGTACTTTCCAAACTTCGTCCACATCGTTCCAATAGTGTTCGAGTACAATGAATCTAAAAAAAACTTAAATACGGAAATCATATGACGTCACCTTGGCGTCTGTCTGTCACAATCGTTTTTATCTTATTAACGTCATCAGTTGAAAGATAGTACAGTACATTACAACAGTGGCCTAAATACAAGCGCGACTTTCAAATATTGAATTTCGACTCTTGGTGATAAGCTCCAGAGATTTAAAAAGTTTTATTTTAAACTCGGATTAAATGTTAAACTATTTTTTTTTTTATTTCGGTACAAAAAACTGTTTTTACCGTTCAAGTGCTATCGATCAAAATAGAAGTATAATTTATACATACTGTGCGGTACAGCTCCAGACACGATCACTGCGCGTGTTTGGCCCTTTATAATTGCGGCAGGGTAACAAACGAGCCGAAACGAACTGCACCGACATCGACCGCGATATGCCTGATCAACAACATTATACAAATAGGATAGGCTACATACCTTGAATGTCCGTTAGTCTTCAGGGTGGTGTGGGTGGTGGTAGGTTCCGGCGCCGTAAAGCCACAAAACGGAAGATATACCACTTCTCACCTACCTAACCTTTTGGTCTACCACTTTTGACTTTTAAAGTAACAGTATAATACAATACAATCAACTGCTAATTTCAGTCGGCGAACACACAACAATACGACAGAACTTATTTTAGCTTCAAAACAAATAAGATAATTGAGATTTACAACCAATATTCCAAAAACTTTGCCTTTTTCTTATCAAAAAGCGACCCCCGCCTTTTTTAAACTTCTCTATTACCGAATTCAATTTATACACACTAAATTACCCACATACCAAAAAAAACATACACCAACCCAGCACTGAACGCAACAACCAGCGCCCTCTCCCGGCATCGCAAGGCAACAGGAACAATAACACGCAGTAATACGTTTTATTCCTAACACATACATACATATCTTCACGCTGTCCCTAACGATTTAGTCAGAGAGAACGGCGCGCCGAACTTCGCGGTTCTTACATACTTCTTTCGCCTCTTCGAATCTTATTATTCTTATCATAATTTAATAACTTGTTTAATTTAAAAAAATGAGTCTAATATGTCAATTATTAAATTGTTAAAAATTAATATTTTCTGTCTCTGTGCCCTTCAGCTCAATTAGAGTGAAGATGACGGAATAAATATCTGTGACATACGGACAGACAGGTAGATTTACAGACAATATAGGTAATGAGACTCCCCAAAAGCTTTTCGAAATTGACCTGAGACCTAGACTGAACCCAGGTTCCTCTGTTTAAAAGTCAGATATGCTAACATCTCAATAGCTGTCCTATAAAATAAATAATACCCAAATATATAGAACCATACAACGCTGTATCACTAACGGGATAGTCAGAGCGGACTAAGCGCCAAATATCGCAGTCCTCACATAACATACCTACTTCTTCCGCTTCCTCAATCCTCATTATTCTCCTTACGCACTTTGGCCTAGGTATGCAAGTCCTCTTGACAATATCTTAATATTTAATATTTAAATAATAAATAGAAAAACGCTCTATGAAGGTACAGCGATTTTGCAAGTTAATACAAACTTGCGTGGATTAAATAACATAATGAAATATGCAAATTGTAAACAATAGATTATGTCAGAGTTAACAGACAAACAATAATGACATACTAGAGAGTGCTGTGATGTCGGAAATACATAGGTGACACTTGAATGTGTCCAAACCAGGTCAGAAGTCAAGTAAATTGACGCTCGCGACTGGCCGCGCGCGGTCGGGCTGATACTGATCTTGTTCCGTACACTTCGATTCGTTAATTATATATCGCATTTAAAAACGCTTTAGAATTAGTAACAATAACATAAAAATACTGTTTATCGCTTTAAAACATTTAATGCCTTACGCAAAAATGTTACCACATCTTTCAAATTATACCACTTGAAACAATGTAATGATGCTATAAAATAATTATGAGCTATAAGAAAATTGAAGCAATATAAAATAATAGCTTGCACTGTTAAAATACAATTACATAATATACAATTCTTTCCATAACTTGAACAGTAGAGAAAGCAATAGGCTACTTTGTTGGAGAATTCCATATACGGCGTTGGCGGGGAACATCTGTAATAATTATATATTCAAAATATTCAAATTATTATAGAAACTATTATTTTTTTTAAATTTTATATGGTTTAAATCAGGAATCGTAAATTCATGGTGGAAACTTTTAATTTTTAACACAAGTTGTAGTTTGAATTGCTAATTCTATCGCCCATTTATATATAAAGGAAACACCACAGTTATTGGCCCCTATTTAGTTATTGGACAATTCAACTCTATCGTTAAAAAAATAAGCATTATAATACTTTTGTATTTATTTGAAAACTTAATTGAAATTGTTAAATATACAGTACATTTATATTTCAAAAAGAGATATTATTTCTAGTATATTGGTTGTGACTAATAAAAATCATAAGCAGACAAGCAATGTAACGAAACGGCCACAAATAATACATTGTACTTACCGATACATAATATATTTATGAGACTACAATTTATAGTACGGGAGGTAGCGCTGCAATTTTTCTAGGAATTTTATACCGAATGAATTTTATTTCAAACAGTTGTTTAATGTTCAGAAATCAGTAAAGTGAGCGTCAGTTATCGTACTAGCGGTGGAGTTAAAAAAAAGTCATTGGAAAAAAATCTGCTCAGATGATTTTTATACCGAGCAAAAATGTATTAAATTATTGTTTCAATCACATTTATAAAAAAACAATCGTCAGCTGTATTGACGAAGGAGGGTTATATGTCAGTCACGTGCATGAACCTCATTGAAAATTTGACAAATAAATTTATTGTATACCTTATGAAATTGATACATCTAAATTTTTGTACTCTTAAAATAATAAAGAAAATCGTCAGCTGTATATTTGGCGGGGGTCAGACCGTCAGTCTGCGTGATAAACATTTTGCGTGCTCAATGCATTTGAGCGTCGCATAGTCTCTTTAGAAAATAAACTGACGATCTTTAAACCCACAAACAATCAGCTGACGTTGATTTTTTGTTTTTTTAACATTCAAATTGTCAACTTTGAATTCAATAAGTATAATATTAATTCAATATAAATAACACCACATTATATGTACTAATTTTGTGTTGGTTTCAGATTATATTAAAATGTACTGTAGCATCAAGGAATTTCAAGCGGTAAAAGTCTCACTACTCTAACATACCTTTCCTAAAAATTATTATTCTAGCCTTCAGGTAGAATAACCTGTAGTAAGTATACCCTAATGACAGTGGCGTGCACTCCATAGAGTAATTAATACATAATTAATACATATAATGTGATGTTATTTATATTAAATTAATACTATATTATTGAATTCAAAGTATAAGATAATTTGAATGTTAAAAAACAAAAAATCAACGTCAGCTGATTGTTTGTGGGTGTAAAGTTCGTCAGTTTATTTTCCAAAGAGACTATGCAACGTTCAAATGTATTGAGCGCGCAAAATGTTTACGATTTTCTTTATTATTTTAAGAGTACAAAAATTTAGATGTATCAATTTCATAAGGTATACAATAAATTTATTTGTCAAATTTTCAATGAGGTTCATGCACGTGACTGACATATAACCCTCCTTCGTCAATACAGCTGACGATTATTTTTTTATAAATGAGATTGAAACAATAATTTAATACATTTTTGCTCGGTATAAAAATCATCTGAGCAGATTTTTTTCCAATGGCTTTTTCATGCTGTCTCTTTAGTTCCACCGCTATTGGAGCAGCTGACGTTCGGAGCTGTTATGTGTTAGGGGAAAACTATCATTGTTATGATTTTCAGCCGGTATAAAATGACTCGCTCAACTATAGCGCTACCTCCCGGATTATTACTTTCATTTTCTCATTTTTATTATGATATCAATTTATTTTCAAGTTATGGAAAATACTTGTAGGTCTTTCAAATGATTAAATTAATACATATTTAAAGATTTACGAAATGGTTTTTTATCTCTTTTTATATTTAATTCTGCTGTTAACAGAAGACTTATTCAAGGTAGCTTCAGTGGGCAATAGTTGTAGTGTTTCCCCTAGTTCAATCAAAAAAGATGCGCTCTACTCTTTCTCCTAATCGCTTACAAAACAAGAATGCATTGTTCTGGTATAATATTATGGCAACTCTGTTATTTCGCTCTAATAAGCGATGTTGGCACATACTAAAATGAATTATTTAATCAGGAGAGAACGTCAAGGTCAAATGGATATACTCGTGTGTTCTACTCAATTATGGGAAACACATAATTGAGTAACAGAGTTAATATTTCAAACCTAAACTTTGTATCTCTGAAGTTAATAGTTTGCACAATAAATTGGCTGTTTCCGATTTATATATTAAATTTAAAATGCATTAATTCCACAATAAATTTATGACTTTTAACCATTAATAATAAAACTTTAAAAATTAATAATATTCTTATTATATTAACTTATTTCAGTTTAAATCATATGTGTAAACCATGTATGCCACTGGTCGGATGCCAGCAGGAAATATTAAAAAAAATTATGCGGCATTGTTATTTTATATTGTTTTAGGTTTTGTTAGGGCCTATAATAACTTTATCGTCGTTATGTTTTTTGAAGTTTTCAAACAATGTATTTTAGGGAATTTTTATAGCGATAAATAGCATTTTTAATATTTTCTATATCAATTTTAATGTGTTTTTAAATGGCCTTGTTAGGGTCGACACCACATAGCGTGCGAATTACACAATTTCTACTGAATTAAATTCTTCGTTATAGAATTATTTTAATTTATTGGCAATGGAACGTACGCTTAGCGAATGAGCTGAAAAGTGGGAGCGAACTCGCGGCGGCTGTGTTGCCATGACAAGAATACTCTATTAGTGTTACTTACAGCTCCTATATTATTATTGTATTGGTGTTATTTTGTGGAAATCAATCTCAGTAAATACTTTATATATTTTGTGGCTATCTTTCATTAAAGTTTCAAAATGTATCGCAACGTGTTTGGCTTCTCGAAGAAGCAAAGTACCTAATTATTCTTTAGTCATTTTATCAACGTTATTAAGGAACCCTAAAATGTTTGCTGTTTTCTATAGACATTTTATGTGAACTTGGCACCGTAGTCGGATAACAGATAATGCAGACGTTAGCTGGCAGACTGAAATATAGGTTATTATGTATACTGAAAAAATACTTTGTTCCTTACGAAAGTTTTACTAAGCTCTCGGCTTAATTTTTCGGACTAACGCACAGAAATTCTTGTTTTCACTAAACTTTGAATGTTGAAATATTTACAAAGCTGTTTTGTGTAATTAACGAATTTGTTACTAAAGACAGTCCGATGCACACCATTAACATACTTTTAAACTAAACTCTTTCGCAAATTTAACATAAAATATTGTAAATTTTATTTTGTTGGAACGTGTAACTTCAACCTTTTTTATTTTGTAAATTGCACATTCGTGATATTGTAAAAATAATTAATACTTTAGTGAACTTTGGTTGGTTTAACGAAACTGCAGACCCTCGGAATTAGACTAAAGTATTTTTTGTGTTTTTTTATAAGAAGAGAGCAAACGAGCAAGCGAGTCACCTGATGAAGAGTAAGCACCGCCGCCCATAGACTCCCGCAACGTCCGAGGAATCACGGGTGCGTTGCCGGCTTTTAGGGAAATAGGGAAAGGAGGGAAAGGAGGGAGAGGGGGTGATGGCCCACCGGCACTCTCACTCACCGAACGAAACACAACAGCAATAGATGCTGTCATTTCACGCCGATATTCTGAGAGAGGATGCTGCAGTGCAGTATGGCTCTACCACTCGGACCGAGTACAGTATGCCTTTTTCGTAATATCGAGTAAGTTTTCTCGCATGTCGGGAATGGAATGTTCCAGAAATTTAGAATAAAAACTGAAAGACTTTAGAATAGAAACTGACACAATTGTTTACTTGTGGCCAATTTTTTATATATAATTATATATGGTATATACACGAATAGCTTGAATAAACGGGCAATATCAGATAAGTTTACTGGAAAATATCTAGTATGCGTCTATTGTTAACCTTTGTATAGATAATTTATAATATTAAACTAATAATAGACGAGATATAATTTAGTGTTACATGCGTGTAAATTAATATCCACGAAATCACGCCAAATCACGGGCTTACTTATGATTAATTTCCATCATGAACCTTGGCTCTCCGACGCTCACACCGGATACGGAAGCCGCTGAGAAAATAATCTTGATAAGGCGTCAATGTCCTTCGCGCACGTAAAATTCGCATCAGTTCAACACCTACGTTAATGTAATGGAAATTACAATATTATGAAGGTAAGGATATGTACAATCATATGTGGTCAGGGCACATTTACTATTTACCCTGTATAATAGTCACGGCAGTGTTCTAATTGTTTGCTTCCGTGTTCGATCTTGTGTATGTGTGTTTATGAGAAACTAAATCTGTGAAAAATAATAAATGGAACGCTTATATTATAATCACCTCGATAAAAACAGATTTCGTTCTTAGAGATAACGTTTTTATGATCTTTATCTCTTCAAACCACGAATTCTAAAAGTATAAGACATTTATTTGTGTTTTTAGCACTTTTCCAAAAACACGTCAAAATTACTCTCTCACACTGTTCGGGCCTTCGACCAAGAATCAAAATGAATAGAGCAATCACTCTAAGAGCGTGTCCTTACGGTGTCCTTTTTTTGTTGATCGACTTTCTAGACTTTTACTAATGTGAGTGATCAGGGAAGGGTCACAATACAACGATACACAGCAGAATATGACATATTTTTATTTACGAGTATTTTGCAAATAATTATTTCGTGACCGACTCATCGGTTGACACGAATTACACTGACAGTGCGAGGTGCCATACTTACTATAGCTAACTGTTTTACTCGTGGTTACGTTCAATGAGATAGAAAGAGACACGAACATTCGTTAGACATACGGTGGTAAGAGCGGCAAGTTGTTATAGCCACCTCCATTGTTTCTTAGTCCAAGGTTCGGGCATTGTCTAGTCCAGGGGGTGTCAACTTTGTATGGAGCTACTGCAGACTTTATATGGAAACAAAATGAAAGTGACAAGAGATAGAAGAAGAAAGAAGATATAAAATACCAGGGATATCATTACGAAATATAATTTATTGATATTATTTATCAATGTATTGATTTCCATTGTTGGTACTGAAATTTCATCTATTTTGTTAATTTATTCTAATTATTTGAGTACTACATATAAAAATGACTATAATCAAATACTTTACTTCATTAAATAAAGATACTTATAAATAATTTGAACAAAAGTAACACATTTTATTATCGATATTAATAATCGAATAAACTACCAATTGAATTCAATAATATAGCAACCCTATTTGATGAAATGTCAAAAACCTTACAAATCGAAAAATTTTCTTCCAAACCGTCGATTATTTTTTTCTATTTGTTTTTAGCTTTTCTGTGTTTCGCACGAGCTATTCTCACCCTGATCGCTTGAGGAATGGTTGTGAGGTGTGTGAGGTGTGATTGAGAGTTGTGGTTCAAGACAGTGACTTTTGAAAGGATTGTTGTTATTACATCCACATTAAATTGTAATCAGAACTCGTGTTTTAAAATGGAAAAAATTATCACTAATTCTGTTTGTTTTATTAACTTTCCAAGTTCCATTACCTTGCTATCCGCTAAACCAAATAAAAAGAAGCGAAAACTTTATAGTTGAAACATTAACTTGTAAAGTCAGTTTTCGCTAATTTTTATTTAGTTCAGTCATCTAAGAAAATACGCTCAGAGTACAATTTAAATCTCCGCCATTTTAGTTTATGGAAGCATTATCAGATGGCGCATAGTCTACACTTTTTTTGTATGGAGTTGTAATTCTTCTCCTTGGAGTATATGTGTTCTGTGGTCTAGTCTTTACATAATTTTTTCAACATCCGAATTATTTAAATACAAAGACAATAATGTCAAAAAGAATGAGAATGGAAGAGCCTACAATTGACGATCGATTGTGAACGATTTTTAAGAAATCGGCGGAATTTAAATACAAAGATTTTCCACGCGGACGAATTCGCGGGTACAGATTGTATTAGTACATAATAAATTAAAATGTCATCAGCTTATTTTGAAGGATGGTGTACATTGAAGCGTAGAGCGTGAAGATATGTATGTATGTTTGCGTATGTTGAAGTATAAATCAAAGATTGCATTAGATTTTTTTTTTTCGTAAAAAGTAAGCTCCACGCCAAACTTTATTTTGCGGTTGGCAGTATTTTTACGTAACGAGAAAGCTGTACGAAAAACTTTGCTATGCGGTTTCTTTATTTACATTTTATAGACATACGTAGATAAAGGGAAACAGACCCGAAAGCAAGCAATTGCACAACTCGGTCACTCATCTTCCATCGTTTGTTGATCGCTACCTCAATGGGCACACATGCAGTAGCAAAACACCTCTCTTTACCTATTGTGTAACTTTTTAAAACGACCATCACGTTCGGATAGTCTTAATCGGTGCTTAGTAGGTAACCTCGTCGGAATTACGTGAAGATTCACCATACATGTCGCCACAGTACATTGTGCTATTACCTATTTTAAACAAATAAAAGGTATCGCTGCTATTAGTTATGGAAGACATTGACACAGACCACGTAACAACAGAAACGCCAAGCATGAAAGTAACTTCTCGCATGACAGGTATTTCAAATTACAACTAGAAGTCGACGCTTATTTATTTATTCACTAGCTAATACCCGCGACTTCGCCTGCGTTTTTTATTTTTAAAATAGCCTATGTCCTTTCTCAGGATTCAAGCTATCTCCATACCAGATTTCATCGCAATCGGATGAACAGTGTGGTGCTCATAAAATACGAACAAACAAACAAGCAAACATTTTTTATATATTAGATTTGGGATAACGAACAGTAATACATTAGTAATTAATTATAAACGTCAGAATTGTTAAATTAGTTAACGCAATACCTACAACATTGTCCACAGTTTAAAACTTTGTTTAATTAGATAAATATTTTAATAATTAATAACAAAAAAGTACATGCAAATCCTAACGTTAATATTTACAAACTAAACATTATCATAAATAATAGACTTCCTCAAAGTTTCCGCTTAGAAAACTGTCATCGCTTAGGGTGCCCAGCAGACTGGGCAGCATTGCCTCTTTGAATAACCAAACTGATTCGTTGGCGGAAGAAGCTGCCAGCCCGGCGGTCTCCCGAAGCCTCGACCAGTCTCTTACAAATATCAGAAACCAGGTGATGGACTTTGGAGCCCCAGGGAGCCTCAAAGTTTCGACGGCAAAGGGCGTAAATATGAAACTCTCAGAGAGAGTCGCATACTTACGCCGCTTCAAGTTCTCGGCAGTGCTGGTCGCGGCACCTGTTGACTTGGAAGTCGCCGGTACATGGGAAACAGCAAGTGTTTCCGCACAAGTGGCATCCCACACTAGCAATCTTCTAAGTTTCCAAGGAATGAGCGTCAAACCATCTGGTCTCCTGCCGTCGCTGCACGCAATACCTGCAGGCTCTAAGACTGTAGCAGCAGCAGCAGACGGCAGCATGTCGTGACATGCGGCCCGCACTACGTAAACAGTAGTATAAACCGTGGTGACCTAGTACATCGGCGAGATCACCACAGCGGCAACGGTGAGGAAGGTTAGTCCTGGCCCCCAGACGAAGGGATACTATGAGAGAAAATGTTGTATTGTTAATTAAGGTTCCTAAGTTTATTGAAGGTATTACCTGCAACCAGTGCCCTGGCTCCTTCTCAGAAACAGCCAGGAGGCGAGACCGATCTTTTTCTTTTTAAAACCATTATTTTTCTAATTCAATTATTTAATTGTTATTATTTAATTATTCAATACTTTATTCATATAAATACTTAAAATTTTGCTTTTGTAGTTTCGGAGATTATCCTCCACATATAAGCAAACTTAAAAATCAATCAGGAGTGGTTGTGATGTAGTGTGCCGGTGTGGAGGGTAAGTCAGTGGAATTTCTGGTATAAAAAGCACATGTTATTCCATAGATTTGTCAACGCATTTACGATCTGAAGTGTTTTTTTAATCTTTATAGTCTAAATGTCCATGGGCCACTCAGTCGAATTATCATCAAGCGGACGTTTTCGCACTAGTATAAAAAAACTGAACAATTTTGTACCAGCACCGGAACTGCCCGTAAGCGGACGACGTGTGAGCCGCTTGGTGACAATCTTTCGTCCACTCACTTGCAACGCATAGGTCATGAGTGGTTCGCGCAGTCTGCTATAGGTCCACGTGAGGCTTAGTAACAAAACCTCGACATTTCGTTGACTGCACGGTGTCCGCTCCGATCTGTGCGGATAGCTACTACCGTCTTACTCGCTAATCCTGCCGCTAGACAGCAATGCTTACATTGTTGTGTTCTAGTGTCTTCACCGGAACAGTCTGGTACGATAGGCACAATATATTAGTACACAGGGTTGCCAACGCATTTGCAAGCTAAAGCGATTTCTTAGGCTTGATATCGTACACGACTTTGAGGCTCAGTTCAATCAAACTAACATATTTTTTGCTAAAAACTTTTAAGAAGATAACTTTCGTATTATCTTGTCTGAATTAACTGAACTGAATTGACATATCAATCAGGTTAAACGGCTGGGAAAAAGTACTTAAATATTGTATAAACTGCTTAAATAATATATAAAAAAAGATACATTTCAAAAATTGGTCCATGAAAGAGAAAGAAATATCCTGTCTTCCCTAAGGAAAGATGATTTAGGTCTTTAGTAAAAAGTACTTTAGTTCATATCAGAGAGGACGGAACGCCAAGAGACGAGGCGTTCCGTCCTCTCTGATTACCCCGTTGGGGAAATGGAGCGAAGGTATGCATGTATGCATTTTTTCTGTTTGTCTGTCTAATTTTAATTACATATAACCCTATACTCTATATAAAAAGATAAGTCTTAATCGAAATATAATTGCTATTAGTAGCCTCTAAATGCGCTAGTACAGTAGTCTGCTTCTATAACACCTTTGATTTTTTATTTATAACAATGAAAGTGAACATTGCTACAAACTAAACAATTCTATTTAATTTTTATGTTCTGTTCTGTATTCTACTGATAATCTTCGACATTCTTAACATAGCACAACAGCCGTCACGCGACCTACTCATATAATAACACAATATTATATAAGTGAATATAATTAATATACCCTCAGAGTGAAACACTGGTCGTGCATAAAAAAGTAGCCTTCGAACAACGCGCAGCGAGTTTAGGCTCGCCTCACATTAAAATAAATTCGCACTCGTGACCTGAGTTTTTTGGCGATATTATTCATACAGGTTTTATATAACTCGTTGGCTGATCCGACTTCCAAAAATCAAAGTCTTAGTACATACATATCCTCACGCCGTATCGCTAACGGCGTAATCAGAAAAGGATGGCGCGCCAAGCATCGCGATCCTTTCATACTTCTTTCTCCTCCTCAAATTTCATCATTCTACTCATACACTTTCGCTTAGGTGTACGAGTGCTTTTAAGATTTTCGTTTGCTCTGCTACTCCTCACTTCCACTCTGTAGGCTTTCTTCGCCAATCATCACTCGTTCTTTCTATGTGCCTGAACTATCTAAGCATTCCTTTCTTTTCAATATGAATTACATTATATTTCCCTGATTTTAACGCTGTTATTTATTCAAACAAGATATCTTTCAACAACCACAACCCATTTCAGTCATAGTAAATTTATTTATTCAAATAAACTCAATTACAAGACGCTTCTACATATTTTTTAGTCATCTACTATGGGTTCGAATAAAATCTGCCCTGAAAAGATTTGGCAAAAAATTTAGGCAAATACAATTTTCTTAACATAATTTTCAAGAAGTATCTGCATTAAAATACAGTATTCAGAAAGCTAGTGTGAGATATGCAGAGTAGGTAATTAATTACCAGTCTATCGTTTTTAATGCTTTATTTGTAGTATTATAATAATAATAATAATGGTCATAATATAATAATATTAAAATAATAATAAGTCATAGTACCTCTATATGAAGGGAAAAATGAAGGGAAGGGAAAGGATCTAGACTGTGCGTGCTATAGGGCCATCAGCTTGGTCAGCTTAGCGAGTAAAGTCTATACTAATGTATTGACTGAACGTATGAAAGGCGTTTCAGAAAGATATTTGTGAGAGGCGCAAGGTGGTTTCAGGAACGGTAGGGGTTGTATGGATCAGATTTTATCGCTTCGCGTTATCGTGGGAAGGTTTCTGGCTATAGGCCTGAAAGTTTTCTGCGCTTTCGTGGATCTAGAAAAAGCATTCGATAGAGTAGTGCGGAAGAATTTGTGGAGTCTTCTGCCTGAATATGGCATAGAGTGCTCCTTACTACGGGCTGTGAGGTCTTTATATCGTGGCCACAGAGCCTATGTAAGAATAGACGGTGACATGTCGCCCTGGTTTGAAGTCTGTTCTGGTGTTAGACAGGGCTGCGTAATGTCTGCCTGGCTATTCGTGCTGTATATGGACAGTTGCCTCCAGAGATTGAAAGGTAATATGAGTGGTATGGGATGTGATGACACAGTGGTAAACTGCCTATTGTACGCTGACGATGCTGTGCTAATAGCACCATCAGAAGCAGAGTTGCAGACACTAGTCACGTGCATGAAAGAAGATTGTGAAGTAAAAGGATTAAAAATGAATGTGAACAAAACTAAGGTTGTGGTATCTGAAAGAGAAGCGGTACAAACGAAATGTGTGATTTGTGTAAATGGAAAATGTCTAGAACAAGTGAATGAAATTGTGTATCTGGGGAGTGCATTTTCGAGGGATGGAAAATGTGAGTTGGATGTGGAGAGACGGGTAGCAGCTGGCAATAAAGTGAACGGTGCTCTGTCCGCATTAGTGGGTAGTGTGACAATATCTAACACTGCTAAAATGGCCATCCACAATGCGGTGTTGGTGCCAACTTTGTTGTACGGTAGTGAGGCCTGGCTATGCCCGAAATCGAGTGAAAGTATGATAAAAGCTGTGGAGATGCGGTCTCTCAGAAATATATGCGGTGTCACGCTTGCGGACAGGATAAGCAATTATGAGATACGCAGTATGACAGGGTTGCACATCAGTGTTATTGTAAAAATGAAGAAAGGAATGCTTAGATGGTTCGGGCACTTGGAAAGAATGAGTAATGAAAGACTGACGAAGAAAATTTACAAAGCGAAAGTGAGTGGTAAAAGAAGCCAAGGCGACCAAGGCTGACTTAGGAAGATCAAATAGTCAGAGTGTTAGCAGACGGAAATGTCAAAAGCACTCGCATACCTAGGCGAAAATGTGTGAAGAGAATGATGAGATTTGAGGAAGCGAAAGTGGTGTGTAGGGACCGCGGCTCCTGGCGCTCCGTCCTCTCTGACTACCCCGTTGGGGATACAGCGTGAAGATATGATATGTTATGTAATAATAATAATAATAATGCGCCAGACGATACACACCAATCATCTGATTTCAAACTAGGGTATTCCCTGTGCTATGAGAACCAGACGAGGACTACTGAGGGCGTCTCCTAGTACAACCAGACCTGAGACAATCTAAAAAAGTTCATTTTCTAATTTGACCCGACCGGGAATCGAACGCGGAACCTTCCGCGCTTGGGTTAACGTCTAAACCACTGCGCCATCTAGATCGTCATAGGTATCATTTATCTGTACGTTTTAAAATAAGTTTAATTACTTTGACTCGTACTTTGCAATTAGATTTACTTAATTGTTATTGTTTGCACATACTGTTTCGATATTAAAGCTAAAAGGTACTATCTACAGGATAGATATAAGCAGTAGATGAGTTACTTGACAGTACATAAAAATGTATAAAACACCTAAGAAATCATTTTCCCAATTTTGGAACAGAAAATTAAAAAAAATTGTCAGCACGAAGATTAATTCTTTTTCGAAATATTATTTAGAAAAAAAAAGAAATTCGAATTTCTATCGCGAAAATTCAAATTTAGTGTTAGACCGAAATTAGAGATTATTAATGGGATAAATAAATTATCAACTGTTTCTAAAAAAATATTTGTCTACAGTGATTGGATCGTGAACAGGCCTCAAACCAAAATCATGGCGCTGTTTAGGGACAGCTACAGACCCTCCCCTATACCCTCGCAACAATAGCACGGTTCGCAAACGTTGCCATCCTCTTCGGAGTCACATGAAGATTGACGATCGATCATTGACGATCAGAGTCTCCGCTTCGATTGACCGCGACCCCAAAGACCCCTTCAGTCGCCTCTCGTGATGTTTGGCGCTCTCATCTAATATTACTGCTCCAATCAGGATTTGTTCCACGCTCTAAAATTGATCTATTGTTATAAATATTTCGTTCGAGCGTGTAATGCGAGCTTGTACGGTTTGTGAGTAACGTGTGAACCGCGCCTTATTGACCACTGCGAGTTTTGAGACGATGCAGAGAAAATTACGGCACAATTACATAACGATTGTGATAATAATTCCAAACATCAATACGTATGTCACATGTGTGTAAAGATTCCTTGTAAGAGATTACTCAAGTGGCAAAACTGCATATATTATGGCGACTAGCACATAAAGTCATCAGTGATGTGGTTAATTGGAAATATATGATATTAAAAATACAAATAAAATATACATATTTTGTATTAAAATGACGCAAGTTCAAAATGCATTTTATATTTTTTCGAAATTCTAAATTCGTGTCAGCTATAAACAACCCCGATGGCGCAGTGGTTTTGCATTTAAAAAATCTCACATCTAAGCCCGGAAAGTTCTGGGTTCGATTTCCGGTCGGGTCAATTTATGAAACGAACTTTTCTAGATTTTCTCAGGTCCGGGTATACTAGGAGACGTGCCTAGTAGTCGTTGTCTGGGTCTCATAGCACATGGAATGCCCTAGTTTGAGACCAGATGACTAGTTTATATTGTCTGGCGTATTTATTTAAAAATATGAAGTCGTTTGTTGTATTTCTTTCTTCTTAAAAAAGTCTAAACCGCATTACATATATGAAAGACGTACACACTTTTTAGTTTATGTGTATACGTCTATGTATCACTCTATCAGCACTCTTGTTTGTGTATTATATTGTTAGTGTGTCATTTTAAATATAAAAAAAGCGAATATGTTAACACAACATTAACTTATGTAATGTTAATTTTATTGCACGATTTTATTAATATGTAAATATAGGGAAAATAAATGTCCGCATCACTACTACTACCAATATAATATCTACCTTGGTTAAATCGTCATAGTGTTTACCATATACCGCAGTATTATTCCATCAGCATCAAGAAGAAAAAAACCCAGTATCAAATATAAATCCAGTAACATGTTTTTATGAAGTTGCATTCTAGAAATTATTTTATGAACATAATATCTAAATGAAAATATTGACAGCATAGCCAGTTAAACTTTTCAAATATTTTTTCTAACATGGGCTTTAGTTGTTGAAAGTTTGCTTGTACACTTGTTTGAACAAAATAAGTGTTAAATATAGAGAAATTAGAGAACACTTACAGTTCCGTCATATCTGATTGTCCGTAACAACAGGCCTACAGTTTCGCATAGACATGTAAACTGGTAACCCACAACCACAAATTTGAAAAAAACTTAAATAACCATATTTTGGACCCATTTTTTTCAATCAACATTGATTTATTCTATTGCACTTTTATTTTTTCTGAAAGCACAACAGAATCCTACGTTAACGTATGCCCGACAAGCTCTTGGCTAATGTTTTCAACATCTTATTACAGTATAATTGTATTTTTCAAGAAAAGGTGGAGATTCTATGTTCGCCTGTGTGTAAGTTTTTTTATGAATGTTCACCGATAACGTCGTCAATTAGTGGACGAGATACTTCCGAGGTGATCCCATTTAAATTTCGCCGGTACTGAATCTTGGACTTCGACTAAATAACATCAAATAAACTGCTTGTAACCTTTATTTACATTGATGATTCTCTGGTCTACCGTTGCGCGCCAGAATTACAAGGAAGTTAATTGTAGACCTGCCCTAGATATTTATTTAGGCCAAGGTCACTCAAAAGGGAGAAATAAAAATTAACCGCCTTCAAAAAAAATCACAGAAAAGTGCAAAATAACTATTTTTTACTAATCAAAACTCAAGTACAGAAATAAATTTATAAATATGATACAAATATGAAATATCTATAGAAGTATAATTAAATTTGACAGTTATTGAAGTCGGTGCAAATCGTACAAACGTGCAACAAAAGAAAGTTTATTAATTAGGCTTGGCACTGACTTCAGTAACTGTCAAATTTAATTATATAGATATGTTGTATTAATAATAAAGTATTTTCATTGTACTGAGTTTTGATTAATAAAGGGCAGTTATTTTGTACTTTTCAGTGTTTTTTTTGAAAGTTGTTTAATTTAAGAGATCATATTCATGTACACAACATTAGCTTTTAGGCTATCCTTTGATGATTGACTATCTATGCTCCGCGATATTACTCGAATTAAATTGGGTGACTTTTCGGGATAGATTAGTCGATTATAAATTTCTAGATACCTACAGCAAAGATTACATTCTAAAAGGTCAAACCCATCAAAGTCAGTTCAGTTATTTCAAAGATTTGACAGACAGAAGCAATTTTTTAAAAAAGCTTATTCTGCTTTAAATATACTGTATCTCGACATAACATACACACACATCGCTTTAATTTATTTGTAGTTTTATGGAATGTCTATAACAGATGCGATGAAATTAGATGGTTTAGAAATATGTGCGGTGTCACCTCGCGGATAATCTAAGGAATGTAGTACAACAAAATTGGAAAACAATGTTATTGTATAATTAAAGGAATGCTTGAACAGTTCAGGCACATCGAAAGAATGAGTGACGCAAGATTTACGAAAGAGCGAAAGTGAGTGGCATAAAACTAAGATTAACTTATGAAGATAATAATAGAAAATAGCCAGAGTGTTAGTTGGCAGAGACGTCAAAAGCACACATATATCTAGGCAAAAGTGAGTTAATAGTATCATAGGATTAGCGAGGGCTAAAGAAATATGTAAAGACCGCGACGCTTGACGCTCCGTCCTCTCTAACTGCCCCGTCAGGGACACAGCGCGAGAATGTTTGGTATAGAATAGACGCACAACTAAAATTCAGCTCTTAAAGGTAGCCTATTACCAATGTATTTTTAAAAGACAAATAAAAATAATTTTATGTAAGCAATTGTTTATGACACAGCCTCCCAGAATCAGGCCGT
The DNA here is from genome assembly GCA_907165235.1 of Zeuzera pyrina. Classification (NCBI taxonomy): domain Eukaryota; kingdom Metazoa; phylum Arthropoda; class Insecta; order Lepidoptera; family Cossidae; genus Zeuzera; species Zeuzera pyrina. Next base: position 24,353,045 of record OU015628.1, read on the forward strand.
TCGTTGCAGTCGACTTGAAATGTATAACAGGAACAGACACGGTCATTCTCCCTCTTGTCTTCAAAACTGAACCTCTGGCTTTAACAAATTGCGGCTTTATAAACCCGTAAGTATTGATTGTTTACTGGAAAATTATGAAAATCCTAAGCCCTATACATCTCTATAAATTAAGTTTGGAAACGTTTTATAAATATTTCATACAATATAAAAACTTGGTCTTACTGCAATAATAAATTTTGACGAGAATCCCGATATGTCAATGCTTTTGCAGATACAATGGCGAACTGGCGAAACTGTGGATATTGTAGAGCAAACAACCTCCTTCTGGTTCGTAATTCTCATCACTACTGGAACCTACTCGATAGTAATTGAAAAAAAATCAAACCGACTTCAAAAAAAAATACTGATAAGTACAAAATAACTATTTTTCATTTTTTCATTTTTTTCATTTTTCACTAATGAAAACTCAAATACAAAAATAAATTTATAAATACGATACAAATACCTATATAATAATTATATTTAACAGTTATAGAAGTTGGTGTCAAATCAATGTGGAACGACAGAAAGTCTATTGGTTTCGTAACCTATAGATAATTAGGTATTTGTATCGTATTTAAAAAGTTATTTTTATATTCGAGTTTTGACTAGTGAAAAATAGTTATTTTGTACCTTTCAGTATTTTTTTGGTCATTTTAACTTTTTTTTTAATTTTTAAACATTAAAAATCTAATTAAATATGTCTGTTAAGTCGAAGTCACACATTTTTTTTCTTTTCATGTACTTACATAACCCTATGGTCGTGGCTACGTGTATTGTAAATTACATCTTAAGTAGAGGTGATTATCAGTCATGGTGAGCCCGGCCATAGAATCATCTCAAGTGTCAACCTTGCGGCTAACGGGGTCTCGGTCAAGCCCGTCTCGAGGTAACGGGCTTGCATTGCTACATCAATTTTTACTGAAGCAGACATTAAGGGCATTAAAGTCTTCATCAATTGCATAATATGTTTAAAGATTTGCAGCAAGAGATTAGTTGAATGTTTTAACATCTATTATCTTTTTATAAAATTAGAACGATTAAAAAATGTAAACACTATTGCATGAAAATTGTCAGTCAGAAAAGTGTCAGTTCAAATCGCGCACATAGGGCTCAGTACGATTTTTTTATTATACATTTGTGAAGTAAACTAATTGCTGACATGCATTCATCACTTGATTCACGACTGCAGGAACGCTATGGTCTGATTAAAAATAATCAAAACCTATGGTCGTTATAATTATTCACAGCTTTTGATTATTCATTTGAATTAAGAATGTAAACACAGGCATCTATTTTTTGACGATAGGTATTAATTTCTATACTCCGAATTTTATTTACTTTTTTATAAATCAATAAAAACAAGGCCGTTCCCTAATTAAAGGTTTTTATCGTAATATTAACAAATATTATAATTTGAAGCAGTCGTATCATTTTGTAAATATTTATTATTTACTTTTTTTATTGACAAGCAAAATTATTTTTGCGAATGTGAAAGTGAATATATAAAACATGCGAATGTTTGCGAATGCAAATGCGAATGTTCGTTCCATCACTAATACCTATTGAACTCTAACCGAGAAACATAATGGACAAAGCCATAATCGTCGTATGCCAATAAATTTTCGTGTCTCTTTCTATCTCATTGAGAGTAACCACGAGTAAAACAGTTAGCTATAGTAAGTATGGCAACCTTGCACTGTCAATGTAATTCGTGTTAGATCATGATCGACTTCACGTACATTACTGAAATAATTATTTGCAAAATACTCGTAAATCACAAGTGTTTTGTTTACTAGTACTCACGGAAACAAAAATATGTCATGCTCAGCTGCGTACCGTAGTACCTACTGTGACTCTGTCCTAGTCATGCAGAGTAGTCTAGAAATTCGGTTAACAAAAAACGGACACGCTCTCAGAGCAAACGCTTCGTCCATTTTAAATATTGGTCCAAGCTATTAAAGTATGGCCCTAGAGTCCGAGAAATGATAGATAATGCGACTGTTAATTAGAAACGGTACGTTTATTACTAAGTTCACACTTACAATATCTTTATGCTGTATCCCTGACGTGGTAGACAAAGAAGACGGAGCGTTGAGTATAGTGGCAAAATGTAAAAAATTAATGAAACAAGCTGTATTAGTGACCGCCTTTGATATTTGTATACAAGAATTCATTGCAAGATACTGGTTGCAGCACCTAGGGTTCTTTCATTTTTTTTATGATTTAAATAAAATACATTCTTAGTGTTGAATCACACTTATTACTTAATTGTGACGTCACATGTTCGTAGTATTTGTTAGGAATGACAGAGCTATTAATTTTACATTTCTCAACGTATTTCGAATATTTTGTCACATTGGAACTTGTGAATGAAACCATCTTATTTAAGTCAAATAGCCCATTGGTGCGATGGTTTAGACATCCATTTATTTCTATTAACGCTTAGAATGGCTCGTAATAAAAATAATCCAATTTAAGAAATAACTTTTAGATGGTAAAATAATTATATAATGTACAATAAGCTTTATTATCAAAGACAAATTCACACGTTACCGCCTCATCGATCAATTTCGAATGGATTGATGGATTGTCTCGTAACTAACAAATAATCAGGAGAGGAAATGTATTATTCAAAGTACTATACTTCAAAACTTTTCATATAAAACTATCATTACGAATATTACAATTTGTGAATTGGTAACACATTATAAATAGGATGCATTTAACGGCACTTCAAAATTAGTGAAAATATAGACAAAATTGCTATCAATTGCTAATAAAAAATATTAAGTCATACAATAAAAAGTTACTCCTACATTAAATCAATATTAGCTTCAAAAATTTTAAGACGCTGTAGAATAATTATTGGCAGTAAAAAAAATAAGCAATCATTTAAAATAATAGATCGTGTAAATAAATAAACTGTTTCGATACAAATAGCGACACTATGTCCAACACACCGGTACCATCATCACCTTACATACCACAACCTATTTCGACAATGCAGCAACAGCGGCAACCAAATTTCGACGAAATCCAAGACTATTTGGAAAAAGTTAACGAATAATAATAATGACCTTACACAATTATGATTTTACATGGCGAATGATTACTATTGAGTTTATCAAATAAAGACTTGAAATACAAGCTCCTTTATTTATGATATTGGTTATTTATTCTAACAGATGATAATTTACCTTGAACAATAGCATGGTGCCAAAATGGATTTTAGATACTGAAAAAAAAGGATAATAGCAGGCAAGAAGCAGCTAGAAAATGTAGCAAATAAAGTGAAATGTGTGACTTTATCATCCTGACAATGCCGGCACTTCCGGTGCAGCGAATGGAGTTAGAGGAGTATTATATTCCTTGATGGATTTGGTGCAATTGCGCAAGGTCTCATCCTAACTCCTGGAAATAACTCGGAAATACACCTACATACAAATCTTGTATATACTGCTAGTATATACAAGATTGCTATATATACATATACCAACAGCAAAAGATGAAAAAAAAGAAAGGATATAGAGATGTTTCGAGATTAAATTTCTCGACTACAACTATCTCTTTAGAGTGCGGACTCCTGTTTCAATACCGCACTTGGAAATAAGTCAGAAATACAGCACATCTATATAGAGGGTAAATTTAAAAATACTAATAATTTCTTAGTATTTTGTTATTAACATCATCCCTAATAGCTTTTGTTCTACGACTTAATAATTCATAACTTTTTCTTTCATACAAATATAAAAATACATTAAACGTTTCTGAAAATGGCACCTGCTCTACCCGGTCGCTAAAGCAGTACACGTACAGCACGATGCGGGGGGGGAGGGGGACGCGGTGCTTAAGCCCGGTGCATTTGCACTGTACCATTGGAAATACGTCCACAGAGTAATTACGTTTCAGACAGTACAACAAAACTAATATTTTTTGAAGAACGTATTAAGTTTTGAAAAGTCGTAGCATAAAAGTTGTTAGGCATAATAACAGGAATTTTGCACTATGAGGTTATTAGTATTTTTCAATTAACCCTGTATAGCAATGTTATATACTGTTGTAACGTTATAACGTTAATCTTATTTAACAATTTAATTTTGGTGATATAATCTTGGAATATGATATAAAAAAGGTTAACAAAGTTTATTTTAATAAGCAAATATAATAAACAAATATATATTAGTTATTATAGGATAAATTTGTCTCTGCATTGAAAAACTAAAACACGAGTAATCTGGGCGACAGTACTTCTTCTCGCTCGCTATGCGCCTAGGTACTTTGTCGTTCTACCGCCATTGTTTTTGCAATTCCGCGCGACACAAATTGAATGCATTGACGGCGCTCAAAAATAAATTGTTATTGTCGCTTTGTTTGTTTTGATAAGAATATTTAAAAGTAATAATCAATACGTAGTATATTGATTGTTATTTTCTTCGTTAGATGACCGTCAGATGACCGGCCGGCAGACCGCTCGCGGCGCACAACGTGCAGTTGGGCGCCGCATTGCACCCGCCGGCCTTGTGACCTCTTGGCCGCAGCGGTAGCACTGTCCGCTGCGGTCCACCTCTGACGTGCAGGAGACCCGCACGTGCAGGAGACCCGCACGTGCGGGTCTCCTGCACGTGCGGAGACACTTATAGCATCTCAAGGGCCTCGGCTCAAGGAGCTGCACCCCGGCCGAGACCCATCCGACAAGTAGTCGGGCACCCGCCACATTTCTCGCTGCATTTATGGGGCAGCGGACCCAAGCTGCGCCAAGCCCCGAAGGGACGCGGCGGATCTCTCCCACCTTTATTGCCTCAACGGCACAACCTCCATTCTTTGCAGCGGCTGCGGTAACATCCGCAACCGTCGCCGAGTCATCTAGACCCGACACGCGCAGTTCTGCGCATTTCGTGGGCCTGGAGACCCGGACGACTTCAAGACTCAGACACTCCCTCAGCCGATTTGCGAGGGCGTCGGCTTTCTCTTTATTGGCTTTATTGGAGGCACCAGGCAGCTCCAAAATACCAGACCCCGTCACTCCCTTCCGGTAAAGCAAGCCGGTAATGCCCAGCTGGCCAAGGTCAACTTTGTTTTTTGCCTCCGTCAGAACGGAGGCATACGTCGCTCCTCTATGCTGCGCTTCAGGCAAAAGCGTGAGGACAACAGCCGAAGTCCGCGGAATTCGGAGCTTCGGCTTTCGTCTTTTAGGCTTGGCCTTGGGCTTTTTGCCCTTGGCCTGGTCCTCTTTAGGGGGGGGGCTGAGAAGTCCCCCCCGGAGCTTTCTTCTTGCCCCTTCGGGCAACCACACTATAGGCCTCCTCCATGGAACCCGGTGCCGGAGGCAGCGGACGGAGCTGCGGAGGGGCCCCCGCCCCAGACAACGCCGAAACCCTTTTCTTTTCCTTTCCCCCCTTTCCTTTCCCAACAATGCCGGACTCCGAAGACGCGACGCTGGACTTGGGAGCAGCAAATTTTCCACTCCCCGACACACTCGGCAGCGGAGCAACGAGCTCCGGCTCAACGCTCGCCACACTTTTCGCCAGAGATGGTGGACGAAACCGCTTTTCCGGCAACAGCCGATCCTCCAGGGCCTCAAACCGGGCGTTCATCATGGCGCCCACCTGCGCGACAATTGCACGCGTCACCTCCTCCTGCGTGGGCGCCACGGATTCCCTCACTGCCGCAGACGAAGACGGTCCAGGGCGGTTCATGAAGCTGAACATTTCTTGTTTAAGCTCCGCTAGTTGGGAATGGAGCTCCTCCAACTCAGTTCGCAGGCGCCTATTCTCGTCCTGCTATCTCCGAGTCTCCTCAGTTGAGGACCTGGCACTCAGAGCCTCGGTGGTCGCCTTGATTGAGGCGACGGCATCATTGAGGGCCTTAATGTACGGCCCCTTCAAATTTTTTGATGTCTTGGCCACCTTTTCGATGGCGTCCAAGTCCTTCGCCATGATTTCTTCTAGGTCCGACCGACCCTCGCCACCTCCATCAGCCGATGACGCGGCTGCCGAACGCGAAGCCCTGGCGCGCGCGAGCTCTCGGGTGGTTTCCGCCATCTCCTGCTCGGCGCGCAACTCCATCTCTCGTCTCTCCGCGTCGATGAGATCCTGCTTGGCCTTCGCCAGGCCAACGTACTGGCCAGTAGTAGGCGGTCGGCCCCTGCCTCTCTTCGCCACGTGTTTTTTGGCCTCCTTGGCCTTCCTCCTCGCTCGACTCTCACTCCGAGAGTCGGACATAAATACGACCTCCGGTTCCTTCTCCTCCTCTTTCTCTTCCCTCTTCTCCCTCTCTCCCTTCTCTCCTTTACCCCCCTTCCCCTTTGGTTTTGGTACAATATTCATAGTTGTTCCCACGAGTATGAGACGAACTAGATAACCACCCCCGGGTGACGCTCATTCCGAGGGCTAGGGTATATACTGTGGGGGTCCCCAGGTACCCACAGGTTTTTACGTGTTCGCTCACGGGTTTGTTTCAAGTTTTCCTTCTCTTGGGTCGGCCAATGAAGGCAAGCCCGTCGTCGGTCCGCGCAGCCACGACGTACCCCCTTAGCACCGTGACGGGGGTCGTTGAAGTGACTGCGCGGGGTCCCGGGGAGGGCGGCTGGGTAGTAAAAAGACCTAATCTAACCTAAAGAAAAAAAAAAAAAAGTGTTATAAATATATCGTCGTTTGTATAGTAAAAAAAAAAAATTTGCAAAATTTTACCCAATGTGAAACAATTTAAACCTTAGCCAACATTTGTCCTCACGATTTCCTCCCAAGCATTCATTATCACCATTACACAACACCACATTAAAGTTTGATTTGAACAGTTGATTTTGTAGTTTACCATTTTTTTATAGCGAAAACCATTAATTTTACAGAAGACGTGGTTTATGGCAAAAGTAGCAAATTCATAGAGAAAACCGTCAATTTTAAATATTGAGATTCGTAGATGAAATTACTAGTTCTATAGCTCCATTATATATATTCCATTATAAATTGGCGAAACAAGATGACGACTTTCAATCTCTCACAGCTCGTATTATATGTACCATTTAATTGTGTACAAAATTAAACGTTTAAAATAAACACGTATTAACCCTGTAAGCCAAGTCCCGAGCTACTAAGACGGCGGCGTGGGCAGTTCGGGCTCGCTCTACCTGCGTCTCATTCCTCACGTTCCGCACGATCGCCCTATCTAGACGTCTACGTTGGTCGACGTGATAGCGGTTTTTACATTATTCTTTAGCCGAAATATCAAAAGCACTCAACTGTGGCTTTTTAATCTTCATACGTCAACCTTGGCTGCTACTATTCACTTTCGTTTATTTTTTTTCGTTATACACAACCACAGACATAAATCGTGATGAACGTTCATCTTTTTGGCTTCACCGTAATAGAGCAAAAAGGAATTAGGTAATAGATAATTATATTCTAACCAAATTTATGGTTTACGCGAAAGTACTGCGTGTTTTAATAACACCGAATTTAATTAATTGTTATAACTGAGAACTTTATTGCTGAAAATTACGATCTAACACAGTATAAATTTCGTTGTTAGGCCGAGAAAATTAACATAAAATATTTAATTATCATGTAATATTAACGAATATTCGTACTGGAGTTACTTTGCTCTTACTTTAATGAATAATGTATAATTACATCATTCTCTGAACTCCACAGTCCACAGTAATCCACACATGTTACATTATATTGATCTATTGTGTAGACTCAGTGTTACTTTGCGGAATTATTTTTTAAGTTATATAGTCTTATGGCGCGTTTGGAAAAACAGATCAGTGTAATTTCAACATAAAGCTGAAGTGACTCATCAATGTAACATAGGATGAAGTTGGCAAAAGAAGTTGCACGCGTCTACGGTGATCTATCACAACATGAAGTTTTTGTTTTTTTCTTTCTTTCTTTATGGCATGGCGCACAGTTTAGCGCATTTGCCGATGTCACGTATTAATAAGTAGAATCACAAGTATATTCGTTTTTTCTTATCGAAAAACTCCTCCAGTAAAGTGATAGTAGGCTTTACTGAAGTTATAAAGGACTACTCCATTCTTTTCACTTATACAGAACTTTAAAACACGATATAGTATCACTTTTGTACTTTAAAACTCCCAAAAATGTAAAAAATAGAAAATCTAAACAAAATGTCAGCCTCACTTCTCCCGTTCCTGCCAAAAAGTCCAACATGAAGTTATTTTCTTTTTAAGTGACCAGTTTGTTTTTTGTGGCCAGTTTTGTTTTTTATGTGGCCAGTTTTGTTTTTATATATGGCCAGTTTTGCTTAAAAACGTCAAAGGAGTATAACTTCTTACGTGCGTACATGAATACGCACATTTTTTTTTTTTATTTAAATGGCACCGTCGCGATTGTTAAACAACTATGCACACGTCACAGTATTGTTATAATTCATGACGAATACAGGAAGCCCGTTCGATGTAAATTCGTTCTTTCTTCTTATAACTAAGTGCTAAATCCCTAAAACTCCCCCAGTAAAGTGATAGTAGGGTTTAGGTACTATTTAGTTATTTGATAGATTAGGATAGTTTTCAGTTTTCTTTTTTTTTGAAGGCGGTTTAATTTTTTTTCTAAACATTTTTTTTATTTCTCCCTTATCAGTGACCTAGGTCTAAATAAATATCTAGGGTTGGTCTACAATTAACTTCTTTATAATTCTGGTGCGCAATGAAATCAAAGAGAATCATCAATATAAATAAAGGTTATAACCAGGTCGCGTTGTTTGGTGTTATTTGGTATATCTTCAAAGTCCAAGCTCCAATATCGGTGAAATATAAATGGGACCACCTAGTCCTTTCAAACAAACAAAAAATTTTCGGAATCGGTCCACTGTTGACGAAGTTATCGGTGTAACATTTGTGTACAAATATATTATTCAGACCAGTTTTAATCGAAAGGGCTTTTTAAGTTCCACTATCTCAATTCAGTATTTTCCCCTTCACACTCCACATTTCTCCCTCTAAGGGAAAACACACTTTTTACAACTAGAAACGCATACCTCAACAACTATTAATTACAAAACAAAAAAGGTACTTTGAATTATATCGTATTTGAAGACATGTGCACTGATTTTTTTATCCGTCAGTTATCTAATGATAGTGGTTTCCGAGTGAAATTACTGTGACATTCGAAAAGACAGACGATTAATTATTTAATTGTTTGTTTGTTTATTTGCTGGCTGTCCTCGGCCACGTTTTGGTTTTTAGAAAAAAACAATTGCAGTGTTTTCCTAATATTTCAATGTTCCTGGCACTTTTCCAACTTTTACTTTACTAAAAACTTGGTTTGGACCATTACAAAGATCGGAAAAGAAATTAACCAAGCCGTTCTTAAGTGACGCCCTTGTAAAGTGTAAGGAGACAAAATTCCAATAACCCTTGAAAAATGGCTGACTTTATTCTCTAAGTTCTTCATATATATGTATAACCACTGCATTAAATACTTCAAAACTACCTACGTCTCCGACAGCGCTTAACAACAGCGTTTCATTTTTATTTATATTGAAGTCTAGTGCATATGCGCGAGTCGGGCTTGAACTTTTTTATGTAATACTAGTCGTCGTATTGTCATTAGTGCATTTCGCTTATCTTTACGCCAAACTATACAAAAATACCAGTGGTATTTTTCTGCTACAATCACAGTGAGTGAACGTAATAAAATCGCCAACATTATTTCTGTCTGACCAAGACCCGGAAGTCGTCAAACGGATAATTTAGCTTGTTTTTATAGTGTCTTCTTTCATTATTGTTGTGGCCGTACGAAATCTAAAAATGGATAGTTATTAGTGATGGGCTGATGGGTAGGTCGATACGGGTTTGGAAGTACATCCAGCTCCACAGACCTTTTTTTTTGTTACATAGGAGAAATCTACAGATAGATACCCAACCCCCTGGGGGAGAGAGGTGGATACTGATCTGGATGTCCATGAAACATAATGGAAGGGAGCTATAATAAGTTCTCGCTCTTACCACCGTGTGTCGAACTAATTTTCGTGTCTCTTTCTATCTCATTGAGTGTAACCACGAGTGAAACAGTTACATATAGTAAGTATGGCAACCTCGCACTGTCAGTGTAGTTCGTGTCAGTTTATGAGTCGGTCATGAAATAATTATTTGCACAGTATTCGTAAACCTTAAATGTTTTGACTACTAGTATTCACATAAATAAAAATATGTCATGTTCAGCTGTGTATCGTTGTACTGTGACCTTCCTAGTCACGCACATTAGTAAAAATCTAGGAACTCGGTCAACAAAAAAGGACATTATTAACATAAGAACAAGGAGTTATTAACACTGTGATCTTCTCCGCTACTTATCTCAATAAGTATATCTCGACTATTACGTGACATACCTATTTCAGTTACATCACACTGACATGTACCTTCATATATTTTTTTTCTTTCTTCATGGCATGGCGCATAGATTAGCGCATTTGCCAATGTCACGTATTGTATTTTTAAGTAGAATCGTCATCGCAAAACTCCTCCAATAAAGTGATGGAAAAATTTACTGAAGTTCTATAGGACTTCTTGGAAGAGCGCGAGAACTGCAGCTACACCTGTTTATTTAGACCTAATCCATTCTTTTCACTTAAACAGAACTTTGAAATACAATATACTATCGCTTTTGTACTTCAAAACTCCCAAAAACGTACAAAATAGAAAATCTAAATAAAATGACAACCTCACCTCTCCTGTTCCCGCCAAAAAGTCCCTTTATATATTACCCATACCACGCTGGACTGGCCGTTGTGAAGTTACATTTGTGCCTATTTGATTTACGCCATTTTGGCGCAACGATTAGACCTAAAAAATGTATTATCGGATGATATTATAAACTTATTTCTCTACTATTACCCTAAGACGACGAGCCAAAGATTGAAAGTATAATGATAATGTGTTTTTTCCATCGCATTACTTTTTTTGATGACTTACAGTATCTAATGATAATAACGGCTTCGAGATGCCTCTGTTCCACTGTGCTAAGCTATGCACTGCAGTACGAAGGCAAACTAAAAATATTTTTTCAGTTCAATACCATTAAAAATCGAGATACTTATAATTATAAGATCACTTATGCATTTGTCCTCGTATCTTGTCACGTACGGTTTTCTCAGACACAAGTGTCTGGGTTAACAAGGCAACAAGTTGCCTTGTTAACCCATCCCGTAAATTTTGCACCAGTTAATATTTTATGATATTCAGTACCTGGACGACCGAACTTCTCATACGTCTCATAAAAAAAAAACAAAAAAGTCTGACCACATCGCAGGATTTTAACCCGCGCATTTCAGCATGATAGACATTGGCTCTAGCCACTGTGCTATTGAGAAGGTAAATTGTCTTGCGAAATTGGAGGAGTTTAGAGTTTGAAATTTTAAGTGTATGAAAACATAGAGAAAACGAATTTTCCCAGAATTGAGACCTTTTAGATTTAGATTTTAGATTTAGCCCCTGTAAATCCCTATATTGTAAATTTCATCTAAATCGCTAGTCGTTTAAAGCGATATATATATATATATATATAAATATTGCTCGTTTAATATAATAGTGGATAAGAGAATCGAAGAAAAGACAAATTAGCTACTTAAACTTGATTATTGCCCCTCCCTCTTATTGTAGAATATCTTATAACAAATGCAAGAAATAAAGGAAAATTTAAATTTACTTCACGTCTTTTATTATAATTTTATTACTAACTAGGAAGCAATTGATACGTATAGTTCGAACAACAAAGCGAAAAAGAGAGGTAGTAAGATAAAACGAGAAATGGCGTTGTAAATCTATTACTTTAATACAATTACATGAAAATTAAAATCGTAATTCATTATTAATTAATGTTTGTGTTATAAAATCTAAAAATAAGTATAATAAAATAAAAATAACAAATTTAACAGTTATTTCCTAAACAATTGGACCTATAGCTTTAAAAATGTCAGGGATTATGAAGTCTTACTTAAAATTTAAACCAAAATCCTAAGTTTTATAAATCTCCAGAATTAAGTTTAGTTTACACACACGTACATACATAGATATCTTCATGCTGTATCCCTTACGAGTTAGCCAGAGAGGGCAAAGCGCCAAGCGTCGCGGTCCATACATACTTCTTTCGCTTCCTCAAATCTCAACATTCTTCTCACACATTTTCGCTTAGGTATGTGGGTGCTTTTAACTTTTTCGTCAGCTAACACTGTGGCTGTTTGATCTTCGTAAGTCAACCTTGGTCTTTCTTGACTTCTTTTATCGCTCGCATTCGCTCTGTAGATTTTCTTCGTCAGTCTTTCATCACTCATTCTTTCTATGGGCCCAAACCATCTAAGCATTCCTTTCTTCATTTTTACAGTGTTATTGCAACCCTGTCATACTGCGTATGTCTTCATTGCTTATTTTGTCCACAAGGGTGACACCGCACATGTATATTTCACAAACTTACAATTTTATAAAAACACCATACGAACTCCTCTATAAACGATTTGAACTCTCAATAGACAAATTTTTTATGACTATTTGTGATCAATTCTTATAATTTTTCGTTATCTTCCGTCCATAATCTCAAACTTTAATCGACACGTGTTTTACCTATCGACGAAGCATCTTCAGGCAATTTCAGAGAATAGATTTAAGGTCATAGCTCATTAGAGCCACCCGACACCCGACCAGCGCCGCCTCGCCTTATGGGGTTAGTATTTTTTATATGGACCACTTTACGCTCACTTATCAGCTCCGTAACGTCACCAAACTGCTACGCTTGCAAGCTGTTCGCGCACGGATGGCGAGCAAACCACTCGGTAACCACCCGCTGCTCGAACGCTTGCCTTGCGTTGACAACGGGTTGCCAACGCGAGGGTTCCCAATAGGCCACGTGTTCCCTGCGAATGGTTTACACACGAGGGCGATGCCTGGCAACAAACAGCTCCCGCACCCCTCATTCCTAGCCGTTCTTTCGAACGTGCCAGGCGTACCGAATTGGTTTCAAAATGAATGAAGAACTAACAGACTACTCGTCTATTTGCGAACAACGCGATGTCCACTTGTTCACCACGCGACGTTCACCGGTTCACAACGCGACGTCGACCTGTGGACACCGAGCGATGAAGCGATGCTATTCGAGTGCCGGGTGGCCTTAATGAGCTATGACCCTGAATCAAAATAATTAGTACCCTTCCAGAAATATCTAAAAATTATATGAACTCATCACATTAAATGGATTTCCGCAAAGTAACACCTGAATCTATACAATACAGACTGTTATTTGTTACTGAAATTGCGTAGGTTGAAAGTAGGTAACGGCATAATACTCAGTTTAAGCGAGTGTTTATTTTTACACAATTTTAAAATAGTGTTCATAAGGTCAATAACTTAGGTACTTACCATTGAATGTCATGTCAGAGGTCAATATATGTTTATGTATGTATTTCGCGTTAATGGGTTATTGATTGTTATTGGCAAAGACCATGTGACACTTTTTAGAAGTGGCTGATTATACAAAAAGTAATATATATCGTCAAGTCAATTCCCAGAATAAAACTAATACTGATTTTGAGATACGGCACCATGAAAATCTACAAGAACTAGTAGATTTAAAAGATTCCATACCTTAAAAGAAAAATGGATTTGTTATAGATCACGTGTCAGTCCATTCGATTTTGAAAGCATATGACGTCGAAACTTAAAACTCGGCACAGTAAACTATACATCAATACGGGAAGAGAAAAAATTGTACCCCTTTTTAAGCATATTGCGCTCACGAAGGAGTGTGAGATTTGGCATAGTTAAAGTTTATATAGAGACAGAGTGCAGAAGTATAAAATTTAAACATAATACAAGCTGGTACCCGCGACTTCGTCCGCGTGAATGTCGCTTTCATTACGCACACTGTAACAGGCGAGCTGCGATTCTAAAATTATCTTTAAATGACGGTAAATTTTTTCACTGTCATCCAATTTCAATGAAACAAAACCTAAATCTTAATCCAAGCTGAGCTTAACCTACCTGTGAAAAGCGCAAGAAAATCTGTTCAGTAGTTTCGGAGATGAGCGTGTACTAACAGACAGACAAAAATTTTAAAAATGCTTTTTTTGTATTTTGTTACTTTTTTATCGCCCACGCAAATTTTTTGATAAATTTATTCAATATACAGACACGGTTACTACTGCTTTATTGTATGTATATGTTATGAATACGTTAAATTAAATTAAATAAAACGTTTATTGTTTACTTTCATACTGCCAGTGTCAAACACATAAAAGTTATACTATGAATGTCGAACATTATAATTTGTGCAGATTTGTAGTAAAACTTGAGGTCAAACCTGGTCAGAGTCATAGAGTCGCACAGAATAGACATTATCGCCGAAGAATTTTAAAATGTGCCATCAAATAATTACTGACAGATTGGCAGAATGATTTTTGAACTGTCAATTTTGCGTTAGTGAGCTGTTTCGAGTCTATGGATTTATGTCAAGGGAAAAAGCGTTCATTGTACATTTACGGTTGAATTTCGACCACTGGACGAATACTGATTTATGCTATTAACCTGCATAATGTAGCATTTGAGACAGTCTCTAGTTCTGTGAGTTTTCTTTGTTAAAAATGAAATAGTTCATGTTCCCAGTGGCTTAACTTTTTTATAATAGTCCTGCACAGTACAAAGTTCAAATGAGGACTGCCCAAAATTACCCATCGAATCCAATAAAGAAACCGTTTACAAACTCAGAGCATCAACTCAGAGCTCAGAGCCTCTTGGATATAACTTGACAATTATTATACTTTAATTTAGCAACATACTTAATCAGTAATTTAGTAAAATATAGAATAATTCCGTCAACGAATCAGTTTGCCTATTCAAAGAGGCAACGCTGCCAGTTTGCTGGGCACCTTAAGCAATGACAGCTTTCTAAGCGGCAACTTTGAGGAAGTCTATTATTTAAGATAATGTGTAGTTTTAAGTTAATATTAACGTATATATTTACTTTTTTGTTATTAAAAAAAAGAAAAATATATTTAAATACATATTCAAACATATCTCTTATTAATATGCTATTAGTGTTATTATTACAATAGGATTACAATTTTATACGTTAAAAAAAGAGAACCTAATTAACCTACAACAAACCAGCCATTAGTAGTTTAAGTTCCTTTTAATCATTTTACAATATTCTGATATATCTATTTATTTTTTGAAGATTTAACTCGTAACCAGCTTTAGATTAATTTTAATTATGCTTATTAATATTATACTTAATCTAATACTAAGAGCCATACATTCATGATGTAGGGAGTTTACGACACATTAGTATTGACTTATAATTATTATTAAATAGCGCATTAGCATATTTAATAAAATATCCTAAAATATGTGTCAAATAGACAATGCCCTCCTTTTATTTCTGAAACTAGGGCTAAAACAAAATACTCAGATAATATGGCACCGTATTGAAGTTTACATGAAAAATATAAAAAAAGCCCTGGATCCTAAAGACCTCTAAAAATTAATTTTGCCTAAATATTATGAGGATATTTTTATTATATTATAAGATGTACAGACAAAGTGTGAAACATGGGTAAATGGAAAATGTCTACAACGAATGAATGAAATTGCATATCTGTGGAGTGTAGAGTCCGTTTTCGAGGGATGGGATATGTGAGTCGGATGTGGTGAGACGGGTAGCAGCCGGCAATAAAGTGAACGGTGCTCTGTCCGTATTAGCAGGCAGTGTGAATATATGTAACTCAGCCAAAATGGCCATACACAATGCGGTGTTGGTGCAAACATTATTGTATGGTAGTGAGGCCTGGATATGCCCGAAATCGAGTGAAAGTAAGATAAATGCAGTAGAAATGCGATCTCTTAGAAATATGTGCGGTGTCACCCTTGCGGACAAAATAACCAATGAAGAGATATGCAGTATGACAGGATTACACGACGGTGTTATTGTAATAATGAAGATAGGAAAGCTAAGATGGTTCGGCCACATAGAAAGAATGAGTGATGAAAGACTGACGAAGAAAATCTACTGAGCGAAAGTGAGTGGTAAAAGAAGCCAAGGAAGACCAAGGCTGCCTTATGAAAATCAAATAGCTAGTGTTACCCGACGGAAATGTCAAAAGCACTCGCATACCTAGACGTAATTGCGTGAGGAGAATGATGAGATTTGAGAAAGAAAAAGTAGCATGTAAGGGCCGCGATGACTTGACGCTCCGTCCTCTCTGACTACCCCGTTGCGGATACAGCGTGAATATATGTACGTATGTATGTGTTATGAGGAACCCCCTGACTCCAATTCTTTTTAAATTTAAGTTTCTAAATCATCGCTTCGCATTAACACTTACAGCATATACCTAATAGGAAAATTCTCTGGTCTTCTGACATAACACACACAAACAACCTAACACAGAGACCGTTCAAATCAATTACTACACTTTATTGTTTTAGTGCGGACACAAAGCAGGCCTAAAACTGACCGCATCGTAGGGACGCACATTTGAAGAAAGCATCGATAAACATCTAATCAGATTTACTATTTTTTAATTTAACATACTTCATATATTTTCGTATATACATTTTCATATATGTATAGGTACAGGTAACAAATATATAGATACATTTATTTTCGTAAATGTCGATCTTTAGTTTCGTATACTTAGATAATTTTATGTCTATAGTTATTACTAATCGAAACTAATAGAAAAAGCTTTTACCAACTACATTCAATAAAGACAACGTGAAAGTGTAGCAGAAACTGTCAAGGGTTTCAGCCATACCTCTTATTCTAAATTTTAAAAAGAGAAAATTATTATCATTTTATTATTATTAGTTTAATAACCAGTAACAGCTTCCTGAACTATTATTAACGATTTGATTTCAACGAAATAAATATAGGCAAGCATTTTAATATTTAATTTCAAAAGTGTTTCAAGTTTGAGCTTCAACGAAGCACTCAAAGGAGAACATTAGATTGCCGTAATTGTAAATGAAAAGCATTATTTTATATTTTCATAAATTGAACGAAAATAGTAGACATCGAATAGGTCTAAACTGCTATCATACAATTATCTCAAAGGGGTTAAACCTACCACCAAAAGTAAAAAAAAGGTCAAGGGCAAGCTCAACTCGCGCACAGATGGTTCTGTACAATATTTATAAAATGATAAATGTCTAAATCCGAGTTATGGAAATCTATAACACTTAGGACTTTCATGGTACTTTTTCCGTAAACTATAATAAAACTTCATATTCTCGTAAATTTCTGAAATTCCAAGTCAAATATTTTCTGAAATAAGGGTTAACTTTAAAACGTTAAATATCTCAAAATATATGGGTTAACAAGACCAACCACTGTGTAAGTTTTAATTAATTAATGTGTTGTAAAATTAACTGTGTCAGACGAACAGATGGACTGAGGCATGAATAATCTCATAAGCACTCCGTTTTTGATTATAAGGTATAGAACTATGAAATTAGATTAATTACATATCGACATCTTTTCACATGTCGATGTCCCATCTCTACCACGTTATGTCATACGTCATAACAGCGAACGAGCATACATTGTCCTCATTTGACTGTAGGCGTGGTTATTCAATTAGTCCTGGTCATTGTCCACAATTATAACTAAGAAAGACATTGTTATTGTAAAAGAATTAATTAGTGAACAATAAATTTAATGTTAAATTTTATAGACTTCCATTATTTTAAGATACTATGTTATTTAAAATAGTAGTATTATACAAGCAATATTTGTATATTTTTAATCTGAAAAAATTTGTTTCCTCTATGTTTTCATACATTTAAAACTTTTAAACTTTGAGGTCATGTGGCGATGTTTTAGTGGTCGATACAGAAGTTAAGCAACCCACGCGATCTGTTGTTAGATGGGAAATCTTATTGCATCCATATCGAGCTTCTCAGTGCTTAGAAAGACAAGTTTTTACCATAGACTATAAATAATTAGGCGCTTTTAGTATAGTCACAGATCAATAAAAAATTGCTCGTGTGATTTCGACGCGCGTGTGTGTGAGTTCCGTTTGATATTTATAAAATGGTAAATAAAATTAATTTTTAGTGATCTATGATATTGAGACTTTAGTTATATTTTTTCTGTTAACTTCAAGTATATCTTCATGTTCCTTGATATTTTTAAAACTCTAGGACTCCATGTCTAGTACTTTTCTAGATAAGGGGTATGGTCAAGTCATGTTCGAATAAAATTATTTTCCTCCTCTTTAATTCTCCTAAAAATCATGTACTTACTACATTATTTCTCAAGTGTTTTTTCTCGGTACGTCATATCTACCTTAATACTTCATCAAAATTGATGGTTTAGAAATCATTTTGAAGAATACATTTTAAGCTAGTGACGAAAAATAAACAAATAGTTTGAAATTCATGTTATCATTAAAAAATTTTGTTTTGTCATTCATTTGTAATCAGCGCCATCTGTTGACGATTTGTATGACCAACATGCATGACGGCTATTGATTAGCGACTGATCATGATGCAATATATTAGCACGAGTGGGCTAGTTTTTAGTGATTATTAGATCAAAATAATATGCCTGTCAATTTTGTATATTGCGTTATTATTGAGCAAATCTACTGAGACAGAGAGCGGAAGCGTATACACAACTTCACACACATACATTGACACATACGAGCACGCGTACAACACGCTCGCGCCCCCGCACACACATTACACGCATCATGCAATAATATGTATATAGGTATATATATATATTAGGAACGACAGTGTTATTGAAAAAATGAAGAAAGGAATGCTAAGATGGGTCGGCCACATGAAAGAATGAGTGATGAAAGACTGACGAAGGAAATCTATAGAGCGAAAGTGAGTGGTAAAAGAGGCCAAGGAAGACCAAGGCTGACTTATGAAGACCAAATAGCTAGTGTTAGCCGACGGAAACGTCAAAAGCACTACCTAGGCGAAAATGTGTGAGAATGATGAGATTTGATGAAGCGAAAGAAGTACGTAAGGATCGCGACGCTTGGCGCTCCGTCCTCTCTGACTACCTCGTTGGGGATACGGCGTGAAGATATAGTATGTATGTATGTATTAGGAACTATTCCTAACTTCTATCGTACATATGTAATACAATAGGTTAATCGCCAAACTGCCTATACGTTGCTAACATTGATATAGTATGACAACTATCGCCCTCGTTTTGTAAATAATAGACATCGATGTCGGTCAAAGAATTTAAAACAGTTAATTACCCCTAAAATTGACAAAAATAGCTGTAATTTGAATAAATTATGTAGTTATAATACGTATTACCTACCGAATTATACTACGTACATCGTTCAATTACGTTAACGAACCGAGATGTGTAGAGTGAGGCAACTCAAGCAGGGTCTGCTGACGATGTCATATTTGTCGGGTTTCAAACCTAAATTGGAAAAACGAAACTGTATGTCACATTAAAACAAAAATTTTTTACGATAAAGTCATTTTTGTCTTCAGAATTACCTCGGACCAATGGACGGAACATTTGCTCTGAAAGCGTGTCCTTAAAGTGCATTTCTTTGTCGACCGACTGTCCAGATTTTTATTAATGTGCGGGACTAAGGAAGGTCACAGTACAACGATAGAACATGACATATTTTTTTGTTTTGTTTTCCACTCCTCTACTGCTAATCGTACCCTTCTACCTTCCCGTATGCTCATTTTCCTTTACTCTGCGAGCTACTCGTTCGTGGAACGCACTGCCTGATGACATCAAGTGTGTTTCATCTCTCAATATATTCCAGAAGCGAGTGAAGGTACATTTTCTGTCAAATTAACTTTCCTAATATTTTTTATAACAATGTGCCGTGCACTATGTACTTATTGTTAATATATTTATGTAGTAGGTGTATTGTATTTATATGTATGTATGTATTGTATATGTATGTATCAACGGGTATACTTATGTATGTATATATGTATATGTTGTGTATATGTATTTAAAGCATAGTTAAAGTATCTATGATAGTTTGATTCTTCTTCGTCGCCTTCCTATTTTCATAATCTATATCCTATAACCCAAAGGTTGCCTGGAAGAAATTGCTGTTCAGCAATAAGGCCGCCTTTTGTACTATATTTTTATATTTTTGATCATTTGTTTTTTTGTATATTTATGGTGCAATAAAGTATATTGTATTGTATTTTTGTGAATACTAGTACCCAAAACACTTAAAATTTACGAGTATTTTGCAAATAATTATTTCATGGCCAACTCATAAGCTGACACAAATTACACTGACAGTGCGAGGTGCCATACTTACTATAGCTAACTGTTTTACTCGTGGTTATGTTCAATGAGATAGAAAGAGATTTTCTAATTTTTATATTTTTGAGAGTTTTAAAGTACAAAAGTGATATAGATATTGTGTTTTAAAGTTCTGTATAAGCGAAAAGAATGGAGTGTCTAAATAAACATGTGTAGCTGAAATTCTCGCGCTCTTCCAAGAAGCCCTTTATAACTTCAGTAAAGCCTACTATCAGTTTACTGGAGGAGATTCACGATAAGAAAGAACTAATTTACTTGTGATTCTACTTATTAATAAGTGACATTAGCAAATGTGCTAATCTGTGCGCTATGCCATAAAGAAAGAAAAAGAAATACAATGTACGTATTGAAAAATTATTGCAAAAATGAAATATGAAAAATGAAAAAAGCACGATGAAGTCTAATCTGAGGTCACCAAATAGGAACCTTAATGATTTCATCTTGTCTGTTTGTATGTCTGTCTGCACTTCACATTCGAATTAATCTACTACCTTTACACTTACTGAGTTGTTTGACATTGATACATAAATTAATTACTCAAAGCCAGTAATAGGGAATAATACGTTAAATATTATATAATTTGGATCTAATTTTATGGGTTCCGTGGCCAAAACCCTATCAAAACCTTTACAGTTTCGTCATGTCTGTCTATCTGTCCGTCTGTCTGTTTTGTATGTAATAGCCAGAGATCGGTAATTAGAGAGCATAAATACCTAAACTTCATTTGCGGAATGATCTAGAGTTGCTAAAGTGGGACCCTAAAGCTGATTTACGAGGGCACCAACTTGATTGGAGAATAGAATACAATGAACACTCTTTTCTATGCTATGGAATAATTGAATAATATTAGAATCGAATCGAATAATAGGAATAGAATATCATTTATTTCTCTCAAAGTGTGGTACATACATTTGGTCAAATAAATAAAAATCACTAAAGGCTCTTACAAGTTACCATAATCTAGCAAGTAAATAACATAAAAACCTGATATGTACATTTAGAGACCAAAATATTTGACAATTATTGCAAAAAAATTTGTATTTTATAATTTTATAATTTCCGATGTCTGGTAATAGACCATTTATTCCGCAATTATTACTCTCATTGAGCCGAATGTGAAAAACAAAAATTAACATTTTGTTATTTTTTAAATTTCTCCTCTGTCCAAAATTGCTACAGAACCCTAATGAGTGTTGGACACGCTCTTGACTATTTTTTTATAATGTATTCATTTTTCAAGAGGTACGTTCGACATCTCCCGTAATATTGTTGAAATAATACCTCTTACACACTAGTTGTATGACCTTCATACATCAATACGAATATGAACGATGACAGAAGGGCAGCAACAGCTCACACACACAAATTTAACAATTTAATATATCAATATTTATAAACACTAAGCAAATAGAGCTTATGAACAAACAGCAAGTCCTCTAAATGCGTGAACAGAGATGAAAAAAAATAATATAACACAAAAATGTCACATAAATTTACTCAAAATCGAAAAAAAAAAGATATATTTAACGAAACATATTTTAACGTTAATATTTACAATCTTAAAACCAAGCATTACCTTAACTAATAGACTTCCTCAAAGTTTCCGCTTAGAACGCTGTCATTGTTCAGGGTGCCCAGCAAACTGGCAGCATTACCTCTTTGAATAGCCAAAGTGATTCGTTGGCGGAAGGAGCTGCCAGCCTGATAGTCTCCCGAAGCTTTGACATGTCGCTTAATATAATTGCAACATAACTAGGGATTGCAATGCTGGATCCAGCACATTTTTCGACATGCTGGATTCAGCATATGGCACTGGATCCAGCAGTGTGGATCCGCAATCAGCTAAAAACAAGTAATTAAACGTCTTTCCGCGCGAAAACGTTACTAAACCTTATTAACTTTAACGTCTTAGATTATATTATAAGCTTTACTTCTAATAAGAGTTAACTAAAGAAAATTAATGAGACTGTGAAATTGAAACTACATAGTTAGTAAAATAAGTAAATGAATAGCTGTTTCAAAGTCAAAGTCAAATCAATTTATTCAAGTAAACTCAATTACAAGGTATTTTTGAATGTAAAATCTACTTTAATTCATTCAGATATCTAGGATATAAATTTATGTGATTTATGACTGTATTGTGAAAATTCGTCGTAACTATTACTTACTATTAGATTTAGAGTACTTTACTAACACCAAAAATTACTTATAACTACAAACGTTAGTTTATACGAGTATATAGTATAGTTAGTTATGAGTTTCTAGTTTAAAAAAAATTGTTTCAGTTCTTCGAAAAATCGATTCATGCTGGATCAGCGCTGGATCCAGTTGGATTTGCTTTGTTCCAGCATAAATCCAGCTGTATTGCAATCCCTAAACAAAACCAGCCAAGTACAAATACGATTTGAGCAACGTGTTCCACCAACCACAGAAAAAAATGTCTTGTCGATTTCTCTTATGTGAAAGAACCACCAACCGAATAACAAAGTTTGTTGCAAAGCTTTCTCTAAAGTAAAAAACCCCGCCAACAACAAGATAAAGTTTATCGTATAGCTTTCTCTTATGTACAAAAACCGCCAACGCAAGGAAACAGTTTGACGTATAGCTTTCTCTTATGTAATAGAACCGCCAACGCAAAACGAAATTTGACGTCGAACTTTGTTTTATGTTAAAGAACCACCAACGGAAAACGAAGTTTAACGTTCTCTTATGTAATAGAACCGCCAACGCAAAACGAAGTTTGACGTAGAACTTTGTCTTATGTTAAAAAACCACCAACGGAAAACAAAGTTTAACGTTCTCTTATGTAATAGAACCGCCAACGCTAAACGAAGTTTGACGTAGAGCTTCGTCTCATGTAAAAGTACCGCCAACACGAAACAAGGTTTGACGTAGAGCTTTTTCTTATGTATCATAAAAGAACCGAAGACGCTAAACAAAGTATTTATTATAATATTTTCCTTCAATGTACGCCTTATTTTTAATGTCCATGTATTTTTTTTCGATATTCTATAAAATTATTTTGGAGATACAGTTTCACAACAGCTTTCGAGAAAATGTTAAAAAAATATAACTCAGTGATGTGATATATTTTTGAATTATGCTTGAAAAAGTTTCCTTTTAATACCTACTCCACGTGGTGATCCTAAAACATGTTTGTTTTCCTTTATCTATTTAAGCCTCCAAACACAAAACCTAAAATTGAAAACTCAATGTTTTTCTCCTCTTTCTTAGTGCCAACAATTTACGCTAGTAACTAATTAATTTGTGCCCTCAATTATTAGCTGTTCCTTCAGCTGTCAACATTATGTTGTCAGGTCCAATTTAGGAAATAAACTTCTCTAAGGACTTTTTGGTGGGAACGGGAGTAGTGAGGTTCACATTTTGTTTTGATTTTCAATTTTTAAAATTTTTGGGAGTTTTAGAGTACAAAAGTGATAGTATATTGTTTTTTAAAGTTCTGTATAAGTGAAAAGAATGGAATAGGTCTAAATAAACATGAGTAGCTGAAGTTCTCGCGCTCTTCCAAGAAGTCCTTTACAACTTCAGTAAAGCCTACTATCACTTTACTAGAGGAGTTTTACGACAAGAAATAACTAATTTACTTGTTATTCTACTTATTAATACGTGACAATGGCAAATGCGATAAACTGTGCGCCATTCCATAAAGAAAGAAAAAACTTCTCTAAATTGTCATGAAACCTTGGTGTTACTGGGAGCTTCCCTAGGTCATTAGTTCCCATAGCACATTAATCGTAGTGCTTATTGCAAGGTCACACTCACGCATCAGTGTAATTATCCGCATTTAAGTAAAATTGTATTGTAACATGCGCGTAGAGAATCTGTAATAAACAAAGAATGCTAAAATGACCTCGTCCCGATGAACGAGATGTACAAACATTGACAAAACTGCACAGATTTTATCAAGACATAGATGTGATAGTTTGCACGCTTGTGATGGTTATCAAACAAGATTCAAGACCATCAGTTGTACCCTTGTGGTTTCAGCTCATCACGTACACGCGACTTTTGGCAACTCCACACTACATTCCCACCCGGATGCCACGAAAAGGGAATGGATAAAATAAATTTTGAAACTAATTTGGAATTTTTTTAAATAAAATTCTTATTGAAAAGGAATATATGTATAATGAAATTTACCAACAAAAACAATACTAATTTTACTAATTGAAAATAGAAAAGTATAAAAAGTGGGTGTGATGGTGTGGTGTGGTGTTTATCAAATCAAGTATAAATACCTTTAAATTTGAAATTATAATTTACATATTATCATTAGAAAAAACACTTTAACAACTGGCTTATGCTAGATACTATTGTTCCATATTCATGAATTCCACTCTCGAACGATATCTTCAAATTTTAGGCAAACTCTTCATAGTTCTTTACTTTTTCACATAAACCTCTGAACACCATTATTAGACATGTCACGGCGAGGTGGCAAAATATATAGTTTTAATAGTAAATATTATACCATTCTTGGTTATGGAATTTTTGCTCTGATTATTATCTTCACATCATGTTAATTTTTCTGACTTTTACTGAATGATATACGTTCGTTACATCTTCTTTGTTTTATAATAAAATAGAATATCATATAGAGGAAAAAATCTTGTCTTCACCCCATCACATCCTTCTCTCTTTTTCCTTTTTTTTCTCGGGCTTTTGGTTTTTCCTTTCTTCAAAAATTCTCTTCTTTTCTTCCAAAAAATATATTTAAATTATTAACTTGCCAGTTCTACAATTAATTTCTCTGACAACCTCTAAACTCATAAAAAAGATAGAATAGGAAAAAAATGTTACAACACTCAGAAAATGACATTTAATTTATATATAATTTTAAATAAATAATAAATGCAGTAAAAACGCGATGTCTTAGAAAGATGTGCGGTGTCACCCTTGCGGACAAGATGAGCAATGAAGAGATACACAGTATGACAGGGTTGCGCTACAGTGTTATTGTAAAAATGAAGAAAGGAATGCTTATAGATAGTTCGGGCACATAGAAAGAATGAGTGATGAAACACTGACGAAGAAAATATACAGAGCGAAAGTGAGTGGTAAATAAGCCAAGGAAGACCAAGGCTGACTTGTGAAGATCAAATAGCCAGAGTGTTAGCAGATGGAATTGTCAAAAGCTCTCGCATACCTAGGCGAAAATGTGTGAGGAGAATGATTTGAGGAAGCGAAATAAGTTTGCAAGAACTGCGACGCTTGGCGGGGTAGTCAGAGTCCGCTCTGACTACCCCGTTAGGGATACAGCGTGAAGATATGTATGTATGTATGTATATATTTCTAGGAATCTGTACCTTAACAAAAAAAAGGAACCCTTTTAAGCAGTGGTCAGAATCATGAGTGTGACTACTATCAAAAGTATGGATATGGCGCAAAATTCTATGTTAAGTAAGTTTATATAATATAATGATTTTTTATTTCATTGTTTAGTAAAAGTTCATACCTTTTTGTTTGTTTTTGAGAAGAATATAGACTATGGGAATCATAATGATTGTTTTATTTACTTATTTTGGTAACCAATTTCCCGTCTTTAATTTTTTTAAGTGTAACATAGATTTTCTAAAGAAAGATTTTGTATAAAATTATTAGAATTTTAGTTGAATAAATGATACCTGCCGAGTTACTTGTCGGTTCTTCTCAGTGTTCAGGTTTTCTTTTCGAACTGAACTAAAGTTGATTTGACGCTCGCAAAACCCCTTGCAATTGGGTTTACTTGAATAAATTGATTTGACTTTATGAGAATCATCCTCGTTAAGGATCCTAGTAGTGTATTGACTTTCGAGAATATTGGGTCATATTCATACTTATATCATCACTCATGCGTCACGGTATTTTCTCAGAAAATCGGTTTTGAATTTTTGCCTCTCTACGAGCCATCCTCAGGAAATACAGAGATCAGATTCGGTCAGCTAACTTACACTAGCATGCGTTCTGTTTCGGCACTATTTAACCTATCGAATCTGATTTCTGGAATTTCTGTCTGCCTCGCTGAGAGTCGAAATATATCGATGAACGAGTTTAAGATTTTGAGCGGAAGATAGCTAATAATTATAGGAATTCTGTATTTTATTATCGTTTCATAAGATTACCTGCTTTTTACTTTTCGAATGGAAATATTTAATATACGTTTCAGTGAACACTGGCTGTGCCTTGTTGCTTCGCAAGTGTTCAATTTGATATTTTTGCGAGATACAAATTAGCTTAAAGTACTTTTTCTAAAAGTCCTCTATTTGCCAATGAAAGTGCTGTTGAAATTGGTTCAGCCGTTTTGGGGATTAGTTGGGACAAACAAACAGACTGACAGACAAAAAAAATCGCGTTCGGGTTATCAGTAATGAGCAAATTACCATACTCGTATGAGATTAAAAAAACTTTTAATTTATTTTTTAATTAATTAATTTTTTTTTTAATTTATTTACTACCGACGCGCCCCGGCTTCGCACGGGTGCAATATAGATACTAATTCCTCCTTCTAAATAGCTTTCCAAACTCCACATAATTTACATCAATTTTGACAGACGACGGGAAGTGACTTTGTGTTATACTATGTATGGATATGTAATAGCAGACAGAGATTTACACGCAGACCTAGACCCAGCTTCAGACGTTGATAGATGTATAGATTACAGACCCGGGCTTTTTTATAATTATTGTAACTGGAGTAAACCCGCAAGTAAGTACTTATTTCACCAATTAAAATTCGCCTATGTAATATTTATATCACGACTTGATTATATCTGAATTTGATAACATCAAATCGTGATGATCTATGGAATTTTCGTAGAGATATAGCCTACGTTATGAGTCGTCGTTCACGGATCGTGATATAACTATAATCTAGGCCAAGTATGAAATGATCTAAATGTACAGACTGCGACAATGTCTGTAAAACCAATCCCAGATGCTTGTTATAAAATGGAAACAAATATGAGTCATATTTATACGATTAGCCCCTTATATATAAACGCGTAAGCTTACCACTAAAATCTCGGGCCAAGAGTGATAACAGTGTGTGTCAAACGAAGCTTCGTATCTCTCTTCTAGATAGAAGAGAGACACTCTTCTAGATAGAGAGAGAATGAGATCATTGAGCGTAACCACGAGTAAAACAGCTATAGTAAGTATGGCAACCTCGCACTGTCGTTATAATACGTGTCAGCTCAAGACCGACTCCACGTACTTTACTGAAATAATCAACTCGTAAATCGTTTTGTCTACTAATATTCGCAAAAATAAAAATATGTCATTGTGAATTGTTGCACCGTGGCCCTTTCTTAGACTCACACATTAGTAGATGGAAATAGTTTTGTCTCTGTTATTTCAAAACAAAAATTAATATGAAAATAATAATAATAATAACGCGTCAGACAATACACACCAATCATCTGATCTCAAACTAGGGTATTCCTTGTACCTTAAGAACCAGACGACAACTACTGGTGGCGTCTCCTAATACACCCGGTCTGGGTGATAAAGTCAAAACATAATTTAAGTAATAAAAACTTATCTTATAATTTTTATCAAGGAGATACCCTAGACTTTATAGCTCCAGACAGCCTGTCCCATACTACAAAGTCAGGCAAATAAAATCGGATAAAATAATAGATTTAATATATATATACTAGCTATACATTAAATCTATGGATAAAATGGTGCTTAATTTATTTAGCTTTTCTGATAATAAATATGTGTCTTATGTAAGTACATGTGAATCAGCTTATCTGATTTGCCTCACCGTTGCTGCTGAGATACGGCGTCTGAAGTTATTCGTAAAGATTATGGGCCTTACCTTATGTTACTAAAGCCTAACGGTGTTCCATTGTCATTTTCCGGGGCAAAGGCATGCTTTCGCACTCGTCCGCGGCATTTATAGTACCAGCATAATAGATACGTTGCGGGTCTCCATGGGCGGCGGAGATCACTTTCCATCAGGTTACTCGCTTGCTCGTTTGCCCCCTCCGCCATAAAAAGCTAGTTAATTTTCGGAGTCACGCAATGTGTGTAATTATCTTGATTTATTCATTATCTTTAGTGTTCTATCTAACATTGGGAAAATGGAAAACTTATATAATTAACTCGGTGTCGGGCTGTGTTTTTGTCGGTCTATACAAAGTGGAGACTCAAAGACAGGTGAACTATGCCTATACTATGAGCTAACGACGACGGTACTCGCTCTCGACAGCGTAAAAAATTATGAGTGAATTATGGGTACATAAGTGAGTACTTTGGAGGTACGAGTGCCTGTTTCGGCTGCGGAGAGGGCAGCTGGGCAGCAAACATTCCAAATATGATGCCGATCTACGAGTTTGTCCTAGTCACCTTTGAGACAGCAAGTCCTCGGGGCTCTAAAAAGCGATGGCTTTTGTCTGGAACGTAGATCGACGTTTGAGAGAAAAAAGTCTGGATCCTATGGATCCCAAGTCTGGCGCCTTTTTGGTGCAGCATCTTTTAACATCTCTTTGGATCAACTTTGGACGGGAGGTACTACGTGGAGGACTTTTTGATCAAAAATGTGCCTACTTTTTGATCGAAATCAAATTCAAAGTTAAATCAGGTCATTTCAAGTAAATACAATTACAACAAAAATATAGACACCTACTTTTTTATATAAGAGGGGGCAAACGAGCACGCGTGTCACCTGGTGGAAAATGATCACCGCCGACCATGGACACCCGCAACGTCCGGGGTGTCACGAGTGCGTTGTCGGCCTTTAGGGAAAGAGGGAAAGGAGGGGACAGGGGGGGTGTTCTACCGATACTCTCACTCACAACGACACACAACAGCAATAAATGCTGTTATTTCACGCCTATATTCTGTAAAAGGGTGGTATTTCACCGAGCGACCCGGCCCAATTTGTGCTGCAATGCAGCATGGCTCTACCACACGTAATACTCTATATAATATTTCTAATATATATGCTATATAATAGTTGTATTACCGTCTTTATCGATTTTATTTCGTAATGGAAATGTATAAGAAATCAGAAAAATGTTTTAAGGTTCGTGTAGGTCATTAACAATAGTAGTTGTTTTCACCACGAATTGAAATATGTATAACTTTGGTTGGTAACAATTAACAATCGGACATTATGTACTTACAATTTGTACTTCACCGATTTCTTATTAATTAAAGGTTATTTGAATAGTGATTTTACACCCTTATAATTTGGGTACATAACAAAGGACAATACTCATTTAACATAAAACTTAAAGATATCTGGGTTAATTAACGTTAATCCTTTCATAAAGAATTATGCAACAATGGCATTTATCTCCAACAATACAATTATCTGTGTAACGATATTAATTAGTGCACCAATCAAAATAGTGCATGATACAAAAGATGTGTCCACAAGTCGCGAACCTCGATGGGGGGGCTTCAGTTATATAGGCAGAGAGAGCGCGCCCACCTGCAGTGCGCCGGCGTGTACACACGTCACTTTGAACGTACGTTCCAAATTCGAATTTGACAATCATCTTGTGACATATTTTTTTTAACATTAAAAATTTTCGGATTCTTGTGATTTGGTGAGTAGTTTTTTTGTGTGCGTGAAAATCGTGACTTTTGTGATTTTATATAAATTAAGTGATTTTAGTTGAAATTTTTAAAAGTATTATTGCTTCCTAATTTTACTGGTGACTGTCGCAACAATATGCCGTTACTGTATTTTTAATTTAATCAAAATATATTATGTCAGTTCTTCCATATCCGGTCTTCCATAACCTCACTTCCTTGTTCATTTAAAAAAAAAAGTTGCAAATATAATTGAATAAAATTGTAATACCATTTATAATGAAAACATACTAAAATATTACATAGCAGCACTCAATAGCGAGTATCCCATACTGTCCTTAGTAAATTTATCACATTTTATTTCAATATTGTTGTTGTAATTTTGATGAACCGAAAATAATGTTTAGAGAACTGACCATATATAAATACTTATATACCTAAGTTCATTACAAATAATTATATGAATCTATTATAAAGAATAACTTTATACTAACTCTAAAATTCAAATTTTTCTTTACACTTGTTTGTTACAAATGGTAATGGCAAAGATTTATTACGAATTAATAATTTCTTATATATTTAATAATTTTCCACCCAAAGTTACAAACTTAATTATCAACATAATGTTTTGCTTCATTACGAACATCCTCATGTAATTCCAGAGCTCAGACTTGGTCGTGGACAGCTGAGCTGGTGCTCAATAAGTTTGAAACTTCGGCCGAAAAATAACCGAAAAATATGTAAATGAATTACCGAGTTGTATTTCCGTAAAGTAACAAATGAGTATATGTAATACACTATTACATTATAAACTAGCGACCCGCCTCGGCTTCGCATGGGTAGCAATTTTTTTGAAAATAAAAAACAAGCCCGCGTTACTCGCTAATAATCTAGCTTTCTATAGGTGAAAGAATTTTTGAAAATGTTTAAGTAGTTTTTGTGTTTATCCATTACATACAAACTTTACCTCTTTATGATATTAGAATAGATAATATAGATAATAGTTACTAATTTTCAATACCTTAGAAATACTCTGATATTATGTACATTACATAAATATTCTTATTGGAAAACTCAACTACTTCCTTCAGTCGTTTGTTACAAATAGTCACGAACTATTTATTCGCAATTAAAATAATAATACGCTTAATTGAAATATTAACTTTCATGTAATACTTCTAAAAATTCCAAGTACATTTTATTTTGGTGTCGCTACGTCAGAATAATGACATTAGTATAGAAGCTGGACTAAAAACTTGGTAACATCTTTACTCACTTTTGATAGTGTCACAGTGCATGGGAATGAGTAAAACTAATAATATTACTGGTTTTTATTTTCACACGTTAACACGGAACAACGAGACACAAGTTTTTTGAAGTTGTATGAAAACGATTTGGGCGAACCGCTGGCAGCTTTTTATCTATACAATCAATTATTATGCATTATACGGAATTAATGGGACGTTAGAAACCAAATGCTCATTTATAGGACAGTAAAAAAAAATTGTTTTTATTTTATTGCTATTCTCTTCTAGCTTCTATGCTAACGTCATTATTCTAAAATTGCTACTGACTGAAAATGATGGTTGGCCAATTACATTATTTGATATCTTTATGTTTAGAAAAAGAATTCTAGCTAACAAAACAAATAGAGATATTAGACATAGCGGTAGCAAAGAATCGTAGCAAGAGTTTTCTCTACACTTTGAATTTTCGAATAAATATTTCGGTTCATAACAGTTAAAATGTTTATCGTTTTTTTTATTATCGTTTTTCAGAAGTGCCCTGAAGCGTTTGAGTCATGATATATGTGAAGACAACAGTGAGTATTACTATTTTTACTACTATATATACTATAATTTTAACAATTCTTAAGATCTTTCCAACAATTTATAAAAAAGAATTTCTTGTTAGTAAAATTTAAGAAAATAAGCAACAAATATTTTCATTTTTATTTCAAAATTAGAAATAAAATTTTTCTATGTCATATTTAATGTACTTACAACATACATATTACGTGTATTAAAACTTTTATTTTCTTTATTTACCTACCATACAACCTTGCTAACAAAAAAAAACAAGAAATAAATTACAATGTAACTAATACAAACCTAATAATATTACAAACAAGGCATATATTTACAAGTGGAACAAGTTAGATAAATACAACATTCAATATAATACTGATATACTGGTATACTGATAATATTTGAATACTTATTAAAAAGAAATAAAAGGTTAAAATTCTATTTTCAGTAATTAAAAAAGAATCATAAATTGAAATACATAGGTACTATTTAGTTATACAAATTTATTCTTACGTACAAATGAAATACGGAAAACATACTGTCACATATTTGGCTAAAAAAAAAAAATTAAAACGGAAATTAATCAATATTGTAGCCTAGTAACATTGATCTGCGATTGCGACCGGATTTTTATTTAATACAAACTTTCGTACCACCTTAGAATCAATATATATTGTTAACTTATTAGCTGAATTAAATTCCGTTTTTATGAATACTCAAAATGAAATTAAGTTCCATATATGTACAAAAATCAAAATTAAATGTATTTTAGCTTTTCGAAGCCGAGACAAACAAACAAAAATTCATCGAATTCAGTCAATCCTTTCTCGAGATATCCTCAAAAAAGCCGCTTCTTACAAAATGTCTGAGAAAATGAATTTTCCTTCTAAATGTTTTTTCGTGAATTTTTTCGATGTTTTAATTCTGCTATTCGGAGCGAAGATAAATGCAATAAATCAAAGATCTTAAAAATTGGTCAAACCGTTTTTGAGTTATAAATGGTATGCCATTTATTTACTAACCCGACTTTGTCTTATATATACGGATACTCTGTTGAGATCTATCATTTCATACTTACTTCAATTACAATATATATAGATCCATATATATACTTAGCACAAAGGTATTGTAAACCTTAAAAACATACCTTTATAAATTGCATGCATATTCTCTAGCCGTATACCTAACGGGGTTAATGACACAGTCCTAACCTGTTTCGCTTCCTCAAATCTCATCTTTTTACTCACGCACTTTCGCCGAGGTACGCTTGGGCTTTTGACACTTCTGTCGGCTAACACCTAACACTCCGGTTAATGATGGAACTATTCGAGTAAAAACTCAACTAAACCTGAGCCCATTACAAAAGGAAATTTTAAGTAACATGAATTAGTAATATTTGCGGAAACAATAAACATGCTTCTGTGATTGTATACAATATTATTCATATCCTACAAATATTTTGCTTTCAGTAAATAGTTTAAAATAAAGTTTATTTTCATCAACTTATCCATTTTTAACTCTGGCTATGTGATCTCCATTGACGACCTTGATCTTCAACAGCTTCTAGTACCACTCACTTTCGCTCTTTTATTATACAACTATACCGGATTTCTGGTATTTTTGCGCCACTCTTATTCTCCGAAAAGTCTTCTATCTCCCAATTAAGGTCCCGTCAATATCGGTTTAGCCATTCCGATATTAGTTTAGACAAATAAACAGACAGAAATACAGACAAACAAACTTTTAAAAACGTGTGTCCGGGTTTACATCACGTGCAAGTATCAATGAGCTTAAGAAAAAATCTTTATTTCAAACTCACGGTTTTTATTTATTTGTATATATTAGAAAAAACGTATATGGTAGGGGAACCTCCGTAAGGAAAGAGCTTCCCTAGTTACTCAAGACTTAATTGCAATGAGGAGACAATAAAACTCACGTATGACTTAAAACAAAAACAAAAAACAAGTATGTTTTAACAAAATTTACTCGTGTAAAGTAATGAGGTTATGCAACAGGCCGCGCATGCTGTTCGTCTGTTTGAATCTCTATATTTGTTTTGTTTTTAAATAAATCATCCTCACGAAACTCCCAGAGCTTGGACTCAGCTACTCAGCACCTAATACTGTAATAATTACATACTATAAATCTTCACGCTGTATCCCTAACAGGGAAAACAGAACGACGGAGCGTCAAGCACCGTGAACCTCACTTACTTAATCTGCTTCCTCAAGTCTAATTATTCTCCTCATACACGTTCACCGAGGTATGAGACTGCTGCTGGCATTACCGTCGTTAAACAATCTAACTATTTGATCTTCATATTTCGCTCTTAGTTTCTATAACAGTATTACATATAATACAAAACAACACATTCTGAAAAACTGCTAAGCCGTCAAAATAACAGGCTTATATTGAATGACGTATTATACTAGATTAAACATAAATGGAGCTGAATCAAACAGGTGTTCATGTTAATCCTAGTAAAATAGAGAAATAAATGAATATGCATAGAGGAAGGTTGGATCAACATAATCGCATTACGTATGCGGATATACAGAACGAATTTTACACAAATGAGCTAAACGTAGTCATCGAAGCGATTACATAGTTATATGTAAGTAGCTTACATTAAAATTATGAGACGTAGTCCTATTTGCAAGAAAGTTCATTATAAATGCTTCATTATATAGTATACTGTAATTTTTTTTAAATATCATATTCAATGAAGCCAGCATGGTTTTTAATAAATCATTGACTTTGATGGACATTCTCGCATCTGAGTGAAACGCATCTTCACGCCATTTCTGATTCGGGAAAGACAGAGTATTACAATGAAAGAAATCATATCTTAATGTCTTTTTAGCTTTATCTTTTTTTTTTGGTAAGTTCTCCCCAGATTGGAAAGGCAAAGAGATATATGCCCGTACAGCCGATGTCTTCGGTAATAGAAAAATATATCTCCATATTATTTCAATAAAACTTCAACACAATACATTTTAATATTTCTTAGTTTCTGGCGAAAAATATATTGAGACGGTTTTCCTAGCGGAATCCGTTTAGTCAGACTAAGTCACTAAAAAAATCTCATCATCACTCCATTAAATAAGCATTTATTTCGACAATTCCATAAAATCTACAACAGCGTAGATACTTGAGACGGAAAACTAGGCCAATTTTACGTCACGATATCCACTAGAAACAATTTTCAAATAATTAAAACAAACACTCACATGCCCTCCATAAAATCCCACTAAAAACTCTTATTTTTGTTAGAAAAACAAGATATGATATGAGAGTTAAAGGCAACTATGCACGTACACCCGACGTCTCAGGTATTAATTCACATTCCGTTATTTAGCATTAGTCTAATGTAAATTTGCTTTTTCTCCTTACACTACAAAACAATAATATCTCATGTAAAAATTATTCTTTTTTTCCAATCACCAAGTCTCCAACACTCCTCCAACCTCCAGTAAAGTGACAGCCTTACTGGAGTTAAAAAGGACGTCTTAGAATAATGTGAAAACTTTAGCTGCACAAGTTTATTCAGGCTTTTCAATTTTCCTTCACATGTACAAGGGTTCTTAACTCTTTTTATAAAAAACATAGTATAATAAGGTAGTAAAAGGAAAATGAACAGTATTTAAGAGAAAAACTTGTTCCTTTAATGTTTTAAATATGTAGGTAAGTATGTACATATTGTTTTAAACTTTTCGCTTAACTTATAAGTTTAGCGTCACTTGAAATGAACGAAGAAATATCATGTGGAAATGTTCATGCGCATATTTTTTTTTAAAACCTTATGTAAAAAAAAAATCTTGATACTTTACGTAATGATTGTTATGGGGATTCCTTTTATTTTGTCGAGAGTAAAGACATCATTTCAAATATCGTGAGAAACCAGCCTAATCCTGTCTTTCTGCCAACCCTATTACTGGTCCGTCGCCTATATATGGATCTTATAAACCCTGGTTCCTTGGCCGATTTTTACATGAGAAAAGACGATCCTTTTATATTTTTCTTTATTTCTTAAATGAGCATGTTTAAACATAAGATGCGGATCAATATTTTTCAAGACACATCTTTAAAAAATGTATATTAAAAAAATTACGGCTATAAAACTAGTAATCTACTACATATTACTACATAAGCAAGGAAGAGTATAAGAGACCTCCGACTACTCTTGTAGTTCGGCCCGTATCTTTCGAATGTTCGAAAAGAGAACATTTGCACATGCAAATATCTTGAGTAAATGGGAATGATAACTTATGAAACAACTATGTGTGATAAATTCCTAAAATCTCCAGCTATTTTCCGCTCAAACTCTAAAAACCACCGATCGACACGTGCTTCGCCTCTCAACGAAGCATCCCCAGGATATACCAGATAGGATTCGGTCACCTAACCAGCACCGAATCAATAACTGAATCAGCTGCACGACTATTTAAACCAAATGTCCCCCTACCCACACCAAAGACTGAGTGAGGGATCAGAGCTTAGCGCCATCTAGTCCCGAAGTAAACAGCACAGCGCTTGTCTTATGGGTACTCGACAACTGATATACAACTTATATACTTTTCTTTTGTTAATAACTCGTGGCGAGAATCGTTCCCGCAACCCCCGTTTACATTGCGACGCGCTTAGCCGTTGCGCCACGAAGGTCGTCAACTAAGACTAGGTTTTTGAAAAATTACATTTATAATTTAAGTCTATTCTTATTAAAAATTAATTATTTACTAAAGTTAGTAGTAATATATTTGTTAATAAATTTAACCATTAAGTCCAAACAGATTTACAAAATAAAAGACTGAAATCTGAAGAAAAATAAAGGTTGCACATGCACATTACATTATCCTCTCTTCCTCTCTCAAGCGTTATGTCACATAACGATCTGCAGACCGCAGCGTTACGTCACGCCCCGCGCTCCTCAGGAATAGCTGCGCAACTACATACTTTCAAATGACACATTCATTGAGCTTTAGAAAGAGTTTAACAATCAACGCCGTAATTAGTGCCCACGTGCGTTAAACCAAACATTGTATTTACCTCACTGCTGACGCTAAGGAGGTGTAATCAATCAGTCTTACATATTTTTGCCATTTAGCATGTCAAATTGTAGTTCAAATGAGTAATTCTATTGCTAATTTGTTTATTTTCTTCTGTAATTCTTGTTTTAATGTCGTACTGACGCCATACTGAATTTTTACAAAAAACTTATCATATACCTCTCGCGCAATTGAGATGAAAATGATACCTACTTACATACATACATATCTTCACGGTGTATCCCTAACGGGGTAGTCAGAGAAGACGGAGCGCCAAGCGTCGCGGTCCTTGCATACTTCTTTCGCCTCCTCTAATCGCGTCATTCTCCTGACACATTTTCGCCTAGGTACGCGGGTGCTTTTGACATTTCCTACAGCTAACACTCTGGCTAGTTGATCTTAGTAAGTCAGCCTTGGTCTTTCTTTACTTCTACCACTCACTTTCGCTCTGTATATTCTCTTAGTCTTTCATCACACATTCGTTCCATGTGCCCGAACCTCCCAAGCATTCCTTTCTTCACTTTTACAATAACACTGCCATGCAATCCTGTGATACTGCGTAACTTTTGATTCCTTATTTTATTCACGAGGGTGACACCGCATACGTAGAAATCGGTTTTGAGTAATTTCGGCCTTGTGTAGGAATAGATGAACATACATGCATACAAATAAACATACATACATACAAATAAACATACAGACATACAAATAAATATACCTACATACGCTGTTATAATCATAACCCTTCTTTCCCGTATTCTGGTGACATATGTAAACAACAGTATTGTTATCTTTTGAATAAAAATATTTAGTTATATAATTATGGCTGATGCAGTTGTAAAGAATCTTCCGAGCTGTGGTCCTGAGTTCGATTTTTGGCCACATCAATTTAAAAGACAAAGTCTTCTAAATTGTATTATGGACTGGGTGTTACTGTATTACGGTAAAAACCTCAATTCTTATTCGTGGGTTCACATACGTATCTTCACGCTGCACTCTAACGGTGTACGCAGAGAGGGCGGAGTGCTAAGCGTTGTAGCCCTTACATACTTCTTTCGCTTCCTCAAATCTCATCATTCTCCTCACACATTTTCGCAATCATGCGATTGTCTTTGATGTTTCCGTCAGCTAAGACTGGCTATTTAATCTTCTTAAGCCAGC
The DNA here is from genome assembly GCA_907165235.1 of Zeuzera pyrina. Taxonomy (NCBI): domain Eukaryota; kingdom Metazoa; phylum Arthropoda; class Insecta; order Lepidoptera; family Cossidae; genus Zeuzera; species Zeuzera pyrina. The sequence goes on from OU015628.1 coordinate 24,390,929, forward strand.
CTTCGTCGTCATCAGCTTGGCTACATAATTAGTATAATTGTCTTTAAAATTATTATTACTATTTGCGTTTAGTATTACGAATAAGATCCGTACAAAGTCGCGTCTAAAATTATGTCATACGAACATCGTTATTTACTTCTTGCTAGTGAAAGTGTTATAAGGTCAAGGTCACTTCCGCACGGCGACGGATGGACGCGGTTATGTCATGTTAGAGAAACCTGCGCACGCGCCGCGACATTATTGTGTATTAGCGCCATCGTGAGTGCGAGCTTTTAACGGCAAATTGATTTCGTGCCTCATTCATTCAATTCAGAAAATATACAATAGTGTAATAATATACAAAGGGAGGCAGATTTACGCGGTTGTTTTTCAAATATCATTTTTGAAAGCGACAACGTGGTTTCTGTTACTCTAATCTGCGAGGAATTGTAACAGAAATCCCACTGTATGTAATTGTAATTTGTAAAGTATGATTTTTACAAATTACAATTAAATACTATATGATTTGTATTTCATTGTAATTTCTCATTATATCTTTATGTCTATATGTTACAGGCGACCTATTTCGCCATTTTTACAACTGGAGAACTAAAATTAATCACAAAAACGTAAATTAACAACGTAAAATCAGAAATGAAAAAAAACATTATTTTTTTGTACCTCATCTGTTTTTAATTTTAATGTAATTTACCTTTTATTTTGTTTGAAATTGTTACTAAATCCTATAGCAAACAGTATCCGACAAGCTCATAGCCGAATTTTTTATTATTTTAATTATACAACCATATTCAGGGTTAATATCCAATCATCTGTTTTTTAAATTGACTAATAGTCGGAAACTCGGAACCCGGAACCTGGCTTATAACGAAGATTTTTAAACTGCCGTCGAATACTAATAAATAAATTTGAAATTTAAAACATCGGCTTTTTTTTTTAAGCTAATATTGTACACATAAATACTGAATACATTATTACCAAAATTTTTGAAATCAAAAATTACAAAAATAAATTAAAATAAAGATAAAAATTAAACTTTCTCTTTCTTTCATTTGTCCCATCGCAAACGCTTCCTTCGCGTCGCGGAGTTAGCGGAGACCAGCGGGATTATTACCTCAGGTGGCTTGCAGCAACAATTTAAACGCGATTTAAGGATTTGGCATCTTGCTTGCACAAACTGTTAAATCGCTGGTGTAAGCGAGATGTCAAATTCTTAAATCGAGTTTAAGTAGTTAGTGCAAGCCACCCTTAAAGTTTGTAGACAGCGACAGCCACGCGATCACTGCGCGACCGGTGACTAATTGTAATAAAAAATTGGTATCATGTCAAAGTCAAATCAATTTATTCAAATAAACCCAATTACAAGGTATTTTTGAACGTCAAATCTACTTTAGTTCGGTTCAAATAGAAAACCTGGACACTGAGAAGAACCGACAAGAAACTCAGTCATGTGTATTGTGTCTATTTATCATGTTTATTGCGTCAGGACCGTAAAATGCACTTTCGCGGTAGATTTAGCGCCACTATACAAATTACGTTATACAAATTCTAATTTTGACAGCAGATATCGCACTAATAATAATATAATATAATAATACTCCAGACAATTACACAGATTGTGTGACCCCAAACTAAGCAGTAAGCTTGTACTATGGGTACCACACAACGAACTCTGGGGGAGTTCCCAGTAATACCCACACTCCAAGCCAATTTAGAAAATTTCGTTTCCTAAATTGAGCTAACCGGTGATTGAACCCGGGACCCTAGCTTGGAAAGCAGATGTATATGCCACTGCGCCAATGGGCCACTATATTTGGCTATGGCATACTGACTGCAAGTTAGGTAATAAACGTGGAGTGTATGTGTGTGTAGGACTATAGATTCAACGGAGTACGAGACCGCAGCTTCTTTGTGCGAAGCAAGATCCGCACAGCCACAGTACAAGTAAGCATACAGTATGCTGTCTCGGCAGTGTCTTAGAGATAATTACCTACGGTCGCTCGGTACGTAAACACGCAATAGGGCTACCGACTTGGACTGAATGTTTTTCTTGGGTTACGTATTTGATAATAGGTACTATATTAAATTGTCATATTATCTTTTCATTTTATATTAATGCAAATTTAATAAATTTTTATTTATATAATTCTACTAGTATTTTATTTCTAGTTTCAAAAGTTTGTGAGTTAGTATGGTGGAAATAGACAAAAAAAATGCATTTTGTGTGCAGTATAATTAAAAATCAGCAATAAATTAACTAAATCATTATGATAATATATTTCCTACAAATTAGCAACAGAGAAATATTTCCGGTTTCGATATAGATGTATTCAAACATCCATACACTGAACATTATGCTCGTAAACTTGATTGACATAATATTTCGTCAGTAAATGCGCGGGAGCGTCTTATACCGTACAACGACAACCGCGGCTCACTCGCGACTGTTGTATGGCGAGAAATGTCGAGATTTCGAGCGCGTCGTTTGGGAGCGTTTGTATGAAGATAGAATACTGTATGCTTACTTGTACTGTGGCACAGCTTTAAAACTTGTCACATTATTCATATTTCTCTTATAGCGTTTGCTCTATTTTAATTTACTTAAAACATGCGCAAAGCAATGAGAATCCCCTTTTTATTGATGTCAATTGTCAATTTCACCTGTATAAACAATACAATCTACTCAACTTGAACAAAATGCCTATAAATCCCTAAACAATGTCACGCTTAGCATTGCGTCTGTACGAAAACTATGGGTCATAGTTCACGTAGCCGCATTCACATCGATAGAATACAAGTTTATATAACAATCGGACATTACACATCATTCGCTTACATCGCTACTTCGAAATGGCTAAGCTTAACTAACCGTGATTATCACGTCGTAATGTACAGCGTACACATAAATAAAGTGTTGAGAGCTAGAAGTGGCACGCGACTCACTTTTACTTTCGCTGTGGAAGTGCGCATGGTTACATCACTATTATCGAAGAAGTACAGATTATGTTTGAAATAGACGTGTGTTATATTTAAAATCTAATATCTTAAACTGTGGCAGAGTATCCGAGACATATTATAGTATCCTAGTAATAGTACCATGTGACAGAATATCATCGGTTGCAGGCTCACCAGCGCAATGAAGAGTTACGAACCTTTTTGACTTTATATGCTTCATGACATCTATGTCGGTATGTGGCTGTATAAAATGTATCGTTTACAACTACATATACATATAGTATATACAAATACATATTATATATGTACATATACATATAGTATATATTAATACTGTATTCTTAACGGGGTAGGCAGAGAGTACGAATTGCCAAACGTCGTGATCTTTACTCACTTCTTTCGCCTCTTCAAATCTCATCATTCTCTTTACGAACTTTCGTTATATCCGTCAGTTGACTGGCCTTTTTGCGAGATATTTGTTTATATTATTATAATAATAACAAACTCAAACATTTGAACATGATGCGTGAAATCGCTGCGAAGTAGCAAATGAATACATCGATATCAATCGAACCTAATTTATACGTAAATGGTTTGATCATCTGGAAAGTTGGATCCATGTAACAGATAAATTGCATCCATCCAAGATGATCCCGCTCAAAGGGTAGTCCAACGGTTCCTACCTCAGTCTTGAGTTTAGTATTCTTTACAAGAAGATATTAACATAACATAACTTCACGCTGTATCCCCAACGGGGTAGTCAGAGAGGACGGAGCGCCAGGAGTCGCGGTCCTTACACACCTCCTTCCTGTCGCAATGTCTATATAGGTGATCGGATGTTAATCCCAATATGACAGTACCTACCTGTTTAACAAAAAAAACTTGCTAATATGATGAATTAATTGTAATTCCTTGAATTCGTTGGAGGCCTATCATACATTCTTTAGTTTATGGCCTCCAATTCTAGCGAAAAATTGGAAGAATTAAAGTTTTGTAACTCTTAATTTTAATCAATTATTAAATTATGAAAAATAATAGTAAGACATACCTATGTTGCCATACTTTTCCTGTTGCTTCGTGATGGTGGAATAATACTGCGGGATAATTGGTAGATACTGATCCGGTGTGTTAACGTCATAGCGCTGTCGTTCACATCTCATGTCTATTTTTTCTTTTTTTTGGTTTCTGAGACGCGAAAAAATCCGCACAGACACTCAGCCACGGGGTTATTACCTAAAAATTTGCAAACAGCGACAGCCACGCGATCACTGCGCACCCGGTGACTAATTGTAATAAAAAATTAGTATCGTGAATGACGATTGCATATCTATTATTCTATGACCGTAAAATGCACTTTTCGCGCTAGATTTAGCGCCACTGTACAAATTATACTACACAAATTCTCGTTCTGACAGCAGATATCGCGCGATATTGGCTGTCGCATGCTGACTGCAAGTTACGTAATAAGCGTGCCGGTCTCTACGCCGACTGAGAACTGTCGGACTCGAACCGACTAAAAAACCCCTCTTTGCTGTTAGCCTTAGTGGCTTTAACAGCGTCACCGGTTGCATTGGGGCGAGCGCTAAAGGCGCCCTGCTAGATGGTCGACCGCCTGAGAGTTCTTCCAGCCGAGGGATACCTCGTATGGAGTGCGAACTTCGGGCTCAAGGCGTCGCCAGGGGAGCTTTCCGCACCTGCGTGCATTTTAATCATGTCTATTGCTACTTTTACGAACTATTTATACCAGCTATCTACATATATCACTACTGAAATTATCCTTCTTTTTATTTTGCCGGAGTAAAATGAAAATTGTTTGAAAATAAATTGATAACAGTTCAAAATTCTCTTAAAATTATAACCAAATATTATCTAGTATTAACTTAGCGTTTACTTATTACTTGTGTGTTCATTTTCTTCAGTCTTCAACAAAAATACTTTTTTATCTAAAGAAGTTTTGCGTAGATAAATGATCTTCGTCTCAAAACGTCTTCACTTTGAATGTTAGAAGTATGTGTCACATGTGACAGCTAACAAGACCTTACGATTACGTAATCTCAGGAGAAAATTGGCGGGAAAACATCGTCACCATTTTATACTGGAAAGTGTCATGGCGGTGTAAACGCATTGTGTTGGTTCCGCGTAGGGTTGCCAACAATTATTTTGTCCTGGAAGTATCAATTATATTCTGTTTAAAAAGATATCCCTACATAATTATGCGGTTGTTGTACAAATATTTCTTTAATCATACTAATCTATTTATTAAAATAATTTCTCGTGCCTCGCAAACACAAACACGAAATCATGATCTGGGAGCTTTTTATAACATTATTTACTTATTTTCATCTCAAAAAATCTGATTAGATAATTATATTATACTTTTTTTAATTTACCTAGCATAGAATAACAAGCTTTTATATAAATTCATATTTAACTAAAAATTATTTGGAAACATATTGCCTAATTTATTTATATTAAAAACGACTTCACAAAACCTATTAGGCATGAAAAAGTAGGACGAAAATAAAGGAAATAAATACATAAAAGTTTAAAACAACTTCCTTATTCTCAAGTCGTTTTATTTTCTTTTAGTAAACTTGGTAACCCTAGTTTTCATATGATGTTCTTATTATTTGGTAAAGATATCATACTTCCACCATTCTTGTCACAGAAAAATTGCTCATGTATGACAATGACATCAAAAACATTGGTTTAAAATTAACAGGGAGTTCTACTTCAAACAACTAGTCTCACTTTTAATTCGGTAGAGTGATTTGACGTCGCAATGTTTCAGTTCTAAATAATGTGGACAGCTAAAATTTCCCATTTTAGATATTTTATAATGCAACGCGAAAGTTTAAAAGTTTATACAGCTGAAATAGTGTTGTCAAATGATTAATTCCACTAAATCAATCGACTATCCAATATTTAATTCCTTTTATTTGGTGTGAACATGGAACTCTGTAGCGTCGCTATTTCATAATTTATTAAATAATTAGAATAAATAAAACGTCATATATTATTTTTATTTTCTTTACTATTGTACCCACTTTCCTTATTGCTACAAATATTCCTAAATTTTCGATGCTACCGCTATTTCATGAAAGGAATGATCCAAAAAGAAAATTTCATGCAGATAACGCTGCGCTATAGACTTATAATAATAAAGTCGATATAAGGGGACATCACTATTTAATAATTGCAAAAACTGCTTACTCTGGAAACGTCAAGTCACAATGGTTGAAAGGTCAATTTGAGTTCAAATACACAATTACTCCTTCTGTAATTCTGTGATTATTTTAATATGTTTATCAGTCCAATATACATAACTATTTGTGTTAAAAAGATGTATCACTATGTTAAAACTTCGTATTTTACATAGTATAAAAATATTGATAGTGACAGATGGATAGACGAACGATACATGAATAATGAAGATTTCGTTTTTCTTTTTACGATCCAGAGGCCTAAAGACGAAATATTGTAATATTAAAATATTTAAGAAATATAAGTTACTAGCTGCGCCCCGCGGTTACACCCGCGGTAATCTACTACAGCGCCACCTACATAGCGCAAAAACCTTCCTTAAAACGGATTGTATATTTTGCCAAAATTTGAGCTTAATCGGTGCAGAACTTTTCGAGTTTTTCAAGTGTACACAAACCAACTTAACATTTTTATACATATAAATGATTTAAATAAATCTTTTCATTTTCTTTCCCTTTATAAATTCACCAGATACTTGGTGGTCAAACGGGGTTCAAGAGACCTCCTTGTATATTAACGTATATTATATTTTCCGATTAATAGCTCCGTGTTATTTAATTTTTTAATATATTCGCTCTTAATCCCCAGTAAGCAACTGCGATCCATTATTGTAGTTAAAGGCGTACTACTACTGTTGAATGACGGCTATAATATCTAGTCTGCCTATACACAGCTGTGCTCTCTAACACAGAGACTTCGATCACAAATAAACACGGAGCCAAACTATTTAATACCTACTTTTGCTATTGTTCCGTTTTAGTATTCATTCATATATTAGCTGCCTTGGCCAATAGATGTTGCCAACTGATAAAAACAAAAAAATGATTTCGGACAAATAATGTGACAAGTGTGCTTTCAGTATTTAAACATTCATTTAAAGAAATAATAGTAAAGTTTAAGTTAAACATTTTAAGTAATAAATTGAAACATATTCAATTAATTAAAATTCAATCATTACTCTTTCTTACATTAACAGAAAAACTACGAAAAATTATGTTTTGCGGTTACCGGTACCGAACATTTGTACAAATACGACTTGTCTCATTAGTTCGAATATTTTACGTTAACAAATCCACTCATTGACGAACGAAACGAAATGAATACTCATCGTTGACGTGTATTCATATCGTTTTGCTGAAACAATTAGATAACTTACGTCTTGTGAAATGTTTCGTTTCCAAATAAATCTGGTTGTATCTGTCGGCAATTTCTTTTAAAACCATGGATCGAGCACAAAGAATAAGTAATGAAACATTGACGAAGAAAATCTAGAGAGCGAAAGTGACTAGTAACAGAAGCCAAGGAAGACCAAGGCTGACTTATGAAGATCAAATAGCCAGTGTTAGTTGACGGAAATGTCAAAAACACTCGCATACCTAGGTGAAAATGTGTGAAGAGAGTGATGAGGTTCAAGAAAGCGAAAGTATGGCGACGCTTGGCGCTCCGTCCTTTCTAGCTACCCCGTTGGGGATACAGCGTGAGGATATCTGTGTGTGTATGTACATTTTACTCTTAGACCAATGATAAACCAACTATAACTACTTCGCTACATCAACGCTTGCCCACTACCGTTCTACGCACAGTTGTCTATTACGTTTTCATTATACCGCGCAAAGCCACGGTTACATTTTTTTAAACTATCTACGAACAATATATGAGAAATTTCATATGAAGTGTAGGAAGCCAATGTTACTACCGCATTTTATTGTACTTTAGCGAAGTTTACTTATCATTTCTTACCTCGTGGTAACTGTAACTGGGCTATAACAGTAAGCCTCTAGATACCGCTTCAAGTAATTTCATATTGAAAAGCAGTTATATTTATATTGTACTAGATTGATTGTTTGAAAACATCACTATGTTTCACTAAACTGCGGTTCAGGAACCACACCTAGCTCACATGCACTTCGACGCTTATGCAGTGAACAACTCGGCGCATTTCCTTTACTTTCGTCTTTATAACGATTAATCAATAAACAATTGAATGTTTTTACACTTGTATAATACTTATATGGTAAGTAATACGTACATACATATCTTCACGCTGTATCCCTAACAGGGTAGTCAGAGAGGGCGGAGCGCCAAGTGTCGCAGTCCTTACTTCTTTCGCTTCCTCAAATCTCATTATTCTCCTCACACATTTTCGCCTAGGTATGCGAGTGCTTTTGACATTTCCGTCGGTTAACACTCTGGCTAATTGATCTTCATAAGTCAGCCTTGGATATGGTAAGTAATAAAGAAAATTAATACTCGATTTAATGTTAAATTACATAAATACGCAAAATTATAACGTCGTGGCCAAGTCCATTGTCGCACGCTCAATTGGTCTTGTCCATTGATAGCGACGACACAATTGCTCTGTCTTGCTTTTACTTGCGGCGAGGCGCCAGCCCGCACCACGCTGTTCTACCGCGTAGAGCAGGGGTTCCCAAACTTATTTTGTCTACTGAGTCGAGAGCTCATGCAGTCGTTGTCTAAGATGCCTCCTAGCTAAATGAAATTACAAATCACCCCCCAGGCCTCTACACAACGCCCCCATTTTTTTTCTAAGTCTCTTACCGCCCCCCTTTAGGCCTGCACCGCCCACAAGGGGGCGTTATCGCCCACTTTGAGAATGGCTGGCGTAGAGCCACAATCACTATTTTGATTTACTATTCCAGTGTAAGATATTATGATAAGGTATTATAATTATGAAAACAAACGACTTGAAATCTTGCGGAGCGCGGGACGGTGTGATGTGATCTGATTAGTTACACTGAGATCAGACGTTTATTATTTGAGAGCGGTTAGGCGGAGGGCTGTGGGCGTGGTTGTCTTTTAAGTAATATGTTGTTAAACTATAGACAGTCGCAGGTGCTCTCATAAAAGTCATCCAGGGCTTATTAGGCTGTGCTATTAGCTCAGTAGATTCCAAGTTGACGGAATAAACTGACTGTTTTTCTGGTGTACAGACGGACAAACAGATAGACATCTCGAAATTATAAGATTCCGTTACCCGTTTAGACTACGCTAACCTGACAAAGACTATCCCACCATTGATACGGCAGACGAATGGAAATACGGACAAATGGAAAGAAGGACAAACAGACAGACGGCGAATGATCTAAAAATGTTTACATTTTACCTGTCATGATATGGAATGGAATGGAACCCTATAACAAGCAAATGATTGTTTATTTGTTACTGTGTTATTGTGTGTACCATCTATATACTGCTTAGATTGTTCGGGCACGTAGGAGCGATGAAAGAGAGTCTCTTGGTCACTCACTCTCTAGTCGCGGGTAGGGCAATTAGTACAAATAGTCGTGCAGCTGACTCATTTGTTGATTCGGTGTTGGTTAGCTGACCGAGTCTGATCTCTGGATATCCTGAAGATGCTTCGTTGAGAAGCGAACCACGTGTCGATTGGTGGTTTTTGGAATTTGAGCGGAAAACAGCTAAAGATTCAAGAAATTCATCACATGAAATACATGACAATTACGGTAAAGTGACTTTCGCATCTGTGACTTGCTACAAATACTTAAATCTGTGGGGCAGACAGACAGACGTGACTAGGGCGGGCGGTTGGATAAAGCCAGACACGTTAGCCTTATTAATTTGTTGTCCGGCTAAACTAGACCGTATCCGTAACTTACGGACAGTTTTCATATAAAATCTTTCATGTGGAAATTCCAACTTTGTTACATTTTTGTAATGGTGTAGATTTCATATATATTCAAGTACACGTATACGTCATTACGCTTCGAATCGAATAATGAGCGTAGTAGTCATTTTCACACACATATAAATACATTTTTACCAAGGTACGCGAATGCCTTTGACATTAATTTCAGATAACACCCATAGCGTCGTGCTATTTAACCGTTATAGTGTAGCAACGGGCCATTCCAAAATATTTAACCATAAAAAGTAAAGAATTCATCCATCGAAATGTTTTCCTATTGTTTGGAATGAATGAAACTTATTTCTGACAAGTAAAAAAAGTCTCACGACACTTCCTCTTGCACTTTGCTTCACAAACTCTATTGTACTTTGTTTTGCATTAATTTTTACAATCAAAACAATCGAAATAAATCTCTCGCCTTCGCATATCATTATTTTATAGTCTGAATGCTGTCAGACAACACCGTTAGATAATGTATTAATTAAATATTTGCGTGTTATAGAAATTCGTAAACGAAAATTGTCAGACCTTTAAATAACATAATTTACTTATTTTACAAATGGGCTTTACGAATAACAATTACATAATTTATTATAGGGTGTCTAATCGTTTATTTAATTGTATTCTTATAATAATTGAAAGATAGATTTATTAACCACGAACGCAACTGTGACAAAATATTTGATATTTATTGAATAATATAAAATTTATGGGCTTTTGAATTACATGATATTACAGTGACAATGATATTACGATTTTGTGACGTCATAGCGCGATAGCGCCATTTCCCTCTGTTTTATCTTCACTATTGAAGTTTAAAAGGCAATATCTGCTATATGTCTCAATGAAATTCAAATATTTATTTACCTGATGCGACGAACCAAAAAGGAAGGCTATGATTTCGGCACCAAGCGTTTTGAAAAATTCAATAGGTAGATACGGCGTTTATGATAGATACAACAAAAAGCGAAAAAGTTAGTGCAGAAAAAGAAACTTGGCGAAACTACCTTAGTGCAAAAATAGCTGTGACATAAAAGATTGAAAAAAAGATATAAGCTGTAAACGAAAGCACTAATTGAAGAGAAGAGAGAAAAGTGTAGGGTGTTAGGCGCTAACAAAATGTCGGACATCTGCGAGGAAAACTCCAAATTATTTTGGAAGAAATATGTAAGTACCGAAGTGGCCCAACACTTTTAATTTTTATTTGTCGTTATATTAGAATTCACAAGGCAATAACTCTAATACTTAACCAAATTGTCATGTTTTTACTGTTGTATTAATAGTAATTATTCAATTACATTACTCTATATCTATACTAATATTATAAATAGATGTCACACGAAAATGTCAAAAGCACTCGCATACCTAAGCGAAAACGTGTGAGAAGAATGATGAGATTTGAGGAAGCGAAAGAAGTACCTACGTAAAAACCGCGACGCTTGGCGCTCTGTCCTCTCTGACTACCCCGTTAGGGATACAGCGTGATGATATGTATGTATAAACAGGTAAACTTTGTTTGTTTATATGTATTGGATAAACTCAGAAATTAATCAATTTCAAAAATTCTTTCGCCTGTAAAAAGCTACATTATCGGCGAGCGATATGAGCTGCATTTTATTTCTTTTTTTAATTTTTACGCTAGTTTAATATAAGTACAAAACCTACTAGTTTTAATAATAATAAAACAACTAAAACCATAAATCATACGTTAGGGAACACATAATTTATGTTAATTAAGAATTTAGAAACTCACGTAATTTCGATTCACACAATTCTAATAATATAGCGACCATATTGCACACTGCTATTGTCGCGACTCCCAGAGACAGCGACATTTTCCCATGAGACGACTGACACATCTAGATCTGAATCTCAGATTTGTCTATGATATAGTTGATTTATGACTCGATTTCATGAGAATATATCGATGTTACGTATTGACACTTCCGTTACATTTTGATTTGTAGTTCGGCACATTGATCTCATAAAATGTATCATAAGTAAGTAAAAAATGTAGTGTCTAATTGCACATATATTTTCATTTTATCGTTTTGTAACTGGCGACGTCCATATTTATATTAATCAAAAAATTCCGCCATCTAGATATGAAAAGAAACGGTAGTTGAGAGTCGTTATACATACATACATATCTTCCACCCTGTATCCCTAACGGGGTAGTCAGAGAGGACGGAACGCCGAGCGTCGCGGTCCTTATATACTTCTTTCGCTTCCTCAAATCTCATCATTCTCCTCACACATTTTCGCCTAGGTATGCGAGTGGGGAGTATGAGGTATGAGAGTCGTTATCTTGTAGGTATATACTTTTATGTCGCAGGATTATGATGACATCCGGATTTTGTTCAAAACCCTAAGTGTTTAGACAAAATAGAACTCGAATTTATTATAATCCTTGGAAAATCTAATGTTTTGATTAATGTTTTAATGTTTTTAATGTTTGATTTCAGACTCTTAGGTGAATTTCAACAGACATGAAAACAGTTTTTCTTAGTGACAGCATCTTATACACCTTGAAAGGGCACAGAGATTGATATTAAAACTTAGTACCTTTAAATCTTTTAGATCCCTCTTTAGAGTTATGGTATATAAAACACTGTCAAGTACTTTCAGTAAGGCAGCTCTTTATACTAAAAATAATTATAAAACAACACTCACACTAATTCTCATATGACCCTGTGAACTCCACAAGACGAAATATATCGCTAGCTTCTGGGTTATCTGTAGATTGATTCCTCCAATGAGCACTGGAGCCTGAAACATAGGTTTTTACCTAGTTCGGGTTCCGGACGCGTTAAACCTTAAACTTTAGCATATTGATCTTAATCAAGTACATAGTCTTTACTATGTATGTGTAAAATAAAACGTATATGTAATAGGAATAAATATATAAATAATAGTATATAATATAATAATTATTATGATTACTATTATTTACAACTTTTTATATTTTAAGGTACTTTAAAAAGATCCGTCTGTCACAGTCGATTTTGTAAGAAACTATATTACATAGGTACAATTTAAACTTAGCATAACAATACACCTACATCTTGTTATTAACCCCACCTATATATACATAATTTGAAAATGCTAATAACCTCTTAGTATTTTGTACTAAACATTTTTTTAAAGTCGCAAAACAAAAGTTATTCCCAATAACTTTTGTTTTGCGACTTTAAAAAATTCATAACTTTTTCTTTCATACAAAAATAAAAATACATTAAATGTTTCTGAAAATGGCACCTATTCTACCCAGTCGCTAAAGCGGCACACGCTCAGCACGACGCTGAGGCCCAGTGCGCTTACATTATTACACCATTGGAAATACGTACACAGTAAATACAGAGTACAACAAAACTCAACAAATATTTTTGAAGAACGTATTGAGTTTTGAAAAAAGTCGTAGAACAAAAGTTGTTAGGTATGTTGACAGGAATTTTGCACTAAGAGATTATTAATATTTTTAAATTAACCCTGTATATTGCACTTTTCGTCCGAGGTTGCATTAGTCAACTAATCAACATTTCTAACAATTAGCTGACCCGTGCCCGAAGGTGGGCATTAACTGGTTAATCCGTTAATCGTTAATTAACGAAGTTAACAATTCGCTTAATGAATTAACTTTTAAGTAAAATTCAAAAAAAATATTAACGCTCTTGTTAACTTCCGTTAAACTAAACTTCCGTTAACTTTAGTCTTTTACATTGGTTGTTTGTTGGCATGTTATTTTTTTTGTTTGAATTACGCGCCATGCCACACTTGTACATTCGGCGAGTCGAATGGTCAAAGACATATTATGTGAAGTGCGCGTGCAAGTGTGATTGATGCATTTAAAACTGTTAAGTTTGCTAGGCATTCCGTGGGTGTGAGCAGGTGCACAGATTAGCACATTTGCCAATGTCACGTATTAATAAGTAGTATCGACATGAAACGCGTTCAAACTAGGACCAAGAAACATTCTTGATCCTAGCAATCAAAGTTTTCGTTTTTTCTTCTTATCGTAAAACTCCTACAGTAAAGTGATAGTAGGCTTTACTGAAGTTATAAAGGACTTCTTGGATGTTTATTTAAACCTACTCCATTCGTTTCACTTATACAAAACTTTAAAACACAAAATACTATCACTTTTGTCCTTTAAATCTTCCAAAAATTTAATAAAATGACAAGCTCACTTCTCCGGTTCCCGACAAAAAGTTCTATGTTAAAAGTATTAGTAACGTCACAGTACAAGTAACGTAGCCAGCTAAAATAGTGTTGTCAAGTGATAATACTGAGTCAATATCGATTCAACGAAATCGATTTCTCTAACATTTTATTCATTGAATTTGATGACGACATGGCTCTTTAGCGTCACCATTTTATAATGTTATTTAATAATTCGAATAAATAAACATCAAATTATTTCTTCTTTTAATATTTCACCCATTTTCCTCATATTTTTATCTCTTATCTCGTGAAAGTAACAACATAACATATCTTCACGCTGTATCCCCAACGGGGTAGTCAGAGAGGACGGAGCGCCAGAAGTCGCGGTCCTTACACACCACTTTCGCTTCCTCAAATCTCATCATTCTCTTCACACATTTTCGCCTAGGTATTCAAGTGCTTTCGACATTTCCGTCTGCTAACACTCTGGCTATTTGCTCTTCATAAGTCAGCCTTGGTCTTCCTTGGCTTCTTTTACCACTCACTTTCGCTCTGTAGATTTTCTTCGTCAGTCTTTCATCACTCATTCTTTCCAAGTGCCCGAACCATCTAAGTATTCCTTTCTTCATTTTTACAATAACACTGTGTGCAACCCTGTCATACTGCGTATCTCATCATTGCTTTTCCTGTCCGCAAGCGTGACACCGCACATATTTCTGAGAGACCGCATCTCCACAGCATTTATCATACTTTCACTCGATTTCGGGCATATCCAGGCCTCACTACCGTACAACAAAATTGGCACCAACACCACATTGTGGATGGCCATTTTAGCAGTGTTAGATATATTCACACTACCCACTAATGCGGACAGAGCACCGTTCAGTTTATTGTCAGCTGCTACCCGTCTCTCCACATCCAACTCATATCTTCCATCCCTCGAAAACGCACTCTCCAGATACACAATTTCATTCACTTGTTCTAGACATTTTCCATTTACACAAATCACACATTTCGTTTGTACCGCTTCTCTTTCAAACACCAAAACCTTAGTTTTCTTCACATTCATTTTCAATCCTTTTACTTCACAATCTTCTTTCATGCACGTGACTAGTGTCTGCACCTCTGCTTCTGATGGTGCTATTAGCAGAGCATCGTCAGCGTACAATAGGCAGTTTACCACTGTATCATCACATCCCATACCACTTATATTACCTTTCAATCTCTGGAGACAACTGTCCAAATACAGCACGAAAAGCCAGGCGGACATCACGCAGCCCTGTCTGACACCAGAACAGACTTCAAACCAGGGCGACATGTCACCGTCTATCCTTACACATGCTCTGTGGCCACAATATAATGACCTCACAAGGAGTGGACCCGTAGCAAGGAGCCCTCCACGCCATATTCAGGCAGAAGACTCTACAATTTCTTCCACACTTCTCTATCGAGTGCTTTTTCTAGATCCACGAAAGCGCAGAAAACTTTCAGGCCTATAGCCAGAAACCTTCCCACGATAACGCGAAGCGATAAAATCTGATCCATACAACCCCTACCGTTCCTGAAACCACCTTGCGCCTCCCACAAATATCCTTCTGAAACACCTTTCATACGTTCAGTCAATACCTTAGTATAGACTTTACTCGCTAAGCTGACCAAGCTGATGGCCCTATAGCACGCACAGTCTAGATAGGAACCTTTCCCTTTATACATAGAGGTACTATGACTGCCGTGCAAGTAAAGCTCGTGAAAGTAAAGACCCAAAAAGGAAATTTCATGCGGATAACTCCTCGGGGCAACCGCAACAGACTAATAACCGCGAAATCGACATAATGGGACATCACTGTTTAAAGAAATGCAAGAAGTGGAAGCCCTGGAAACGTCAAATCACTCTACCGAATTAAAATCTCGACTGTAGCAAATTTTTATCAGTTCTTAGCAATATAGTTTTATTTTCACAAACGCTGATACATTCGACTTTTAAAAATACATTGCACAAAAAACTTAACTCGAAAATTACACATTTCCTTTACAGAAAACAAAACAGATAAAATTTAATACTCATATAACTTCCTTGACAAACAGGAAATTCGAACTGCCTAAAATAGTTTTGTGAATCCGGAACGGCTCGGGTAATGAAGATTGAGGGGAAAATCGAGTGTGAATGTGTTGGTAACATAACGTTAAGCCGACAAAGGAGCGTGAAGTACGGAGCTAATGTGGCCCATTGTTGAAGTCTACACGACTTTTTGTACATGTCACAGCAATACACTAAATGAAATACTTACATTTTTTCATTTAACAAAGATAAAAAAGTATAAAATCTATTTCATCATAAATAATCGTTATATTTTTTCTACATTAAAACGCATGAAACCGTCGTGATGCAGAATATTCATTTTATAATTCGATTAATCGATTTTATTATACTTTTTAGTAAGCCAAAAAATAGCGATATATTTTAAACCAGTTTTAAAAGCCGTTAAAAGCATGCCGTACACACATTAACATTAGGATTTCGTAACACTTTCGAGCAAAGTAAAATCGAATAAAAAAAATTGAAAGGAAATTTATAATAATAATAATACTCTAGACAGTTGCTCAAATTGTGTGATCTCAAACTAGGCACTAGGCAACGCAACGAACTGCGGGAGCTCGCAGTAACATCTACACTACAACACAATCTAGAAAAGTTCGTTTCCACAATTAACCTGTCCGGGAATCGAACCCGGGAGCCCATTTTTCATGTTTTGGTTTTAAATATCGCTTATTAATCTCGTATTTCTCATTTCTCGTTTTGAACTTCCAAATTACGTTTCTGTGCCTAATTTTAGCTTAATAGTTGTACATATAGCGGAATAAATCGGCTACTACATACGGACAGATGAACATAGCGAAACTACAACGGTTGAATTTTAGCCATTTAGCTACGGAACTCCATATATTGTGAATATTTAGTAAAGAAGAAAATCAGTAAAGTTAAATTATTGTGCATAAATAAATTTCCTTTTTACATTATTTAAATTTATAATTATTACTATTTTTCCTCTTTTCTTTAATTGTTTTTAAATAAAACTAGTCAGTTATCGCGATTATAACATAGATAATGAAGGAGTTAAGAGGCTGAAACAGAGCTGAAGAAATAGGGTTGAGAATTGTAAATGTGAGCATGTAACATTTCGATGACGTTTTTTTAAAATGTAATCGATCAAGCATTAAATAGTATTCCAAAAAAATTAGTTTGATTATCACTGAAATAACGAGAACTTCAAAAGGAAACTATATTCTCAGCTATTAAATTACATGTTTTATTACTAATTAAATATCTGTATCGTTTTTTTCAATTCTATTTGACAGTGTTTTTTTTGAGCTTGTAGCTGCAGTAGAAACGTTGACTATTAACGTCAAAGAGGTATTTCACAAATTGGCAAATAAATAATCAACATTTTCACTTACCAAAATCAATACGAGCCGCTTACTATTAGGATAACGAAAAATTTTAATGATAATCGACCCCAAACGCATTTTCACACAACAATGAACTAATTATGCTTAAGAAGAAATGCGTCAAACACGTGTAAAGTGAGTGCGTTCTCTCGTAAATATTTAAATAAATTTGCATATTTTAATGGCTGCTATTGTTCGCCGTTGCCACATCCAGCGGCGGCCGCTCCGTGTAGTGTTGCAATTATTCCGCATCCGCACATTTTTCGGTCGCATTAGACAGTAATGACACACATATTGCTCTGACGTTACTATTTGCAAATAAGGTGTACAGTGTATACATACTTCAGTGGTAATACATAAAGCAACACTACTAATGGTCACCTTATGGGGTTCTCAAATGCCCTCATCTCATGCCCTGTGTTATATATTATATAACACAGGACATGATAATATACAGGGCATGGTATAATTTGAAGTAATATATTATATAATATATTACTCCATAGTAATATATATAATATATTACTATTACTATTATTAATATATATAATATATTATTATATAATATATTACTTCAAATAATTATACCAACTGACATCAAGCTGAGCGCTAGTCTTGGACTATCAATGTGTAAACCAAATAACGAACTATGGTATCACCCACTACACTCAGACCATACAGTTTGGAAGAGAACAATGTACATATAACAACCAAATGGGTTCAATGATATTGGCATACTTTTCAGCTGCTAGTTTTTTTTTCAAAATGGCGGCGCACGATAAAACCTATATATATATCGATTGAGCACACTTTTACAAACAAAAAATCACTTGGGGTCCCTATGTCCTAAAACGTCACGTTACAGAGTTATTTACAGTAAAAGATCGATGTTAAAGAACTTCAATAACCATGAAAAAATACTCACTAAAATGTTTCTACGCATTTTATGATGCTGGTAATAGCTAGACTGGTTTATCCTTATTAGGTCTAACTATTAGTACATACTACTCTGTCAAGAAAGTACCGGGAAAAGATCAATAATACACGAAATGTTAGTTATTCATCCAAATTTATTTTATCACCTTCAAAGTATGCTCCTTCAGAAACGATACACTTACGCCAACGAATAATACAATCATCAAAACATTTTTGAAACGCTTTTTCCGAAATTGAGTTCAGTGCTCGCCGCGAATTCTCCTTTATGTCTTCTACCCAATGAAAACGGGTGCCACGAAGTGGTAATTTGAGTTTAGGAAAAAGAAATAAGTCGGCTGGAGCCATATCTGGTGAATAAGGTGGTTGCTCGATGGTATTTGTTGAGTTTTTGGTCAAATATTCGTTCACAATGATGGCCTTGTGCGAAGACGCATTATCGTGGTGCAAAATACAAGAATTTTCTTTCCACAAATCTGGCCTTTTTCGTCGAATTTGCTCTCTTAAACGCCGCATAACGCCCAAATAATATTCTTTATTTACCGTTTGACCTTCCGGCAAGAATTTCGAGTGCACAACACCGCGATAGTTAAAAAAACAGTCAACATGACTTTGACTTTTGATCGATATTGGCGTGGTTTTTTGGGTTTCGGTTCAGTTGGAAGGCGCCACTCCGAAGCTTGTTGACTAGTTTGCATGTCAAACTCGTAAACCCACGTCTCGTCACCAGTAACAATGCGTTTCATGAATGTTGGATCGGAATTGACTTGTTCTACCATGTCCTCAGCGTCTCTTATGCGATTGAGTTTTTGGAGAAAATTCAGGTCTTTTGGGGCTAGCCGAGCGGCAACATGTTTCATACCTAAGTGATTATTTAAAATGGTACGGATCGACTCGTGAGTCACAGAAAGTTCAGCGGCTATCTCTCTCAAACTTGAATGAGGATTTTCAGTCACTATTTCCTTCACTTTTGCGATGTTAACTTCAGTTGCAGACGTTGATGGCCTACCAGAGCGAGGCAAATCTTCTATCACATCTCAACCGCTTTTCAACGCTTTGTACCACTCACAAGCACGTGTTTTTGATAAAGTCGATTCACCGTAAGCCTTCTGTAACATTTTCAGTGACTCCGAACACGAAATTCCATTGGCGATGCAAAATTTAAGACAAACTTTTTGTTGGATGTTTTTGTCCATTATCAAATTCGCAATATACACTAGAATGATATAACTGAAAACAGCACTGTATTTAATCTAAATAACAGATGCAACTCAAACTCCGCGCCAAAATGGAAAACAGATGTGCCAATCTAACAACAACAAAAAAAACAAAAAAATTAATTTGGAACCCTAAACAAATCATCCATTCCCGATACTTTCTTGACTGAATGTAGTAATTTAAGACGATTCGTCTAGTGGACTGAAGACTAGTGGCCCCCATTAGTCAAAATTCGACCGTAAATACAAAATGGACTCTTTTCCCTTGACACACACTGCAGTCAAAACAGCTCACAGCTCGTAAATCACACAAAATAACACAGCTCGAAACTCATTCAGTCAATCTGCCAGTAATTATTTGATGGCGATACTTCAAGTCTTTGACGACATTATCTACTCCGTGCAACCGTTTGACCCATTTGACCACAAACTTGTTTGACATTCATGGTATAACTATTGTGTTTGACAATAATAGAATGAACGTAAACAATGAATGTTTTATTTTATTTTTAATTTAATGTAAAACAATGTATACCTAACACACATTATATACGAATGTTATATGTCTGCACTCCTCCATATAAACTTTACCAAATCTCACACTCCTCCGTGGCGCGCAATATGCATCAAAAAGGGTATAACGTTTTTCTTCACGTTTTAATATATAAATATTAAAAATTAATAGTTTCCACTATAAATTTGTCATTACAGATTTTAATCATATATAATCTAAAATTAATAGTTTTCCATCATGGTGGGGTTTGATGCAATTGTTTTTAACACTTAACTCTATATTGTGGTACAAACACCATATTTAACTTTTCAAAAAACAATCTTGCCTATGTCACGTGCGCGAATGAGACGGATAAATGGTACCACATTCATTGAAATAGATTAAATGATTAAGGCTCAGTGAGGATACAGACGAACATACATACTTACATACGCAGCTAAAATCATAACTCTACAATTTGCTTCGCCATAGTAAAAATATTATATATTTACATCCAACACATTCAAAATCACGAGAAAAACATGAGTATACAGTAGTCTGACGTACTGTATTTTCTACTAGGTTTATATGTATGTATGTTTTTTCAGAAAAACATTAGTTTTCTGTCGTCGTAGTAATCGGACATAAAATACAAATGATGCATGAAAATAGAGTCATTAAAAATGTTCAACTCTTTCCTTAGATATACGATTTTATTATTCAGTGTGTGCCCGGTGAACGGCCATCAAACTCATGATATGACTTTTAATGAAGGCTTTGAGTGACTCTTTATCTACAAATAAATTGTAAGATAACTCGTTATTATTAAAAATAAACATTTACAATAACTTGCTGCGAATATAAATCAGAATTATCAAACCGACTACAAGTACATACTCGATTTATTCCTCTGACAAATGAATGAATTTTTAAATTTTTTTTTAAAGATGTATTGTGCCAAATTTAAAATTCGTTATTGTCATTAACTATTTTAACCTTTAGATTAATCGCTTTCGCACTATATATTTTACCTTCATCATATAAAGAATGGGCGGACGTCGTCGCAGGAATTATATTGGAAAAAATTATATACGAAAGTGTATTGCAGTAGTATAAAGTTCAACTATTATTTTATATTGTTTCAATTTTATTGTAGAGTATTTTATTTTTACGGCAATAAATATGATTTTAAAGTTAATTTACCAATTTTAAAAGGCTTTAAATTCTGTTAAATATCTTAATTTGTAGATATGTATACTTATTTTAAAATAACTTTTTATTGGTTCGCTTAGAAGATATTTTTTCGGGACAGTAGGTAGATTCAACTTTAAAAAATATCTTGGTTACTTGAATAAATTTGATTCGACTTGACTGAGTATCTATGTATTTGTCGGATCTTAGAAAAAATAGCTCACATACAGACCGCAAGCGGCGTCTATCGTCGTCTTGAATGAAGGCTGCCGCGGGAGTGTAAGTTAAAAGGTAACGGTTACAGGTAGTGACAAATGAGTCTCACTGCGCGCAGACGCATCTGTTCCTTGATTATTTTATTTGTCGTGTAATAATTTTTATTTGATCGGACTTAAGTACTTTTATAAAGTTAGTGTATAGTATTGTAATTAAATGAATCTCGGGGTACCCACAGGATGACAGAGCCAGATGTAGACACGCCCACTGAGGTCATGTAGAGCCCTTCTGCGACATATTAATATAAAAATCAATGTTTGTTTGTTCGTATTTTATGCGCTGCCATACCTTTCATCCGATTGTGATGAAATTTAATATGGAGAAAACTTGAATCCTGAGGAACGCGGACGAAGTCGAAGACAAAACTTTGTACCCCTTTTTGAACACACTGCCCGCACGGAGAAGTGCAAGATTTGGCATAGTTAAAGTATATGCGGAGAAGGAATGCAGAAAGCTAACATTTATGTATAATATGTATTACATAAATACATTTCCTCACGCTGTATCCCTAACGGGGTAGTCAGAGGGCGAAGCGCCAAGCGTCGCGGTTCTTACATACTTCTTTCGCTTCCTCAAATCTCATCATTCTCCTCACACATTTTTGTCTAGGTATGCGAGAGCTTTTGACATTTGCATCTGCTAACACTATATATATATATATATATATATATATATATATATATATATATAAAATTAAATGAGACTTAATTATAGATGATGTATAATAATCTTTGAGCGTTTAATTAGTTCGTTATGTAATACTCTTAGCATTAGCTTAAGCTTAGTTTGTGAACGCAATAGCGTAACGGCCGAGGGCAATACGATAAATGGACCATCGCTGTCTCATTGTAGGAGCTCCAGGAAATGGGGTCCTAAAGTAAACTGGTATACTTTTGGTTTTCTCGAGCACCCAATTTCATAACCACAGTAACATAAAACACGTTTCGTTAATTGTTGGTCATGCTACTGTGAAATTGACGCTATCCACGTGTAAGGCCAAAACCGACACTGGCGCCACCACACGGCTTTCAATATACATCGTAATTGAATCCGCCAATCACACTGTGTTTAAACTCCAACTATTATTTCAATTTCCGTAATGGGTATCGTTTATATATCGCTTGTGATGACAATTAATATAACTTGGCGTGGACGGAGCATTAAGGCCCATAAATCACGCCTTGACGCCATTTCTGCACCTTTAACGATATAGCGTGTAATATCTTCGCATAAAAAAATATTACGTAAAATCCAGTGAAAAGAAAAATATTCCGTTTACTTTGGTGGTAGTGCTCAAGAGGATGTACACATGTTTATATGGAGATAGAGATCGCTTGGATCCGCGAAAGTGGATCACAATTTAGTATCTCTATGCGACACGCATAGACTGTGGAACGCTTTGTAAGATATAAAGAAATTTCACTTGTTCATGTGGCTAATCTGTTTTATGGTAACGTGTTTGGACAGCTAAACTGATGTTTTGTAAATAGTATAATGGTGATTACACGTCGTCACGATACAGTAGTTATTTCTTATACTATCCAATCCAACGCTAATTAACTAAACCAAAATAATAATAATATAATTAAATTTAACAAAAACATAAATATTTAGCTTAGTTATTTAGTATTTCATTAAACAATACATGACAAGACAAAATACAATAAGACATACATCTATTTAAAATAATTCTTGACATAAATCACTAATCACAAGACATTTTTCAATAAATGTAATTTCATATAAACTTTATGTCATTTTATAAAACCGTTTTTATTAAAAAAAATCAATGTGGTTTTTCCTTTTTGGCAAATTTGATTGAAACGACCCATACATACATATATGCATATTATGAACAACCACACTTATAAATATAAATGAGCAACAGAACTAGTAAATTAAACTACAATTACTTATTATAGTTAAAATTAATAATATCTCTAATAAATTTACTATTTATCAATTTAATCATATGTAATTTGAAATTAATAGTTTCCACAATAAATATATTACTTCGAATCATTAACTTATTGTAAACTTTGGTTGGTTTATGTTTTTAACAATATTTTTTAACACAATACATACAAATCACGAGGAAAGGATTATTAGAATGACAGCAGGTTATGTATTGAAAAAATATAGGTATGTAAGTACAGAGTTATATTTTAATAATACTAATACTGGAATGCTTAGATGGTTCGGGCACATGGAAAGAATGAGTGATGAAAGACTGACGAAGAAAATATACAGAGCGAAAGTGAGTGGTAAAAGAAGCCAAGGAAGACCAAGGCTGACTTATGAAGATCAAATAGCCAGAGTGTTAGCAGACGGAAATGTCAAAAGCACTCGCATACCTAGGCGAAAATGTGTGAGGAGAATGATGAGATTTGAGGAAGCGAAAGAGGTGTGTAAGGACCGCGACTCCTGGCGCTCCGTCCTCTCTGGCTACCCCGTTGGGGATACAGCGTGAAGTTATGTTATGTTATGTTACTAATACTGTTATTTTACAACGTTTTTTTTAATTTCTTTCAATTTTTTTCATTATTTTTTATAGCTTATTAATTTCAACCTATAAAAAATAATGTTATAGTGTTTACTACATTTTTTCAAATTAATATTTATACTTGTGTCTTTAATGAAGTAGTAATATTTTAAATAGCATTTTTATTATTGGTTCTACCATCTATAAAACAATTTTAAATGCATTATAAATACATACATACATATCTTCACGCTGTATCCCCAACGGGGTAGTCATAGAGGACGGAGCGCCAAGCGTCGCGGTCCATACATACTTCTTTCGCTCCCTTAAATCTCATCATTCTCATCACACATTTCACAACACTGATGAGGAAATCTATAGAGCAATTGTGAGTGGTAAAAGAAGCCAAGGAAGACCAAGGCCGACTTATGAAGATCAAATAGCTAGAGTGTTAGCCGACGGTAATGTCAAAAGCACTCGCATATCTAGGCGAAAATGCATTATAAATACTTCGTAATATTAGTATATAGTTATATACGAGTACATCCCATAATAAGTATAACAGTTCAGTGTCTTGAGAAATACGGGCATTAGTGACTACACAGTAGATGTAAGTTTAACTATGCTTGCATGCAAATGCGTACTCAATAATGACGTGTTGATGATCACATTTCCACAGCGCCGACGCCTTGACTCGCGATAATTCCGTTAGTTTCGCAAATACGTTGTTGCGAAAAGATTACACCCGCCCTATTATCTCGCCAAGCACGTTTCAGAGCTCGAGCGCAGAAACAAGTAAAGGTTACTCTCCACGGGAGTGATCGTTGACATGTAAGTAAGACTGCAACTTATAATAGGTGGTATAATCTAGGTTGTGTGTCGAACCTCGAAGCCTGGCTTCAAAAGCGATGGCACATCATCTACCGAATGACGCAGGTACTGACCGGGCACGGCTGCTTCGGTCAGTAAATATCTGTAATGATAGGAGATCGCGGAACCCTCGATAACGCACCGAGGAAGGTCACCACAGAGGTTAAAGACTTTCGAGAAATGAACCTACTCTTATCTTAAAGGCCGGTAACGCACCCATGATTCTCTGAACGTTGCGGGTGTACATGGATGGCGGTGATCACTTTCTATCAGGTGACTCGCTTGCTCGTTTGCCCCCTCCGCCATAAAAAAAGAAAGTTCTGGTGGGTAAAAGTCCCACACTCAGGCGGCTGGGTAACTGTGTGCAGGTTTCTCCCGCTCACCCAAAAAGAATCGACTTTTAGGTCATTGACCATGAGTCGAAAAATAGAATTACAGCACTCCTTGACGTAAAAAGCGACTAAAGGAAGGTCTTCAGCGTCGAAGTCGATTGGGGCGGGGTTCCTTCCGTGACCGCGAGAAGAACAGAAGCACGTGTAGTCCACGCTACCATGCATGCCATATGACGCTCCCCAAGACAGCTTCGGCGCAGTGTGCATTCTGTAATGTGATGTGATGTACTTATGATCTATAAATAAATAAATAAGCTGTACAACAAACTTAGTTCTGCAGTTCGCATCAAAAATGACTACGAAGCACTAATTGCGCAGGTACTTGCATTTAATTGAGTTTTTAGTTAGTAAACATTTTTCAAGGATTACATAACATACATAACATATTCTCGCACTGCATCCCGAATAGTCCCTTAATAGATAGTCAGAGAGAATGATGCGCCAAGTATTGTGGTAATGACCGCAATACTTGATACCTTTTTCGCCTTCATCATTCTCCTTAGCGCCGAAGTATGCGAGAGCTTTTAACATTTCCATCAGTTAACACTCTGACTGTTACATGTTCATGGCCAGCCTTTTCTTTTTAAATAAAGAGATATTTTTTGCACAAATATGAAAGTTTATAGAAAGTATCAAATAACCATGATCGTGTGTATACAGGGAGGTCAAATATCTGCCTCCTCATCCTCCTAATTTCTATAATCTAAACTTTATTCAGAATAGTATGCTACGAGGCTGAATACGCTCATACAACCGATGCAAGTGATTAATATATAATAAACTACTGGCACTTTGACGCGGTTTCAGAAGATCTGCCTTCCAAACTGGGCCCCTGGTTCGATTTCCGATCAGATCAATCTCGAAAACTAACTTTTCTAAATTGGTTTGGAGTGAGTGTTTCTTCATCCGTCCACCCACAAGGTGGACGGATGACCTCATTAAGACCGCAGGATCGCGCTGGATGCAAGCCGCTACCAACCGGTCTTATTGGAGATCTTTAGGGGAGGCCTATGTCCAGCAGTGGACGTTCTATGGCTGAAAGGAAGGAAGGAAGGAGTGTTTCTAGCTGTTCCCCTAGTTCGTTTGCGGTATCCATAGTACAAGCTTAGTACTTACTTAATAGTTTGTGTAATTTGTGTTTTTGTTTGGAGCATAAACTTAGCATATACTGTCGTATAGATGAACATACAGCTCGTTGACGCGTGACGATTTTAATTTGTCAATGTCACCTGTGAAATGAATGATACCTTTGATTATTGCATAATGTAATATCACAATCAATTACAAAACACGTAAGTATTATTGAAAAATACAGTACTCCTTTGATATAAAAGAGGATTAACCCAAAATAATAAAATAAGTCAACAGCGTTCTCCACAGCGTGACGACCTGTTCAAATTCAAAAAGTATTACAATAGCGTCTCTTTCGCTGTCCCTTTGCTACTCGTGCCATTATCATAAAAGATTACATTCTCACTCGCACTCTTTGTACATCTATACATCAGTATATACTAAGTGTAATGTCTGGAGTATATAAAAAAGTAAAAAAGTAGTGTCAAAAAGTTAGTGGACAGTCAGCCTAACGTACAAAATCATCTGCGTACCTCCACTGTCAATGTCACGCAAAACAACAACTCGTGATACAAATCCAAGATTCGATCTTGTTTCGTCATCTAAATTAGCTTAGTTTGTAAAATTATTGTTAATTCAATGTACCAATATGAAAACAATGTGATTAATACGATTTCTATTCGTTTAAAGAAGAATGTTGTTCTAATTTATTTATTAAACCCAAACAGATATGGGAACATGTAATAATAATAATAAAGCCTTTTTATTTCCTATAACCATTTTTACAAAATATATCAATTTTTATATATTAATATTTAAATTTTTCTATTATGTTTATGGAATCCCTGATAGGGTATAAGCCTCCTCCATTGTCTTCCATTTTTCCCTATCTTGTGCTGCTTTCATCCAATTTTTTCCCTCTATTTTTGTTATATCGTCCACCCATCGCTGTTGTGGTCTTCCTACGTTCCTTTTTCCGTTTGGACCGATCCATTTAGTCCTCTTTAGAGTCCATCTGTGGTCGGTATATCTTGCTTTATGGCCGGCCCAGGTCCATTTTGATTTTAATGCGTGTTGTAGAGCATCTGTAAGTTTGGTCTTTTTTCTGATTTCTTGACTTCTTACTCTATTAATTTTTCTTATGTTTAGGATGCTTCTTTCTATTGCCCGCTGACAAGTATGATATGAGATATGAGTATGATCTTTATTCAACTACAATCAACTACATTCAGTCAAAGTTTAGTCACTCGATCGATTACGTTCGACACATTACTGGAAAGCTTCAGAAGTTTGATCAATTCTCAGGAGACTTCAGTGACTAGACTAAAACTGAAAATATTTTTGTTAGACTGGAAAAAGGGACAAAATTTTTTTATTTATGTTACTAGTGCTATTTCAAATTATGAAGTTATACTGCTTTATGAACTTATACTACTTTCGCCGCCTTAGGAAAAATAGAAGCGTATTTTTTAGCGTGTGACGAAGTGGCGCGCGCCGAAGTAACACGTAATTTATTATTTTTTATTTCACTCAGTAGTAGTAGTACTAGAAATTCTCCCTTAGAAAGGAAAGTAAAGGGATCTTAGCCCATACTACCGACGTCTTCAGTAATTAATAGATATGTAAGGACTTACGCAGCAGAAATTACTATTTGCTGTCAAGCGCAGCGTCGCTCACATAGTTTAGTTGTTGCCCGGCCCTCATTAGAGTAAGATATCTACTCGTATAACTGTACTAATATAATAGTACTAATAAAATATACGTACCAATACATATTATTACCTTACGTTTTCTTTGAATACCACCTTGGAGAGCCTTTTCTTTATATTATTTCATCAAAATGTCGAGTTTCTGGCAACAAATATATTAAGACAGTCTTTCTAATAGGATCCGCTGAGGCAGACTAAGCCACTAAAAAAATCTCAACGTCACTCTACTAAATAAACACTTATTTCAACAATCTCAAATAACAGCACAACAGCGTAAATAGTTGGGACGCAAAACTACGCCAATTTTACATTACAATATCCACTAGAAACTATTTACAAATAATCAAAATAAACGCCCAACCGCTCCCCATAAAATCCCGCCTGAAACTCTTATTAGTATAATATTGTAGTTTTTGCTCTTATTTCACTCATTTCAAGCGTCCAGTTTTGTTTTTTTATATGTAGCCAGTTTTGTTTTTTTTTTATATGAAGCCAGTTTTGTTTTTTTTTTATATGAAGCCAGTTGTGTTTTTTTACATGTGGCCAGTTTGGCTTAAAATCGTCAAAGAAGTATAACTTCTTAAGTGCGTACATGAGTATACACATGCTTTTTTTATATATTATTTTTAAACTCTTTTATGTCTATTGCTATATATATAATTGTACAGTAGGTAAGATTAAGGAATTATTTGTAACATTATTTTCATTGCTAAAGTTTTAATAATTTATATTATTGTAATTAATTATCCATTTTTTAATTTATGGATTTATTTAAATTAATAAATTAATTCAATTTATGCTTTCATTTAATGTATGCTTTGTAATGAATATACTCTGATGTATGATTTCTTTACCAAATCCAATTCTTTTTCACTTTTATTGCTATACATTTTTTCATATACACAATCTCCTATATCTATTGTAACATGTGTGCTAAGACCAGTGCAGGGTTCTCTGAAGCCGCTTAATGCTAAGCCGACCTTTTTGCAACTTAATAGTAGGTACAACGTGAAGATATGTATGTGTGTATGTATGTGTGTATGAATGTGTGTATGTATGTATGTAATAGTAGGTAGATTTATTAATTTTATTTACTGATAGTTTCTCATTTTCTTTTTAAATTTAATGCTTTATAAGAGTTGCAAATAAATACCTATACATGTCTATGTCTAACTTATAAATTTAATTATATAGGTATTTATATCGTATTTATAAAGTTATTTTTACACTTGAGTTTTGATTGGTAAAGGACAATTTTTAATTGCGTACTCTTCAGTGTTTTTATTTTGAAGACAGTGTAATTTTTTTCTCAAAAAGTTATTTTTATCTTTTTATTCTATACCAGCGTAAAACATTTATTATTAGTGACCCACTCCTGCTTGGTACGGGGTGGAATTAGTATTTTAAATCAGTATTTCTTTATTTCCGTAGACTAAATGCGAATATGTTATTTAGATAAACGTTCCTCGTTAAATATCCTAAATTATGGTGAAAATCGCATTACAATACACTAAAAAGTTTAGAAGTTATACCGCTAAATACAGACAAACGCAAATTACGTTTTTGTTTTAGGGATCATCCATAAATTACATCACATCATGTCAAATGCAAAATATTAAAACGCAAAACTTTAAACGAAAAACTTAAAAAAATATTATATTCTTGTATATGTGTGTAATATGCGACGTCACACCAGGGAGGGGGGTCCCACAAACAAGACCACCTGTGACAAAGATGGAGGGTCAAAAAATCATGGTATTCGTGTGACGTAATTGATGTATGGGCCCTTATGTTAGAAATAAGAAACTTTTCGACTTCTGACTTCTGTCGATTTTGTTTAGTACTTTGCTAAATTGTTTAATTCGTTTTGTTTGCTAAATAAATAAAAAATACTACAATTAATTTTTGTCTCTGTTCCAGCTGTTGGCAGCCCTGGTGCTGGCCGCGCTGTCCGTAGCCTCGCCGCCGCGCAAACACAACAAGCGCGATGGTAAATATTAACTTGGAAATTCTTACTGATCTCAGAGTCTCTACTGTTATAAGTATTAACATTAATTGTGCAATGACCATAAATTGTATTAAATGTCAGAATTTCTTTAATAACGATGACCTAATACTTTGCAAAATGGGTCCTGCTTTAAACAAACATAATCAAAATTGGTTCAAAAGTTTTACCGTGAAAACATAATAGCATTATAAGTAGCCTTTATAAGTTAGTATAGAACTGCAGACATAAATTACAGTTTTATTTAAAAAATGCTTTGTGATGTCAGTAAAGGCTCTGTCTTAATATTCAAGTTTTATACGAATGAGCTAACAGTATAAAATAGCACCAATTCCCTTGTTCGCAGCTCCGCTGAGCTCCTCATACTTGCCTCCTTCGAGGCCGTCGTCATCGTACGGCGCTCCTCGGCCGTCAAGCAGCTACGGAGCCCCCAAGCCTTCCTCCAGTTACGGTGCGCCCAGGCCATCCAGCAGTTACGGCGCACCCGCCCCATCATCGAGCTACGGTGCCCCCGCTCCATCCTCCAGTTACGGCGCCCCTGCCCCATCTTCAAGCTACGGTGCACCTGCCCCATCATCGAGCTACGGAGCCCCCGCTCCATCGTCTAGTTACGGCGCACCCGCCCCATCATCAAGCTATGGTGCTCCTGCCCCGTCCTCGAGCTATGGCGCTCCAGCTCCCTCAAATTCATATGGTGTCCCTGCTTCTCGCCCATCATCAAGTTATGGAGCCCCTGCTAAACCTCCCGCGACAAGCTACGGTGTTCCTACAGGACCTTCGACCAGCTATGGAGCACCTAAACCCTCTAGCAGCTATGGCGCACCAAAACCATCGAGTTCTTACGGTGCCCCATCCCCTTCAAGCTCATACGGTGCTCCTGCTCCTTCAAGCTCATACGGTGCTCCTGCGCCTTCAAGCTCATATAGTGCTCCTGCTCCGTCTTCGTCTTATGGTGCTCCCTCCGTTCCTTCCTCATCTTACGGAGCACCCTCATCTGGACACGGCAGTAGCAGCTTCGGAGGCAGCAGCGGATTTGGAAGCAGTAGCTTCGGCAGCAGTGGTTTCGAATCCAGCAGTTTTGGAGGTAACGCTCCATCTTCAAGCTACGGTGCACCTTCTCCTTCTAGTAGCTATGGTGCTCCTGCTCCGTCAAGCTCGTATGGAGCTCCATCAAGTAGCTATGGAGCGCCGAGCTCAGGCGGATTCTCCGGTGGCTTTTCATCAGGCGGTCACGGTGGATTTTCTTCTGGCGGCTCCGGCGGCTTCTCGTCTGGTGGTCATGGTGGTTTCTCATCTGGCGGCGGTGGCTACTCATCCGGTGGCTCCGGTGGTTACTCCTCTGGTGGTCATGGCTCCGGTGGCTTCTCCTCCGGCGGTTCTGGGGGCTACTCCTCTGGTGGTCATGGCTCCGGTGGCTTCTCCTCCGGCGGTTCTGGGGGCTACTCCTCTGGTGGTTCTGGTGGCTACTCATCCGGTGGCTCCGGTGGTTACTCCTCTGGCGGCTCTGGTGGCTACTCTTCCGGCGGCTCTGGCAGCTACTCTTCCGGCGGCTCTGGCGGCTACTCTTCCGGTGGCTCTGGCGGCTACTCCTCCGGTGGTCACGGCTCCGGTGGTTACTCGGGTGGAGTCCCCGCCACTATCAGCCAAGGCTACGACTCAAATGGTGGCTACGTATATTAGACTACTGAAAGCCTCGCTACTCTAGTATCTTAGCGATGGTATTTCTCCGACAGTCAGTATGTGGCGCGTATGGACAATGGACGGTACAGCTTAGTAATAATGTTGTGGTACAATCAGTTCCCTAAGACGTTTATTAGGTAAAACCACAATATTATGTTCAGTACCCATATCTTGGTTCCTCATTCGAATCACTAAAGCCGACCACACACGTTACGGTCTATCGGAAACGTCTGACTATGCAAGAGAATTGTCGTTCAAGTATATATGAATAAATTTGCGCAGTCTTTTGAAGACACTCTGCTAACCTGTTAATTTATCTCACGTTATATTTATTGTTAAAACGAACAATGTAGTATCACAAATTGCTAGTGCTGCCTCTCACAAGCAACCAGTGAACTAAAACATACCGCTAATGACGCTACTTCTGCAAGAAGTCGTTTTATTGTCAAAGCACTAAACGAGCAATACCTCACGCGATATGCAGCTATCGCTATCTGCAGACTATGTGAACATCCAATGGGCGCTTTTATAGTTTATCGTTGAACGTGTTTATTACAATTTTACCGTCCAAGGTACAACAGGGAACCAAAATATATGCAGTTGTATAAAGACGCTTTTAAATTTCCGTCCACGATAACGATCATGCAGTGGACATGAAAAAAGCGTCTTTTTCTGCTACGCGATAGGAAAGCATTTTGCTTACTTTTTGTATCGTGTACGAAAAACTCGTGGCGATAAAAACGTTCAACGATTAATTATGAAATCGCTCAACGAGCTGAGACACTCAGAGGCACCAGCGCAAATAGACCTCTCCACTAGACCGTAAAGTGAATAGCCAGCTTTAATCAGATATAAATGTTAACAGTAAAAACGCTGTTAGGTCTCTCTATTTATTTAGTTGCCTTGTACGCCTTGTTATGTACATACATCAAACAATTACTTAAACTGAAGTCGTTTGTTGTAAAAGTATTAATTTAATTGTAATAAAGATCTGTACAAAATTAGATTAAGTACGAGGGTTTTTTATGAAGTAAAACTTTGTAAATAATTTTAAACTGCCTTTTATTTAGTCACTAGTGACATGCCCCGTCTTCGCACGAGTAGAAATTTTTTCGAAAGTAAAATACAGCCCATATTACTCGCGGATAATGTAGCTTTCTATAGGTGAAAGAATTCTTAAAATCGGTTAAGCGGTTTTTAAGTTTATCCATTACATACAAACAAATGAATAACAAAACAAAAAATTTGCTGAAAATCATCATGTGATGATTAATAGACGACGCCTAACCTAGACTAATCTCTGAAAAGTCGTCTACCTACCAACGAATGCCTTGTCTCAATTCAGTTGTTTCTGAGATTAGCCCACACAAAGAAACACCCAGACGAAAACATAAAAATGCATGTTTGCGGGTTTTAGTTTCACGCAAATTAAAAATGGGCTTTATTTCGAAATCACAAACAGACACTTCAAATTTAATTATGTGTATTCATCAATGCATCACTTTTTGTAATACCCGAATATAATAGAACTAAAAGATTACCTTTTTGATAAATTGTGTTGAAAGCACTATAGATAACTGATACAAAAAATGTAGAATACTTACACTGTTAGAAAGATGGATTCTTAGGACTGTACCAATGAGCTTCTCCCAGTAACTTCAATACAAAGGATCGATCCTACAAAACAAACTCATCAACATAGTATATGCTTTATTGATGTCGCAGGAGCGGCCGTAGAGTCACAACGTTACACATTTTTTTCACATTTTCAAATATTCAACAAGAACTAGATATGTCAGTAGTATCTACAGCTAACAGTGGACCGATCGCTCTCTAATACCACTGCATATACACGTCACATTTACATAAAATAGGCATCGTATTCAAAATTTTAACATTCAGTCCTCTTTGATTATGAACGAAATATATCATGTATATTAAATATATCGTTTTTCGCGTGTTTTAGTGATATATACGCTGAAATATTAGAAAGCGACGTCGAAGAACAACAACGATAAACCTATAACTACTCTTATAAATATTGATATGCATCCATTTCTCGCTAAATCTAGAATGATTATGTATTACATTATTTAAGTCACATAAACATGATATGTATGTATTTTTTCGTAGTCTTGGAGCAGGTCATTACACTAGTATATAAAAATTTTCGAATATTTATAAGTATCATAGGTATAGGCGAGTGAGTTTAAACATCGCAACAGTAAAATATGATTGTACATTGCAACGTAGCTTCAAACATGCGTATCACTAACCTAGAGACGCATAACATACATGCAAACTATAACTCGTTGACACTTTCTTGTTCGCATGTTTCACGTATATATCTCGAAATTTAAAAAGCCAGATACATAAATAATCTTCGTAACATACGATAGAATATATGGCATAATAGATCGATTTCTCTAATTGTAAAGACATACATACGTCAAAAAGCTTCATTAAATGTACATAAAACACATCTAAACACTCCGGGACGTGGTCGGGTGGGTCCAAGAGACATTCATAAGTAGATTATATTATTTCTTGAACACCAATAGACATTTAATTTGACTAAGTCTATATTTATTTATATTCCAAACAAATATTATTGTTTTAAAACCTCAATCTCGAAAGTTAAAATGTAAGAAATATAATTATATAAATAAAATCAACTCCTAAACTCTCAATAAACTATGTTACAAAGCTCTGCTTTTAAACAATTCTTTACAGCCGCTAAATTGTACTTGCTAGTCTAATAAACACTGCCGATATCTTAAAATAACAGTCAGATAAAATATGAAATTCTGAATCAATTATAGAAAATAATATAATATGTTTAGAGACACGAGTTTCTCGTAAACTTCATTGAAATCGAAGTATTCATTAACATACATTTGTAGCTATTGACCGCCCAAATTAGTGAAGTTATTGATCGAAATGTATTACGATTCTCGACGAAGTTACAGGGTAACGAGTAACGACCCAATTCCAAAGTTCAAAGTCCAAATTTTGGGCAAAAGGCAGCTGAAAAATATACTTCTACTTATAAATTAATCACTGAAATGGATCCGGAGTTAGTACAACATTATACTATTACCATTCGTTCAGTAACGGTACCTTCATACAAGCCCAAAAGTCTGGCATGCCCTACTAAAATGCTCAGTCAAGCATAAAACAATAAAATAAAAAGTAACCACAAACCGTATCGGTTTTAAAATTTTAAAATTCGCGTCGAAATGAAAATGACTGCGCACAACCATGGCAACAAACACGTGACGAACACGTAACGGCCGTTTGAGTTCGACACTCGCGACCTCTCAAGGCGCAATCAGTGTACTGCATAACTATGTTATCAGCCGTTTCGCTCCCACGCGTTGGCTTGCAATGTGGCTTGCGACCTTTCTTTCTCTCTAATGGGCAAAACTCGATAAAGCTATAGCTTGTTTACTAGGATTTATATAGCAATTAGTATGAAGCGAAAAGCCCGGCTTTCATACTGAACTTTGTACAGAATGAGAGATACGATACGAAAACAAATACAATGCCACGTGATTCTACGTCATTGATTTTACTTAATATTTATTTGTTTGAGCCGGTGGACGAATGACAAGTATTTTTCTTAATTTCCATCATAAATGTGTTAATTTGTAATAAAAAATCCATTAAGTTGTTCATTGTGAGGACTTAAAGTGTATACAAGTTTTAATTGACATTGAAAATGTAAAATCTTTGAACTTTGCATAGAAAAAACAACTAATTCTTTCATAATACTTATAACTTACGCCTGATTTGTGTATTATTCGACTAGTAAATTGCATCAAAAACAATAGTCGGTGTACAAAACTATTTAACTCATAAAAGTGTTTCTCTGACTAGTAATTCGCATAAAAGACAATTTTATCAGTTTACGAAACTGATTGAATTTTTGTTTGTTCTTCGGATTGTCCCATAAAGTTATAGGTAGGTGGTACTACTTATTATTATTAGTGTTGTATATTTCATTCAAATGACGAAAATATTTAGAATTGTTCTGGTTATGGCGATTAAAAAACTATACTGGCGCCATAAAAGACACATGAATTTACCAAAACACATGAATATAGTGATTTCTTTTAGTAATTTGGATAAACAACGAATTGAGACACATTAATAAGTTAAACTACTTACGCCTTAACATTTTTAATTTCAAAATATTAGAAAAATTGTTTTGTTGAAAGACGCTTACCGCGGGGAGCGATCTCTTTCCTCTCTTCTTGTCCACCGGTTGTGCCAAAGTCATGATTCATTAGTAATCTATAATATTTTAGCCTTCCCTTCACTTTTACAAAAACAATGAAGAACATGTATGTCAGGCTTACCCTATCCTGAAACCCTAGGCACGCCACTGCATTCGCTATAATTGTAACATTATAATATATTGTATAATATCGCCGAACAAACATACCATAATATGGCCCCCAACTGAGCACAAAGGACATATCAAACTAAGAGAGAGCAATATGTGTGCACTTTATACTGATTTAGCATTTTACGTGCCTGAAAATTTAGTTCTTTGGATACTAAACTCAAATCGAGAAGCTCAGATAATTTATCTCACTGTAACTTTAAAATATCGATATACATTGAAATAAATGTTGTAAATGAACAATTATATTTCAAATTCTTGTCTACATAAACAAGAATTTTTAAACTAGGTCAAAATTTTTATTTTAGGGTAAAAAGTGATATGTTCGCTTTTGAAGCTTTTCAGCACACTCTGACGCATGATTTACTTTTCAATTTAGTCATGTGCAATCTGTAATCTACGTAATTGAACACGCATTATAAATACGACAGACACAAACGTGATCTATGAAGCACTTGCCAACATTCTCTGTGCTTTTCGTCTCTACATTAATTGACTTAAATAAGGAATCTTCTCAATATAAATAACATATACATATATCTCTTCTAAAACTAAATTCACAATATGATATGTATTAGTTGCTTCTCGTACTTAAGTTATATTACGATTCATTCGCTACTAACCAGCGTTTAAAATTCTTTTACAAATTCACGTACATATTACTATATGCTATTGCTTTAAAATGTTGCAAATTACACAATTATATACTACAACACTTGACGTACTTGCCATGCTCCTCATAATTGCTAATAAAGATATGTGTTCACATCGAACGCCCTATGTCAGAACCTAGTAAAGGTATTTCACAAAAGCTCTCTTGTTATAAATAGTATGATTTTTAAATTGAGTGCTCTAATTTTTGAAGAAGATATGACATGGAATAAAATTAAAAATAAAATTTATTTGAATTTAGAATAATGTATCAAATCGTTAATGTTTCTGTTCAAAGTGGCCAGTTCGAGAAAACGGTAATTCCATAAACGAATACTCAATTTATATTTTTTTCTTTCTTCATGGCATGGCGCAGAGATTAGCGCATTTGCCAACGTCACGTATTAATTATGTTCGAAGTAAATTCGTTTCTTCTTATCGTAAAACTCTTCCGGTAAAGTGGTAGTAAGCTTTACTGAAGCTATAAAGAACTTTTTGGAAGAGCGCGAAAACTTCACCTACACAAGTTTATTTAGACCTACTCTATTCTTTTCACTTATACAGAACTTGAAAAGACAAAATACTATCACTTGTGTACTTTGAAACCCCCAAAAATGTAAAAAAATAGGAAATCTAATTAAAATGAAAACCTCACTTCTCCCGTTCCCGCCAAAAAGTCCACTCAATATCTATTATCTCAAAACCTACTATAATCCATTATTAAATTTTCATAACCACGAAAGAAGCTAATGAAATAATTTGAACATTTCGAAATTGAATCATGCTAGCAATTTGATTTCTGGATTATCAATAATCGAGTTTCGGTTTGTTAGTTTGTGTTCTGACTAGAAGAATTCATAAAGGAAACTAAACTGTCCAAGTTTTGAGAAGTAAATCGTACATCACTTACCACGTTATGATATAAGGCGGCCGACACAATTAAGTCACTATATGATTTGAATATAAAATGTAAAAGTGCATCTTTCGGAAGTACAGAATATAACGTTATTTTGAGCATATTTATAATCGTCATCGAAAAATACTGAAGTGGAAACATCCCATATTTCGATGTAAAGACCATTGATACTAAGAAAACATTGCTTTTAACCTCATGTATAAACAGTGCGGTGACTACGCGTCTCCCACTTGGTTTTAGAGATGGGTAGGTCCGGATGAATACGTATATTTGGTATGAGTTGTCTACTGGCGGAATGGAACGAGTGCAAACGAAAGCGTGAGATAGATCTATGTGGTTGAACCCATAAAGATACGTGGATACAGGACCTAGATGTTAGTCCGCAAAACCGGATGTACTTCCGGATCCGTATCCTACGAAATGTCGGATCTACTCATCGCTACCAGGCTTACAGACTGCGTCAGAAAGGCAGGATATAGTCGACGTATAAGGTTAACTAATAAAAATATGCGTCGTCTCAGAAAGCGGTTTGCTTGCCGAGCGGCTGCACTGGCGGGGGGGCATTGCTGTTGCCGAAAAGCGGTGTGGGTCCATCGTTAGGGTCATCCAGGTCATCATCATCCGGTTCGAGCGCTGGGTTGATTCTACCAGACTTTTCGTCCGGCCCGACCAAGGTCGACGCAGCTCCGTATAAGCGGCCCGGCACACCGCCGAGCACCGACATCTGCTCACCGGCTTCGGAAGGTTCATCTACACGCCGGATGTCCTCAGGGATGTTGACGACACAGTTAAAATAGTCGTATTCGGGACTCAGGTAGCCGGAATTAAACAGGAACCTGTGTGTTGTGGTAAAAATACAGATAAAACAATGACAAAATCTTTAGTGTTGTTTGGACAAAATTATTTAAAGAAATGCTTCTTTAATGGCGATTTTGTTAGAATAACTATGCAATATAATAAGTACATATAATATAGTTTTGTATGAGGTAATTCTTATATTTTCAAAAGAAAAAACCATATTATCTACGCTGATATTACAAAGGACTATTTGTTTGTTCATTTGTTTATATGTAGGGAAGTAATAATTTCTGGAATTACTTTAAGGATTCGATAATTCTTCCACTAATATTAAGTTACACTACAAGTACTTATGGAATAAAGTAAATAATATAAATTTTCAGTACAAAACCTCAAAATACTGTATAACCGCGTAACTACATTATAGATGTACGCTGACCAAATGATATAACAATAATAAATAATAATATTTCAGATAAACAAAGCGTGTGACCCCGAACGAAGCACTAGGCTTACGTCACAAGTACCACGCAACGAACTGGGGCAGCTCACAGTAACACTCTGACTCCAATGAAGTCAATGAAGTCTGATGCCAATTTAAATAAGTTCGTTACTTCAATTGATACGTGACTGAGTTTCTTGTCGGTTAAATCTCAGTCTCAATTAACGAAATGGCAATTTAAACTTGTTATTGAACGCACACTGATTGGAAAAACATACTACAAAATTAGCGATTGAAGAAAAAATAATAGTCTGGAAATAATCTTCTCTGCACACGCATTTACTGGCTTTATGAACATTGTATCTTAAATAACTATTGTAGAACTATGTTGAAAAAATTATACATGACTGAGTTTCTTATCGGTTCTTCTGTGTTCAGGTTTTCTATTCGAACCGAACTAAAATAGATTAGACGTTCAAAAACACCTTACAATTGGGTTTACTTGAATAAATTGATTTGAGTTTGATCTGACTGGGAATTGTCCGGGGCTTAGAAGCAGATACTCTGACATTTCACCTACGGGCCATGCTTGAATTTACATGAAAATAACGCTATACAAAAATGTTACTCATCAGTAGCTTTAAGAAAAGTCAGGGACACGATGTACGTAGCTCAATAAATAGCTAACTAAACCACAGTAACGTTTTTTATTCTAAAAAGAAATTGAAAAACTTACTACACATACGTGTCATGAACAACACACGAACACGAATACGACGCGACTCAATACAAAATAAATAAAAATAAAATAATTCACGCGTGCGAAACATAAACAGACGGAATAAATAATGTTAGTTTCACATTAATTTTAATCACACAAAGTACCCACGTGTGATATTTTATAACATTTTAGTAACAAGAATGAGGGTGGAATGGATTTCCTGCGTATAGTGGGGCTGCATAAAAGCCTGATTTAGCTCTTGTAAGAGTTCAGTTGTTGAGAAGCCGTCGAATAGTCAAATACATAATAGTTGTGATGAAGAATTGATAGTGTGTTCATAGTGATCAGTGCTCCCGTTACATTGCATATTTAACAATAAAAATAAATTGAAACAATAAGGTACATCTAGTCTACTAATAAAGCACGTAGAATTAGTTTGACATCAGTTCAGTCCATCAGTCTGGTACGGTTGACACCATACTAGTCATACAACGCCTTGACCTATGACCAAGAATGAAAATACACGGAGCATTTGCTCTAAGAGCGTGTCCGATTATTGTTGGCCGAGTTTCTAAACTTTTACTAATGTGCTTCTAGGTAAAGGTCACAATACAACGATACATAGCTGAACATGACATATTTTTATTTTGTTGAATACTTGTAGGGTCCTAAAGGACTTAAAAGAAAGTGGACTGTAATTTTTGCTAGCTTATAATAGCTTACAAAAGATATAATAAGTACAATTAACAGTTAAGATGTAACACCGTGCGCGTGAGAAGTTAAGTAAGAAGTCCTTTGTTCGGGCCCACGCGTCTTTCGCTCCTTTTCGTAAACCCGAACTGCCCCGAGGATTCACGAGTCGCGACAACTAGTAGTCAAAACAGTTAAGATTTACGAGTATTTTGCAATCAATTATTTCACTAATGTACGTGATGGTCATGAGCTGACACGAACTACAATGACAGTGCGAGGTTGCCACACTTACTATAGCTAACTGTTTTACTCAGGTTTACGCTCAATGAGATAGAAAAAGAGACAGGAAAATTCGTTTGACACACGGTGGTAAGAGCGACAATACATTATTCTTCTTCTTCGAATAATGACTGAAAGACATAATATTGGAAAACAATCAGTCTAATGGACTGACACTTGGTATGTAATCTTATCAAAAAAAAATCATAATGCCAACAAAAGAGTATACATATGGTTACACAAGAAGAATTATATAATCTACCTATATTCTTCATTTATTTATTATACTACGAATTGTGATTATGACACGCACAACGACATTAGAACATTATTACATAGTTGTGCAAATAATAGACGAAAGAGCCTTACCGGTTGCTGTAGAAGACAGCACGTAAAAAAAAATAATAAAAGATGTTCAAAGTCTAGAAAGCATTGTTTTGTTTAAAATAAAAACATTTTCACTCAAAATAAAACCATATGCAATAAAATATCTAACATTCCGTTATAATATTATACAGTATTTATTCCAATAAAACAAATTAGTCGTTA
Source organism: Zeuzera pyrina (assembly GCA_907165235.1). Lineage (NCBI taxonomy): Eukaryota > Metazoa > Arthropoda > Insecta > Lepidoptera > Cossidae > Zeuzera > Zeuzera pyrina. Next base: position 24,432,193 of record OU015628.1, read on the forward strand.
ACGAAAAGGAATGCGAATACGTATTTTTTATAGCATGGAGGTGATAAACAAACATACGGCCCGCCTGATTGTAAGCGCTTAAATACTATTATATTAATACCTAAATGGTAATTTAGGTTCCAAAGTGTGAGGATAAACTAGTTGCAGACGGCGAGCGGTGTAATGGAAAGTAGCTATAGGCATCTCTGTCATGTCTCTATCTATTTCACAGCTAAGCCACTGAACTGATTTTTATAAAATTTGCTATATAGTTAAAATCCTATGGAAGGAATATTGGTAGGTCCTCCAAGCAACAGCTAATTTATTACTCACAATGATAGCGACCTGCATACAATCCCTCTCCCTACTATTTGTTACTCTCGAGACAAACGAGACAATCCATCAATATACTTGTAACTGATCGATGAGGCGTTAACGTGTGAATTTGTCTTTGATAATAAAATTTATTATACATTACGTAATTACTTTACCACATCAAAGCCATTTCATAAATTGGATTCTATTTATTACAAGACATTCCAAGCATTAATAAATAAATAAATGATTATCTAATCCATCCCACCAATAGGTTTCTTGACTTACCGAGAGATGGTGTTATATCGTGAGTACCAATGTGACATAATATTAGAAATACATACATTAAGAAATATGAGAACTATTGACTTATATACGCACGTAGTGGCGGTGGGGGAGGGTGAGCGCTGTCTCTGTCACTTCTAACGAACACTACGAAAGCGTGACGCTCTGACCAAGAATATTTATGGACAGGGCCTTAATGAATCGCCTCTCTTATCACCATGTGTGAAACGAACTTTCATGTCTGTCTATCTCATTGGGCGCAACTACGAGTAAAACAGTTTTTTTTTATTATACTCCAGACAATTACACAGATTGTGTGACCCCAAACTAAGCAGTAAGCTTGTACTATGGGGTACCACACATCGAACTCTGGGGGAGTTCCCAGTAACACCCAGACTCCAAGCCAATTTGGAAAAGTTCGTTTCCTAAATTGACCTGACCGGGGATTGAACCCGGGACCCTAAGCTTGGAAAGCAGATGCATATGCCACTGCGCCAACGGGCCAGTTAGCTATAGTAAATATGGCAACTTCGCACTGTCGGCGTAATTCGTGTCAGCTCTTGACGTACAAAACTGAAATAATTATTTGCATAATACTCGTATGTAAATTAAACTCGTATGTAAAAAGCATGCTGTCTATAAGTATTCACAAAAATAAAAATATGTTATTTCCAGCAGTGTAAAGTTGTACTGTGCTTCTTCTCTAGGCACGCACATTACCAAAAATTTAGAAACTCGGTCAACAATAAACGGACACGCTCTTAAGGCGACGCATTGATAAACAATAACTTAATTTAAAATAGACCTGTTCTTTGCAAACGCGCTTTCTAGCTTACATAAAATACGAAAAAACAGTTATTTACGTTTATTTCAAAAACTATAATTAATTTTAAAAAATCCAACTATGATTTTGAGGAATATGTTAAAAGTAAACTATACAGAAAATGTAGAAATATAAATCGGTCCCATTGCTCCGAAAAATGTAAATCTCTGTTTTAAAAGAGGTTTCTTTGATATTTTTTTTGTGTTACAAAAGTTAACCAACCGTGTATCGCAACTGTCAAAATGAAGTCAATGAAATGAGGAAGGATACCAAATATCACTGTCATACGTTTTGTAGTCACTTAGAAAAATTGAGATCCCTGAGAGCGCCAAAATTTCTAATGCGTCGCCTTAAAACAAAAGCTGCGTCCATTTCGAATCTTGATCCCGGGTGTGACGTCACCAAATGGTTCATCTCCCTCTAACTTATTCCCACTCGATTCCGTACTGAAGCTTACCAGTTTAAGTAAGCAAACTATGTATTTTTTAATGAATTTACTATTAGTAGTTACTAGTACTATTAGTAGTTACTAGTACTATTAGTAGTTACTAGTACTATTAGTAGTTACTAGTACTATTAGTAGGTACTAGTACTATTAGTAGGTACTAGTACTATTAGTAGTTAATAGCCGTTGCCCGCGACTTTTTTATCCTTTCTGTTCTCATGAAAATCAGTCTAGCGGTGTAGCCGTGAAAACGTAACAGTTTCATACAAACTTCAACCCCCCTTTTTGTGAATGGAACTTTACAAAAATGTAAGCCACGGGTCTCATTATTCTTTATAAGCAATATTTGTACTAAATTTCACAGTCGTATTCCGCTTCATATAAAAGTTTCATACAAAATTTGACCTCTTCTTTTCTCCCAATCCTTTCTTAGTGGGCTCCTTTTTACACAAATGACATCCTAATAGTTATAGTACTTTTTTAGATTACGTGATTAATCAGTCAGTGAGTCAGTACGTGAGTGAGTGATATTTCGCTAAATGTAACAAATTTAATCTAACAAATAAAATATACCAGTTCAAGAACAACGACTAATCAGAAAATATTGTATAACATCAAACTCAAATCATTTTAATCCAATTGAACCACACTATAAGATATTTTTCAATATCAATCATCGTTCATAAAAAATCTGCACTGATAGGAATCAAGCAAGAAATACGGTAAATACAATCTATTAAACTCAAGAGAACTCAAGCATAAAAGATCTATCCCACCTTCTATGATATCTAAATAATACTTACACTGACAACCACGATATGAAAGCGAGGGTGAACAACGACAGCACCATCGCCATAGTCCTGAAGGGGAACAGCTGCACCTCGGTCTCCGCGTCCCACCCGGGGTAATGGATCAGCGCAGGCAGACCCAGCAGCTTCTCACCGCCGGACAGCCTCACCAGCAGCGCTACGATGTATGCGGCGAGCGAGCCGTACGTGTTGCAGTAGCTCTTGAAGTGGACCACCATTAGCAGTTGAGGGAACAGGATCACGTACACCAAGTCTGAGCACATCGACCTGCGATCGATTATGTCTAATGAAGGTACAATTTATGCAACTTCCTATAACTTAAAAGTCTTTTCATTACGGCTTTCTCATTGTAAAAATATATCTATTTGGCCGTTTCCGACCACGCGTGCCGTCGTGTTTGGCGTGCGTTGAACAAACGAGCATTTAGATTTTTATTCATATACATACATGGATACATATCTTCACGCTGTATCCCTAATGGGGTAGTCAGAGAGAGGACGGAGCGCCAAGCGTCGCGGTCCTTACATACCTCTTTCGCTTCCTCATCTCATCTCATCTCATCATTCTTAATGTTTGCTAGCGACGTAAAACGCTGATATTTGATTTGCCTCACCTTTAAAACTCACTTTTTTTTAAACTTTGAGCTGTTACACTAGAACTATTGACTTTTGGCGAAGTTGTAGAATGCAAATTTTCCGTTGTCACGGGTTTAATACCCTTTCGCATTTATACATCCTTTCGAAATCACCTTGTATATATTATACATCCATTCCTTGGAAACTTGGAAAATAGCTAGAGTGGGACGCCACTTGTGTCCATACACTTGCTGTTCCTCATGTGCCAGCAACTTCAAGGTCAGCAGGTGCCGCGGCCAGCACTGCCGAGAACTAGAAGCGACGTAAGTATACGATTCTCTCTGAGAGTTTCATATTTAGCCTCTTTGCGATGGAAACTTTGGGACCCTGGACCCCGAAGCCCATCGACTGGTTTCTGATATTTGTAAGAGACTGGTCGAGGCTTCGGGAGACTATCAGGCTGGCAGCTCTTTCCGCCGACGAATCAGTTTGGCTATTCAAAGAGGTAATGCTGCCAGTCTGCGGGCACCTTAAGTAGTGACAGCTTTCTAAGCCTTCTGACAACTTTGAGCAAATCTATTTTAAAATAATGCTTAGTTTTAAGTTTGTGAATATTAATAATATTATAATAAACTATAAACAAACGACACGCCCCGGCTTCGCAGGGATGACATTTTCGTAAATATCCCATATTTTTTTGTAACATGTAAAAGATAAAAATTGTTACTGTGGGTTATCCTTAGGAGATAGACTTATACCATCCGGGACTTTTCTGTAGACCTTTTTAAGATATATAATTCCGTAGTACATTGTTTTGATCTATCTCGTAAGGTTTAGCCAGCATTAGCAATGTAAGCCCCCAAAAATATGTTTTCACGATATTATAACATATCATTGAAATTCTCAGCTTTTTTCTACTATAATATGCATATATTATACATATAGTCATCCGGAAAAAATTCTCTAAATGATAGTGAAAACCGTATCAAAACCCATTGAGTGGTTTAGAATGAGTTAGCGGACAAACAGACGAAAACAGCGATTTTGATGTATACTGTTTAGAGATATGTAGGTATGTAGTAATTTATGTCAATGAAAACTACAATAGATGTTATAGTATATAAAAATATGCGCGTATTCTAATGTAATGTTGTTAAAATTTCAAGTTATTCGATCGCTTACTTTTCGAGGTTTGCGACAAAAGTTTAATTTTTATATGTATAAACTAGCTGTCGCCTGTGACTTCGTCCGCGTGGAATTGAAAACAGTAGCCTATGTCCTTCCCCGAGGCTCAATCTACTTCCACTCTACATCAAAATCGGTCAAGCCGATTAAGAAGAAAAGAATTACGAACGCACGCATACCCGAATTTTATACATAAAGGTATAAGATTGACGTTCAATAAGAAGTCTAAATATGAAATTGATAATCTTCAGGCAATGGAAGTCATGTAATAAGGCCCAAAATTTCATCTAGTCTACCATTCTGATAAATCGGACGTGCAGGCGACGCCTGTAACACCAAAGGTTATGACTTGCCGATACTTTAAAAACTTTATCACATCTTTTATAAACCCCTATTCTGTACTCTCCAGGCAGTGTTGGATAAAATGCAATTTTAAAAACAATTAAAATTGAAAATTGTAATTGTGAAATGTAATCGTAAAAACATTTTGTTAGGCAATTAGGCAAATAGGCAAAAATTTTTACAATTACATTTTGCATAACACTGTCTCCAGGCAAAACCTCGGAAGGGAGCTTATTTCACAACCACGCCACCTTAATATCCATAATATAATAAATGTCTAACCACTACACCAACATTAAGTATTACCGCAACTCATATAAAGCATAAAGCATTATACGAAACAAACTGGTGATTACTAGGGTTCCCACACGTTCGAATTAAATAAAGAAGCCATGAAATACATTTGCCGAGTAATATAAACATGTACTCCACATACCTTCGCTAGCTATTGCGAAATTTCATGCTTGGCCATAAAGTAGATCATCCATGCGATCTGCAGTCGTGTCCTTCGAGGTGTAATATAGTAATAACTAATAACGCGATATTCACGCGTCGCATACTTTGTTAGCCTTCGGCTTCCTCTGCGTGAAATTTAGTTTTTTCTGCTACTAATTTTGACACTCTTTTTACGCCCTTCGTGATTGATTTTTATATGTATACTTTAGAAAAAGCAAACAAGCGAGTGTATATTTTAGAAAAAGCGAACAAGGATGATCAATTGACATTTAAATGAACATTCATACATGATGTCCTTTAAGTAAACAATTGTATTTTATTTAAATATTATTTATGCGTACATACACTTTAAAGTACACATAACAATTAAACTTATAAAATTATACTTATTATAGCATATACATATACATATTACATATATCAAATTGCACACGGAAAAACTACAAGATGAGTACATATTTGTTGAATATTTAAAAAAAAACATTTTCAAACCAAATTAGATGAAATCCATTTTTAATGTGTGATATACATAAGAAATTTATTATTTAACATAGTTCTACAGTAATTATTATTCAGAATTAATGAACCAGTCGGTACAATTATTCTATAGTACGCACGCGGTTCAATAAATAATCCTATAGATACCGGATCTTGCTTCGTCCGTCTCTTAGTAGAGGCAATGGGGTAGAACTCGCTTTTAACTCAGCTAGTGTGGGGGAAGAGAGAGGATCAAGTTTCAATTAGTACACCTGCCTAGTAATACCGGTTTTATCCACACGCCATTTGCATATTGGATATTGCTTGCGAACTGAATACATTTCTAGGTACTGTGTCCGAAGGCTTAGTCCGCCTTTACTCACGATCCCGTTCAATAACATTTTAACTTTGGTTTTATGTACCAATCGTTTGTTGTATATTATTGCTTGCAATTTTAACTTCTTGTTTATTTCAATCTTTTTCTTCAAGTTCTCATTTTAAAATACACTGTAATTGTCAGGTGTTGCTGCCAAGATGCTGCTTCCAAAATTTAGAACGATCCGCCACTTTCACTTGCACACTTGCTGCAATTTATACCATTCCCACCCGGATGCCACAAAAAGGGAATGGATAAAGTAAAATTTGAAATTTATTGGAAATCTTTTTAAATAAAATTCTATTTTGAGAAGAAAATTGTAATATAATTTGAAACAAATAAACCAGAATAAATTTTGTAAATAAAATAGAAATAGAAAGATATCAAAGTGGTTGTGATGGTGTGGTGTAGTTTACAAAAATCAGATATAAATACCTTTCACCTTATAATTTACACATTATGATAAAAAAACACAAACCACTGGCTTAAATTAGGTTGTATTGTCCTATACTCCACTCTCGAATGTTATCTCCAAAATTATAAGTCGACTTTGTAAAATTCTGCAATCAGCATCGTCATTGTAAATATAACTTCTATAAACTCGTATGAAACTGGTGCGTCACCATGTTTAATGTGCTCTTTATCCGATTGAAACCATTGCTCCCCTTATTCTTGTCGAGGGGTCCATTTGCCTTGGAAGTTTGGGCGATATCAGTTTTCTGGTTCGAGCCTCTTTCTTTTTCACTTTGCCAACATCTTTAATATTCTTAACAGATTTTACTTTTACAAAGAAATCAAATATCTTCTTTTTTTGAGGAGAAAAATAATCTCCTTTTTACTCCATCACAACCATTATTGTTCTGCCTAAAAAAACACCTCGCTCTCTTTTTTTTCTCATTTTTTCAAATCCTGTTCTATTCTCCCAAAAAAAAACATATTTAAATTTTTAACTTGCCAGTTCTATAATTATTTTCTCTGACAACCTCTAAGCTCTTAAAAAGAAGGTACAATAGCGAAAAAATGTTACAAAATGTACCTAATGCTTTCTCTGTAGTTATCACGCAGTGATTTTGGAGTCACATACATGTGATTTGGAACTGCGCAATATGTATGTCTCTAAACATATTTTGGTGTATCCTCTTTTTCTGATTGGGATATGATACCTTGTGAACCGATAAGTCTGACTATGAACATGATATCACCAGATTGGCTCCGTAGTCTTACATAGGAGTCAATCCATGATTCGATGCTTACAACAACGCTGAAATATCAGCAGATATCCAAAAATTCTTTGTACTAGCGATCTGCCCTGGTTTCGCGCAAGCTCTTCATAAAAAGCGTTAAGATTTTTTTCCTTATGTCAACTAAATGTGAATGTGTTATACATGTAAACCTTTTTTGTTCAATGTTGTATATGATGATAAAAACCGCATTTAAAAAATACTTAGAAGTTTATAATTTGTGAGCGATTACACAAACAAACGCGATTTTATTGTATACTAATTGTAATTGTGGAAATTATTTTCTTCCACAACGTGTTTTCGTTTCTAATTATAATACCATATTACATATACAATGTACATATATATGATATGTATATTATAAATATCTTAGTATACAAAATAAAAGTACCTATGCAATATAATATTTCAGAATAAACACTAATGATAGCATAAATTTCAACTTTGATTGTACACTACTTAAATAATGTAACACAGAATGCGCACTCAAACTTGAAACGTAATATCAAGTTATTAATTTAATACTAAATGTGATGTGATGTTTTAAAGCATTTAATAATAATTGCAATCAAGAAGATTTGTAACAATGCATGACCCTATTGCAAATTATACTAAGTTTATGAAAACAAATCGCTATCGTACGGAATCGAATATACTCTAAATAATTAATCGAAATCGTGTTGCCTGAGAATACAAGTCAAGTAAATAATACGAGTCTTTTGTAAAAAGTAGGTGCGAGATAACGAGATCAATCACATTCATGATAATGTGAAAGATGAGAAACATCTCATGCAACCCACGCGCTTGTACGAGGCAAAGTCAAAGTCAAACTAATTTATCCAAGTAAACTCATTTGCAAGGTATTTTTGAACGTCAAATCTACTTTAGTTCGGTTCGAAAAGAAAACCTAAACCAGTGTTTAGATTAGGTGTTTAGGTTCTCAGTAGAAGAACCGATAAGAAACTCAGTCAGATATCATTTTTTCACATCATTCTACAATAGTTATTTAAAATACATTATTCATAGAGCCAGTAAATGCGTGTACAGAGAGGATTATTTCCAGACTATTGTTTTTTCTTCTCTCGAAATGAATGAAATGAAATCGCTAACTTTGTAGTATGCTTTTCCAATCAGTGTGTTTCATAACAAGTTTAAATTGCTTTTCCGTTAATTTAGTAATGACTTGGGAATTTTATTACAAAAACGAACACGGTTGCCCAAAAATGACACACTTGACTTTTGTAATTTAAATTTAGGAATAACTATAGCTGATCACGACCCTGAGTTCCCATACCATTAATAACACCTTTCTTTTGAAATAGATCTATATTTTTTCTAATGTACATTATGTTTTCATAGACGTATAATGGGGGTAAGATGAGTACATCAATGTCTTTAAAACGGTCTCTCAGCGACTCTCGTGCATTTATACTGTAGATGGTACGTATTGCCCTCTTTTGTAAAATAAAGATAGAATTTATATGCGCCGCTGATCCCCACAGTAGTAGGCCATAAGACATAAAGTCTATGGAAATATACGAAGTACACCAGCCTTGCCATGGCCACATCTGTCAACTGTCTAAAGCTCATATACCTGTAGCATATGCAGTGTTGTTATTCACTTTGGAAAATCTGAATATTATACCATACTTATTTCCTTTAATAAACCATCCTTTTATGCATGTTTTTAACCGACTTCAAAAAAGAAGGAGGTTCTCAATTCGTCTGTATGTTGTTTTTTTTTTGTATGTTTGTTATCTCATAACTCCGTCATTTATGAACCGATTTCGAAAATTCTTTTAACGTTTGGTAGTAAGTATTTTCAGAGGTAGTTCCATTTAAATTTCACCCATATTGGACCTGGTTATAACCTTTATTTATATTGATGATTTTCTTGTATATCGTTGCGCTCCGGAATTAAAATGAAGTTAATTGCAGACCTGCCCTAGATATATTTTATTAAAAAAAATTAAACCGCCTTCAAAAAAACACTGAAAAGTATAAAATAACTATCCTTTACTAATCAAAACTCAAGTACAATTAAAATAACTTAATAAATACGATACACATACCTCTATAATTAAATTTGACTGTTATTGAAGTCGGTGCCAAATCAATGTGCAACAACAGAAAGTCTATTAGTTTGGTGGGCTTGGCACCGACTTCAGTAACTGTCAAATTTAATTATATAGGTATGTGTATCGTATTTATAAAGTTATTTTAATTGTACTTGAGTTTTGATTAGTAAAGGATAGTTGTTTTATACTTTTCAGTGTTTTTTTGAAGGCGGTTTAATTTTTTTTTATAAATTTTTTTCTGTACAAATTAGTTTCGATTTTCACACCTGCCAGGCGTCCCGCGACGGCTCATTTTTTTTTACTTCTTATTGATTCTGTTTATTTTTAAAATTTTAATTAACAATTTTATTGTACATTTGGTTGTCGTTTTATTAATTTCTGCTTTATGATTATTAATAGATGTTAAACAGATAAATTAAGTAGATAATATGCAACAATATCTTATTATTTCATATAAAATTAACTACCAATTTGGACTAGGGACTATGGGGGCATTGAAATTTTTGTTCTCTTCTAAAGGTGGCAATGGTACAGAAAAGGTTGGGAAACTGTGCTCTAAACCTTCAAATTCAAAATCCAATCTTATTTCTGTTGGCAATAGCAATAAATCGCAATAATCGGAAAAATTCAACCGTTTTTTATTTAAATATTTCTTACAATTTTTCCTAACGAATCAGTTAATTGCATTTTTAATTTTTGTTAATGTTTATACTTTTAAATGTCAGATTTTTAACATCCATCGAAGAGCGAGTGTTTTGACTTTGTCGTTATCTTCTTAGCCATGTTTTTTGTATATCGGTACAGCCATCCTCAAGATCTTCAGCAATGAATCGTAATTATAGAGTTATCTAGGTATCTATTATATTGCAGCAACTTTAGTATTAAATATTTTTTGATCGGGGACCCTATGCATTTGTTACCGCATTTATTTTTTCAATTGACATCTCTAATCGCTCGTTATTCGCACCGATATAGTTAAGTACTAGAATGGATTTGAATGGCCCACCTTTAGCGTATAGCGTGTGTAACCGCCATTAGTATAATATGGGAATCGTTGCGACCACAGCGAACGTGATTTCTGACCGATTATCGGAACGTTACCACACTGCCTCTCAAGGTGTGCTCCACAATGGAACCATTATTTTCTCATTTCAAATACTTACATTCCCTCACGCTGCATCAACGGAGTACCCGTTATTTCTAATGTAGGTATCCATTTGAAATATATGTGCATATCAGACTGCTAAATGAACCTCTTTTTTACAGAGAGAAATTCTTTAGGCATCCTTGTTCCGCTCGGGGGCGGCGAAGCGGGTATGTGGGACAAACCGGTTACCTTATTACGTAACTGTGTCTTGTAAGTGCTCGCCGAATCTAACGCGATCGATCGCGATATGTTATAATGTTGCGAATCCCTATTTCAGCCTTTGTTGATTGATTAATGTTGATAAGTGAACTAGAAACTACTGTCAGCGACCCTATTTTTAAATACATATATACATACATATCTTCACGCTGTATCCCTAACGGAGTAGTCAGAGAAGACGGAGCGCCAGGAGTCGCGGTCCTTACACACCTCTTTCGCTTCCTCAAATCTCATCATTCTCCTCACACATTTTCGCCTAGGTATGCGAGTGCTTTTGACATTTCCGTCTGCTAACACTCTGGCTATTTGATCTTCACAAGTCAGCCTTGGTCTTCCTTGGCTTCTTTTACCACTCACTTTCGCTCTGTATATTTTCTTCGTCAGTCTTTCATCACTCATTCTTTCTAAGTGCCCGAACCATCTAAGCATTCCTTTCTTCATTTCTACAATAACACTGTTGTGCAACCCTGTCATATTGCGTATCTCTTTATTGTTTATCCTGTCCGCAAGCGTGACACCGCACATATTTCTGAGAGATCGCATCTCCATAGCATTTATCATACTTTTACTCGATTTCAGGCATATCGAGACCTCACTACCGTACAATAAAGTTGGCACCAACACCGCATTGTGGATGGCCATTTTAGCTGTGTTAGATATATTCACACTGCCTACCAATGTGGACAGAGCACCGTTCACTTTATTGCCAGCTGCTACCCGTCTCTCCACATCCAACTCACATCGTCCATCCCTCGAAAACGCACTTCCCAGATACACAATTTCATTCATTTGTTCTAGACATTTTCCATTTACACAAATCTCACATTTCGTTTGTACCGCTTCCTTTTCAAACACCAGAACCTTAGTTTTGACCTATTTTTGCTACAAAACATCATTATACCGCAAGGCAGCGTAATTACGGGGGGCCAATCGCGGTAATTCGCAACGGTTTTACCGTTCGAACGGTTCGAACGTTCAAACCACAGAGCACATATACTCCAAGGGTTCAAACGGAACGATTTCTACGATTCGAATTCTAATTCTACGATTCTAGTTCAACGATTCTAGTTTAGATTTGGATTAGCTAATGTCAGAAATGTCATCTCGTTATGTTTTTTCCCTGCTATGCATGGACAGTGTTATTTTAATACGATTTCAATATTTCAATATATTAAATGTCATCCAATGCCTCAATAAATTTAAAAAAATATATCAAATGGCACCAGTGTCGCAGTAAATGTCAGATTTCAATATTCACGTGAGTTTTTTTTATTGAAATAAATAAATATTGTATCTAACGGATGAGTAAGTATTGTATTTTATAATATACAAAGAATATTGTTGATAATGGAATTAATTATGTGTTATGCTTTGTGCTTTTGTAGAGACTGGACGGAATACGCCGAACCTCTACCGTCCGGCAGCTTCAGCGGCCTGTTTGTAGCATAGGGGTTTGGTCCACGAAAGACCGATCCAAAGAGGCTATAGGAGTTCTTGACACACATTTAAAAAAGAAAAGAATGAGCGAAGGTCAACGAGTCAACGACAGAGCTAAATAATAAATTTTGTAAATGATGACACGACTGCTTTGAATTATGTCGTTATTATTTTTCTTATTAAGTTTACAACTACGTATTTTTTGTATGGGCTATCGTCGGCCGAGATAATAGAGAGTCGTAGAATAGAATTAATAAATAATAAAAAAATAAATTAGTTTATTTGAACACCTGACTTATTTTGCTTCAATAATTAATAATTCATAATTTGTTATGTTTAATAATGTCTTTTTTTTTTGTATGGAATACAAAACAAACGTATCCCGTAATTATTACATCTGCAATATAACAGTCAACAGTGACATGGTATAACCCCGGCGGAGTTATACCCCCTTTCACATTAACCTTGTATATCCTCTAAATATGTGGGTATCTAAGTGTAGGTTTTACTATTCTTTTAAACTGTTATAAACTGAAATGGAATTTGATCGAATAGCAATATTATACAATTAATTTTTTTTTATAATTAAGAACAAATTGAATTCACCGACCAAGAATAAAGCAAATTTAATGCTATGTATTATATAGACTAGAGATTGGGGTAGGTCGCGGATACATATCTATCCGGATTGATACGTATCCGCCAACCGCATCCTCGCAGTAGGAATTCATATACATTCAAGTGAAAATCAAATCAGATACGTATCCTTTGGTATCAGTTGTTGCCGGTAGAGCAAAATGGAATGTGCGTGAACGAAAGCGAGACACGAAACCCGTACTTTGAAAATCATAGTAAAGTATAGGTACCCAGTGTTCGGACCCACACGGGTCCACGGCCACGGAACTTGGGTGTAGGTCCGCGGAGTTTGATATATCCGGATCCGTATCCTTTAAGACAGATACCCATCACTATAGTATCGTTGTAAAAGCTTCCACAATGTAAATATGAAAGAGAACTTTTTGGCGGGAACGGGAGAAATAAGGTTATCATTTTATTTAGATTTTCTATTTTTTACATTATTGGGAGTTTTAAAGTATAACAGTGATAGTATATTGTGTTTTAAAGTTCTGTGCAAGTGAAAAGAATGGAGTAGGTCTAAATGAACATGTGTAGCTGAAGTTTTCGCGCTCTTATCACTTTACTGGTCTAAAGTCTATTATCACTTTACTGGAGAAGTTTTAACGTTTTATATAACGATTCTACTCTTATACTATTACAAAAGAAAGAAAGAAAAAAAATATATGAAAGAGACACTGAAGACACCGGTGTATAAGCAGTATAAGTTACCTTATATAGCTATACTTGTTTTGGCTTTATTCAAAGGTACAGATCGATTTTTCCTCTATAAATAGACCAGACTTGCGTGCGGCGGTTGCATCAGTGAAATTTAATATTTGATATTTCTGTTGGGCAAATAGTAATTACTTAATATTTTCCAGAACGGTTATCCTTTATAGGCAAAAGAGTCGGCTACTGCATAGGTTATTTAGTGGCATCCGCATCGAGGAACTCCATCTCTAAATGCACATAATGTGTTTATTGCACTTTTTATTACTGTTTCACGAATTGTGTCCATTGTATAATATAAATAACAACAATAATAATTTATTTTATGTAATTACTTTAACACACTAACAATATCAATTAAGTTACCAGATATGTAAAGTAATATCATAAAGAGAAAAAGAGTGCATCTTGTAAGTTTATTTAAATGCGGGGGATAATCTTTGGAATCACTGCACAGTAGCATCTCCATGGAACACCATGGAAATATTGGGAAACTCATTAAAACTTATTATCGCAGTAAGAACACGATTATGCATAAATAATTATGTCGTGTCTTTATTTATAACTTCAATCAGAACGTCATTCATAACTAAGTCATGACCTTTCAGATAATTGAAGTAATCGTTTCTGCGATCTAAGTGATTCATAAACGCAAAGTTGAAATCGCCTAGGTCCAGAAACTTGACATTTTCCACAGATTCCTTTTCACTGGTAGGTATATAGTATATATTAAGCAATAATTAGTAAGGATTTTTTGTAAATTATCATCTAAGGGGTTGAAAAGTGGTGTCAAAATTAGTACAGAAAGAATTAAATAACTTTGTACAAAGAATCTTTTAAATAAATAATTAAAATACCCTTTGGACAGAATTTGAGAAATTTACTGCTAAAGGGGGTAATTAAAATGGAACATCAAGTTACCGTGGAAAAATAGACTCGATTAAACCAACGGGAACCGTTATATAAATAATCTTGTTACAATCTTAGATTAATTTACCAACACGCATTTTAAAAGTTTTGATTATCTGCCCGTTTGCTTGTCCGTACTAATCTCCGAAAGACTTTCATTAACGGGTTAAGAACTTTTCAGAGATTAATCTAAGCTACATTTTGTCCCGGAAAAATACGAAATTTAATGCGGATAAAACCGCAGGACTCTGCAGTATGAAATACAATAAATCTTAGTGTTTCCAACACATTTACTAATTTACTAACTCTACTATTAAAATACCTACGAGTCTTCTAGCGGGCATTATAAGATATTAAAAAATTATTTATTCATCGCATTTTAGGGACACCCGTTTAGTACAATATTCTTTATCGGAGATTTTTAAATTTTTAATAAAACTTTTTAATCACAGTAGCGACCTTTTGACTCCACCTGCAATCATATTGCTTTTATGATTCGGATATAAATACGCTACAATCATAAAAAACAAAGACGTACTTCCTAAACACCAGCTTTTGAAGAGTTAAATAACCGGAAACGACTCGAAAGATCAATTGTTACGTGAGTACTTAATTCAGCACATAATTAATTCTGAGTCCACTAATGAACTCGTTTAGTATTCATTACTTTAACAAAAAGACTGCGTAACTTGAAAATATTTCAAAGAGCTGACCATTGGCCAACTTCGGCTCTCTAATTTTAAGCCCTTTGAAGCACTCTAACAATGGGATAATTTGCCTTTGTATTATACTGCTGTTACGCAATAAGTATCTATTCTATAACTCTTAATATATAAGAACATAAAATAATCTATTCATTGTATACACTCAGGTGTTACTTTGCGGAAATCTATTTCATGTGATGAATTCCAGAAATCTTCAGCTATTTTTCGCTGAAACTCCAAAAACCACAGGCAGAGATCAGATTCGGTCAGCTAACAGCACCGAACCTTTTTTTTACGGTGCTAGTTAGCTGACCGTATCTGATTAAATCAAATCAAAATGTTTTTATTTAATTGGGCTCGTAAGAGCACTTTTAAATAATCATAAATGGTTGTAACTTATTATGTTTTCTTTATAACAATTTTATTTTTAATTAATAATTAATTATTATTTTATACAATAAATCGAAATTTAAGGCGACGGTAAATGCTAAAACTTCTACCTCGGACACGGAGTGAAACTTGCTGCGACAATTTGCTTGACACTCGGTCGAAACGTCGGGCAAAAATGAAAGGTAGGGGAGAACAGGGTAATGGGAGTCACCCACAAATCTACGTAACTATACACGCGAGTATCGCGTAAACGATCTCTTCTGCTCCACCTATGCCCCTCGGCACTGTGTTGAACGGCTCGCGCTAGTAGGCCCCCGCGCTTGGAAGGAATGTCTGCGTGTTTTGTTTTTGCGCTCCGCCAATATAATTTTTCGTCGCCATAAAAGAGAAGGTAAGCGTCGATTTTTTTACAGTACACGATTAAAATGTTCACATGCGTTTAGTCAGACATTCAAAATAGTGATGTAAAATTTAGATTGCGTCAGTGTTTCATAGGTTTTTTAATTTCAACTTTTTTCTCATTAGTGTACTTGTGGGAAATGAGAGTCAAGTGACTCAGGTGAAGAGAAAGAGAAAGAAAAAAGGAAATGGAAAGGTAAAGGTCAGGGAAAGAAAACTAAAGTACAGAAGAAGGACAATGAAAAGACAAAGCACGAATACATTCAAGAATCAAATGAAATTTCAGTATCAGATGTAAATACTAACAACATTTGCCAGGATGATGAGGATGACGACGCAGAAGATGCTGGAAACTGATGCCTGGTATGCAACGAATTCGCAACGAACAACGAAATGTGGGTTATGGGCTCACGCGGACTGTACTGGGTGGGAGTCGGCCGAAGGTTATGTTTGCGATGTCTGCTAAATTTACTTTGACTCCGATTGTTCAGAGGGTGACCACCATTGCCCCGACGTCAGTGCAATTTGAGTCAAATCTGTTTTTTTTTTAAATTGTTATAATTACCAAATTTGATTACCAAAATGATTGAAATTCATGTCAAATGATAGCTAGTTAAGTAAAGTTAGGATATTGGCAGTTGCAATAAATATATCATTTATAATAAGGTTTTATTTGTTTTGATAAAGTGGCTCCCATTACCCCCTTTTCCCCTAATCGCGTAAATTTCCCGTTTTAGATATTCTGTAAAATGCAACGCGAAAGTTTAAAAGTTTATATTTCTTTTATATACTTCATACTTTTTGTCATAGGTGCAGACGAAGTTGTGATGCAACAATAAAATCAGCGATAAGTTCAGTGAATGTGTATTTATTTGCTATTACTTGTTGTATATAATATGTACTTAGAGGATTTGATCCTTACAACTTTTCGATCTCGAAATTTTTATGATTAAGTTTTCCCGATCCAGAGATTTTCGGGATTGACATCATTTTAAAAAAGACAAAATAAACTACGTGATGTGAAACCAGTAAGTGCCTATTATTATAACGTAACAAAGGTTTGTTTGGACTAAAATTTATAGTTAGACAAGCAATTTTCACTGCGCTACTCCGAGATACTTTTTTCGATTAAAATACATGTAATTTCAATTAAAATTATAGCCAAGCAAGCGTTTAGGATTACATAGTAATGCTTGCTCGATATCAATTTATTCTTATTTCTAATGAAATGGCAGGCAAGTCAGTGGGGCAAAGTCAGGTGTATACCGTAAAATACGTTAATTTTTGTTTAAATTTTTATTTGTTGTTTAAAGAGTTGATTTCTGGGCCATTTCTTATCGTTTATTTGTAACTCTCAATAAAATTATCCCGTGATCTCGGGATTGACTAAGAAAATTCCCTAAATTAAGGCCGAATTGAAATCCCTATGTGTACTACTTACATACAATATTTTCAATTGTCATTCTGAAGGCAACTTTTAACCAGAAATACTTATTTCGTGTGAAGTAAAATGAAAATATGAATATTCATCTTCTTAATGGATTTCAAAGAAAGCTTCAAATGAACCTCATTCAACGTCGCCCGATCTCTATTAACAAATTGTTCGCTCACCTCACAAAGAGGTTCCAAATAAAATTGGAAATACCAACTCCAGCTAGAAACTACATATCGATTTTACCTTTGCTACGTTCTACGTAACATAGCTAGCTTTAGTATTTTGTTTGTGTGTGTTATGAGAAATACGTCTAATTTAAATTGCGCTATTAACAGGTTAGCTAGAGAAGGCATTCTGACTTTATCTTTCTTTTTTCGTTCTTTTCACTTCGTTGTTCTTTCAGTTCATATGTAAAAATTGCGATACTTGGTAATCCATCGCCCTTATAAAAGCACACTAATCAATACGTATAAATGCACTATAAAAAACTCAATAATCACTCATTAAAACACTACATATAAAACTCACTGAATAATTCATTCCGTACTGAATAACTCACTGAACACTAATTTTGGCTACACTTTTACAACGACTCGCGGATACAGCTAAAGATATCCTAACACTGATCGCACTAGACTACTTCTATTTTTCAGCGCATGGTGGAGGGTATAATTAAATTATTTCTGACTACCTCCATTCGAATAAACTATACACGATCGCTTGTTGCTACTTGATAACTGCTACACAATGACTAACGCCAGATTCTTTTATAAAGCCTCATTAATACGTAGGCAAAGTATTTCGACCACACTTTTGCTATCAAAATCTCACAAAATTGTCATAGATGACTAATTGACGTGATTAGAATGTAGTGAAGCTAACACTTGACTATCCCGTTAGGAATACAGCGTGAGAAATGTATGTATGAATATGAATCTAGAACATTCGACAAATTGAATTGAGAGCTACCTACACTCATGGTTAAGTATTCATAAAATGATCTTAGAAATATTAATAAATGAATACTGTACAATTCTATTTTTTGTATTGTCTATGTTTATGGTACTCCTAAGAAGCTGTTGTAACTTTTTACTTTGTACTTACTAAATATTTTTTCTATATTTTCGTTCTAAAATATCGAATGCGATATTATGTAATTCATATGTTAATACTGAATTTTCTGAATTCTTTCATATTATGTTAATTTGAACGCATTTTTAAGTGCGGTTTTAGATTGTCTTTCAAAAACTAATATCTTGACTCTTTATTTAACCATATGAGTAGTGTTTATCTAATAGTAATGAGCCGCCTTGCGTTTTGCTTTTTTTTTAAGTTTGATATACCTATTTTGAAAAATAATCCAAATAAAAATGCCCAATACAATTGTTTTTAAAAATGCCAGAACTTTCTATTTAAGCCCTCAAAACTAACCACAAAAAGTCACAACTTACACTCATAGAAATTCCAACCAAAATCTTGTTGGATTCAACATTATTTTTGGTTAACTTAACGCCTACAAAATTAAGTTAGATCATATTAAGTATAACTTTTTGAAACAACGAGCACATTAGCTTGTTACTTCAGCATTTTGAACTCGTTGCCGTCAATGGTTAGTCCGTTCAGTAGCAACGTCGTTTCGACCAGGTATACTGTTAAAATATCAAGTCATTTTTATTGAATTAACTAGATAACAAGTAGTTATTGTTACAAGTTTATCTTTTGTTTCATTTAAAAAGATATCAAAACAATATTAAGTTTGTCATTTTTAACAAGTTTTTATTTGTTTCAACCACTAATTCATAAACAAGTTTCACACTGCTCTTTCAAACAAATCGACTTGTAGCAATCTGTACCAATAAATAGTTTGTAATATAGCAAAAAGACATACAAGAAAGATAACAAATAAAAGTGCTAATTTTAGAGGTATTCGCTGACATAAAGTTACTATAACTAATCTTTTAACTGTTCATGTCAAATAATTTCTGGGAAATGCGACGTGAAAGTGATTATGACTGATAGACAGGAACGGGGTTCCATTAAATGTACTATTTTTCAATTTTAGAACGGAACCCCAAGAAAACAATAACTACCACTCACCACAGCCCATATATGGATGGTATGGTGAGAGCCATGACGGTGGACAAAAAGCCCACCACCAATATGG
Source organism: Zeuzera pyrina (assembly GCA_907165235.1). NCBI lineage: Eukaryota > Metazoa > Arthropoda > Insecta > Lepidoptera > Cossidae > Zeuzera > Zeuzera pyrina. The sequence goes on from OU015628.1 coordinate 24,451,730, forward strand.
AAACGCGCATCACCCAAATTATCTCCATCTCGGACGCATTCTGTCTGAATATCAGCTTGTATACATTCCTGCAACAAATGATATCCTTAACCAACGATTATCACAGGTCTGCAAGTAAAAAACTGCACAGGTTTTTTATACATTTTCTTATAGATTACAACAATTTTTTTCTTATTTAGTTAAAATTTTGTATTTTATTTTTCAAGCTTAAAACTTAATTAAAATTAAGATTTCTTACCCTAATTTTGATAATATATTTATCTAGGAATAAAGAAAAAAAATAATAGACTTAAATAATTTAGCGAAAGGGGGGGAATAAAGAATTTCTGGTGTTAGGCAGACGGTTGCATTATTATCGTGTCTAAGCAGGTTAAGTTAGATGATAACCAATGGTGAGTATCATAATACCAGTACGATTGAACATGTTTCAGCGTGTTCTCAGAGGCAAACAAGGACAAATATGCAGTTGGAATAATCATGTTCCAACAGGCTAAGTCCATTATCTTGCTGACCCCGTCTTGCCACACTCAGTTGACATTCAGCATTCAAACGCTACTGTGCTCTTTTTTTATATATGTGTTATGGCTCATAGAAGTTGTGTAATTTCTTCGAACAGCTTCTGTTATATTTGTGGTCAGTATACAGTGAAAAGTCTACGAAGAAATATAAGTGATTTTGTGAAGAAGGTTTATTTTGCTTACTTCAAATTAATACTTGGTGATCAAGACAAAGCATGGGCTCCTCATTAGGTGTGCAGTGATGTGAGGAAAATCTGCGCTTGTGGTTTGAGGGTAAGAAAACTGCATTTCGTTTTGGCATTCTTATGACATGGCGTGAACAGAAAAATCACACAACCAACTGCTATTTCTGCTCGGTAGACATGAAAGGATTTAATACGAAAAATAAGAAGAAAATATTTTACCCTTACCTTGATTCAGCTATTCGTCCAGTGTCCCATAGCTCTTAAATACCTGTTCCGCACCCACCTCCTAATTTAGATGACATCCTGCGTGATGCAGAGGACTCAGAAACGTTTGCTCCCCAGAACGAATCTAGCTCAGAAAATTCAGTTAACGAGGGACCTCAACTTTTTTCTCAGATTGCGCTCAATGACCTAGTCAGAGACTTGGGTCTTTCAAAAGATGCAGCCGAATTGCTAGGTTCAAGGCTAAAAAACAAAAACCTTTTATCATCTGGTACCTCATTTTCCTGGTACAGACATCGAGAGAGAGATTTACTCAGTATTTCACTAAAGAGGGAAATCTGGTTTATTGTAATGATGTTCGTGGGCTCATGAAATGCTTTGAAATAGAATATGATTCATCAGAATGGCGCTTATTCATTGATTCATCCAAAACTAGCCTCAAAGCAGTCTTGCTGCATAATGGAAATGTATTTGCATCTCTTCCAATGGGACACTCAGTTCATATGGAAGAAAACTGCAATGACTTAGCTACGATTCTTGAGAAAATCAAATATCAAGAACATCAGTGGATCAGTGGTGGATGGACAGGATGTCGGACAACTTCGAGGAAAATTCCAAATTATTTTGGATAGAAGTGCGTAAGTACCGAAGTGGCCCGGCACCTTGCAGAATGAATAAAGTGCGTTCGAAAGAAAACATCTTGCTAACAGATAAAAAAGATGTTCTGCAGCGATGGAGTGAATACTATGGAGAACTATATGAGAGTGGCGACTTCGTCTCTGATACTGAGAGCGATTCTAATGAATTGCCACACTTGGGTCAGGGACTGGAGGATGTCATTAGTATGAAAGAGATCGAGAAAGTGATAAGAATTTTGAAATGTGGAAGGGCTGCGGGAATTGATGACGTGACTGCTGAGATGATCAAGTATGGTGGTCCTAGGGTCTGGGATGCCTTCTATGCACTCTGCAACCTTTGTTTGCAGAAGGAGGAGGTTCCAGAGGACTGGCGCACCGCAGTCATAATACCTCTCTATAAAGGGAAAGGTTCTCATTTGGACTGCGCGTGCTACAGGGCCATCAGCTTGGTCAGCTTAGCGAGTAAAGTCTATACTAAGGTATTGACTGAACGTATGAAAGGCGTTTCAGAAAGATATTTGTGGGAGGCGCAAGGTGGTTTTAGGAACGGTAGAGGGTGTATGGATCAGATTTTCTCGCTTCGCGTTATCGTGGGGAAGTTTCTGGCTATAGGTCAGAAAGTTTTCTGCGCTTTCGTGGATCTTGAAAAAGCATTCGATAGAGTAGTGCGACAGAAATTGTGGAGTCTTCTGCCTGAGTATGGCGTGGGGGGCTCCTTACTACGGGCTGTGAGGTCATTATATAGCGGCCACAGAGCCTGTGTAAGGATAGAGGGTGACGCGTCGCCCTGGTTTGATGTCTGTTCAGGCGTCAGACAGGGCTGCGTGATGTCTGCCTGGCTGTTCGTGCTGTATTTGGACAGTTGCCTCCAGAAAATGAAAGGTAGTATGAGTGGTATGTTATGTGTTGACACAGTGGTAAACTGCCTATTGTACGCTAACGATGCTGTGCTTATAGCACCATCAGAAGCCGAGTTGCAGGCACTAGTCACGTGCATGAAAGAAGAATGTGAAGTAAAAGGATTGAATATGAATGTGAACAAAACTAAGGTTCTGGTGTTTGAAAGGGAAGAGGTACAAACGAAATGTGATATTTGTGTAAATGGAAAATGTCTAGAACAAGTGAATGTAATTGTGTATCTGGGGAGTGCGTTTTCGAGGGATGGAAGATGTGACCTGGATGTGGAGAGACGGGTAGCAGCTGGCAATAAAGTGAATGGTGCTCTGTCCGCATTAGCAGATAGTGTGAATATATCTAACACTGCCAAAATGGCGATCCACAATGCGGTGTTGGTGCCAACTTTATTGTACGGTAGTGAGGCCTGGATATGCCCGAAATCGAGTGAAAGTATGATAAATGCAGTAAAAATGCGATCTCTTACAAAAATATGCGGTGTCACCCTTGTGGACAGGATAAGCAATGAGGAGATTCGCAGTATGACAGGGTTGCACGACAGTGTTATTGTAAAAATGAAGAAAGGGATGCTAAGATGGTTCGGGCACATAGAAAGAATGAGTGATGAAAGACTGACGAAGAAAATATACAGAGCGAAAGTGAGTGGTAAAAGATGGCAAGGAAGACCAAGGCTGACTTATGAAGATCAAATAGCCAGAGCATTAGCAGACGGAAATGTCAAAAGCACTCGCATACCTAGGCGAAAATGTGTGAGGAGAATGATGAGATTTGAGGAAGAGAAAGAAGTATGTAAGAACCGCGACGCTTGGCGCTCCGTCCTCTCTGACTACCCCGTTGGGGATACAGCGTGAGGATATGTATGTATGTATCAGTGGATGGTTTGTGGAGATTTTAAAATACTAACAATGTTGTTGGGTCAACAGTCAGGTTATACAAAATTCCCTTGTTTTCTATGTTTGTGAGATAGTAGAGCCAGAGAGCTAGACTAGAGAAAAACTGTCTGGCCACCACGACACGGTTTAACTCCTGGCGAGAAAAACGTTATCAATACCACTTTGGTTCCGCCAGAAAAGGTTTTACTGCCACCTCTTCATATTAAATTGGGGCTAAAGCAGTTTGTAAAATCACTGCAAAAAGATGGGGATTGTTTTAGATATATATGTTCCAAGTTCCCGAAATTGTCTGAAGCAAAGCTAAAAGAAGGAGTTTTCACTGGCCCCGACATAAGAAAACTTTTGTCTGATCCCCTCTTTCCTGAATCAATGGGAGAAATCGAAAAAGAAGCATGGGATTCTTTCAAAAATGTAGTGCAGAAGTTTTTGGGCAATACTAAGGATCCCGAATATAAAACTATTGTACAGCGCATGCTGACAGCATATAAAGCTCAAGGGTGTAAGATGAGATTAAAAGTTCACTTCTTACACTCCCATATTGAACATTTTCCTGAAAATTTGGGTGCCTACAGTGAAGAACAAGGTGAAAGATTTCACCAGGATGTACGTGATATCGAGAGACGTTACCAAGGAAGATGAGATGTCAGTATGTTAGCGGACTACTGTTGAATGCTTAAGCGAGAAACCAAGAAGGAAACGAAAAACGAGTTCGGAGAAGCATCAAAGAAAAGAAGAAAAGGTTTCACAAGGAAAAAGAGTAAACATAAAGTTGTGTATAAATTTAAGTAAGAAAAATAATGGTTGATAGGTTTTGATAAATATTATGCTGTGTGTGTTTGTTGTAATAAATAGTCGATTTTTCTCATTATTGTGTTCTTATTTTGCAAAAAAACTATACGTGATGGAGAGTAATAGCAGTTATTTTTGGAATCAGCGTACCTTAAAACATATAATTCAGCAAAAATATCTCATGCAGCTGAAAAAAAATTTTTTTTGCAGACTTGTGTTATCGAGAACCATAAACTTCTATAATACCTAATCGTTTGAATGTTAAAAAATCGATTAAAAACTGTTTCATTGATTATTACAATTGCTCGTTTTAGTAAAGTGTGTGAGCTGTCGCTGCCCCTATTTGTATAATGCATGCCTTGGATGCGCGACAGCTCGGAGCACAAATAAAAATGGACGAATCTTTTGCTCTAAGAGCGAGACCGTTTTTTGGTGACTTAGTTTTTAGACTTTAACTAATGTGTGTGACTAGGGAAGGGCCAGAATACATCAATACAGAACTAAACATTGCATATTTTTAATTTTTGAATATATATACTAGTAGCAATTATAATTTTGAATTAATATATACTAGTAGCAAAAACACTTAAGATTTACGAGTATCGTTGCGTCTAAAGTGTTAATAAAGTGTATACCCATTGTTTAATTTTTATTTTCAATTTCTGGATTTGGGTTATCAATTTATATATGTCTCAGTACCACAGAGCAATAAGTGTAAAGATGACGAAATAAATGGCTGTAATATTACAGACCTGCCGAACTGTAAGAATTGCATTTTAGACATTTTTTATACCACAATGGTGGATAACAATCATACGGCCTGCCGTAGCTTATGGACGCCTGCGACACCAGAGCATCACTTGCGCATTACCAATCCTGTAAACACCTACGAATACGTGTACGAACGAAGTCACAGTACTTACTAAGTAGACTTGTGTGGGCTACCTGGCAAACATGGAGGAAGCGCTAAGCACGCTGGAGTCCGCGGACGACATGACCGCGGCGGACACCGCGCCCAGACCGAAGAACGAGACGAAGTCGGGCGTGAGGTGCTGCAGAACCATGGGCAGGATCATGGACGTCTGGTCGGATGTCAGTTCGCCCTCTGGCGTCAGGTCCCCGTGGAAGTCAGTCTCGTTCCATGCTGGCAAGCACCCCATTATTAGTAAAAACAGTAGCGACATGACCTTCTAATCATCATCATTGATAATCATAAAAAAAAGCAGAGCACTTAGAATAAGTATCTGGGACCTGTGTCTTTTTAATTTAAAGGGAAAATCACAATGTGATACGTCTTTGATCAGTCGTCTTCCGAGTGATATCAGGGCGGCCAGACAAGTTGCAAGCGTTTCATAAAATAAAAACGCTTGCTGGAGTTATTACTCATCAAAACTGCTATTTGGCTACGTTTTATACGACAGTTTTCAGGATTTAATTTTTGATTGGTTTAATAGAAAGTTAATAACGTTCAACTACCAATTTGTCATTATATTCTACTGGCGTCTGCGACCATTGAGCCACTTGTCTAGGTCCCCAGCTTATCTCACTCTCACTACAATCTATAGCGTCATTCTGTCTCTTTTGTGGCTGGTACACAACGCAGTGATATGACACAGAGTACTATCTGTTGTGTAGCTTTTTTTATAAGGCAGAAAAAAACTGAACACATGCAGCCAGCCCCTTGGAGCAGAGACTGAGCTTACGTGGACCTTTTTCCCAATAAAATCCCTGCAGTAGTCGTCCTTGGCGCTTTGTCGTGGGGCTCCGGGATTTATTAAAGAACGCACCGAAGCCGAAGCTTCTCTTGCGCTGTACCAAAGCACATCTCTGGTTGGTAATGGGGGAGCTCTCCAGCTCACCTCACTGTCACAGTTTCACGACAGCGCCGATCACATACGCTGTCGTCCTTTTCGGGGTCGCGTGGACTATCGCAGCTCCCACTCCGACGACTGCATGCGACCCCTTAGGTCTCTTTATAATCCCCCTCTAACATTCGAGGAACACCATAGGCCTATTCTCTGACTCTGGTTACAGGGTCTGTCTTTATAGTATGAAATATTCTAGTGCGCTATACAATAAAGCGTTTCAATCAAAGATAATAATAATGAGAAATTGATCAAGCGCCAGTTGCGCTTAGCCAATTACTCTTCCGTATTGTCTGTTGTTAACAATTGCAAAGCGAAATTTGTCATATAACTTTCTTTCTATATAGAAAATCAGCCAATTGCGAGGCTTCCGAGGATTTCGTACCACTATACAATACAAATTCGGGATTCCTGGATTTTTCCTTTTATTGCGCAGTAAAATCTTGCTTCTTGCCAAATTTCCCTAGAAGTACCCTAATATTTTGTTTGAGTACATAAATGAGCCTATCTTTTGATTGCATTGACTTAGAAGTTTTAATTTTTTACACCCTTAAAGGACCATAGGGTAGACCTCAGTGATTGACATAAATTTCAACGTAATACCTCTACTGGTTCTTGAGATAAAGAGTCCCGACTGGTCGGATAGAAAGACTGACGAAGCGACAACGAAGTGTGCCTATCAGGATTTCGTTTTTTATTATTTGGTACGAAACCCTAAACACGCAAACATTGGTCATATAATTAATAACTAAATGAATAAATATGTAGGAACAAGGTTTTTATAAATGTTGGAAGAGATAGCGCTACCTGTAGCTTTGGCGATAGCTCCGATGAGCACGGGCGGTATGGCCATGATAATGCACCCAACAGCCGCCACGTAGGACAGAATCTGTGCTCGACCAGCCGTCTTGCTGCTCAACACACGTTGGAAGTATACCTGCGTCAAATAACAATTTATTTGACTTCTGAAACATATGTATAACATTAGCAATACATTGCAAAATAAAAATTACTGATTACGAAAACAAAAATTTTTGATGACTTAGTGTTAGGTATATCTGCATGTTTCATAGTTTCGTGTATATAACAGAAAAGCAGTGTTATTACGTTAATACGGACGAACGAATGGTGAATATTTAATGTTTCGTTAGTTTCTTGTTTGTTCACATTAAAGTCAAAAATGAAAAAAATAGGACTTAGTTAATGTTATTTCGATTTATTTGAAGTATTAAATTAAGAGTAAAAAATTATAATAAAAAGAATTGTTTTATTTATTGTTTTGCATTTAATATTCAGACAACCTAATACCCTGTAATTGTTCTTTTTCAGTCATTTAAGTCGTTCAGAAGTTATACGATAATTAACAGATACACCAACTATTATTTGTAAAGATTTGTGAATCCACATTCTGTCTTATTTTTGCAGTTATTACTTTTGTAGCGACCTGGCGATGCTAAAAGTGCTGAATTGCGTTTTAGTAGAATATAAAGCAATTTGAACGCGCGACTCACCAGTCGCTCACATACCATCGCCCTGCCATGCCACTTTGTACTTATTAAATTGTGTAAGAAGAAATATAAAGCTTGACACCGACATGTAATTTATTTGTTTGGATTTACAATAAACGAAGACAAAAAATGAACACGAAGAAAATCCCTAAACTTTTTTTTAAAACTTCTTTAGCTTTACGAAAAGCAATAATAGTATATTCATATTGGACACTCAGATAAATACCTAAATCTTTAGGATTTATAAATTATATAAATATTATAAAACCACAAATAGCGAAGCTAAAAATTCCATATAACAAACTCATACAACTCATACACGTATATAATCAAAAGTAGGATTTATTAAAAAAATATACACGGGTGATTATCCCAACTCCTATTATCAATTTAGCAATTCATTTTGCGAGTAACTAGCAATCACTAAAATAAAGATCTAATAACTCTAAGAACAGAAAACAATCACGAATTAGCAATCGAGAGCAGGTGTTTTTCGTTCGGTGTCTGGAGCAAAAGTGAAGTGCTCTCGCGTCGACCATCGTTAGCGGCGCCTCACCTTGCAGGTGAACGTCTAAATGACATCTGTCAATCCTCCATTGATTCCACATCCCTTTCTATTTATAGTCCGTCTCTTTTACTTTTATTGAGATAAATAGAGCTCTTCCTTTAACACGTACATCTTAACTACTCACGGTCATACATTGTCTCTTCTATACCCTGTATACACAGCACCTAATACATACTTACAAGTAAGTGCATTGCCTCGGATCAAGGATTTTAATGGACGAAACATTTGCTGTAAAAGCGTGTCCTTACGGTGTCCTTTTTTTGTTGACCGAGTTTCCAGATTTTTACTAATGTGCGTGACTAGAGAAGGGTACATTATCACTGTACAGCGATACACAACCGAACATGACATATTTTTAATTTTGTAAATACCAGTAACCAAAACACTTAAGATTTACAATATTTTGCAAACAATTATTTCATGACAGACTCTTAAGCTGACACGAAATACACTGACAGTACCAGGTTGCCATACTCACTATAGATAACTGTTTTACTTGTGGTTACGCTCGATGAGATTGAAAGAGATTTTCATATGCAGTCCCTTTCAGACCGCAGAGTATTGCTAGACGTACATTTGCTCGCAAAGTAATTAACGGAGAAATAGATTGCCCACGGCTTCTTGGTGGTTTTAATTTTTACATATCGCATAGGAAATCAAGAACACAAATTCCTCTGTTTCGGCTCCCCTTCCCTATTTATACTAAATCAGGTCTTGATTTCCCAACAAACCGTCCAATGGCGCTGTGCAATGGCATGTCCTCTGAAATTGACATTTTCGGGGACACTGCTGTTATAATCAAAAGAAAAGTGCTGGGTATGCTGTGCAAATAGTTGCGATGTAATAGTTTTTCCATTATATTATATTGTCCTTTTTTTTCTTTGGTGTAGTGAAATAATGAGGAAAATTGAGTAGAGTATTTTGTTGCGTTTGTGTTTTTTTATTTTTTTTTTGTTCTATACTGTAAATATTTCAAACTTAAATACTATTTGAAAATGTATTGCATGCTGTGGCTCTCTGTATTGGCGATTCACTTAATTTGTATTCATATAATTGATGTATTTTGATGATGGATTAGGTTCAATTCTAGTTCAAAGGGTGGACTGCGTGCAATATGAAAAAATCTTCATGCAACACTTTTTGTAAATAAAGAACGCTAACCTGCCACGGGATCCCGCCAAAAATCAGCAACAGCCCATAATCCAAATAGAACCAGTAATAGTCGGGCTCTACTTTCCCTATCCAGTCCACCTCCATGGAGCTGAGCGGTTTGACGTGAGGGTTCGCCCAAGCGAAAGGTATGCACATCCAAAGGCCTATGAAGATGCAGAAAAGCTGGATGACGTCGGTGTAGGCGACGGAGTAGAGGCCGCCGAAAAGTGTGTAGAACACTGCCACACACGCGCTGAATATCACCGAGGTGCGGTGATCCATATCGATGATTACAGCCAGCGTAGCGCCTGGCGACAAATGTATGACATTATTGTATATTATTGCATCATTAACGCCAAATGTGTCGTTAATCAACTCAACTTAACTGAATTTTTTTGTGTGCGTGATATCTTCGTCGTTTATGCACTAATTTTATCGATTATTTGTTTACAGCTTACTTGTAGATCTAATTTAGATATTTAGGCAACAAGGCAACTCAAAAGGGAATAATAAAAAACTTTTTAAAAAAAGTTAAACCCACTTCAAAATAAAAACACTGAAAATTACAAAATAATTATCTTTTACTAATCAAAACTCAAGTACAAAAATTTCTTAAATACGATAGAAATACCTACCGATATAATTAAAAACATTATTGAAGTCATTGCCAAGGCTTAAACTGGACTTCAATTGACGTGCTCGATGATGTATTGCTGCAACCTCTATTACGTTATCTTAGTCTATTCATTATGCACGTTTAAATAATATAGTTTTGTCACCGTGCAAGTTTTGTTTTATTTTGGGCTGATTAATTAACGCGAAGTAACCGAAACAGTGTTTAGATCTAAATTGTTTTCGAACAAAATAAATGACATTTGCACTCTATAGGTTCAGTGTTTCATTTATTCAATGCTATATGAAACGGCAAGCTAAATTTGTTGTAATTAATTAATTTAATTAGCTTAATTTTTTGTAATTTTTAGAGGCTTTATGTTGTTAAATTTTTAAAATTTTGGGTCCAGGTGTTCGTGAAATAAAGGGAGAGGGAGATTTTTAGATGGATGGATGCATGATTGATCTTAACATAGTTTTGTTCTTCCATTTACAGTACGAATTCTAATAAAAACACTTGTGAAGCGATGTTTTTGTGCGATTGGTCATCCAAAACGATACTCAATCGTTCATTTAAACAGTTGCGAAGGGATGCCGCTATTTTATTCTCATTATTCTCATGTAGATTCACACTTTAGCATCGTTCTGGAATTGCACGAAATGTTCAGTCGTTACAATTAAAATCTTCATTTTTGCTTTTAAATAAGGCCTCTGCAAACTACAATCTAAATTCGAAACACAATCTCTAAATCTACTACTGAAATACGAAGATGATAAGCACGCCATTAATTTAAGGGTCTGCAAAAGTTTCATTCGATAACTTTGAAAGGTCAAATTTGAAGGTTTCTAAAGCGTCTTTGAAAGAGATTAGACTCATTGTACAGGGGTCTTACGTCTTTCAATATAGTACATAGGCGACAACGACTTAGACGACTTAGACTTCGACGAAAACTACAGTAAAATTTAATTTATAATATGGGTCGTAAGTCTGCGTAGTTTACTTGAGAAAATGTAATAGCTAAGTCACGGGGCAGCATTAGACGTAATAGCTAATCACTTATAAAACTTAACTCATTACACAAAGTCAAATCAATTTATTCAAGTAAACCCAATTGCAAGGTATTTTTGAACGTCTAATCTACTTTAATTCGGTTCGAAAAAAGATCTGAACACTGTAAAGAACCGACAAGAAACTCAGTCAGATATCATTTTTCCAACATCATTCTACAATAGTTTTTTAAAATGCAATATTCATAAAGATTATTTCCAGACTATTATTTTTCTTCATTCTTCAGTGATATCGCTAATTGTGTAGTTTGTTTTTCTAATAAATGTGCGTTTAATAACAAGTTTAAATTACTTTTCCGTTAATTGAGTAATTACTTGAGGAATTTTATTAGAAAAACGAACACAGTTGCCCATAAATGACCCAATTGACTTTTGTAATTTAAATTTAGCCATAACTAGATGATCACGACCACGAGTTTCCATACCAATAACAACACCTTTCCTTTGAAATACACTTATCAAGTGTCTAGGGATCAAGTACATTTTTAACTATAAAAAATTATCCAATTAATATTTATCAAATCTAGTCTTCCAGACTGGCTTCTTACTTTAATTTCTATGTTTAATTTAACAACTTACCCCTATATTTTGTAGAAATTAAGAAAAATTACAATTTTTGCAAATTGTGGGAAATTAACCTAAGTTAATGTCGCCAATTAAATGACAAAAAAAAGGCAAATATGAAGATTTTTTAAATTTTTATTGTAAAGATAAAAAAATTAATAATCTGTGTTTCCACAATTGACACGAATTACACAATCACAGCGATTTGGCATGCTTAAAATCAGTTCATCAAAATCACTTCGAAGAATGGCCGCCCACATTCTTTCTAACAAGTCAAAAAGTGTCAAAAAGGGTATGCACGGCATCCATACTCGGCAGAGCTCTTCTTTGGAGCATATCCCATGCGTGCTCAATTGGGTTGAGGTCTGGCGATTGAGCAGGCCATGGCAGAACGTTGATGCGAGCGTCGGCAAGAGCGCGTGTTACGACTCTAGCCGTGTGTGGACGTGCATTGTCATGCATTAGTCGAAACGAATCATCAAACCGGCTTCGCAAAGGGATGATCACGTCTCAAGCAATCCTCTCTGCATAAATTTGAGCATTGAGGTTGCACCTGATCCAAATGAGATCGGTTCTTCCACCGATCCAAATACCGGCCGAAACCATTATTGTTCCCCCTGCATATGAATGAACTTCTTGACAAAATTTCAAACGTTCTTGACGTTCAGAGGTCCTCCAAACTTGAGTACGTCTTGTATCCGGCCTTATATCGAAACGAGATTCATCGGAAAAGCAAACACAACGCCAGTCTTCTTCCTCACAATTTCTGTGTTCGCGAGCCTATTGTAAACGGGCCCTACGATTGCAGGGTGCTATATACAGAACTCTCAGCGGGAATTCTCTTTGGGAACGCAGACTCACTTCACGTAAACGATTTCGGATGGTTTGGTCGCTTATCAGCAAGCCTAAATAGCTGTGGAGCCTCGTAGCCAACATCATGGAGGTCATAGTACGATTTCGTCAAGCAATACTTTGGATGTACCGGTCCTGGAGATCGTCCTCTATGTCGCTCGGCCACGCTGCTCGTGATACGATAGCGCGTCCAGATACGGCTTATGATGCTCTGTGTATTGCCAAGAACGACAGTCACAGTGCGTTGCCTGGAACCAGCTTGCAACATTCCGACGGCTCTCATGATTTCTTCTCGTGTCAAATGATGTCGTCACTCCATAATGCAATTCAAATTTGATGCAATTTTTTTCAGTTCCGATGCAGAAATTGCAATGGTTTTGTAAAAACACTATTACACACTTTTATAGGAATCCTGATTGAGAGTTGATTTTCTATTTTTAATCAAAATTTAAAGAAAATTATTTATTCAAATTGTGAAAATCACTAAAAAGAATCGATAACGATCCAAAAAAGTTAAAATAATAATCCTCAATTGCGGCGATACTCTAAAACGTACTTGATCCCTAGACACTTTTGATGAGTGTAGTTGAATAGAAGACGATATCGTACAAATCTTGTAGGATGGCTGCATAGGCCATAGGCTGACCAATTGGCGTACAGTAACTGCAGCAATGTATAGACTCTTTACACGTAAATAATTTTCGAACAAAATAAACGACGTTTCCACTCTATAGATTATGTTCTCCATACTTTGCAAAAATCAATTCTCATAATTTTTAGCTATTTTTCTAAAATCCCAAACTTATTAATCGACATGTATTTCGCCTCCTAACGACGCAACCTCAGTATATTCCAGAGATTACAGTCAGTATGTAGGTATAAAAAGGGTTTTAGGGTATATATTGTCAAGTCCCTAACACTCCCCAGTAAAGCGATAGTAGGCATTATTGAAGTTAATAAAGACTTCTTGAAAGAAGGTGAAAACATCTGTTGCAATTATTTATCCAAACTTTCCAATTCTTCAACTCTTGCATAGAACTTTAACTCTTATAGCTTAATAGCGATAGTATATTACTATCGCTATTGTACTTTAAAACTAAAACTAAGTGCAAAAAAATAGATCTAAAGAAAATGTAAACTTTACTTCGTTGCCTCCAAAAGGTCCCATTGACAATTCCTAAGTAATGACTATAACATACAGAAGAAACAATGGGACCACAGACAATAAAGCCGAAGCGAGGAGAGCTATTGACCCACATCCCGGACCGGATATTCCCGCTACCCTCGTGATTGCGAGGAATCTTTGCTGTGGATATTGAAGCGGATTTATGTGGGCATTTCTGTGAGATAGGAAGATATTCTCGAAGTCGGCAGTTTGAGCCCAAAAGTTTCAATCTAACATCTATCACATTGATATTGTACCCACGGCTACATCTTGCTCTATGCCTATTTCTTAACGCACTGGCACTCTGAGGATTTTTCTCATAACATATTTGTGCTCCGATCAACGACAATAAATCGTACGGCTTTTATAGCTGTAAAAGACATATCGCCTATTACGAAAACCTATTATGTGATATTTATTACGACGGATAAAGCTATCAATGCTTCAGTTATAGCATTAGGAATGTCAACTTCAAATGACGTATGAAATTAGTATTATTACAAACATTATAACACTTATTACATACACTATAATAATGGCCATACACAATGCGATGTTGGTGCCAACTTTATTGTACTAAAGTAAGATAAATGCAGTCGAATTGCGATCTCTGAGAAATATGTGCGGTGTCACCCTTGCGGACAAAATAAGCAATGAAGAGATACGCAGTGTGTCAGGGTTGCACAACAGTGTTATTGTAAAAATAAATAAAGGAATGCTGAGATGATTCGGGCACATAGAAAGAATGAGTGATGAAAGACTGACGAAGAAAATCTACAGAGCGAAAGTGAGTGGTAAAAGATGCCAACGAAGACTAAGGCTGACTTATGAAGATCAAATAGCCAGAGTGTTAGCCGACGGAAATGTCAAACGCACTCGCATACCTAGGCTAAAATGTGTGAGGAGAATGATGAGATTTGACCAAGCGAAAGAAGTATGTAAAGACCGCGACCCTTGGCGCTCCGTCCTCTTTGACTACCCCGTTACGGATACAGCATGAAGATTAAGTGAAGATGAACCGTATGCATATATGTATAATACTGTTTATTGAACGTACAAAAATACATTATAAATTATAAAAATACCAAACACAGTACAATCTCGACGAGCTTATCGCTAAAAAGAAACTTTTCATTGAGAGAATGCCAAAATCATTGGAGAACATGTACAGTAGGCGAAGCGAAATGATATTTATGAATGTGTAATTATGAAGAGTAACAAAACACAAAAAGCATTTTTTTTTAATATTTGTCTGTCTGTATGTATACGCTAATCTCCGAAACTACTGAACGAATTTTCTTGCGGTTTTCACAGATAGATTAAGCTCAGTTTGGAGCAATATTTAAGCCTTGCTTCATTGAAATCAGATGATGACGAAAAAATTATCGTCACTTAAAGTTAATTTGAAATTCGCCGCTCGTCTGTTACAGAGTGCGTAATAAAACCGACTGTCGCGCGGTCGAAGTCGCGGGCACCAGCTTGTATTTAATAACAGGAAGAACTTATTAAATACTTTCATTAATGATAATAAGGATAATAACATAAAGCATTTATAAACTGCTGTCAAGCTGTTAAAGAAAAACACTGTACATTAATTATTTTCTCTGACATTATAACGTGTGTAGGTGTATAGGTACTTGTACTGTGGTATAGACGTGTTACCACGTTCTCTTGTTGTTTATCGTAATATCCTGATAAACATTCATGAGTAATATAATTGTATATACCTTTACCAAATGTTTTCATATTACTTACAAAAACGTTGTTATTCTTTCTCTACAAAGAAAAGAGAATATTATTCTAGTGAAATATAAAAATGGATATATCCAACTACTGTTTCACTCAAGGCGTACAAGGGTAGAGACTTTTCCGAACCGGGCGGTCGTAGATTTGACATTAAGAAAATACTAATAATAAATACTTGTGTCTACTTGAATAAATTGGTTTGATGTAAAGTTTAGTTTTTGCGAAAATGAAGGAAATGGATTACTCTACCGCGATAAGGATAGAGGCTGCAGAACTTTAAAAAAAACTCGGCTAAACATAATTTTGATCACTACAAATCCGAATACGATACTATGTTGTACTCTTAAACGAGTAATCTAATATACAAAAATGTTTGTTTGATTGTTTTGATTCGATTGTTATGTTTAGTATGGAGATAGCTTGAATCCTGAGGAAGGACATAAGCTCAGCTAGTTATTCTATAATTTTACATAATTGGGTTGATCAACTGTTTTTTGAGGCACTGGTCGGTCAGTTTGGGATTTTTTGAAGGTATACTTCTTATGGCGCGTTTGGAAAAACAGATGAGTGTAATTTTAGCATGTAGCTGAAGTTACGTCATCGATGTAAAACAGGTTGAAGTTGGCAAAGGAAGTTGCGCGCATCTATGTAGATCTAATACAACATGAAGTTAGCTACGAAAAGAGTTTATTTACTGACTTTTTGGCGGGAACGGGAGAAGTGAGGTTGTCATTTTATTTAGATTTTCTATTTTTTACATTATTAGGAGTTTTAAAGTACAACAGTGATAGTATATTGTGTGTTAAAGTTCTGTGTAAGTGAAAAGAATGGAGCAGATCTAAATAAACATGTGTAGCTGAAGTTTTCGCGCTCTTCCAAGAAGTCATTTTTTAACTTCAGTAAAGCCTACTATCACTTTATTGGAGGAGTGTTAGGGACAGTTAATGTTTCTCCAGAAGTTTCGTCAATAGGCTGATGGTCTTGTTACCAATGCCTTAAGAAATATAAATAAAAAATAAAAAAGTTATTTACTTCTTAAGTGACCAGTTTTATTTTTTTTACATGTGGCCAGTTATGCTTTTTAACTTTATTCACGTCAAAGAAGTTTAACTTCTAACATACCATCTGTAAATAATTGTATAACTAATATTATACAATTATTTACAGCGAAGAAAATGTAAAATGAATTTTCACAATTACGAGTATAAATCTTCGACAACGTACTTTTATGAACAGAAATTATTATAAAATTGAAAAAAGTAAAATTGTCATTTGGATAACGGAAAATGCTTTCAAAGAGAATGTAAAATAATGCTTTGTCTCTTAGGCAAATATTAAGTTGCGGAAAAATATCGAAATATGTTAGAAAGTTAATTTAATATGTTGATGGGATAGCTTTATGATAAATACAATATTTATGTATGAAATGAATACGTAACTATATTTTCCGTGTAATTTTTGTCAAGAATTCGGGGACAGCAGTGGGTGAGTAGTAGAAAGTGTGTGAAACAAAGTTAACTAAATAGGAGAAACTACTTTTTGCAGAACCATTATATTTATTTTAACTATATTATGTATTTCTAGCCGTTACCCGTCCGCTTCGCTGGGCGTAAATGAAAATTTGTACCTAATGAAAAATAGTGGAAATGTCTATGGAATTAAAAAGCCTAAAACCATCTACAAACGATTTCGCGTCGAATGGTCATAGTCCCATACCGATGCATTCAGTAGTTTTCACTTGATTGAAGGACAAACCAATAGAGTACCACACAAACGCGGTACATATGTATTTTTGGCACGAGGCACAATATAATGGTGGCACTTCACATGGCTATTTGTGTTGGCTATTGGGTGTTTGTTGTATTTGGAAAAATATATGACGTACTTCCAAACATGCAAATACAGGCAAATACGACCATCCATACATGGCAGCCAAATAACAAACACACACACATTTGGCAGCAGAAGGAAATGTGTTCACCAAAACTATGGACGTGTTTCAACTTGCAGCGGGATTTTATTATTTAAATGCATGTAACTATTACAGGCAGTGCGTGAAAAAAATACAAAGTAGTGAAAAGACCATGGAGAGCAAGGCGCTGGTGGATGCTGACTATGCATAAAAATTTGCGTTTTCAATAATTGTTCCAGTTCGCGCTCACAACACAGACACAAAATAATGTACGTCCATACAGATCCACGACGCGTGCGCTTCTGAATATGGCCATTGTGTAGACTACCCATTCCCAAAATGGGCGATAACGCCCCCCTGTGGGCGCTGCAGGCCTAAAGGGGGGCGGTAAGAGACCCAGAAAAAAATGGGGGCGTTGTGTAGAGGCCTGGGGGGTGATTTGTAATTTCATTTAGCTAGGAGGCATCTTAGACAACGACTGCATGAGCTCTCGACTCAGTAGACAAAATAAGTTTGGGAACCTAGAGTGTAGACGGTTTATTTGCGTATTTGCCTATTTGACCCCTTTGATGTGCGTCGAGAAACCGACAAGCGCACGATAATGCGTATTTGGTATTGGCCATATTTGCCAAATAGGCAAATAAGGCCAATACTTTGTCAAATATACTGTCCACGCGTGGTAATTGTTTGCCAAATACGCAAATACAAAAAACCACGTGAAGTGCCACCTTAAGGTGCAATCGTATTTGCAATCTGAAGTGCTTTCTTAAGGCGATGCATTAAAAAAATGCAACTGTCATTTTGAAGGATATGTTTAGATTAAACTATACAGAAAATTTAAAAACATAAATCGGTCCCGTTACTCCGAAAAATATAAATCTCTGTTTTAAAAGAGGTTTCTTTGATATTTTTTTTGTGTTACAAAAGTTAACCAATCGTGTATCGCAACTGGCAAAATGAAGTCCGTGAAATGAAAAATCGGGTTATCAGATATCATTTTCATATGTTTTGTAGTCACTTAGAAAAATTGAGATCCCAGCGGTCATTTTCCAATGCGTTGCCTTAACCTTGTTATTCCAAATATCTAAATATAGGCCTCAGTCTACTCACTGCTTGTTCGTTTCTCTTCCCCGTGGTTTAAAAAGAAACATAGCTTAAACGTAGGCACCTATGGGTACCTTCGTAGTGCTATCCGTGTCCTTGTATGTTAGCGCGCTATAAATAGGATCATTAATTCACGTAATATGACTGAGCTTACAAAAGTTTGATGTATTTATTCCATATACAGGGTGTATATGAAAACGGGACAGTTACTTTAATGGATGAAAGGGCATAACTTTAGTATGTAGTTACAAATAGAATTATCGAAAAAAACGTATCCGTTTAAGAGTTGTGACCGTTTTAATTTTCAAGTGTTATCCCCACCATTTCTCGTAAAATTGGGTTGATCGTGTACAGTTACAGATTTTAAATCTTACGTATTTTTTTATTTTGTAATAATTTCATCCGTTACTGAAATACAGCCTGAAAACCCCCATTGGGGTATACGCATTATTTTCGAAAATGGTTTTCAGGCTGTATTTCAGTAACTGTACTGTGTTTCAGTACTGAAATACAGCCTGAAAACCCCCATTGGGGTATACGCATTATTTTCGAAAATGGTTTCAATGGTTTATTTTCGATAATTCTTTTTGTAACTACATACTAAATTTATGCCCTTTCATCCATTAAAGTAACTGTCCCGTTTTCATATACACCCTGTATATAAAAATTGATTATTATTTAATCAGGTGTATAACCTTTCTAGTTAATTCCGCTACACGTCACGATCGTTAGTATATAGAAAATAAAGTGTTTACGATTTGTTTTCGTGAAATCAGTTCTAAAGATTTACATAGGAAACACAGATTAGACATTTTTGAGTCTAGTCAAGAGTTCAACGACGACAATGATTTTTTGCTGCATCACCAAGCAGTAGCCGATTAATCAAATACTTATCAAGAATTATGGACGAAAAGAAAAGTATAACTATTATTCATCTATATCGCAATATTAATGTAAATTACGAGTATAGATATGGATATTTTCGAATCTGCACTTCGATAATGTGTTAACGCACAAATGTTAACCTATGCAGAATAACATGAAATCTGAACAGCAAACCGAGTGATATTCATCGAATAGTGCTAATTTTAAAAAATTTCGATATGAAGACAACAATATTAAAAAAAAAGTTACATTTTTTCGGTTTCGCTACATCATAAACATGAAACAATAACGTCGGACGGGCGGTGCAGAGATAAACCTACCTGTTAATTGTTAAATATCCATTGCAATAAATAAATAAAATAAAATAAAAAACCTTACATTTCTTAACCATTAAATAACGCATAATTATCCGTCTCATCATAGTTACATAACCATCAACTTTCATCTGAAACTTCGTCCGCGTGGAATTTAAAAAAGTAGCCTATGTCCTTCCCATGAGTTCAATCTTTCTCCATTCTAAATGAAAATCGAGCCAGCGGTTTAGCGGTGAAAGCCGACCAGAAAAACAGACAGATTTTCGCATTTATAATATTAAGTTTGGATTATGTTACAGTGTCGTCATAGTCGGACAAACGTCATTACGATAAAACACGCCGCCGTGAACGGCGTTTTTATATAAATAAAATATAAATGTCGAGATAAGGGCTGTAAGGGCGGTCGTCTGTTACGGCGCAAATTACTTTAGCCGGATACAGCGGCGCAAATACGGAGTAACTCACTCCAATAACTGTCACATTAAGCATTTACTGGAGAGAATTTAGAATGACAACGAGAACAAGGGAAGCACATTTATACATCTCGTGCTTTTCTACCATAGAGTCGTTTTGACAGGTAGGACTACCAGGGTTGCCAGGTATATGAGAGTTCTCGTACTCTGATCTCGTACGAGATTTCTGCTCGCGTAAGATTTACGAGGCAAAATATATTTTCGAATTAATGGTAATCTAGGATTTTAATGTTTATCTGTCACTTTCTATAATTTAATGAGTATTTTGATTTGGTGCTCGTCCTCTCCGACTGTCTGAAGAAATATCTGAAAAGTAGCAGGTAAACGGTTTTCACGACTTTTTATTACTTCATTTGCATCTATTACAATTACTTCATAAATGCATTCACGTAATTAGTGGCAATAAAAACATGGATACACTTTAACAATAAATCAAAAAAAATTTTTGATAATGCACCAAATGCGGCTACAGATATTTTATGTAGTATGTGAATTTTCACAACTTTTTATGAAAATCTAAAGTTTTACTGTTCTGGCAACCCTAAAAACTATGTTAATAAGTTCAAAAACTTTCTGAGATGCCTGTCGACCTCAATTACTTTAAGTGCAGACTTTCCTAATCTTTCTTTGTCTTGTTTCCTTTAAATTTCAAATAAGATTTATATTTCCTTAAATTTTAAAATTCAGGTCCAGTAATTTTGGAGACAAAAACAGAATGGTCGAGCTAAGTCTCAGTTTACTCTCTCTTTATGAATATTTTAAAATACCTATTAACTAAGACGTATTTAAGTACTAAACCCATATTGGTTACAAATGCAATTCTCACGCTGTATAGTTTCTGAAAAAATTGACAATTAGCTTAACATATTCTTTCTAAGCACAGAAACACTACATAGATGCTACATCTCAATAGGTGACCGCAAAGCGCAGCGTAGGACGTAAACGCAGCGTAGGACGTCCACCCACAAGGTGGACGGATGACCTCATTAAGACCGCAGGATCGCGCTGTATGCAAGCCGCTACCAACCGGTCTTATTGGAAATCTTTAGGGGAGGCCTATGTCCAGCAGTGGACGTTCTATGGCTGAAAGGAAGGAAGGACACAGCCTTGAAAAAGCTCAGTATTCATATCAAACACCGAAGCAATTTTACACTACAGACGTTTGTTACCGCGGTACTCCGAGTAAGTAATAGATAAAGGATATTGTGTCATCACGTAAAAATTGGGAATTAGACATAGAGAGACATTTATTTAACATCATCAGTTCATCTCTTAATTTGTGATCGAAGCTCATTGTAACAGTTGATACGAAAAGAACAGTAATACAAAGAAACATTACTATACACTGTACAATTTACGTTACCCATGTGATGCCTAAATTGGACACCGACTCAGCAATGCTGACGCAAGCGCTGCAGCTCTAATTTCCAGCAGTGCCCACACTATTTACTAATTACAATTATAATATATAATTACTAAGATCTAACTGTCGTCACCAGTCAGTGAAGTCTGTTCTCTTGTAATTTCAGTTCAACATTTTTCTTACTCCAACGCAATAATTTTTTACTGATTTATACGTTGTACCAAGAATTTTTTTTTCTTGTCTCCATTCGCCTTTTCAGTTGGAGTAACAGAATCCATTAGCCAATTTATATTACGAGTGCTTTTCCACGTCATGTCTAGTCTACTTACGAATATCAAAGCAGAAAAGCTTACAGATGTTCTTTTCATATTATTCAGAAAAAAATATTTGATCGACTGTGAGTATAGTGTTAATGGATTCCGTATCATATTTGCAAATAGATAACTTTTTTAAATTAATTTCTAAAGATCTATAAAACCAAGGACTCACATTGTTATTTTCATGTGAGCTTCAAGTAATAACAATAATCTTTACATATACAGTGCATTGTTTAAAACTGTTACCCTGGATCTAAAAGCAGTGGACAGCTGTATCTTGAGATCCAGTTCTTTCCCAAAACATTATATAGAAATAGACATGTACATAACTGTTCGATTTATTCAAATTAACATAATTTGTGTAGACTACATCTCGCTTCCCCTAAAGAATGTTCCAGAAACCGTTAAGTAATTAGGCACACCCACGTCTGACCTATTTTCAGTAATACTTCAAGGTGACGAATGGGCAGTCTGTAACTGCAGCTGGCTCAAGACGAAGAACGCATGCGGATGGTTATAAGATTCTTGATACCTTGGTACAGACCAGTGGCGGTACCTTCATACAAGCCCATAAGCACGACTTGCCTTACTAAAATGCTCAGTCAAGAACACAGAATACTAACGTGTCAAGAATGAGTAATAAATATCAACTTCAAATTATATCAAACAGTTTTAAAAATTCCCGCGAAGTACTTGTCAAATGAAAACAGTATAGGAAACTTAGAGAAATAAACAGTTTTGGACCCCAAGTCGTGACCAATCAGTGCGTCGGTCGATCGACACTAACGACCTCTCAAGGCATAATAAGATCAAAAATCAGAGTAATCAATCGTCTCACTTTCACGCGTTGGCTTGCAACGGCGCTTGCAACCTCTCTTTCTATCTAATGGGAAAATTCGTTATAGCTGTAACTTTTTTACTAAGGTTTATATAGCAATTAGTATGAAGCGTAAAGACCGGCTTTCGTACTGAACTTTGTAAAGATTGAGAAATACGATACCAATACGAGTCATACGAATACAATTCAACGTGATTCAACTTCATTCTTCTTACCTAATATATATTTGTTTGAGCCGGTCCGGGACGAGTAATAAGTGTTTTTTAATTTCCATCATAAGTAAGTTAATTTACAATAAAAAATCCAATAAGTTGTTCATTGTGAGGACTTAAAGTGTATACAAGTTTTTTTCCGCATAGAAAATGTAAAATCTTAGAACTTAGAGCTACGCCTAATTTGTGTAAATTGCATAAAAGACAGTAAATCGGTGTACAAATCTATTGAACTCATGAATAAGTTTCTCTAACTAGTAATTCACATAAAAGACAATTTAGTATACCACTTTACATAACTGATTGGGTTTTTGTTTGTTCTCTCGGTTCTCCCATCAAGTTATAGGTAGATGGTACTACTTATTATTATTAACCAACTTCAAAAAAAGAAGGTTCTCAATTCGTCTGTATGTTGTTTTTTTTCTCTATGTTTGTTACGTCATAACTCCGTCATTTATGAACCGATTTCGAATATTCTTTTTACGTTTGGTAGGTAATACTTCAGAGGTAGTCCCCTTTAAATTTCACCAATATTGGAGCTTGAACTTCGAAGATACACTAGATAACATGATCTGGTTATAACCTTTATTTATATTGACGATTCTCTTGTATATCGTTGCGCTCCGGAATTAGAATGGAGTTAATTGCAGACCTGCCCTAGATATTTATTTAGGTCAAGACCACTCAAAAGAGAGGAATAAAAAAATTTTTAGTGCTGTATATTTTATTCAAATGACGAAAATTTTTAGAATCCTTGTTATGACGATTCAAAAACTATACTGGCGCCATAAAAGACACATGAATTCACAAAAACACATGAATACAGTAATTTCTTTTAGTAATTTGGATAAACAACGAATTGAGACACATTAATATGTTAAGAACTGATAAACTATTTACGCCTATATATTTTTAATAGCAAAATATAAAAATTGTTTTGTTGAAAGATAACGCGGGGTGTGATCTCTTTCCTCTGTTCTTGTGCGGTTGTGCCAAAGTCGTGATTCATTAGTAATCTATAATATTTTAGCCTTCCCTTTACTTTTGCAAAAACAATGAAGAGTATGTATGTCGAGCTTGCCCTATCCTGAATCCTTAGGCACCCCACTGGTTCAGACCAAAGACAATTAAAAAGAAATATTACCACATTAATGCAGCCAGCAACTAAACCCGACATATGTGTAGTGAATCCAGAGCCGGCGCAGCAGTCGTATCAGGAAAATGTACGCTTGATATTTCTAGCGCACAAAATTAACGTATGGGATAGCAGCTTCATCCTCCAGCGAATTGGCTTGGCTATTTAGAGGTAACGCTGCCTGTCTGTTATGTATCAGAAGCAACGACAACTTTTTAAACGGCGAATTTGAAGAAGTCTATTATTTAAGATAATATCTAGTTTTAAGTTTGTAAATGTTAACGTTTAGATATCTACAGCTTTGTAATTATGTAATAATAAAGTACTTATTATTAAGTAAATAAAAAAGAAACATATATACATTTTTGAATTACTAATGAAATGAGTTTTTATTCAAGCACCCCACACAATGATCGCAAAAAATAGTTTAAGGGTGGCTTACCCAAGTATTTAAACTCGATTTAAGGTTTTGACATCTCGCTGGCACCAATTATTAAAGCGTTGGTGCAAGCGAGATGTCAAATCCTTAAATCGAGTTTAAATAGTTGGTACAAGCCACCCTTAATCTCCAAAACTAGCACCTAAAGTTAATATCTATTTAAACCGCTGCTTACTGTAGTGTATAGTAGTTTAAAATTTCAACTGTCTCTGAGAATGATGACTAAGACATACGATAGACAAAGAACGCCATAATCGTTCCGTATTTCTAGTGACGCTGGAAATAAAATAATTAGTGATAACTTACCAAGTGCAGCAAGAATGCCCGCAGCCCAAAACACTTCTCCGCAGAGTGCTGGTAAAAAGAGCAGCCCACCCATACGGCTGCCAAAGGAGTCTTGTAACGGATCCAACATCGTAACGTAGCCCTGCCTGCGCATCGGTATCGCGAAGAATATGCCACCTGCCAGATATATATATATATATTAGAGTTCAGCAACATTTTGCAGTGTGCCGGCTTAATATGCTGACACAACATTTCCGTAATCTCGATGCAAGACCTTATAATAACATGTAAACACCGGCAGAATCAATATCCGCGTCGGTGCAATGAGATTACAATAATATCCCGTAGATAATTAGTATAAATAGTTTGTAAATACAGCTGAGGATATGAGATGTGGACGACAGCGCTATGGCGTCAACACGCTGAAACAGTACCAACAATATAATCATCTACAAACAACATCAACATCTCGTATGATGAGATTTGAGGCAGCGAAAGAAGTATGTAAGGACCGGGACGCTTGGCGCTCCCTCCTCTCTGACTACCCTGTTATGAATACGGCGTGAAATCTGTATGTATATATGTACAGACATTCGCAGTATTATTTGCCATCATAAAGAAGCCCGAGAATAAATTTTTGTGTGTGAGAGCCATGTTGCATTGTAGCAAATACCACCCTCTCACAGAATATCGATGTGAAATAACAGCATCTATTGCTGTTGTGTTTCGGTCGGTGAGGGAGAGTGACGGTGGCCCATCTCCCCCCTCCCCTCCTTTCCCTAATGACCGGCAACGCGCCCGTGATTCATCGGAGGTTGCAGGTGGCCATGGGCAGCGGTAATCACTTTCCATCAGGTGACTCGATTGCTTTTACCTTCTACCTTCCAAGCCAAGGCCCTTCATTCGATTCCTGGTCAGTTCTATTTAGGAAACAGGCTCTTACACACTGACTTAGAAGCTGGGCGTTACTGAGAGTTTCCCTAGTTCTATACATAATATCTGGAGTATTCTATGTATTCATTATAGTTTAATTTGGCACTCTGACCTCTCTGACTACCCCGTTAGGGCTACAGCGTGAAGATATGTATGTATTGCAGTTTAATTATGTGTATCCAGTCAAACCTGGATGAGCGAGAGTTCGAGGGGCCGGAATCTTTTTTTTTCGCTTATGAAACTTTTTCACTTATCCAAGTTTCTCACTTATAAAAGTGTAGGAACGGTTTTTGCCACTTACAGATATATAACAAATATTTATTCGCAGTTGATAATTATCAACTGCAATAAGTTTTACAAATAAGTCGGTACAGACGCACATTTTGCTGTTATAAGAAAATGCGGTACAAAAACACTAAAGCACTCGATTTCTAGCAATTGTTTTTGTTAGTTAGATGAAACATATCCTCGTTAGTTCCACGAAATACAAGGTCCGTAGCTATTCAGGATGCCGGCGCTGGCAGGGAGCCGGTCTAATTCTTTGCCATCAGATATGTCGAAGCGTCAAGCAATCACATATGGTAAAATAATGTCAAATATGTTAAGTTAAATTTAGAAACTGTCATAAATAGCACTTAATGAATACTTTCGATCCTAAATAAATACGCTCGACTCTCCCTTAAAGAGGTATAGAGCATGTTGCCACATGCCCGATACCTCTTTTTCCAGTTATAGAGGTCCAGACTTGAAAAACGACTGTATAGGTTTTTGTTTCTCACTTGTAGATGTTTTCAAGGGTTAAAATGACAGCACCTGGCAATTATTCTGACTTGTAGAGTTTTCTCACTTATCCAGTTCTCGCTTACCCAGGTTTGACTGTACATAAAAATTGATGTTTAATATATGTAATCGCTAAATTCCAACACCGTTTGGCCAAGCATCATAAAAGTTTACATGAATAACATTTTATTGCTATCCTCTTTGTTGTAAGTCACCACCATGCGGACGAAATCGCGGGCAGAAGCTGCTATAAATATATCAATTAAATATAAACGACCCTTTTAAATTTTTTCTGAAATCTTGACATCTATTTATAGCCAGCGACCTGGCCCAGCTGCGCGCAGGATGAATTAATTTTTTATCAGATATCTGTAAATTGAAAATTATCACAATTTGCTTACTAAACTGCTTTGCGAGTTTTGGTCCTTAAGTCACCCTTAACTGTTTGTATATACATATATTATAGAGAGTCAGTTTTTGGCGGGATTTTATGGGGACCGGTTGGCTGTTTATTTTAATTATTTGCAAATTGTTACTGGCGGATATTGTGATGTTAAATTGGCGTAGTTTTGCGTTCCAGTGTCTACACTATTGTGCCATTATTGTGGAATTGTTGAAATAAGTGCTAATTTGGTAGCGTGACGTTGAGACTTTTATAGTGGCCTAGTCGGCCTCAGTGGAACCTACTAGAAAGACTGCCTCAATATATTTGCCGCCAGAAACTCCAAGAGACATTAAAATGTATTACGTCGATGTTTTAATAAAATAATATGAAGAATTTATTTATTTACTACTGAAGACATCGGTTATATGGGTACAGAAAGAATTCTTTACCTTCCCTCCTAAGGGAGAACCATATTAAAAAAAAAGAAAAATGAATTTTATTTTGTATGTTGTATGTAACTTAGTGCCTTTAGTATCAACTTCTTTTTTTTGTATCATGTTGTCGTCACCTATAATTAAGGTTGCTTTTAACAAGTTTCTTTTATTGTAACAGTGTATTCTAATCATATAATTAGTGTCTTGTTGGTGGCCTAAACAAAAATTTAAAAAAACATTTCCAATGGGTATGTCAAATATAGCAGATTTTAAGCTCCCTCGATTAAGTTGTATTCGTGTCTGTCAGTTACAAACGGACTAACATTTTTTTTTTAATTTTACGAAAATAGAACATTTATGTATACAATATATTATGTACATAATATTGTCCAGGACAGAAGGCAGTACTAAATAGCATAGCGAGATCAAAGCTTCTCTGTATTGCTATTAAATTGAAATGAAGCCTTGAAGTGTTTTATGCGAAAATACACTTCGCCTTTGAACCGTCCAACGAGAGGTCCTATCACTTTATTAAATACACAAGTATGTAGGGAATTATTACAGTAAGCGAAAACTCTCGTATTGATCGTCTATTTCCATACCTTTGAAGATGACGACATATTCAATGTATCTACTTATAGAACTTTACAAAATGAAACATCTGCTTGTCTACTTATAAATTATTTTCTTTTATTTAGTATTTATTGATATAAGGAAGTGAAATGAATGAATGAAGCTGGCGACCCTGCAACTAAGTGTTAAGGTGCCTATTGGCATCCACTCTTTGTCATCGGTTGACGCTTGACGCCACGCATTCAACAAGCGGACACCACGTGATCAAATGATTGTCGAGTTTTTGTTAGGTACCAAATCTCAAGTGAATTATTCGCGGATTTATTCATCTAGCTCGCGACGAGCGCGCTGCAATCATACAGTTGCAAGTACCAGCCTGCAGGCGTCGCATATATGTACTATGTATACAGTATGTATATAGTATAATATGAGAGGTCCAAATAACAAACAACCACTCAACAAGAGGTGATACTGTCGGGTACAAGATTGTTACGTAAGCGTTGACATTAAGAGGACGCATTCGAAATTTTGACGCCAAGAATCTCAATTTTTCCAAGTGACTACAAAACGTACGCCAGTGATATTTGGTATCTTGATTCTTCATTTCATTCACTTCATTTTGCAAGTTGCGATTCACGATTGGTTAACTTTTGTAACACAAAAAAAATATCAAAGAAACCTCTTTTAAAACAGAGATTTACATTTTTCGTAGCAATGGGACCGATTTATATTTCTACATTTTCTGTATAGTTTACTTTAAACATATTCCTCAAAATGCCAGTTGAATTTTTTAAAATTATTATTTTTAAATAAATGAAAATAACTGTTTTTTCATATTTTTCGTAAGCTGACGCGCGCACGTTTGCATAGAACAGAAGGTCTATTTTAGATTAAATTATTGTTTGTCAATGCGTTGCCTTAACCTAATCAAATGCAAAATTTTAAACAATTGTCGATCTGTGGCATGCTATTGGTTGCACAATGTAGTAAGTAATATGTATCATTATGTTACTGCAACACAATATCGCATGCATGTATATTGCATACGGCATAATATCAGCTTAACATTATCAATCTGAGTATTACCGAAGACCAGCGACAGCGCGTATCCAAACGGTGCCTGACACCAAACCAATCCGGACGTGTAGATAGCCTCGGCCGTCCCGTTGATGTAGCCGCCGCCCACCCACGTCGCTGTAACAACAACGCAATTAAAACAGGCTCTGATATAAAATTTAAACATACATAATCCGCGTGTATACATAATAACACGTGGTGTAATTTAAAATAGCGAAATATTTAAAAAAACTATAATTTCACTGATAATCTGGAATGTGCACACCCTAAATTAAGCTCACCTGAAATTGTAATAGGACGTACATTTGTTTCTTTGAAGAAATGTTATTATTATTATTATAATGATGAGATTTGAGGAAAGGAAAGAAGTATGTAAGAACCGTGACGCTTGGCGCTCGTCCTCCCTGACTACCCCGTTGGGAATACAGCGTGAGGACATGTATGTATGTATAATTGATAAAAGTAAGAAAAAAAATTATAATTATGGCTATAAAAATGTAATTCACTACGATACAATGTTACTGCTACATCAAAATAAATAAATAGTCATGATTTATTTATTTTGTAAAATAAATAGTCATGATTTTTTTCTGTTTCTGGATTTCAACCCCCGATCAACCCCGCTCGGGATTTCAGAAGACCGTCGGGCTGGCAGCTTCTTCCGCTTGCGAATTAGCTTAGCTGTTCAATGAGACAATGCTACCAGTTCCAGTACCAGTAATTGCTTAGGGTGCCTAGGAAGGCACCCTAAGCAATTATTACTTTTGAATAGCGAAGCAATGATAACTTTTGAGGGAGTCTATTATTGAAAATAATATTTTAAAGTCAAATCAATTTGTTCAGGTAAACCCAATTGCAAGGTATTTTTGAACGTTAAATCCACTTTAGTTTCTTCGTTCTTCGTTTTAAGTTCTTGAACATTAATGTTTAAATATTTGTATATTTGATTAAAAGTAATCTATGTTATTAAATTATAACCTGTGTACTTATAATATTTTCCAATATTATTTCAACTGTACTAATAAAAATGATGTTTGCGTGGTTTATTTGATTTAAGTGAAAAAAAATAAACTTTTCGTCGGGAATGGGAGAAAAACAGAACATTTTACTTAAACTTTCTGTTTTTAACAGTTTTAAAGTACAAAAATGAAAGTATATTGTGCGTTAAAATTCTCCGAAAGTGAAAAGTATGTAGGAGGTCAAGATGTTTATTTAGACTAAATAAACATCTATAGCTGAAGTTTTCGCGTTCTTCCAAAATGTTTTTTAATTCCAGTAAAGCCTACTATCACATTACTGGAGAAGTCTTAGAAACTCAGTGATATGACATAAGACATCGGCCATATGGGCGTATACTCTTTGCCTTCTTTCTCGAGGACGAATCTTACAAATAACAACATGAAAACAAAATTGTTAAAACTATTTTAACTCTAAAATTTGCAGTAGTTAGCGGTTAAAAGTAATTTTATGGCTAAATTTAAAATTCGCAGTTGTATATGATTAAAATCAGAAATAGTAAATTTATTGAGGAAACTATTATAATAACAATAACAATAATAATGCGCCAGACAATACACACCAATCATCTGATCTCAAACTAGGGTATTCCCTGTGGTATGAGAACCAGACGACGACTACTGGGGGCGTCTCCCAGTACACCCAGACCCGAGACAATCTAGAAAAGTTCGTTTCCTAAATTGACCCGACAGGGAATCGAACCTGGAACCTTCCGCGCTTGGGTGCACAATCTAAACCACTGCGCCATCGAGGTCATCAACATAACATATTAACATACATATCTTCACGCTGTATCCCCAATGGGGTAGTCAGAGAGGACGGAGCGCCAAGCGTCGCGGTCCTTACATACATCTGACATATACTTATCTATTATGCTTTGTATTATACTAACTTCACAATTTAAACTTTTGTTAATTATTTTCGTATATATATTTTGATAATCCATTTTAATTTCTAAAAAGAAATAAACATTACGTCTTAAATAACAATAAAACAAAATTGTTTTGTGACGTCTTGTCCCTTGCAAAGCGTATTTAATTTCGACTCAAACTTAACATCGAGTTATGAATACGACTCTAATTTCGTAATTAAATTACTTTACTATGTAAACAAATTATTAGGTACAATTCATTTACATCAGTGTTGGGCAAAATGTTATTGTTTGCCTACAAAATGTTTCTATAATTATCTTTTACAATTACAATTTTCAATTGTAATTTTTTTCGCACTTGCATTTTGCCCAACTTGCATTTTGCCCAACACTGACATACATACATATCTACACGCTATCCCTAAAGATGTAGTCAGAGAGCACGGAGCGCCAAGCGTCACAGCCTTCACATACTTCTTTCGCCTCTCTCATCATTCTCCTCACACATTTTCACCTAGGTAGGTATTATATTAAATTATAAATTAGAATATGGTATTGATTTAGCATACCTTTAAGTTTTAAACGTCCACGATAAAAGATTAAGATGGACTAAAGAGGGTAATTAACGTTATGTGGTCTTTCTAATTTATATTAATTAAAGCCCTAATAAAAGCATATTAATTAAGACTTGAACAATTTCAGTAACTGAGATATCGTTGAAAGTTTAAGAACCTAGGGAAATACCCGTTTCAAAACCGTTTGAACTAAATTGGCCAAAATAAGGTAAGACTATAACTATCTCGTTTTCTAATGATAAAATATACAAAAGATTCGTCAATATAAATAAACAATATAAACAATTACGATTATTATACAATATATAAACAGAATATTATGTGATAAAAATTTTTGGAAAATCCACGGAAAAAAGTCGGATTTTTGGATGGCATTTTTGTATGAAGAGATACGCAGTATGACAGGGTTGCACGACAGTGTTGTTATAAAAATGAAGAAAGGAATGCTAATATGGTTCGGGCACATGGAAAGAATGACGACGAAAATCTATAGGGGAAAAGTGAGTGGTAAAAGAAGCCAAGGAAGACCAGGCTGGCTTATGAAGATCAAATAGCTAGTGTTAGCCGACGGAAATGTCAAAAGCACTCGCATACCTAGGCGAAAATGTGTGAGGAGAATGTGGAGATTTGAAGAAGCAAAAGAAGTATGTAAGGACCGCGACGCTTGGCGCTCCGTCCTCTCTGACTACCCCGTTAGGGATACGGCGTGAAGATATGTACGTATTTTTGTATGAAAATTTCAATAAATAAAATTTGGTGTGTTCCAAACATTCAACCATTCCACCGAGAGCGAAGCCGGGGGCGGGTCGCCAGTGTAAAATAAAATAGAAATTACTTATATACTTACATAATATTTAATGTACCTACATACTACCTGTATGCCAGCGATTAAAAAGCAGTTCCTTGCGATTTCCTAGAAATACATATTTATGTAGTACCGTGCCGCCTTCGCGAACAGAATACGCAATGAAGAAATACGTTTAGTGGTGGACGGAGAGAGAAAACAGCACTCGCACATGACTTGACATAAGACGACATATCTCCACATTATATCCCTAATAAAGTTGGAAAGATGAAAAACTTGAACGTTAATGGAGTATTCAGAGGATGGAGGGCCAAGCATGGCATCATTTTTCATCTCTTACACTTTTGCCTAGGTTTACAAATGCTTCTGACATTTTCTTCAGCCAGCACTTCGGTTATTTTGATCTTTATATGTAAGCGTCGGTCTTTTTTTAGCTTCTGCTATCACCTACCACTCACTTTCGCTCTGTAGATTATCGTCGCCAATCTGTAGCTTATCTTCTTTCTACGTGCCCCAACCATCTAAGCATATCTTTCTTCATTTTTACAATAACACTGTCGTGAGGCCCTGTCATACTGTGTATCTCGTCATCATATATTTGTTAACAAGGGATACACGGCACAAATTTCTAAGAGATAATATTTCTACTGCATTTATCTTACTGTTACTCGATATCGGGTATATCCAGGCCTCACTACCGTACAATAAAGTTGGCACCAACACCGCATAGTCGCATTGTGGTTCGTAGATGGTCATTTTGACTGAGTTAAATGTATTCACCCTGCCTATAATAATGCGCACCACACATCTACATTTTATTTGCCTCACTTCATAGTATGGGACAGGCTGTCTAAAGTCTATGATAAAAAATATAGCACAAAACACTTTTACAAAGATTATCATAATATAAGTACTTAAATAGATCTGTTTAAAAAGAATGGCGATATGAATGGTATGGAAACCCGAGGTCGTGATAAATTGGTTACTTCAAAATTTAAATTACATAAGTCAAATGTTTCATTTTTAGGTAACTGCATTCGTTTTTATAATAAAGTTCCTCAAGAAATTACTCAATTAACAGAGAATAAATTTAGATTGGTTATATAAAATGTACATTGACTAGACAATCATACTATAAAATAAACGATTTCATTGAAGATAAAACAATAGTCTGGAAATGATGTTCTCTGCACATGCCTTTACTGGCTTAATGAAAATATTGTATTTTAATAAACCTTTTGTAAAATGAAGTTGAAAAAATGATACCTGACTGAGTTTCTTGTCGGTTCTACTCAGTGTCCAGGTTTTCTATTTGAACCGAACTAAAGTAGATTTGACGTTCAAAAATACCTTGTAATTGGGTTTACTTGAATAAACTGATTTGACTTTGACTTTGACTCCATTTCCTGGTATTATTTTTGAAAAATGCGTGGCTCTTCTAAAGTTCTTGATGTTATAAATCTTTAGTTTTCAAGTAGCTTTTGTGAAGATGTTGTAGAGCTTTTGTCTTTACAAAGTAAATCACAAGATTTACATATTTGTCCACACTTCAGAAAGAACCACGGCACGTAAAATATTTTTAACGTGACTGAACTACGAAATACGCTTCGATATATATAACATATTATTACTCTACGAAACACGTACATATTATCCACGAAGCCATCAACATCTACGTTATTTAACAAAATATTACAGTTATATAGTATTGAATCAGCTGTTATTTTGCAGAATCCATTTTATACATTATTTCAAAGAAAATTACGTTTATAGATGCGTTTCTTCGATTTGTTCCGCTTCTCAACTTATTTTCGCGTGCTGGTGCGAGATGACTGACCAAGTCTAACTAAGTATGCTTCGTTAAGCGAAACAAGTGTAGATTAGGTATAGTTCAGCGCTTCGTAGTCGTAATGTAATTAAGTGGGTCCTGAACCGCCGCTTTGTCAGTCTTTAGTTTCGATTTCCGACCTTCGCGGCGCTGCCTATCACACCATAGTAACAACAATAGCATTGAAAATATTAACTGCGTTACTAAAAGGCGTAAATATTCATATTGTGACTAGTAACTGAAAATTTGACTAAGAATAATTTTTAACCGACTTCAAAAAAAGAAGGAGGTTCTCAATTCGTCTGTATGTTGTTTTTTTTTTGTATGTTTGTTACCTCATAACTCCGTCATTTATGAACAGATTTCGAAAATTTTTTTTTCATTTGGTAGGTAATACTTCAGAGGTGGTCTCATTTAAATTTTACCGATATTAGAGCTTGGACTTCGAAGATACACTAGATAACACAACCTGGTTATAACCTTTATTTATATTGACGATTCTCTTGTATATCGTTGCGCTCCGGAATTAGAATGAAGTTAATTGCAGACCTACCCTAGATATTTATTTAGATCAAGACCACTCAAAAGGGAGAAATAAAAAAATTTTATTAAAAAAAATTAAACCGCCTTCAAAAAAAACACTAAAAAGTATAAAATAACTATCCTTTACTAATCAAAACTCAAGTACAATTAAAATAACTTTATAAATACGATACACATACCTATATAATTAAATTTGTCAGTTACTGAAGTCGGTGCCAAGCACACCAAACTAATAGACTTTATGTTGTTGCACATTGATTTGGCACCGACTTTCTGTCACATTTCTGTCAAATTTAATTATATAGGTATGTGTATCGTATTTATAAAGTTATTTTAATTGTACTTGAGTTTTGATTAGTAAAGGATAGTTATTTTATACTTTTCAGTGTTTTTTTTTGAAGGCAGTTTCATTTTTTTTAATAAAAAATTTCAATGTGCAGTTAAGCAATTTCTATGGATCTCAATGCTGAAGAGCGAAAAAATTATAGCCAATAAGACGAATTTTAAAGATTTTAATGCACATTAAAACCCTTGCGATGCTTGCAAAATAAGCAATGAAGAGATACGCAGTATGACAAGGCTCAATAACAGTGTCAATGTAGAAATGAGGAAAGGTATGTTTATACCTTATATAGTAATGTAATATTGTCATATATATATATTGTAATATATGTATAAATAATGTTATTGTAAAAATGAAGAAAGGAATGCTTGGATGGTTCGGGCACTTAGAAAGAATGAGTGATGAAAGACTGACGAAGAAAATCTACAGAGCGAAAGTGAGAGATAAAAGAAGCCAAAGAAGACCAAGGCTGACTTATGAAGATCAAATAGCCAGAGTGTTAGCAGACGGAAATGTCAAAAGCACTCGCAATCTAGGCGAAAATGTGTGAGGAGAATGATGAAATTTGAGGACGCGAAACAGGTATGTAAGAACCGCGACTCCTGGCGCTCCGTCATCTCTGACTACCCCGTTAGGGATACAGCGTGAAGATAAGTATGTATGTAGTAATGTAATGTATAATGACCTTATATAGTAAAGTAATGTTGAAATGAGGAAAGGTATGCTTAGACCTTATATAGTAAACCTTATATAGTTCAAGTACATAGAAAAAATGAGGGACAAGAGACTAACGAAGAAAATCTACAGGGCGAAAATAAGTGGTAGCAGAAGCCAAGGAAAACCAGGGCCAACTTATGAAGATCAAATAGCCAGAGTGTTCACTGATGGATTTGTCAAAAGCACTCTCATATAGGCGAAAGTGCGTGAGTAGAATGATGATATTTTAGGAAGTGAATGTAAGGACCGCGATGCTTGGCGCTCCATTTTCTCTGCTGATAAAACAAGTACCCTGCATATAATAAAAGCGCATTTACACCTTCAAATTTGTTGGAACAACTTTTCTAGGGATGGCGATCTGAGATCGATTAATGGAAGAATCGATCATTCGATCTTGAGCAGCGAGTCGATCCAGTGATTAGACGACAGACACTCAAAAATCGTTCTATCGGTTTTTTTAAATTTTGCATGAGATATATAAAAGTTAGACAACTCAAAAAAGCGCTAAATCTGGCTCCGAGAGCGCTAAGGTTACGGCAGTGTTCGATATATTATGTATAATTTATTTTAAAAAATCCACATTAGCTCATTATTTTATAGTTGCGTTCTTACCAATTAAAATATAATGGAAACTCCATTTTCGGTTGTCCGCAATCATTTCACTAAATCGATTCTATACTCGAGATTGATCGATCAGATCTCAGATCGCCATCCCTAGGAAAGTTGTTCCAACAAATTGGAAGGTGTAAATGAGCTTCAACAGCGACACAATTTGTTGACTGGTCAATTTTGTAAACAGCCAAGTGTGACTCGCGGCTCAGTGGACACTTCGACAGTCGTTCCTTTGTATCTTCTAGTGTTGTCGCGTCGTGTTGTTTATGCACTAGAAAGTGAATGTGTAAACCTTAATAATTAATAAGTAGTGTAATATGTATAACAGTTTTATTTTCCTTTTCTATAAGAACTAATTCAAAGTGAGAAAATGATAAACACTAAAACTTGCACGATGGCGCGGTAGCAGACCATCTGCCTTACAAGTTGGCATCTCAGATTCGATCCCCGGTCAGGTCATTTTAGGAAACGAACTTTTCTAAATTGGCTTGGAGTCTGGGTGTCACTGGGAACTCCCCCAGAGTTCGTTGTGTTTAAGCTTACTGCTTACTTTGGGATCACACAATTTTTGTCATTGTTTGGAGTATTATTGTTACTATTTCTATACCACAAAGGTGGCAAACGAGCATACGGCCTGATGTTGAATGGTTACCGTAGCCTATGGACGCCTGCGACACCAGGAGTATCACCTGCGTATTACCTTTTTACGTCCTTTTTGAAAAACCCCATGCTGTGGTCTCATGGGAAAATCTTGACAGGGACCTCATTCCACAACTTCAAAGTTCGAGGGAGAAGTTCTTTTGAAACCGAACTAAACGGGACCATTTTGGTTCCATAGTGTGAAGATGAAATCCCAGGTATTGACGAGCGGTGCGACGGTAGAAGACGTGATTATTATTATTACATATTATACATTACATATACAATATACATTACAAATAAAGAAAGGAATGCTCAGATAGTTCGGGCATATAGAAAGAATGAGTGATGAAAGACTGACGAAAAAAATATACAGAGCGAAAGTGAGAGGTAAAAGAAGCCAAGGAAGACCAAGGCTAACTTATGAAGATCAAATAGCCAGTGTTAGCAGACGGAAATGTCAAAAACACTAGCATACCTAGGCGAAAATGTCTGAGGAGAACGATGAGATTTGAGGAAGCGAAAGAGTTATGTAAGGATCGCGAAGCTTGGCGCTACGTCCTCGCTGACTACCCCGTTGGAGATACAGCGTGAAGATATATGTATGTATGTATTATTACATATTTATTATTATTATTATTATTATTTGATAACCTACTGCTTTTATTAATTTCCTCAAAACATTGCAAAGCTTACTTCTTACTTTGTACTCACTACATAGTATTATTTATTTATTTATTGTTTATTGTACACCTTATTCCTAATACAGATAAAAAACATACAAGAAAAAAAATTACAATTTTGGCAATACAACTGGCGGTCTTATCGCTGTCTGCGATTTCTTTCAGACAACCTTCGGATGGAAAGCGCGCATGAAAAAATACAAATTAGGTAGTATGTGGTATAAGTACTATATTGATAAATCTATTTATATCTATATATATATATAAAATATACAGAGGGAATATATATATATAAAATTTTCATTATATATATATATATATATATATATGTCATATATGTCATGGTCCCATGCCGATCGGTCCAGTAGTTTTCAAGTTTATCGCGGTCAAAGAAAAAAAAAATTTTCATTATATATATATATATATAAATATAATGACTATTTTAGATTAAATTATTGTTTGTCACTTCGTCGCCGTAACCCCTACAGCTTGGCTGACTTTTACGACCTGCGCAGTAAGTTAAACACCTCGAATATCTATCTATATTTTCCAGATACTCTTAAACCAACGACAAATTAAATTATGCAAATGATCCTTAGTCTCTTGTTGGTCCTTTAATATAACATTAAAGTTATATTTAATCAAATAACAACTATTTTCACTTGTAACCTACATTTATTTTGCTTCGTAACGATAATTACTTGAAACAACAAGATATTTTAATAACTTAATTACACTGAAAACGAATCAGTTTCGTAAAAAGGCTTCGTCGCGTCAGCATTTCAACCGGGAGCGTGGGCGCAAAGGTCAAAGGTCGTCACAGCTAAATTGGCTGACACGGTAACGTATGCCGAACATCACTCTTCTCCCGCCGGGGCACCCTCGTCGATATTTCTGATCAAATTTCATGAAGACATTTGTTGTACAATGAAATGAAAGATGGACTCCTTCGAGAGTTGAAATGGATGTTGAGATGAAATATTCTCTTACTTTTTCGCTCTCATGCATAACTTTAGAAGCATCTATCAGTTGTACGAAATATAATCTGAGTTCAAATATTATATTTCGTAGCGTATTTCTTAACAACTTATTCAGAAAAATAATTCGAAAAATAATTTCAAGAATATGTAGATATCTCGCAACAAAGCTTTGATTACATTTACTTAACAAACAAGTGAATACGCATATACAGGGTTAATTTAGAAATACTAATAACCTCTTAGTATTTTGTACTAAACATTATCTCCAATAACTTTTGTTTCACGACTTCCAAAAATTGGAAAGCTTTTTCTTTCATACAAAAATTTCTTTCATACAGTAAATGTATCTGAAAACGACACCTACTCTCTACCCAGTTGCTTAAGGGGCACCCACACAGCGCGGCGCTGAGGCCCGCACGCTTATTACGTAACTTGCAGACAGCATGCGACAGCCAATATCGCGCGATATCTGCTGTCAAAACGAGAATTTGTGTAATATATTTTGTATAGTGGCGCTAAACCTACCGCGAAAAGTGCATTTTAGGGTCATAGAATAATATATACGCAATCGTCATTCATGATACTAATTTTTTATTACAATTAATCACCGCGTCGCGTAGTGATCGCGTGGCTGTCGCTGTCTGCAAATTTTTAGGTAATAACCTCGCCGGTGCGCTTGTACTGCACCATTGGAAACACTTACAGAGTAATTACGTTTCAGACAGTACCACTAAACTTAACAAATATTTTTTGAGGAACATATTGAGTTTTGAAAAAAGTCGTAGAACAAAAGTTGTTAGGTATGTTGACAGGAATTTTTTACTAAGAGGTTATTAGTATTTTTAAATTATCCCTGTATAGCATTTGCTCTACGTTTGATAACAAATATATAACAACAAACTCAAAAACCCAACCCAATAATTATTTTAAAATAACTTCAATGTACTGAGACGGCTCCCGTAAATAACAAGGAATTAACTGTTGCCCGCGACTTCCGCATGGAATTAAAAAATAGTAGCGATAGATTGAGCCCCAGGGCTTAATCACACAAAATCGAGGTTCTCTAGCACAAAATTCTCTACAACAATGATCGGTAATAAATGTTAATTTCGGAGTTGTAAGTAACTGTGGTACAAACCATGCATTACTTATTATCGAAGGTAGGAAACTCAGGGTCTAGTGCCCACCTGTCATTGTAAATATCCCGACGAAGAGTCCGATGGAGCGACCAGCCAGCATTACTTCTTCTTCGGAGTCATTTCCCGCCGGTTTCTTGCGGGCCGCCCATATTCCCACCGCTAGGATGAGTATGTAGAACAGAATTATGGAGATCACGCCCGCAACGTTGATCATCTTGAACAAATCTCGTCTACCTACATTCAGCAAAAAAACAAATTGAACTCTAATTTTCAAAATAACGGTAAAAAATACAATTTTTCTTGTATATAGGTAATATGACCACTTACCAAGTTGTTTAAAATATGTTGTTTATCGAACAAACCGTGCACAAATCACGGTCTCTCACACACGTCCAACGTGCTCAAAACACATTGGTGGAACTACTACCATCCAAAATACAGCAAAATAGAACAGTATGAACGTTAACACTATAGATCACGCATCACTGGTGCACGTATTAACACAGTGGCTCGGGAAGAGTCCGTTGATTGCTGACGGTTAGATATTAGGCCTAGCGGGATGGCAGCTGTCGCCCCATCGGAGGGAGGTTTTTTGCGAAGGGCTGTTCCTGGTCCTAAAGCTTAGCCCGCACATGAGCGTGCGATGCCCTGCCTTCAGTCATCAACACCGCGGTGAGGTCGCGTGTCGCGTTACGTAAGCTGGGCGCGCATCGGCACGCGGCGGCCCGTTCACGTGCTACCGATATGACAGAAGGGCATAATGGCGGAGGCGGCAGGGGCGCAGCCGGCGGACCGGCCCGATCGATCCCCTGACGTCATTGGTCGCTCAGGGCCCGCCGCGCGCATGCGCACTACTCGCCACGCCGCACCACCCTAGCACTTGACACGCGGCCGCTTCCGTCGTGATCGCTGTCCACTCCCCGACGGTGGAGCTCTTCCCGGATGACCGGCAATAGTAGAACACCGTTGTACAATGCCACTACAAAGGAGCAATTGTACGTCCACGTGTGGACAAGAATCGTAACAGAACCGTACCTCTCTCATTGACAAATTGATTAATGATGGAACGTAATGGTCGCTCGTGTTATATTTACGACCCCAGCATAATAACGGAAAGCTTCCATGTTGAGGTGATATCAAATATTTAGACATTATATCTATGTAGTATACGCATTTTTTTTTCTTTCTTCATGGCATGGCGCACAGTTCAGCGCATTTGCCAATGTCACGTATTAATAAGTAAAATTACAAGTAAATTAGTTTTTTCTTATTGTAAAACTCCTCCAATAAAGTGATAAGAGCGGGAGAACTTCAGCTACACATGTCTATTTAGACCTACTCCATTATTTTCATTTATACAGGACTTTAAAACACAATATACTATCACTTTTATACTTTAAAACTCCCAATAATATAAAAAATATAAAATCTAAACAAAATGTCAACCTCACTTCTCCGGTTCCCGCCAAAAAGTCCAATATACGCATTATATACATTCGTACAACTTACATAGTAGTCCCTATTACAAAAATGATTGTGTCTTTCTAAACCATTCCTTGTGATGAAACTTTGTTGAGTTGTTCTGCGTACGCGCACGAAGGTTTCTGAATTATTTTAGTAAATAAAAGACTACGCGAACGCAGTTGCGGGCAACAGCTCGTTACAATTAATTTACATCCATCCAAATCGATCTGAAGGTTTTCTAGTTCGACTTCCAAACGATGAATTTAATAAATACACTTTGATAAATGACTTTCAATAATGCGATATATTTTGTGGGTTGAAAAGATGTATCACAGCACCAAATTTTAATTTTGTACATTTATACATATATACAATATCTTCACGCTGTATCCCTAACGGGGTAGTCAGGGTGGACGCAGCGCCTAGCGTCGCGGTCCTTATATACATCTTACGCTTCCTTAAATGTCATCATTCAACTTTGTATGTTACGTAATATCTGAGATAATCCACTGTGACCATTGACCTACGACTGTGACAGACAAACAGAGCGACGAACACGGTTCATTTTACCTTTTAAACATGGAATGCTAGAAACCAATTCAGAAAAAAAAAATTTTAATCGACCTTACACTTTGAACGACTCCACTTACCCTCATAATGAAGATAGCGTAATGCTTATGCTATGCTTATGCGTTGTTATTATAATACATGCGATATTTGTATATTCGTAATCGCGTTCTCGAAAACAGCTCTAACGATTTTGATGAAATTTGCAAATTAGGGGCGTACCGAGGCGAAAAATCGATCTAGTTAACTCGTGTTTGTACTCACTTAAAATTAGTAATTGGTATTGATTTGTAATTTCGCAAGGCAGTTCATATTCTCAATAGCACAGTGGCTAAAGCTTAGGTCTACCATGGAACTATCATGTCGAAATGCGCGGGTCCAAATTATTCTGCAATGTGTACAGTTGTGTTTTTTTTTTCAACGTACAATCACCGAGCAAAGGTTGGTCGCCCAGGTACTGATTTGTTACCCTAGTCTTTCAAACAGCCTCATTTTCATTGAATTTCACTCTATAGTATGTCAGTGCAATTCGAACGAAGAAAGACAAAGTAGCAAAGATTCCAAAGAACAATCGACCCGATCATTTTTTTCAAATATACATAATATTTGCAGTGTGCAGATTGTGTTCCACTTTTATCCCTAAAAGCCGAGCATCCATTCTGTTCTATTTTTAAAATACGAGAATAGAACCAGACCTGAGGACATTTTGACATTCTAATTGACCTTTATCTACCTTTATTGATATACAGCAAAGAGAATGTAACATTACTACGATATACAGATTGACGTACGCTGTCAACGTAACTTACAGTTGGCATTTTTTATAAAATCTAAATTTTATGCAGTAATAGCACAAATTCAAAGCCCGCAAATAGTTATTAAAACCCACACATTCATTATTAACCTAAAGTTTAGGCTAGCTAAAATTCTACCCATTTTCTCTAATTGAAATCTAATTCTGTGAAGCCCTACAATGCACGACACGGTTTGTATCATTCCTCGTAAAACATACTAATTTAATTATACTTTACCAATATTATGCCTAGAACATAAACTATAGCTCCATACAGCCTATTCCATTCTACGAAGTGAGGTAAATAAAGTCAAATGTACTGTGGGTGCTTTTTCTAACGAAATGGCAGCCGATCATTAACGTGTGTCGTATGTACAGATGAGTCAGCTTATATCTTACTGCTGCTAAGGATACGGCGTCTGCAGTTATTTATGAAGTCTACTATCCCTAGGAGAGGACTAATTAACAAACAGAACTATAATTCAGGCCATCTCATATTCCTAACTCGGTCTCACATCGGGTATAGGTGTATGGAGACGCAGACTACACAAGCTATTAGGACTTCTACCCAAGATCTCCAAACTTCAAGTCTCTCCAAACTTCAAATCTTGTTTTTTTTTCTATTTTTGAGATCGTGGTGGAATAATTCGATCTCGAAATTATTGAGACTTGAAACTACATAGGTTTTTTTATTTTATACCAACTTAATGACGCAAAAAACTATCATATAGCGGTTTTGAACACTAGACTTGTCACAAGACTTGAAAAGCAGATTTTTGGGCAGCGCGTGAGCAACAAGAACACGGGTGAGGCTCGTGGGTGAGCCCTCCATCGACATCAATGTAAGCTACACTATCCCGCATTCTATTATAATTCAATTATTATCTATACATGCCTATCATCGTACAGTATTTATAAAAATTAATGTCGCCTATGAACTAAAGACAAAATGTAATTAGTTTTTAGAAAAGATATCATGCGCATGTTACTTTATTTTACCTGCCCTAAGCGCAACATAGTACACAGATAATTTTTTTGCGTATTTATGCAACTCACCTTTCGAATAAGCCAATTTCCCCTCTTTTTCTACTAAAAAAACCTACTAAAAAGATAGGCCAATTTTTGATCTCCTTTAGAGGTAATTTTTGATATACTACCGTGCGCTATTTTTAATTTTGACAAAATAATATAGCTATACAAATATAACAAAAGTTAGTCCTTAAATTATATATTTAAATCTCTTATTCGAACTTCCTGTGAATTTTGAGACCGTGCCAAGTCTCAACAATTTGGTCGCGAAAGTCGAAATTGTATAGAAACTGGAAGCTCTATTATAGAAGCAATACAATTCAAAACAGCACAGATTATGACCAAATCTGCATTAAGGCGATGCATTGATTAACAATAATTTAATCTAAAATCTAAATAGACTTTTTGCTCTAGGCAAACGAAAAATACGAAAAAACAGTTATTTTCGTTTATTTTAAAAACTAATTAATTTAAAAAAATCTAACTGGCATTTTGAAGAATGTTTAAATTAAACTATACAGAAAATTTATAAACCTAAATCGGTTCCATTACCCCGAAAAATGTAAATCTCTGTTTTAAAAGAGGTTTCTTTTATATTTTTTCGTATTACAAAAGTTAACCAATCGTGTATCGCAACGGGCAAAATGAAGTCAATGAAATGAAGACTCAGGTCACCAAAAATCACTTTCATACGTTTTGTAGTCACTTAGAAAAATTAAGATTCCTACAGTCAAAATTTCCGTTCACGGAAATTTTGTCGGTTGACTGTTCACGGAAAATAAAAACACACATATTTATTTCTTATAAATTTCGGGTTTATTTGATTTAATTGGATGATTTTTACAGAGCGGTATCGACACGGTGAATGATGAGAAGCAAGAAAGAGAGCAATGTTGTTAATCTAAAAATTTTACATAATTTTTTTAAATGTATGATTTGTCTCATACACTGACCAAATCATCATACATAATAATGCAGTGCGTTAAAAAACCTAAACTGTTTCGCCTGTATGACTAGGGTTGCCACCTTTTTTGTTGCGTAAATAAAGTATATTTACTTTTCTAATGTAAAATAATAAAGTACTAACTATAAAAATAAAGTACCACTTTATGGGACCTGCTATTTTTTTTCCATAAGTTTGGTATTTTTGTCGCTACTTTAAAAAATTATTTGCGATTTTAGTGATTTTAATTGGCACTGAAGTTTTAGGTAGCATTCAAAAACAAAATCAGTTCTCATTATCATTTATCGATGCGATCTGTACCGTTACACGCATAAATCTCTTAATGTTTTTGTTTGTTTTAGTGAATAATTGAGTAAAACCTTAAAAAGTCAAAATGAATAAAATAAAGTGCTTTATGTAGTTTATTGCTTTCATAAGATATAAAGTACGTTTTTCTGAAATAACGTACAATACTTTATTATAAATTACGGGTGG
Organism: Zeuzera pyrina; assembly: GCA_907165235.1. NCBI lineage: Eukaryota > Metazoa > Arthropoda > Insecta > Lepidoptera > Cossidae > Zeuzera > Zeuzera pyrina. Next base: position 24,496,492 of record OU015628.1, read on the forward strand.
CTATTTATGAGCTACGTTTCGATATAAATCTACTCATCGTCTTATTACTTTAGACAAATTGAACGAACTACCAGACTGTGTGGTCTTTATATTACATTTTTGACTTGTATCCATTAATGTCTAGCATATTGCACAGGATATGAGATATTATCTTTATAAAGCGTCAGCCCCGGTAGACACCATTAGCGCCGAAGTCTGTCGCTAGACTAAAATACTCTACTCTAATTTTAATTTAACTCAGCTTATTTAATTGCTCTAAGATCAGGAGAACAAAAAATTCAAAACAATGAAATTAATATATAACATTGCAGATCCTTCGTCTGGCTGATGTCTGGAAAACATGCAACAAGATCCGCGCGGCTGCATTCAGGGTGGGCCTCAACTTGTGGGACTGGTATCGGCCGCTGGACCCCGAGGGGAACTCACTCATTTCGGGTAACAGTCTACAATGTCACATACGGAACGCCTTTCCCCTTTGTAATAAAGCTACCTATCTATATTCTAAAATCTGTAACAAAGAAATAATTATAAATAAATATTACAGACAATTTCCTCAATTGTGCAACCCCCTTACACTCCAAGACAATTTCTAATTTAAGGAGTGGTGTAACACAAAATATAGAAATAGAATTTCTAAGCTCGATTCTCAAATTGACAAATAGCATTTTTATATTTTTTTTGTCAATTTTAAAATGTCGTTAAATGTATCGCAATCAAAATTACGTGCAATTGTGTGACTTCGGTAACTTCTGCTAATATCTTCACTGTAATCACTTCTGGTCAGTTACTTTTGGCGAAGGCTAAACGTTCAATACAAACTGTGATGCATCAGTGCGATCTATATTGATGGATCACACTCCATATTGGTGGATTACAGACTCACTGTAGACGTTCAATATTTATCACGTCAGTATTGTGGCGTGTTTTGTACTGTTTAAACATGTTCCACGTTTAACTTCACAAAAGGTATCCTCCTCCATTGTGATTCCGATACGCTGATGCGATAAATACTGACACGCAACCAAATATTTCACAATTCGAAGGGACCTCATTCCAGAATTCGAATATCTAGAAATCCTGTGATAATTTAATGTTTTTAAACTTTAACGACTTGTACACATCTTACAATATTTACTCACGGGTCTATGTCGCGTTTATACTTTAAGGCTAATTACTTATTTTTATCTCGACGTTTCGACCGGATTGCGCCGATCGTGATCCTGTCATCAGTGAGTGAGTCCGGAGCTGGAAAACCGGACGTCGCCAGTGTGTAGATGTCGTTAGTGTAGTGTGTCAAAATACCGACAGTGACAATAATAAAAATTAAAAAATGCATTGAATGAGTGTGGGTAGTTGCAAGAAACGGCACGCTACGAAGACGAGATTCATCCTCATCAGTCTGCCCGTGACCACGATCGGTGCAATTCGGTCGAAACGTCGGGATAAAAATAGGCAATTAGCCTTAAAGTATAAACGGGACATAGACCCGTGAGTAAACATATTGTAACATAAACATTGAAATTCATCAATACACTGGTCTACACGATCAATAAATACCAAGAGATTTGATAAATAACTGAGAACCACAGTAATTATTGAACGTCTAACCTTTGCCACATGATGACAAGTTTTTGGCACATTTGGCACAATTTGGCACAATTTTGCCGGTTGTGTACAGAGTCCAAGTTCGTGTCGGTGCTGGCCGGCCCGCTGCGCAGCGTGGTCGGCCTGTCGGACGCGGAGATCGCTCAGCTGGCCGACTACTTCCGTGCACAAGACGGGAGGGTGCTTTACCATCAGCTGTGCCAGCTCATACATGGAGAAGGTCTCTATTAAGTTTCAACTATTTTTATACTAGATTCCGACGGAAAGTAATTCTTCCAATCGTAACTGTAAACAAAACCAGAATTACATTTTACGGTCTCATTCTTTTGTACATTTAAGGTCAGTTATTAAGTTTCCTTTAGTTTTAGCTGATAGCAAATATGCGTTTATGTTTATATAAACAGATATACGTTAAATTAGGAGATACTCAGTTTTTTATGGCTATGAAACCATATATTCCCGCGTAACAAGCAATTTGAGAGATTAGGGACAAATGTACATAGGACATAGGTTGGGATTTGAAACCTCAAACGTTTGAATAACGAATAATTTGTTCTTTTTTACATGTCCTGTAATACATACGCAACGTGTAATGGAACTAACCAGAAAGCTCATGCGCTGATTAAATAATCAATGTTTATAGTTATAGAGTTAATAAATATATTATTTTAAACCTAATCTCAGTTATTCCACATAATTAATTTCATTTATATAAAACTTCTTTTGTTTTGTGGTAAGTACTCCCCGACACAGAATTATTAAAGAACATAACATAGTTGAACTGGATTTAGATAATAATTCTGTAAAAAGCAGATTTGTTTCTTGGTTAAGGTGACGCACTGATAAACAATAATTAACCTAATATAGAGCTTCTGCGCCTATATACCTATACCCATATTAAAGTGCGCGCGCAAGCTACGAAAAATACGAAAAAACTGTTATTTTAGTTTATATTAGAAATATAATTAATTTTAGAAAATCCAACTATATTAATCTACTTTAATCTAGTTTAGATTAATCTACACAGAAAATTTAGAGGCATAAATCGGACCCGTTAATTAACCGTTAAGAAAAATGTAAATCTCTGTTGTAAAAGAGGTTTTTATGATATTTTTTGTTGGTAAAAAAGTTAACCAATCGTGTAACGCAACTGGCAAAATGTAGGTCATTGAATGAAAAATCAGGTTACCAAATATCACACTCATACGTTTTGTAATCACTTAGAAAAATTGAGATCCCTGCCGTCTAAATATCTAATGCGTTGTACTCTCATTATTATAATTAGTGATGTGACGAATATTCTCGCATATTTTTCATTTTTGAATGCTCATTAATAATGCGAATTATTGCGAATCTGTCACTAGAAAAGGTGTATAAAAAATTCTGAAACGACAATGCGATTGCTAAGATTTATAATGTTTATTGAAATTTAATTAAAAATGGTGCAATTAGGGCGACTTTGGTTTTACTGACCTAAAATTGTTTATAGTCTCATCAGGTACATATTTGTTACATATCTTTAACGCCGTATTAAAAAAGTTTATATTCGTATTAGCATTCGCATATTTTCGTCGTTCGCATTCGCGAATAACAAGAATAAATAGTCGCATTTCCATTCACATTCGCGAATGTGACGTAAATGGTCGCATTATTAATTATAATCTGCGGCGCAGATGCTGGCGGCCGCGAGAAGATATCAGCGGACTGCCTGCTGGAGGCCTGTCCGCCACCTCCGGAGCCGGCGTGCCGTACGCTTGACAAGTGGCAGATGCGCCGGCTCTGCTGCCTGCTAGCCACCATCGCTGCCAGAGAGATTCCGCTCAAACCGTACTTCCAGGACTATGAACTGGCTAGTCATTACGGCTTCTTAAACTAGCATAAATGCAGGACTCTCCAAGCAAGGAGTCATATGAATTACACTTTTTTTTTTAATTTCATCATCATTTGGATCACAGAACTATTGTATACAAAATGAAATGTGTGGGTATACACGGAAATCTATTACGTTGGATGATTTCTCATTTGGAGAATCAGTCCCAAGCTATAAAAATTGGAAGGTGTTTTTTCTAAATACACATTAATTTCATCTGGAGTTCCACAGGGATCACATTTGGGACCATTACTTTTTAATATTGATGTGGCTGACATGAGCGCATGTTTTCACCATGCGGCCTTCTCTGTGTATGCCGATGATAATAAAACCTACCTACCTACCAATTCGAAACATTAGTGACTGCAAATTACAAATGGATCTGAATAGACTAGAAAATTACTGCAAACACTAATTAGACCTTAATATTAATAAGTGCCATGTATACAAGGCAACTTAATGTCATACAGAATAATAACTGCGTCGGTAGTTCTATAATGCCTAGAGTGCTGCAAGTGCGGGATCTGGGTATTATACTAGATTCTAGGTTCCCAAACTTATTTTGTCTACTGAGTCGAGAGCTCATGCAGTCGTTGTCTAAGATGCCTCCTAGCTAAATGAAATTACAAATCACCCCCCAGGCCTCTACACAACGCCCCTATTTTTTTTCTGGGTGTCTTACAGCCCCCCCTTAGGCCTGCAGCGCCCACAGGGGGGCGTTATCGCCCACTTTGGGAATGGGTGTACTAGATCATAAACTAGCATATTCACATCATTTTGAATATGTAACTCGTAAAGCTTACAAAATGTTAGGGTTTCTGATCAGAATCACTAAATCTTTTAAAAGCAGTTTCTCTGAGGGTGTTGTATTTTGCTTATTTCAGAAGCATCTTTGAATTTGCCTCTTCGATTTTGTCTCCTTCTTATATCAAATACATTGATAAAATAAAAGGTATTCAACGAAGATTTGTAGCCTTGCTGGAGCGTCGATCAGGGAAACTAACATCGATTAAGTACCGCGAATCTGTTACACATAAAATTTTATTATTACGTCATCGCAGAATTGTATCGGACATGGTATTTTTTATAAAGTAGTGAACGGTGGAGTAGACTGTCTTCGCTTATTGGAGCATGTAGGTATATGTGCTTCTAGTGTCGTTACTCGGAGACCACGTTATTTTCATGAACCCAGATGTCATACTAATTATGCGCAAAATTCAATTATTATTCGTTTGGCACGGGAATACAACAAATACTTTTCACATATAGATATTCATCACCTTAAGAAACAAAATTTCAAAAACAAAGTAATGGAAGCTATAGAGAATCTGTACCAGAATGGGTTTGTTTTTGTTTAAATAATGTGTTCTGAACCATATACCAAATACACCCACACGCACGCACACGTGAATTGCACCCATACGTACACACATGCAAATGTACCCAGGTACAGGCACATGCACATAATATTACACATATTGCACACATGCACTCGCCATGTCATTTACACACTCATGCTAAAATACATACAGAAAAGAAAGCAAAAAAAGAAGTCAATTAGAGTATGGCCGCATAGCTAGCTTATTCGTATTAAATTATTTTGTATTAAATTATTTTGTCTTCATTTTATTACTGTTCTAGAATTATATATGACGGCGCGTTATCTTATTTTTGATTGTTTTCAAGAAATATCAATTGTCGGTAGTGATTTAATATTGCAACGAAGTGATTTCATAAATAGGTGGTATTTGATTTGGAGCGGGTAACACCCGAATGGAGTTGTGTGAGGCAGTATTGTGATACTATCAAAAATAGTCTGTGTGACAATATAGTCTGTGTGACAATATAATCTATGTGACCGAACGACATTAACGTGTTCAAGTTCCGCTCTGTGTGAGCGATATCTGTGCATCCGTGGTATGAGTTAGTTCTTAGTAGAGATGTGCCAACTCGGAAAAAACGAAACTCGATTTAACTCGAGTTAAAATTCACGTAACTCGGGTGGAACTCGAGTTACGTAACTCGAGTTAACTGGATGGAAGAGTAAATAATTTTTTGAATTTTTACCAACTTATTCTCTCAGCTTTAGTTAAAAAAAAAATTCGAACAGACAAATAAAATGTTTATGTTTCAATTCTTTCATTTCTTACATTATTTATTTATAATGTATTGGGAGAGTTATACTAACTAAAGTAAAACAGGAAATTGTTTGAAATCAAATTATTTATTTATGTATTTTTAGCTTGAATTTTAATTTATAAAAGTATTTATATTTATTAACAATAAAACTATGTAATTATATAGCAGTCTTTTCAAAATAAAATCAGACTAATATTATCACAATAACAATATTTTTATCAAAATTAGCTAATTAGTATCACAAAGAATTTTTTTGCAATAGTTGTTGATTGATGTTGATTTTTTTAGGAAGAATTTGAAGGCTTATAAAGCTTTTATTACTGTCTGATGTCCAAATATCAGATGTTAACGCTAAATAAGATGTATCTTCTTACTCCTTCTTTAAAGATTCGGATACCAATTTATATTTTTCATCTACCATCAAAACTAATGTTTTTCTATTCGGTAGCATTCAATGCTGTCGAGTATTCTTGGAAACCTGAATTTTCCACTATTTGAAATGGCTGCAAATCTTTCACTATCAAATTAATTAAAGCGGTATCACCAGAATTTTGCGTTAGTTTTTTTGGCATAATAAGACGGGTTTGAGTGTGCCTTAACCTTTTTTGAGGAGGCTCAACATTCAATGTGGATACCAGTGACTGCGACGAATCGACCGAAATACTCGTATTATTTTCATTTGTTGATGATGAAGTCGGACTTATGTTTCTTTCTTCGATGGCAACACTTGGATGCTTATTTTTAATGTGGTTTAATAATGTGGTCGTATTCCGATTATATTTGAATGAATCTGAACACTTTTTACACGTACACGTCCACTAACTGGCGATTTAAATACATCCCAAACCAAAGATTTCCTTTTAGGGCCCGGCATTTTTCAAAAACACAACATAAAATACGAAAATATACAATAATAACCGGTACTCTAACGTTAACCTCAAATCTACATAAATGTGAGACTTGTTGTGTGTATGAATGAACATAATCTCAATCGGCAAACTTCGCTCCATGTCGGTTTCATTCGGTTTTCGAACTCGAGTTGAAGAGATTCAACTCGAGTTGGTCGAGTTAAGCCCAACTCGAGTTAACTCGAGTTAGCTACTCGAGTCGACCATCACTAGTTCTTAGTCTAACGTGGTGAGAGTAAGTAGTTCAGAAATTAACTTGGTGCTGACCACAAAACCATTTCTCCAAATCAAATACAAGCTTTGCGATCCGTAATTATTAATCACATTTTGTAATACATTAAAACAAATAAAACCGTTTACGATTTACCTGAATGTGTAATTATCAAAATAAATAAAAGGAAACGCAATTTTATACAACAAGATGGCCGACAAGTTATAAGGGTCACAAAAAAAATAAGGAGGGTGTTTCCGCGTCTTCGTTATATATATTGTAAAAAGATGTTGAAAAAATTATACCTGGCTGAATTTCTTGTCGGTTCTTCTGTGTCCAGGTTTTATTTCCTCTTCTCTTTGACCCGAATGAAAATAGATTTGACGTTAAAAAATACCTTGTAATTGGGTTTACTTGAATAAATTGATTGACTTTGACTTTGAATGTTTTGAATATAATGTACATATATCTCAAATTGGCATGTAAAATTAAATATTAAATGTAATGTAAATTTGTATGCTGTGGGAAATTTAAATAAAAAAATAAAAAAATCACCTACACCATCATCACTAGTCAGAACACGTCCACTATGGGACATAGGTTTCCCCCATATGCTGTCAAAGCTCACGATCCTCCCCACAACCTTGACAATAGCATCAGTCTTTCTTGTAGGGGACCGTCCAAGATGGCGTCTTCCAGTTCACGCTCCCCACGTAAGAATCTTTTTTCCTCAGCGGTTATCGACGGTGTGACCTGCCCGTTGCCATTTAGCTTACTAATCCTCAGAGAAATGTCAGCTATGTCGAATAATAATAAATGTGAGTCAGCTTATCTGACTTGCCTCTCATTGTTGCATAGGACTTGGCGTCTATATTTATGAGCTCTATGGCAAATCTTTCTAAAGTAAATATGCATTTTCAACGGCATGTTCAAAACATATCTAATGATTAAACTAATATGGGTTATTCTTATTCGGCAGGTAGCGAAGAACGACGGCCGTATAACATTCGCCCACTTCAACCGCATACTTAACTATATAGGTGTGATAGTGTCGCCCGAGGACTTCAATCTGCTCGTCCGCCGGTTCATCAAAGACTCGTACACGCTCGACTACGTGGAATTCGTCAAAGCAGTAGAAGCAGTGAAGAAACATGGTATACAGGGTTTGGGCCCGGTAAGCACAACATATACAAGGGCTGCTATTTATGTATCCGGAATAACAAAGTGAAACAAAGATATAGCATTTATTTTTTTTTGTTTATGTATTATTTTATTGCTTTTTAAAATATTCACCATGATGATTGATGCACTTTTGCATGCGTTGGAACCAATTTTCGTAGCACTTTTTCCATTCGGATTGAGCGTGCATTTTGAACGCATCAACAGCCTCTTCACGGCTCGAAAAACGTTGACCACGTAATTTATTCTTCACGGTTGGGAATAAATAGAAGTCGTTGGGGGCCAAGTCGGGGCTGTACGGCGGATGACCCGTTAATTAGATCTTTTGATCTTCCAAATACCGAGTTGTTTCGGTCGATGTGTGGCAGCTAGCATTGTCATGATGAAGAAGGATTCTGCGTTGTCGATTGTTCTTTCTTATTTCTTCGAAGACTTCTGGCAAATAAATGGTCGTGTACAATTCAGAATTAACCGTTTTACGATCCTCTAGTGGCACTGTAGCTACATGTCGATTTATACCAAAAAAACAAGCGACCATTTGCTTCAAAGTGCTTTTTGAACGAATGACTTTTGTTGGGTTCGGCTCATCTTGGAACACCCAAACCGTTGATTGTTGTTTAGTTTCAGGATCATACGCATATATCCAAGAGTCATCACCTGTGTAGATATTATAGACAGCTTTTGACGCACCCTGATTGTACTTTTGTAACATTGTTTCACACCAATCGACACGAGCCCGTTTTTGGTCAATTCTCAAGTTGTGCGAAATCCAACGTGAACAAATTTTTTTACAGCTCAATGTTCGTGTAATATTTTATATATACTCGTCATACTTATGCCCAGAGACGCCTCTATCTCGCGATATGTAACATGACGATCTTGCATTATTTGTTCCCGCACAGCATCAATATTTGAGGTACAACAACCGATTTAGGGCGACCTTCTTTAACTTCGTCCGTGAGCACAGACCGCCCACGATTAAACTCACTAAACCAGTGATACACAGTAGTTTTCGATGGTGCTTCGTCCCCAAAAGTCGAAGTGAGTTGATCGATGCACTGTTTTTGAGTTAGCCCTCGCCGAAAATCGTAATAAATCATAGCACAAAAATTTTCACGACTTAAATCCATGGTGATGAAGACTTGCAATTTTCAAAATGACGCCACAAAGGATAAACAAATGACAGCTACATGAAACAAATTGTATTCTTCAGCCAAAGAGTTCCATTTTTAAATGTTATAATTACTTTTTTAATATTGTTCTGTAACTGGCCAGTTCCGGATACATAAATAGCAGCCCTGGTATGTGTACGCTGATCGTTCCTGACCAGTGATTTTTGGACCACCAAAAGTCCACGAGATCTAAATTAAAATTCGCGAAGTAAACTTATAAATGCCATAATAAATTCATACTGACGTGGGTGACGTGGCAAAGGTGGTGCTTAGTTTTTAATAACAAGACCAGAAATCGACACGAAACAAGTTCGATACTCGTGAGAATCTGAGCAAAAATATTAGCCCCAGAATTACCCAACTTGTAAAAAGGATACCAATACAAAAATCACATTGACTGTCAATCAAAAGTTCACTTTTACATACATACATATTCTTCACGCTGTATCCCTAACGTCAGAGAGGACGGAGCGCCAAGCATCGCCGTCCTTACATACTTCTATCGCCTCCTCAAATCTCATCTTTATCCTCGCGCATTTTCGCCAAGGTATGCGAATAGTTCACTTTGATTAAAAATATAATCAAATATTATGTAAAGTTTAATATTTAACTAAAGTTAAGATAAAAGTTTATTTTCAAAATTCTCGGAATTTTTTTATCGTCTTAAGCAATTTGGTCTCTACACCGAATAAGAGAGGACCAGTGGTCCCTGATCAAAAATGGTTTTTAATCACTGCTAGGTATATGTTTAAATTAAAATTAGAATGTTAAGCAATAATCTGTATCGTGGGTACAATACTACGAATTGGAAGAGTGATCCTGTGATCCCTAGATACATACCGACTAAATACTCGGACTTCCTCTCTTTCCCTTTTTGGTTGATAATAATAATAATAATGTTTTATTTGCTAAAATGCGGGTAGTTACATAAAACATAAATGGACGTATATAAGTTTTCCTTTACACATTCTACTAAGACATAGCATGCAAATATTTAATATCCAAACTAGCGGATTTTGTAGAAAGAAAAAAAACTATTAATTTCATCAAAATCGGTCAATCCGTTTAGCCACGAAAACAGAATCATGGAAACAGACAGACGTATTTTTGCATTTATAATATTAGTATTGAGTATGGATAATTTTTAACATTATATTAATTTTTAATTAAGTTTACTTGGCGTTCCGTCCTCTCTGACTGCCCCATTAGGGATACGGCGTGAAGATGTGTATGTATGTTTGCAGGAGTACCAAAACCCGAAAGCTGTAATCGACACGACTCCTCCCAAGCTGGCCCGGCCAGAGATAGACGCGGGCCTATCGACGGCCCCGCTCGGCGCCAATGACGTGTTCCACCCGGTATTAGCTCAGCCCAAGCCGGCGAGAGAACTTGTCGAGCTGATGCTGCGAGTGCAAGAATTTATAAAACAGAGGCGAGTCCGAGCTTCGGAGTTTTTTAGGGTGAGTGAAAAAACATATTCTAAAGTCTGTGTATATACATTATAAGATGTTTCTGTATTTATTTGGTTTTGCAGCCGTATGATTTTGGTATAAATAGATTCTAAAAGAAGACTCTAATATAAAAGCCATATTTGTGTATAATATAGACGTTAGCAACTGCTGGACCAATTTGATTTTGTGGTATCTGAGAGTATCTCAAATATATCTGGTTAGTTGCAGTTGGTTTGGAGTCTGAATTGCCTGAGTAACACCAATATCGCAAGCCAACTTCAAATAGTTCGTTTTCTATTTTGATCTGACTGGGGATTCAATCCGTCACTGTCTACTTATATCTGAACTGTGATCTATGCCAGAACAATCAAACTTTATATTGTCTGTCGTCTGTCAGGATTTCGACCCTCTGAACTGTGGTCGCATGGCGCCACAGCAATTTCGACGCGCGCTAGACGCCATAGGCCTGGGTACGATACTAACGGACGCGGAGATCACGTGCGTGATGCGGCACTACCTCGACCCCAACGATGGCGAGCGCATCTGCTGGAGGACCTTCGAGGACGACTGCGACCAGGGTACGTGGTTTATAGTTTTGTGATCAAATATGATGAAGTAATGTAGAAAACGATTGACAAAATGCTCAACGAAACTATTCAGCGAGTTTCGAGTGTTCAGTGGTGATTTAACAGATATCAACAGTGTCGATTGTTCTAGAAACATTACAATCGAATTCTTGGCATGGTTTGCTAATCAGTTATGCAATGATCATTCAATATTCGAATGAGAACTTTCATTTTTCATTCGAATGATCATTTACTATCCGAACGATGACATAATTCATTCAAATGTTAATTCGAATAAAAACAAGTCTACTCAAACAGAGCTATCTATCCTTTTCAGTTATTAAGACAATAAATAAATAGACAAACATATTTTACTGAAATAATCGAGCAGTACAAAAAATAGTTATCAACCAATTTGATGAAGAGAAAGAAAATAAGAACCGCATTTCTTAGCACTCCATCCTTTATATACAACCTTGTACGGACGGTCCTACCCACCCCCAAGAAGTGCACTGCACTCTGGTGCCGACTTCAGGAGGAGTTAATAATGGAGTGCACGAATCTGAGGTTAGTGAGTCAATATTTAATGTAATAAATTAATCTGTTGTTGTCAGTATTCACTATAAAAGAGCTGGAGAAGCACCCCGACGTGGTGCCCGGCGCGGTGGCGGAGGCGGTGGCGACGCTGCCGCCGCTGGGCTCGGCCGAGGAGCGCGGCCGCCAGTGCGAGAGCGACTTAGACGATGTGCAAGCTGCCCTTCTGAGAGTCCGGGCGGCTTGTAAGGAGAGATCTATAGATTTGCGGCCTGCGTTCTCGGATCACGACGAGTTAGTATACTTATAATAAATAATAAAGCTTTATTATTCCATGCAAAAATTTAGAATGTTATATTTAATTAGTTGGATACTTCATAATAAGAATAAATTTAACGGTATATTTAGAATTGATTCTCAAATAATTGTATACAACTGATATAAATAGAAATTATTTTTATATGGACCTCCTTCGGGTAAAAGCCTCCTCCAAGGTGAGCCGCTTCTCTCTATCCTTGGCGGTGTTCAGCCAATCTCGGCCCACCACTGAGAGTCCGGGCAGCTTCTAAGGAGAGATCTATAGATTTGCGGCCTACGTTCTTGGATCACGACGAGTTAGTCTGTTTAAGTTCCCAAACTGAACCAATATAACATTAATGGGTGCCGACCTTATCTAGGATGAGTGGTAGCGAGCTCTGAGTATATTGGGAAATATTAACTCAGACAAGGAAGAAAGGAAGGAAGGAAGCAGTGACTTGGAACCGCGGAACTTGGCTCTATGTCCTCTCTGGCTATCCCATTAGGGATACAGTGTGAGGATATGTATGTATGTACCAAAATATGTCAAAGCATGCGATGCGTTACTGCCACTAAGTTCGTCACTAATTAACTATTAATTTTGACTATACCTAAACAATGGCCGTTCGCGGATACAGCTAAACATATATTACACTAATTCTGATTGCGCCAAACTACTTCTATCTGACTTCACATGACGGCAGTTAGAATTAAACTATCTACGACTACCTCCATTCGACTACACCGTACACGCTATTTGACAACCGCTTCACACAAACTGAAGTCAGAGACTCATATAGAGCCTCATCAATACGCAGGTATTTGATTTAATCATCGCTTTTGTCATTGAAATGTTACAAAATTATCACAGACTAGCGACCCGCCTTGACTTCGCGCGGGTAAAGTTATTTTCTAAATAAAATACAGTCCATTTTACCCGCTGATAATGTAGTTTTCTATCAGTGAAATAATTTTTAGTTTAGTAGTTTTTGTGTTTATACATTTAAACAAATAATCAAATTTTTTCTCTTTATTATATTAGTCTAGATACAGCCATTCCCAAAGTGGGCGATAACGCTCCCTTGTGGGCGCTGCAGGCCTAAAGGGGGGCGGTAAGAGACCCAGAAAAAAATGGGGGCGTTGTGTAGAGGCCTGGGGGGTGATTTGTAATTTCATTTAGCTAGGAGGCATCTTAGACAACGACTGCATGAGCTCTCGACTCAGTAGACAAAATAAGTTTGGGAACCAGTGGCTCTAGAAGTATACCTCTAGATGGCTAATTGATGTGACTAAAACTGTTATGAAGCTAATAGTGGGTGTACAAGCAAAGGGTTCAGTGGTCGGCATTTAGTTTTCGAGATATATGCAATTTTGTAAAGTTGGGTAAAAATGGCATTTCATGACTTCAATTGATTATTAATGAATTCTTAATTATCTACAAGCTCAAATAGTAAATGACTTTATATAATGTTCCTAAGTAGAAACACACAAGTATAAGTGTGTTTTTTTCAATCAATTTCTAAAAATGCCTTTTCTCAAAACAAGCTTTTTCAGAGTTTCAACTTTAAATGTCTGATAAAAAAAATGTATGCCAGTTTTTGAATATTTTTTTAATCCTTATTATCAATTGACTACTCTAAATTCCGAAGCTAGTCTTAACTCAATACCCCACTTCTGGACCGTTTTTGCTCGGGCGCCCACTTATAATGAGTACTGTGACACGCGCAGACACAACAACGGGCACGTGTCCCGCGCGCAGGTGCGGCGCGTGCTGGCGCGGCTGGGCGTGCTGCCCACGGCGGCGCAGGTGCGCGCGCTCGAGGCGCGCTACCTCGACGACTGCGGCTTCAGCTACGTGCGCCTGCTCGACGAGGTCTGCCCGCCCCGCCACACACCACACGCATACACACTGCTTACACACTGCATACATACTCCATACACACCGCATACACACTATACACACACTACATATACATTGCATACGCACTGCATACACACTGCTTACACACTGCATACATACTCCATACGCACCGCATACACACTATACACACACTACATATACATTGCATACGCACCGCATACACACTACATACACATCGCATATATACTGCATTTACACTGCATACACAATGAATAATGAAATCAAAATACACATTATTCAACTAGGCTTCTGGAAGCACTTTTGAAACGACAGAATAAACAATATTTTAATATATTATATCGTAAAATTATCATTATTAAATCAATAATTTCCTTTAGCTCGAAGAACGTCCGGTTGAAAGCGCTACAATTGCTGGCCCGGGCACTGCAGCCAGGAAACACAGAGTTACGACCGTCAGTCCACTTGAAACGGACATCGTACAAATATTAGCCAAAATTAAGGGGAAGGTTAGTATTCAAAACAAACATTACAAAATACTGAATTAAAAATCTGTAAAAGACGAGTACAGTTTAATATAATATAGTACATATTTGCTCGAATTTACCATTTAGGTAATATGATTTCAATGTTTGTGTACGCCTATAAATAACTAAGTACTAGGTTTTAAATAGGTAAAGGTACCTGCGGGTAATAAGCCCTAGCTAAGAAAAATTTGAAATTAAATGAAAGATAACCAATATTATTAAGATTACGATTTAAGCAAAATGCACAGGAGCAGGTAATAGTGGTTCAAAATCTTCAATATATTTTAGCCATGGTTTGTCTCAATCTAATTCACTGTAAAGATAAATAATCTTTTTAGGTATTTATATACAAAACGGCTGTTATACAAAATAAAACGATACTTAAACGAAAGAAAATTTACTGAAAAATAATATCGTTGGGAGTAAGTTATATCTACAATTTTTATGTATTTTTAATATATCTTTTTTAAAAATAAAACACAAAATCTTATTTATTTTTTTGTATCTAAAATTTCTTTCCTGGAAGCCTCTTACTCGATTCCTTAACTCTTTTGTAGTTATTCAATGAAATATTCCCATTGTCCGCAGATGGTTAGGGAAGGAATCCGACCGATGGATTTCCTGCGACAGTTCGACAAACAAAACGAGCTGGTGATACCGCGCGCGGACTTCTACCGAGGACTCGCCTCGGCCGGCGTCGCGCTCACGCCGCTAGAGATGGACACTCTTATGGAAGTGTAAGTGATAACCGTTGAAGAAAGAAAGGTACAGTAGGTTAATACCATAGACGGTATAACTTCTGACATTCTGTCCCTCACTACGAAATGAGGCAAATCAAATTAAATAAAATGTAGATGTGTGGCTGATGTTTTCTAATAAAACTGTGGCTAATGAGTTCATTTGGTAATAAATGTGTGTCGCATATACAGATGAGTCGAGTTATCTCATTTGCTTCACCGATACTACTAGTTTACGTTAGTAACTAATTAATCCGTGCTACTAGGATACGCCGTTTGGAGTTATTTATGAAGCCTATGGGTCAGATATGATAGACGCTACTCGCACAGCGATACGCTATCATACGCCAACGGCGAAGGAGACAGAATTACAAAATAAAGTGTGGCAAGAGCAAGACAAGTATAGTTGTTCATTGTAATTGGTCAAAGATGTATCACATTATGTGCTAGGCTCCATTTTATTATCAAAACAGGGAATTATATAGTGTGGTATTGCTAAGGGTAGGTATCAAAAAGAACCTTAGAACCGAACTGGATTTTGCAATACCAATTAAAATTATTTTTGAAGACAGGAAAAATGACTTGCACGCTTCTTGCGCGACGTCACGTGTGTTCGCTATCTCTTTAACTCTAACTAATACATCTCTAACTTATACATCTCGTTAACTCACACATTCGACACTAATTAACATTATAGAATATTAATAGAAAAATGAAATAAGGCTGAGCCCAAATCAGGGACTTTTCGTCACACTACTTTTTTTCACGTCGCGTCACCTTGCAGTGGATATTGTTTACTGTCGCTGCCGCGGCAATGTGGGTGACGGGTGACAGTTCATTTTTATTGGCGCTGGAAATGCGGCGCAGAATTTAAAAAAATATGCCATGTTACTGGGTTCATCCTATACCTACTCAGTGAAAAATTAAAAAAAAGGAAATTTCTGCACACTTTTCAGTGAGCTGCGACAATATTCATATAACTTTTTAAATATTGTAGACTGTCTGTTACTAAAAGCTGTTCGATTTATTAGCTCCTGCGAATTTTGTCGACCGATACTTGCTGCGGATAATATTCGGTGACAAAAAGTAACGGTGAGCGCTGAGCACACCCTATAATACGCAACAGAAATGACAGGCATGTCACGGCAATGTCACTAACGGAACTTTTTGTCACGTCACTATCACGTCATCGAATGAGCGTAGTTTGGTGTGTTTTCGTAGTAAATAGTAGGGTGATTTTTTGTCTCCATTGCACAAGTCTACAGTGTACGCCAGCTCGAAGGGACAAATTGCTTTCTTGAAATTGATTTGATCATACCCCATATTTCCGAAGCTACTGGGCCTACAGTTTAAATAAAACGCATAAAGCAATATTGAAAGTTTACAAATAAAATATAGCGAGTCTGAGGTCTTAGAGATTTTCAGAAACTAAGCATAGATTACTATTTTATATATATCGTAGGTAGTCCCACGTGCGTGAGTCAGACTCCCATTAGAGCAATAGTAATATGAATGGTAAGACGCGCGCATGTGTCGGTGTGCCAGTGTAACGGTGTGACAATGTGCCCATGTAACGGTGTGACGGTATGACGGTGTGCCATTGTAACGGTGTGTGACAGTGTAACGGTATAATGGTATGGTGATGTGATGGAGTAACGATGTGACGGTGTGACAATATGCCAGTGTAACGGTGTGTGATAGTGTAACGGTATAATGGTATGGCGGTGTGACGGTGTAACGGTGTGACGGTGTGCCAGTGTGATGGTATGCTGATGAAACGGTGTGACGGTGTGGCGGTGTGCCAATGCGATGGTGTGTTTATGTGACTGTGTGACGGTATAATGGTATGGCGGCGATACGCAGTAACGGTGTGACGGTGTGACGATGTGGCGGTGTGGCGGTGTGCCAGCGCGATGGTGTGTTGATGTGACGGTGTGACGGTGCACTAGCACGATGGTATGCCAGTGTGACGGTGCGCCTGTGTAGGTTCTGCGCGCCGGGACGGCGGCGCTACGTGGAGTACCAGCGGTTCAGCGAGACCGTGGGCGAGGCGCTGACGCAGGGCGGGCTGGAGCGCGCGCCGCTGCTGGCGCCCGTGGCGCACGTGCCCACGCGCGACACGCCGCTAAACTTCCTCAACTTCGAGGAGAGGAGCATCGTCTCCGGCGCGCTGCAGAAGCTCGCCAAGTTTCCCGATCAATTCTCCAATATTTTGGAAGTCTTCAAGGTAAACATTTCTGTAAAATATACGTTAGATACTAAGTTGGCTGCAAGTTAATTACCATCCAACTTAGGTTTAACGATCTGAAGTAACATATAATGCAGTGACTGGTGGTTGAGTGATGAACATTTAGTGAACCACAATACTATTGATCATTTGGACGACAGTAAACATAACATAACTTCACGCTGTATCCCCAACGGGGTAGTCAGAGAGGACGGAGCGCCAGGAGTAGCGGTCCTTACACACCTCTTTCGCTTCCTCAAATCTCATCATTCTCCTCACACATTTTCGCCTAGGTATGCGAGTGCTTTTGACATTTCCGTCTGCTAACACTCTGGCTATTTGATCTTCATAAGTCAGCCTTGGTCTTCCTTGGCTTCTTTTACCACTCACTTTCGCTCTGTATATTTTCTTCGTCAGTCTTTCATCACTCATTCTTTCCATGTGCCCGAACCTTCTAAGCATTCCTTTCTTCATTTTTACAATAACACTGTTGTGCAACCTTGTCATACTGCGTATCTCATCATTACTTATCCTGTCAGCAAGCGTGACACCGCACATATTTCTGAGAGACCGCATCTCCACAGCATTTAACATACTTTCACTCGATTTTGGGCATATCCAGGCCTCACTACCGTACAACAAAGTTGGCACCAACACCGCATTGTGGATGGCCATTTTAGCAGTGTTAGATATATTCACACTACCCACTAATGCGGACAGAGCACCGTTCACTTTATTGCCAGCTGCTACCCGTCTCTCCACATCCAACTCACATCTTCCATCCCTCGAAAACGCACTCCCCAGGTACACAATTTCATTCACCTGTTCTAGACATTTTCCATTTACACAAATCACACATTTCGTTTGTACCGCTTCTCTTTCAAACACCAGAACCTTAGTTTTGTTCACATTCATTTTCAATCCTTTTACTTCACAATCTTCTTTCATGCACGTGACTAGTGTCTGCAACTCTGCTTCTGATGGTGCTATTAGCACAGCATCGTCAGCGTACAATAGGCAGTTTACCACTGTGTCACCACATCCCATACCACTCATATTACCTTTCAATCTCTGGAGGCAACTGTCCAAATACAGCACGAATAGCCAGGTAGACATCACGCAGCCCTGTCTGACACCAGAACAGACTTCAAGCCAGGGTGACATGTCCCCATCTATCCTTACACAGGCTCTGTGGTCTCGATATAATGACCTCACAGCCTGCAGTAAGGAGCCCTCCACGCCATATTCAGGCAGAAGACTCCACAATTTCTTCCGCACTACTCTATCGAATGCTTTTTCTAGATCCACGAAAGCGCAGAAAACTTTCCGACCTAAAGCCAGGAACCTCCCCACGATAACGCGAAGCGAGAAAATCTGATCCATGATCCAACCCCTACCGTTCCTGAATCCACCTTGCGCCTCCCACAAATATCTTTCTGAAACGCCTTTCATACGTTCAGTCAATACTTTAGTATAGACTTTACTCGCTAAGCTGACCAAGCTGATGGCCCTATAGCACGCACAGTCTAGGTAGGAACCTTTCCCTTTATATAGAGGTACTATGACTGCCGTGCGCCAGTCCTCTGGAACCTCCCCCTTCTGCCAATAAAGGTTGCAGAGTGCACAGAAGGCATCCCAGACCCTAGGACCACCATACTTGATCATCTTAGCAGTCACCTCATCAATTCCCGCAGCCTTTCCACATTTCAAACTTCTTATCACTTTCTCAATCTCTTTCATACTAATGGCATCCTCCAGTCCCTGGCCCGAGTGTGGCAATTCATTAGAATCGCTCTCAGTATCAGAGACGGAGTCGCCACTCTCATACATTTCGCCATAGTATTCACTCCATCGCTGCAGAACATCCTTTTTCTGCACGACAGTGTTATCGTAAAAATGAAGAAAGGAATGCTGAGATGGCTCGGACAGATGAAAAGAATGAGTGATGAAAGATTGAAGAAGAAAATCTTACAAAACGAAAGTGAGTGGTAGCAGAAATAAAGGAAAACCAAGGCTGACTTATGAAGATCAAATAGCCAGTGTTAGCTGGCGAAAATGTCGAAAGCACTCGCAAACCTAGGCGACAGTGTGTAAGAAGAATGATAAGGATTGAGCAAGCGAAAAAGTACGTAAAGACCGCGATACTCGACGCTCCATCGTCTATGACTACCCCGTCAGGCGTGAGAATAGGTATGGATAGGTATGTATGCGTGTATGTACTCGTATCATGTGATTGTCATTAATTTTGTATAGAGTTTGCAAGAGGGTGTAATAGCCGCTAAAGAACCACTATAACACCTGAGAGCAGAATATGCTTAAAAAAAATCTTTTATTTTACTGGGTATTCTGATAGCTATTATATAAATCACATACTTACCATACAGTTCTTTATTTTTTTAAGTTGTACTAGGTACATATGCTTATGCACGTTTCAAATAACAACAGAATTGCACCCCCTGATAAGTTAACTCCTTAACGCTCACTTCTTGACATTATTACACTACGTTGGGTAGTGTAGATAGCATAGATATTAGATAGTATTTGTATTTACACCAAAAATATTTAAGTAATAAAAAAGACTACTTATGATCTCTTTTCATCTTTGTTTAAGAAGAAATAAATTACTTTGTATTTTAAAATATCAATATGCACGTGGTTAAATCAGAATTTTTCAAAAATAGTTGTCTGCTGTGCATTGTTGGTCTGTTTCTACTTTTCTACGCAGCATATCTTTCTTATCCAGGCTACATCCTGGAGCACAGGTTTAAATCGCGTGCAGGAATTTGCGTCTATACGCGTGATGACATCTGTTACAGGCGTTTCAGTGACCTTGAAAATCCTGGATTTTCCGTTCTGTGGATCTCGGTCGACACCGACATAGAGAAAATTGTCTAAAATTGTATACACTGGAGACGAGGAGACAACTTGGCTGTTTCAACTACGTGACAACAACTAAGTGAGATTTGGCTCAGGGGCGTTACCCATCAGCTCAGCTTGTGCTCCTGGGAGATTTTAATGGTCACAACCAAGAGTAACTTTACCCATTCTGGGAGACTGACCATGAACGAAGAGGGGAGTACAACTTTGCGTTGTCGCTAAATCTCACCCAGCTGGTCAAAGAACTTACAAGGACGGAAGAAGAACTCGTGGCACTATTATAACATTATCACTCGCACTCTTTATACGTCTATACGCCAGTATATATAAAGTTTGTGGTTTATGTAGTGTTTGGCCGGCAGGACATCGACAAGGAGCGTTGCGGCACGATCCCGCGCGTGTCGGTGGAGCGCGCGCTGTGCCAGCGCGGGCTGCTGCAGCTGTTGTCGGCGCGCGAGAGGGACCTCGTCTACAAGTGCTTCGGGTACCGGCGCGGCTGCGGCGACGAGGTACGCGCGCACTCTCGGCCGAAACAGAACCTACTGTGGGGCCACAAGAGCAAAAAAACTAGATCTTTTCATTAAATTATTGTTTACTAGCTTTATTTTTAAAATAGCCTATATCCTTTCTCAGGATTCAATCTTTCTCCATACCAAACATCGCAATCGGATGTACAGTATGGCAGCGTATAAAATACGAACAAACAAACATCTATTTTTATATAATACTAGCTGTACCCGCGACTTCGTTCGCGTGGAAATTTTTTCCGTGACTTCTCCGGGCTACTGAGGTTAGCCGAGATACCTATATCGTTGGAGATCTTGAACAAGTTACTTTCTGTCGCGTAGCATCCGGCATATTGAATTAATGATGACGTCAAATGTACAGAAAGCTTTTTCTGTAGATCCCAATTCAATTCATATTGTTAGAGGTCTTCAAAAAAAATACTTCCTATCGCGGAGCATCCGCCATGCTGGATTTATGATAATGTCACATATACGGAAACCTTCCCCTGTGTATTGCATTTCATTTGATACCTATATTTTTGCTGTTGAACAAAAAAGTTATACCTATTATGCAACATCCGCCATATTGGATTTATGATGTCATCAGAAATACGGAAACCCTCCCCTGCGTATTCCATTTCATTTGATACCCATATTATTGTTGGTATTGAACAAAGAAGTTGTTAAACATCTGCCATATTGGATTTATGATGACGTCACATACATAAAAACCACATGTCATTTTTTGAAAAAGAAAGTAGGCTACATTCGTTTTCGAGCATATACTATCTCTGTGCCATCAAACTTCATCATAATCGGTTCAGCGGCTTTGCGTTTCCCCTATAAAGTTTCATCTCCTTTTTCACCTTTTTAGGGGTACATTTTTAATAAAAAAAAGAAGTAAGTTTTTTATTAGAAAAGGTTTATCTCTGTACGAAATTTCGTCTTAATGGGTTCAGGGGTTTAGAAATTCTCATACAAAATTTCATCCCGCTTTTCACCCCTTTAGGGGTAGATTTTTGATAAAAAAAAGTCAATTTTTTTTAATAGAAAAGGGCTGCACCAATTTCTTCTTATTCGGTTCAGCGGTTTAGCATTTTCTTTATAGTCTCATCCCCTTTTTCTCCCCTTTAGTGGTAATTTTGTGATAAAAAAGTCTGTTTTTAATAGAAAGGTTTATCTTTGTACTAAATTTCATCTTAATCAGTTAAGCGGCTTAGAATTTCCCATACAAAGAAAGTTTCATCCCCCTTTTCACCTCCTTAGGGGTAGAGTTTTTAAAAAAGTAGCCTATGTCCGTCCCAGGTGTCAAACTATGTCCATGTCAAATTTCATCAAAATCGATCCGGCGACTTAGCCGTGAAAACCAGACAAACAGACAGTCTTTCGCATTTATAATATTAGTATGGAGTGTGGATAGTATGAATATGGATATGGATAGGTGATAATTATTGTAGATAACTACGAATTTAATTTTCTATATTATAAATTTTAATCATATTATTTTGCATTAGTAAATGTAAACGTTAGGGAAATGTCAAAAGCACTCGCATACCTAGGCGAAAATGTGTGAGGAGAATGATGAGAATTGAGGAAGCGAAAGAAGTAAGGACCGCGACACTTGGCACTCCGTCCTCCCTGACTATGACTACCCCGTTGGGGATACAGCGTAAAGATATGTATGTATGTATTTTACGTTAGTAACTAGTTAATCTGTGATATTATGTAATGTATATTTTGGTAAAAAAGGAACACAATTATATTTTTTTTCTCGATAGAATTTTTCACCAAAGTAAACCTGTTTTTACAAACTTTCGCTTAGTACTTTAAAATGAGAATGGTTTTAAGTATTATTTTATGCTTGTTAAAACATTACAAACATTTGAAATATCTTGTAACATAAACTATTTTTTTGTTCCCTCGTTTTGTAAACTTGCCATATAAAGTACTATAGGCACACTAATTCGCCTTCAGACGCCACACTGACGGATCCGCTTGAGGTCCAGCCTGTACCCGAATAGGGTGCCATTAAATATGCACGCAGGTGCGGATATTTCCATGAAGAAGTCGTGAGCCGAGGTCCTTCCTCGATACGAGGAGGTATCCGACAATTGAGAGAACCCTCAGGCTGCCTCAAGCTCGGTGACACTGTAAAGCCACTAGGGCTAATAGCAAAGAGGAGCGTTTTTTTAGTTAAATCGAGTCTAACAATACTCCGTCGACCTAAAGTCTGGCTGAGCATCCGTGGGGAATTTTTACCTTCTCAGATTGTTTTGTTTCGGTCTATTCGTTCAGAAGTTGCACGATAATTAAGATAAAAGCTAATCCCGTACAAACGAACATACATTTCTTGCATTTTCTTAGCGAAAGCAATATAGTGCCTTTTATAAAAGCCCTATCATCCACAGGTCAACTATCGCGCCTTATCCAATGCCCTGGATGTACTGCACGCGACGGCGAATGCGCAGCCCTGTTAGACATCATCGCCTGCCAGCTGCTGATAACATTGTAAAGATGCCGATTTATTGTAAATTTGTAATAGTAATATTGTCCAGTGTTTATCATCGACATTTTCGATTATACCTATTATTTTTTACCTTCATGCTTTTCATTACGCCTTTAATTTTACTTACCATCCTACAAAAACTTTTGGCATTTAAAAGAAATCATGCAGCAGACAATTATCTCAATGAGAATTATCTATAACGGCGTTTCACATTTGGCGAGTCGCGACCCGGCACTGGGCCACAAAAATAAAATACAGTGTCGCAGCATTTCCTTTGTTATAATAATACAAGAAGAAGATGCATCTCAGGATGAAACCAACAGCGTTTCCGACAAACATAGATTCTTTGGTCAAAAATAAGCAGCTTCCTACTTCTCACTAACAGTCAATAATTCAACGTAATAGTACCAATCAACCATTAATTATAGTTAAAAGTTATAAGTATAACATTCTTTTTCGATATTGTAATACATATACATATAAATATTTCTATAACAATGAATGTGTTTTATTTCACCTAGTATACCGGGGATTTAAAAACTCTTGAAAGGGGGTATAAATCTGCGGGGTTCCAACATGTCTCTGTTGACTGTTGTATTGCAGATGTAATAATTAAGGGATACGTTTATTATTTTCCATACAAAAAAAACATTCATTGAATGAGAAAAAATGTACAACCCCGTCATTATGCCCAATATTCCAAGTTAGAGTGATACGTCCATGATTCCGAAGGTTTGCTAACGACGTTAAAATGCTATTAGAGTTGCCTCGCCTTAATTTTTTTTAACTGAGGTTTCACACTAGATCCATTGACTTTTGGCGAAGTTGTAGAACGCAAGTTTTCCGTCGTCATTGGTACTTTAATACCCATTCGTATTTACTATTACATTCTCTTTGGTATTTACCCATTCTTTCGAAATAACCTCGTAGAAACTCCGTCTTTTTTGAAGTCTGTTAAAAATAGAAAATAATATAAAAGAAGACCGCAAAGTCAAAAAAAAACGTTAGTCTACATTTTTTTTTAATTTATTTTAATTTATTCTTGACCATGGACAATGTAGTCCTTCAGTTGAAATATTAAACTTCTAGAGAAGCATTAACTGTCCCTAACACTACTCCAGTAAAGTGATAATAGGCTTTACTGAAGTTAAAAAACGACTTCTTGGAAGAGCACGAAAACTTCAGCTACACATGTTTATTTGGATCTCCTCTATTCTTTTCACTTACACAGAACTTAACAAAATACACTGTTCACTGTTGTACTTTAAACCTCCTAAAAATGTAAAAAATAGAAAATCTAAACAAAATGACAACCTCACTTCTCCCGTTCCCGCCAAAGTCCTAATGTCTACATTTTATAGCCGTGTGTTACCATTACTTTTTTGGTTATATAAATGAGGTTAATTGCTTTAGTTATTTAAAAAATAATCATTTCAAAACTATTTATTAATTTTAATTTCGACGATTTAGAGAAAAGTATTTTTTTATTATTATTATTATTAATAAATTTATTATTATTATTATTTTCCATTAAAAACAAATACTGTGGGAAGTTTACTACATATTAGCACAGCAACACTTAATATTTTCACAGATAATAGAAAAGAGCTTTTTCTATTTTGGTTTCTACAAGGAAAACTAATTTCCTTATTAAAATGTGAAAGAGTGAATTCAATTATTAGGTTTTGTATATGCCAAGTGGGCCACATTATTGTCGTACTAATTCAACAGACTATTAAGGAATTATTGAAATGTAATTTTTAATGTTCTCCGGTAATTGCAATTACATACTGAATGCTACTTGTAAAAGTCATCCAGATGGTATCATTAAGCGGTTCCTATGTAACATATCAAAAATGAAGTAGGTTATGTAAAATACACAAGCAGGTAGCTTCAATGATGTAATATAAATATAACATCATTGGGTAGCTTGTATATTTTACATACCTAGTTCATTTTTGAATTGATACATGGTTGTGGCGGTATCGACCACTCTTACCAGGCAATTATATTCTTGGCGACTCGAAAACTTATACTCGGGCCGCAGGCCGCATAGCAGTCTGAACTTTCTATACTACAGGAGTAACCTAAACATTGACCGGGGAAATGCTGTTCAGTTGTAAGGATCGCCTTTGTACTGTTAACGATACTTTATTTTTCCTTTATATTTGTGGTAAAATAAAATATTGTATTGTAAATTCGCTGCGAAAGTCGAAGTCATTCTAGGAATTTGAAAATAAGTGATGAATATACCTACTTTGCTTCTCCTGTTGCGTCTGGCCATTTGCGTTGAGCCTTAGTGTAAATAACACGATTAATAATAAAGCGAAGGCAAAAATAAAGCGTATAAATAGGAAATGAAAAACAAACAAAAAGTCGAATACTTTATTTACAAATTTGTTTTATTACGACATACGCAACATGTATGCACATATCTTCAGGAGTTTGTTCATGACCGATCACTTACATCTAAAGAGTAATTTCATCCTACTCAACGGAAGAAACATCTATTAAAAAAGGTACATGATTCCGATTCCTCATTCAGATTTAGCAAATTAGTACAAAATTACAACATTTCCGTTTGAGATCCGAACTAATTGAGACGATCTGTCAAGTGGAGGGAGCTCTACCGCACTGCACAGACACACACGTAGACACACACGCACGCACGCGCACACACGCTGGCACTCGAGGGCCGTCGGCCGTACCGGACTGCGATCATGTTAAGACTCCATATCCATATATAATTCACACCGGTTCAGTTCAGGCTATGTGAGAGAACGCGGACGACTGCAGCGAGAGTCCGACGTTCATCAGTTTAATAATACTCAAATGAATCTATAATCGATACTATATTATAATAAATATGCGACGGCCGGCGCGCGCGGCCCGTCGCACGCTACAAATATTTTTAACCTTATAAAATCTTCTTAAATTTAAGATTACTCCTATAGTAATAACGTGGAATGGAATGGCGCGGCCCCGGCGATAGGGGCACCGGCGGCGGCGGCTCCACCTGCAATATCAACAAAAAGATTAGGGACGATTAGGGAGGGCACGCTAAGGAGGATCGGGTGTATTGGCTTGGCGACATCAATCAGACCGTGCTCGCCGCACGATGCTCGTCTCGGCCAGCGGAGGCCTCGGGGGTTCTACTATTTCTAGCAACGAGGCCTTGGTCCGCTTTCTCAGACGTGTGCGAGTTTCATCATTTACATACACATAATACACTCATTGATCTTTTAATACTATTTATTACAAGAGCTGGGCTAGTAAAACTGTCACTATATATGCTTAGAGGCTTTGCCAGTGCTCATCGTTTTAAGAGCGTAATTCTTGCAGTTTGCAATGTCCAGCCTGACTGGGAAATGGCGTAAATACACAAAAACAGAAAAATATAAATAGCTATAATTATATTCTTCGTTATTAATCTGACTGGATGAGACCAGGCCGACCAGCGAACAGTGACTGACCTTATGTTGACTGAGATGTGACTATCGGCAGGTACGAGGTGTCTAGTAGGGCTGGTGCCTCTGGTTGGCCCGGCCGCCGCCGCCGCCGCCGCGCTGTTTACCGCCCTGGTACCCCGCTGGAAACCAACGTTACTTCACAACCTACATTCCACTCGACACTACAGTGCACTAATTTATAGCGACTTGCACGGAGTAATTCTAAATCGACACGATAAATTGATATATCACTAAAAAAACACTACAATATGATGAAAAAAGCTGCTCACAGACTACATTTTGAAAGGGTCATTTCATCTTCAGGCATAATCGCGACAGTCGAAATATACATTGACGTGTAATTTTTATTCAATAGCTAAGTGAAACAAGCCTAAGAAGAAACTATCCTGACATTTTTACTTACATCTTCAATGCAAAACATTGATGGATGCTCCATGTGCTCAAACAAATTAAATGTGCATGTCACTAACAAGTGTGCATGTGGAACTCTTTACAATTACAAAAATTTCTGTAGTGAATTAATAAAATTCTAGTGAAACTCAACATCATGCTTCTCCATTGAAGTGATTCAAGAAATAAATTAACAGCAAGCATAGCCCACCTTGCTTGCTAGTCAATAGTTTCAGAAGAGATACTTGTCAAAAACTAAATAAAAATACATGAATGTACAGCCAAACTTAATATAAACACTATGTAAGCAGGGCAGACAGGCAATA
This sequence comes from Zeuzera pyrina, assembly GCA_907165235.1. Lineage (NCBI taxonomy): Eukaryota > Metazoa > Arthropoda > Insecta > Lepidoptera > Cossidae > Zeuzera > Zeuzera pyrina. The sequence goes on from OU015628.1 coordinate 24,523,869, forward strand.
TGTATATGTATGCACGCATGACTAAACGCTTGACGTGGCGAGCGCTTTGATGGCTTAATTACCGCATTTTAAATAGGAATAGCGTCATCGAAGTCTACCGATATCGTAGGACTGATTACATATCATAAATATCATTCTAACAATTGCAATTAACATAATTAAATATTACAACAATCTACACCCACTAATGTAAGTTTTGAAAATACATTTTATAAGATGTAATGATTCATGTAGTGATTTTTATATTACTTGGGCTTATGTAGACTACAAACTATAGGCAAAAAACAAGGATAAAATAGTTATCCACATGTTTCGGGTGTTATCATGACTGCACCCAATTAGCAGTGGTTTACTAGTACGAAGGCCTGCGGCCGACCGCAGCATGAATCAAGAGCCACCAAAGCGCCGCGCGATGACGTAAAGAGGCCGGCAGTACCTTTCCCGCGTGGAGCCGCGCGCGCGCCGTAGCCGCCCTCGTACCCTCCGTACCCGCCGTAGTCTGCCCGCAACAACCACACGCATTAGCCGCCGGCCGTACACTACCGGCTCATCTCGCTTCGGTCGTCGCGTACGTCCCGTACTCGAAGACACATACATACGTACATACATACATACTTGGACCGACAAGTGTCGTCACTGATCGATACCACTTGCACTGTGGGTCGTGATCGTATGAATATACCTCTCATGCAGGGTTAGCGAGATGACTTATGAGCAGTGCGCAGTTCGAATGTCGTGTGCGGTGTCGGTTAGATAACGGTGAGGGAAGGAGTGGACTAGGGTTATATATGGAAACACATTGATTTTTTTATAACAGTGCTTTATTCAAAAGCTTCATCATATCATATCTTTATCACTTTCACAATGTCTCTCCATATATTACCCCATTTCCCAGATGTAGCATGTGGCGAGAGCGTCAAGTTAAATAAAAAATACCAGAACTAAACAAAACTCGAGCGACTTGCTACATATGTCAAAAGTGGTATTACAATAAACACTTATATACGAAGGCAGGTAACATATGTACAGAAATATACCCGGTGAACATGACAAAGAGTGACAGCTCCATGGGAAAGTAAACTGAATTGTGACAAACTGACACTAGACCATTCCCACTAGTGGTGTTGAGCACTGTGGTCCCAACTATGGGACCCACTCCAAAAATTAGACAAGCTTTGGTATTGTTTAAATCACTCAAATGCTGAGGAAACATTCCCAACTACTACTGTACTTTTAATAACAAAACTTATTTTTATTATGTATGATTATATGAATCATTTATACACATGCATAATTTTATGTTACAATATCTTACGTTAGTAGACAATTATATTTAATGATTGACTTTCAGTTACAAGCTTAACCAACAATTCACATAGCCATGGTCTTCAGAACAATTACTCATGATAAAAATAATTTTGTAACAAAGTACATAAAGTAATTAGCTTACATTTCTTTAAACAAACTATGTAATATGTATTCACTGAAACCAGTGAAAGCTTTGCTTGTCTTATCAAATTATCAACGGTACTAGTAGGAATAATCCTACAATCATTTATGGATTATTAAACGAAAAATAATGAAAAATAAAGTTAAAATTAATCTAAATGAAGATGATTAGTCAAATTGATATTAGACCAACCCATGGTTATATTCAAATAAATACTGTCGCCTCGATTTACATTCACTACACATTATCTCGATAGAACATTAATGTAAAATAGTTATAATAGAAAAATAAATATTTTCTACACACTAAGACATAATACCTAAGTTTCTAGTGATGTCGATCTCTTCATATCGTATAAGATATATGCAGCTACACCATTACAAGGTATATAGGCCTCCGGGGGACGGACGCGCGCCGCGGCAGCGCCGCCGGCCGCCTTCACTAACTTATATCCTAACGATCAGGTAACATCAGTCGAGGTAATGTGTGAGTGGCACAGGCGGTGGGTCGCTACTATACTAGTACTGTTTGCCACGTTTACCGTAATTGGGATATCCGGAGTAATCGTATCCTCCATAGCCCCCGTAGCCATCATAGCCGTATCCACCGTAGCCGTAGCCGTCGTATCCGCCGCCATAGCCGCCCTGGCCGTAGCCGTACCCGTAGCCCTGGTTGCCCCAGGCGCCTTGGCCGCCGTAGCCGCCGCGGCCGCCACGCCCCCCGCGCGCGCCGCGCCCGCCGCGCCCGCCGCGCCCGCCCAAGCCCCCGGGCCCGTCGGGCTTCGGCGTCGCCCGCTTCACATCCACCTACACACACAAACATGCTCTAATTGCACATACGACACGCAGATCTGTCTATATACCTGTAGCCTAAATATTACTCATTTTAAAACAATCAGAATTTGTGGTACAGATAACTTCAATTTATATTCAGAAGCAGAACTGAATAACAGACATCATTTCTATCATGAGTCACTTTATAAAGAAATGTTAACCTAAATTTAACTTACATCCTTGCCAGCGATAGTTTGTTTGGGAGTTTTGAGCAGTTCATTTACGACCTGCTCAGACTCGAATGTGATAAAACAGAAGCCTTTTCGTTGATTCTTTGTCTTGTCAAATGGCATCTCTACTTCAATAATCTGTAATAATTTATAAATGACAACATTAATTATCAGATCTCTAATGGCACCTATATTAACACAAGGTGGCATAACATCAGTGGCCCGGGTTTTTCTTCAGTGTAGTCAAGAATACAATATCTCACCAAACCGGATTTTTCATCATAAAACAAACTATATAAAAAAATAAAAAATTATTGTTCACTTACAGTTCCAAAATTGCTGAAGAAATTCTTAATTTCATCATCTGAAATTTCGTTGCTGAGTCCACCAACAAATATCTTCCCATGCCTTGCTTTCGCTTTCTTTGGATCTACTTTTTTGTTGTTGATTGTATGGTCTCCCGCAGCCATGACTTTATCTATAGAGTCAGGTGATTTGAATACAATGAATGCAAACCCTCGTGAACGTCCTGTATTTGGATCAGTCTTCACATTGATGCTTTCTATCTCTCCATAAGCATTAAAGTGATCACGTAATTCCTCTGTAAAAACATGAAATATATTAAATTGAATTTTTTTTAATTTCTCAGAAGTATCTATTACATGAAAAAAATCAGTATTATGGGTATAGTTGTCTTCAATAATTTAATCAGAAGCAGAACTGAATAAAGTCATCATTTCGTTAATGAAACAGAAACTCATAAATTTAACGAAAATTTAAAAGGCCTGTGTTAATGCTGTTTTAATGCTATGTTAATGATATGGAATTGAAGTCATACTCACTGTCTGTGGTTTCCCAGCTCAAGCCACCCACAAAAAGTTTTCTGTGAACACCATGTGAACATAAATTAGAAACATATTCATATACAACGCAAGACTCTGTGTCGTCAATTTAGAAAGTTATTGTTACTTAAACATTACTATTTAACATTAACAACACTATGCAGTACTTGTTTACAGTACTTTACAGCTACATTATCGTTCAAAACAAACTCCAAGCACTGCAGCAAAACAAATTGACAACCTGTAAGTTACAAAAGTGAATCTGGAAAATTTACATTATCAATGACAACGAAAAAGTGATACAAGAATGTTACAGTGATTCGCAAGATTTGAAATTGGCAAAACGAGGCCCAAAATTAAGTGGCCGAGAGGTCTAGTTCGGTCGTTGTTTACTTTAGTGTGAGCCCAGCTGATATATACCATGGCGTCCTCCGGCGGCGGCTGGTGCGGCGGCGCAGGCTCACACCTGCAGAGAGACAGAGCGTTAGTCGCGCCCCAACGGACCACGCCGGCCGGGCCGACGACCCCGCACGCTAACACCGATTTAAAATCTTGCAAGTACATACAGAGTACCGCTATTCTGACCGTAACATTCACACCACTAAACTCAAAAAAGAAACGATGTGAAAATCGATAACGGGATTGAGCCGATGCCGGGAGCAAAAGAGACGCGCGAATATGACGCCATTTTACATCGTGCGCCTCGGAGATAATCTACATTTATTAAGTAGGTAGCCTGAAACCTGTCTGAAATGAAAACTATAATATCTAGAACTAAATTTACATGGCAAAGAACACACTGTAAATATAAAAACGTTCAATTTTGAAAAGATGTCGAGGATTAAAATAGATTTCGGTGCGGATAGGTAATAATAGTAAAGCCGGACGGCCGCCATTGTGCGGCGCACTAAAATCTTAACTGCGAAAAGAACTCAAAGCTATTCACAAAAAGATGGTACTGATGTAAAAATGTGAGACTTTTATTATTAATTAACATGTAAACTAGTAAAAAGACAAGGACAAAGATTCGGAAACCAATCATACCTGTCGTCATCGCGTCCAGGAGCTTCTGCACTATTATTTTCCTGTTGACCATCTCCTCCACCGTTTTCTGCATTTCCATTGAGTTGATTTTCAGTTACATCTTGCGCAAAGTTATCGTTATTTGCCATGTTGTGTATTGTTTGATACTACAGTTAATTACAATGATTAACAATGAACTTATAAATAAAGTGTGAACACGAACACGACCTTCGGCTGCAAATGCCAAACGCAGAAGAGGCAGGAAATCGGCAATGCGCGCTCTAGTCGGCGCCAAATAATTTGTTATGTTGGCTATAAGCATAGACGCAATGACGTCGCATGTTTTTTCTACGAAAAAGTCCCCTCCTTCTGTCAACACCCAATCACAGTTCAGAACAGCGAATATTTAATTTCGCTTGGCTTGGATGCTTTGAGGTCAATGGCACTTGTATTTTTTAAAAGCGATCATTGAAATAATGGATTAATAGATATTCATAAAATTGCATTGCCTACTTAGCAAACGATAAAAAACAAGAAGAAAAGTAGACGATACATGTCAAGATAGGTACATAAAGACCACGATTTTAATTAAAATAATGAGTCAGTTATATTGACTCATTTTACTACCACCATAAGCAACAAAAATTGTTGTACCATTCATTCGTATTTGATTCGTATAATCTTTTCTTTCTTTCTTCATGGTATGGGAGACAGATTAGCGCTTTTGCTAATTCACGTATTAATAAGTAGAATCGACATGAAGCACAGTCGAAGTAAATTCGTTTTTTCTTCTTATCGCAAAACTGTTCCTCCAGTAAAGTGATAGTAGGCTTTACTGAAATTCTTGGAAGAGCACGAGAACTTTAGCTACACATGTTTATTTAAACCTAATCCATTCTTTTCACTTAAACAGAACTTCAAAGCACAATATACTATCTTCTTTGTCCTTTAAAATTCCTAAAAATGTAAAAAATAGATTCTAATTAAAATGACAAGATCACTTCTCCCGTTCGCGCCAAAAAGCTCTGGTATTTTTTATTTATCAATTAGACTTTTTGGCGGGAATGGGAGAAGTGAAATGCATTTGCTTCGAAACACAATAGAAATTAAGTCTTTTAATGAAAAAACAGAAGAGTTTTGATCAAGCGTAAACAACATGAAAATTAAATATGCTGATGGCTCATGCATGTTTAAAAATATTTATGCTTTTGTGTTCATAAAGTCTTGAGTTTGCCACACTCGTCGGCAAACGTGGAAAGAATATTTTCATCAATCAATTTGATGAAAACTCAACAACGAAATAAACTTTCCACTGGTGTTTCGGTGTGGAAAAAATCTACTGGTCTTATCCTCATCGAAAGTTTTAGAAAAGAAAATAATAAAAACTGTTACAATTTTAATATTCACGTAAAAATGTTTACAAAAGTAGGTAGTAAAAGGTAGTATGAAAGTGAGAACGATAAATCAGTATCATTGTAGGTATATAATTAAATAAATTAGTGCTGAAAAAAATATATACTGTTGTTTTAATTCGAATAAAATTCTCCCAATTTCTTGCTGGCAATTCTACCGATTTTTAATGTTTCAATTTTGCAACACTGGACTTTACAGAAGTTATAGAGAGAGGACTTCTTGGAAGAGCGCAAAAACTTCAGCTATTTCTTTTTTATGGAAAATTGGAAAATTTGAATAAATATTTGTGTGTGTGTGAATAATAAGTCCTTTTTAATTCCAGTAAATTCTAATACCACTTTACTGGAGTGTTAGGAACTAATAATTAGAAGACGGACATTTTACGTTAGAGATACATCCTGAATGCATCTATTTCCTATTTCTTACAACATATATGACAAACATGTTTCTAATTATATTATGTTTGTGTTTCTTGATGTTCCTAGATGTTTATAATTTATTATCTGTGTTTCTAATATCAATGAAACGTGTTGCCGGACTATTTGGCGGGAACGGGAGAAGTGAGGTTGTCATTTTATTTAGATTTTCTATTATTTACATTTTTGGGAGTTTTAAAGTACAGCAGTGATAGTATATTGTATCTTAAAATTCTGTTCAAGTGAAAAGAATGGAGTAGGTCTAATTAAACATGTGTAGCTGAAGTTTTCGCGCTCTTCCAAGAAGTCCTGTAAAACTTCAGTAAAGTCTACTATCACTTTACTAGAGAAGTTTTAACGTTTTATATAACGATTCTACTTATACAACTAATTAATCTGTGTTTATACTATTACAATACGTGACATTAGCAAATGCCCTAATCGCCATGTCATGAAGAAAAAAAAAAACGAGTTGCCAGCGAGTTTTTTTGGCGGGATTTATATTGGAAAGTGGTTGGGCGTTTAATTGTTCGCGAATTGTTTGTAGTGGATTTTGTGATGTAAAATTGACGTTTTTTTGCGTACCAAGTATCTACGCTGTTGTGTTATTGAGTGAAATTGATGAAATTGTTCGCAAATTGCTTCTAGTGGATTTTGTGATGTAAATCGGCGTAGTTTTGCATCCTAGGTAGATACTTGTTATACGTAGATACGTTGTTGTGCTGTTTGTGAAATTATTGAAATAAGAGACATGGGTAACACTGTGCTACGCCGCGCAATCGTACCTACTCTGTTCACTGTGCCGCATGTGTCGGCTCACTTATTCTAAATGTGTCGGCGCATAACACATTTCTGTGCCTAATATACAGTTTATGCTAAAAGCCAGCGGATGCGTGACATGGGCAACGCGCTTTGCCATTCACTCGGCGCTCAAAATTTTGCTGTGTCATGGCGCAATTTTGAGTTAATTCAAAGCGCTGGCGCAGTAAGCTGCGGCTGAGTTACTGAATTGGTGCAAAGAGTTTTGCTGAGTAACCCATGCCTAACTAAAGTACGTACGTCCGTGGGCTGTGCCATGGTCACATGAGTGAAAACTGTACTTTAGATTTCTATATAGCTTTGCTACAAGTGTTGCTAGCTAATATTTATTACCGTATGGACTAGGATTTTTATGTGAGGCAATTAAAAGTTAATAACATGACGATGTTTAGCAGTGGAACGTATCACATTCAACTCAGAAAATCGTTTACCCCAAGGGACACTTACAGTGCTCGCTCGCTCGGCATCGCGACGCCTACCTTTGTACCTACCTTTTGTATCGATATATCGATATTTTTAATTTGATATATCGATGTTTTTAGCCGATATATTTTGATCCGATATATCGATACAAAATATCCAAAATCGAAAATTGTATTAAAAACGATATTTTTTTTTTTTTATTTATGTAACCTAAGTCACTACAACCAAAACTGCAAAAGATAGGAACGAACGAAAAAAATAACTGTATTGTCTATGACTATTGACTAGTATGTTTTGTTTGCGTTGCGTGTATGTGTGTGTGTGCGGCAGTTGTCCGTCACTCATTCGTGAGTTTTTTTGAAGATACTTTGTGTTAAAGTGCGGCCTCATACAGTCGCTCGTCGCTCGTTTTCGGCGACAAATTAAGTCATGTGAAAGTATTTTAAATTTGATTTTAAGCTTGAAAACATCTATTGACAAATCGTTGCTATAATAAGTAGCGACTTCATGATTGATAGCAGAAATCAGCGTCAGTAAATACATCATAATCCAAAATGGTAATCGGATAGACACGAGACATTTTACCCCAGTTCTTTCGAATCTCGCACTTAAATACTTGACACCTACGGCTTCCTCTGTACCTTCAAAGAGGATGGCTTCTGCCGTAAATCTGGCGGTTCCTAACAATAGAAGCCGGCTGACAGTGGAGCATGTAAAGAACAGAAATTTTCTACTTTCGTTACCGGACAAATACTGATTTGCCTGATATAATAAATAGATCTTAAAAATATTAATTACAAGATAGCTTTTTAATTTTTTTATAATTTTGCCTAATAAAAAGGAATATTGATAAAAATACCTTCATTTTTATTGAGATTTTTATACATTAAAATAATATACATTTTGTATAAAAATTACTATTGATATTATTGAACTAGGCTGAACTAAATATATTATTATTTTAAAACAGCAAAATTTTTTGAAAATTTGTCCGATATATCGATATTTTTTTCGCGATATATCGACGTCGATATTGATATTTTAATAAATATCGATAATCGGTATATCGATATTTTTTTTCTCTACCGACATCCCTATCGCTTGAATCAAGTTTGAACGTTCGCTCTCCTCGCGTGACATGCAATGTGCACAAGTTGGCCGACCAATGGTTTTGTATGCGACATTTCTATAAAAGAAGTGTTGTAACATAAAATTCTAAAGAATGCAATCTTAGATACTTTATTGTAATAAATTGAAAATTACAGCATTTTTTGGAAATACGCATTCACTGTTTATTTTTAGATACACTGAATAATGTTTATTATTTTCTTAAACATATCTTAAAACTCAGCCAAAATGCTCAAACACAATGCGATGTTGGAGCCAACTTTATTGTACGGTAGCAACGCCCGGATATACCCGAAATCGAGTGAAAGTATGATAAATGCAGTAGAAATGCGATCTCTTAGAAATATGTGCGGTATCACCCTTGCGGACAAAATAAGCAATGAAGAGATACGCAGTACGACAGGGTTGTACGACAGTGTTATTGTAAAAATGAAGAAAGGAATCCTAAGATGGTTCGGGCACATGGAAAGAATGAGTGATGAAAGACTGACGAAGAAAATCTATAGAGCAAAGGTAAGTAGTAAAAGAAGCCAAGGAAGACCAAGGCTGACTTATGAAGACCAAATAGCTAGTGTTAGCCCACAGAAATGTCAAAAGCACTCTAGCAACTAGGCGAAAATGTGTGAGGAGAATGATGAGATTTGAGGAAGCGAAAGAAGTATGTAAGGACCGCGACGCTTGGCGCTCCGTCCTCTCTGACTACCCCGTTTGGGATAAGACGTTTAGGATGGGTGTCAAGATATGTATGTATATTTATCTAGACGTTAAAAATTTACGATAGTATGACTCGCCACCGCACTCATAGAGGCGGCGCTAGTAACTCTGTCGACTTACCAATACTAAACTCTCTGTCGAGAATACCAAATTCGCAACAGTTGACAGTCTCACCGTGGATTCAGAAATGAATTCGGCTAATTTACTTTAGAGAATCTCACTTCGATTCAATTTCGGGTATATCCAGGCCTCACTACTACACAATAAAATTGACACCAACACCACTGTGGATGGCCATTATGGCGGTGTTAGATATATTTACACTGCCTACTAATGCAGACAAAGCACCGTTCAATTTATCGCCAGCAGGTACCCGTCTCTCCACATCCAACTCACATCTTCCATCTCTCGAAAACGCACCCCACAGATATGCAATTTCATTGACTTGTTCCGGTAATTTTCCATGTACCCAAATTTCACATTTCGTCTGTACCGCTTCCCTTTCAAACACTAGAACCTTAGTTTTGTTCACATTCATATTCAATTCTTTCACTTCACAATTTTCTTTCATGCACGTGACTAGTGTCTGCAACTCTGCTTCTAATGGTGCTATAAGCACAGCATCGTCAGCGTAATAAAAAAATAGTAGTACAGTGAGATTATTACTTTAATATTAAGTGGCAAAAAATATTGAAAATAAACGCAAAAATGTTTAATTCGAAATGTATAAACTTGCTCTATGGTCGAAATACTCAACGGAATATTGTTTATTACCAAGGTTGCCAACCGTAGAACTTTTTGTTCGTACACAAACAGCTATAAATCTAGTAATTTGGCTTTCAATGAAAATCAAAAACAAATAGGCATAATAAATGAGTATGAGTTTAACAGACATTTGTTGTCAATTTGCAAATTTTTTAAATAAACAAGTAAAATGTAAATATTATGGAAACAAATAAACGGACATTTTAAAAATTTTTATTTGTCAAAATTTAGTAAAAATGTGCATTTCTTTAATTTTTTTTTTTTTTATTAGTGAATATTTATGATTTTTGTATTTTAAAATGTCTACTAAATTAAAGCTTGTACCGAGCCGTCTCTGTGTATCACAGTGTCCGTAGACAGGCGTTAAATAAGGGCGGCGCTACTAAGCGCGCTAGCTAGAGGGTAGTTTGCCACCATTATTGTTCTATTATTTTCGAAAGTTTTATAACAGTCAAAAATAAAATCACTAAAAGATGTTAAAAGCTCACGAATATTATAAATCACTCAACGTGTTTCAAAGCGATTTTTTGTTTATGCTCCTAGCTACTCTAGCGCTGTTCTGGAGAGTTTTTGAACTGTTATTTAATGGTTACAGCCTTGTTTACAGCTGGACACTTTTTCAACTAACCCCCATAAGAGACGGTTCTCCTCATTGATTAATAATGGTTCTCCTTACCTCTACGCTCCATAGTTAAGTGTTTATGGTAAGCTACTATTGTGGATTTTACACTTGCCATAAACTACAGAGGTAAAGGTCATGGTAAAAGCTGAAAGCAGCAGGCAACACTAAAATTTGACACCGGACGGTGAGGTAGTCTCTTTTTCTGTTTTCAGTCCTTATTTATTGTGAAAAATACGTTATTTTCTTGATTATTTGCGTAATAATTACAACATTTTAATGTCTGCATTTTACTGAGGTAAGTTTACACACATACCTATTTATTTTAAATTAGCTAAACGAGTAATATTGTGTTTGTCGGCGGACTTATTTGCTTCTGGAGGTTAATCTTGTACAATAGTTGTAAGTGTTTCATTAGCTGCATTTTATGCTTGTTAAACTTGTGAAATAATGTTATTTGGTGCTGTTTTTATAAAGTCCCTGATCAGTTGACATCATTGTGATGATGTCACATTAGTGAAAGACTTGGTTTGTAGTATCCAGAATCGCCATGCGTAGTTGACAATAGATTCTCTGGCAGCTGCGTTTTACTGTCCAGGCTACTCATACACGTAGGCCCAGTATCAATCAGCTGTTTATTGGCGATTGACAAGAGAACATAGCAGCAATTGTGATAGTCTCTAAAGGAATTTGTTATCAGTGCTGATGATCTTACATGAATAGGTATTATCGGTATCTCTTCAGTTACACCAATGTTTAAGGCAAACATTTATCTTGATTTTTTTTCATTAAATGAAAAGTAATTTATACATTAAATTATATGTTTAAACATGTTAGAAATATGTAGTTATAAATTAATGTGTGGCATGTCGTATTTTTGTTGTGTTTTTTTGTTATTTCCAAGTGCAACCAATTGCATTTAGTAATGCATTGAATTTTTTAGTCAATAAATTTGTATGTTACTCTGAATTTAGTTTAGAATAGATTAGGAAGACTGAGATTCAATAAATAATATAATTGATTTAGATTAATTATGGTTTACTTGTTTTGAGACTTAGAGAGTTTTGAGGCCTCTGTGTGATGTGAATGACAGAATTTGCTTTTCAATAGAACACTTTCTAATAGTTAAAAAAAATTAGCACCAAAGTCTAAGGCAATTGTAAAGTGTAGAGGAGTGCCTTAGAGGTTTAACTGCCAGAAGTTGTTTTTGGTTCAAAAGCATATTGTAAAGGGAAGCATTGGCCCCTTTTAAAATTTACCATTGAACATTTTTTTCTCATGATTTTACCATTCATGATACAATAACTAAACTAAATGCTTCCCTATTGTATCATGGAAAAGTCGCTTTTTCCTTTGACAATATTTTCATGCCTTTGATATTATTGTCAATGGAAATATAAAAGAGTCTTCATACAACTGACTATATACATTTTGCTTCCCTATTGTACCTATTAGATGGTAAAATCGTGGCTATAAAATCGTTTGATGTTAAATTATAAATGCGGCCATTGACTCATTGTTTTGCCTCCCTCTGTGTTAATTTGTGAAAATCTATCACATATCACATACTTATTATTAGTTTGATATGTATATTTAGCACTGTATTGGTGTACCGGAAATAGCTGACAGAGGCAAAACATTACTAAAGATAAATTTACATAGAACATAGCTAAAAACACATAAAATAAACACAACAGATTTTTAAATTTACTAATAACTTTATAATTTCACCGATAATCTGGAATGTACACACCCTAAATTAAGCTCACCTAAAATTGTAATAGGACGTACATTTGTTTCTTTGAATAAATATTATTATTATTATTACAATGATGAGATTTGAAGAAGCAAAAGAAATATCTAAGAACCGCAACGCTTGGCGCTTCATCCTCTAACTACCCCGTTAGGGATACAGCATGAAGATATGTATGTATGTATGTATTTTAATAATTAAATGAAGCACTTAACTTTGTCCATCTTGTTGTCAAATTGTGTTCTAATCGTCTTTACATTTAGAGGCATATATTTAAAAGGATTTTAAAAAATGCAGGGAAATTACAAAAAAAAAGTATTTCAGAAAAATTTGACTAAGCGTTATTTCATAATTATTTATTTCGACAGCATTCTAAATAATTTTTACATACCTTTTTCATTATTATTAACAAATAGTTCTTTTCCTAACCATAATAATTATAATTATGTTTATAATTGAGAGCAACTAATTATAATTCACTGTAATTAAATACAAAACTAATGTGTTATTTAAGTTATTTTCATGTTGTTAGTAATGTAAGCTATTACTTAATTATGGCGATAATTTGAGAATAGTAGGAGGGATTGAGATTATTTAAATAAGTTATAATTTTAGTTACTGTATGCATTTCACGGTCAGCGGTGGTGATACAGTAACAATAACTAGGTCAGGATGGTCCTATTTTTTTTTAATATTAAGTATATGAAATTTTAAATCTTGGTAGTTCTATATACATTTAAATTGTAGCAAACACTAATGTGTTTATTTAATATAATTTATTTAGAGTAAAAAAAATTGAATGAATTATTTATGTATTACAGTCTTTATTATGCAATATTTTTTTATGGCAACACAATAATGTCAATATGTGAAAGTAATGTAGCAAATATGTGTGAGCTTGATTTTATTATTTTAAATGTATTATGAACATATCAGTAAGTGTCAATATTAAGTGTGTGCATGTGGTGTTGTTGCAGTGTGGGACAACTTGGCAGCGTTAGCGGAGGATAGCGTGTATTGGCTGTAATTAGTCACCGATAGCAATGGTCATGGAGGCGTCGCCGTCACCTTCCCCGCAGAGCGTAGGCCGCGAGTTCGTCCGTCAATACTACACCCTCCTGAACAAGGCACCGGCACATCTGCACCGGTATTTGTTACACATATTATACACTTTACATCTATCTATTCTTGTGTTCTACCGTTCTTAAAATAATGCCTTTATTTACCAAATCATGTTTCGAGTCTATACATGAAAAAGCAGGAAATTCTACTCAGTACTATAAGTGTTACAAGACGGCTAGGAAAATATTACTTAGATCAATACATTTTTTCTTAATTAAGAATTATGTAATGTAAAAATGAATTAAAAAATAATTAAGAAAAAAAACATAAAATGACCTGATGTTGGAAAAAACATTATAGATTAAGGGACGGCTGTATTCTATACCCGACTACATTAAAGATACTTCATTGGTGCATTTTCAAAATACTGGTTTTCCTTTTGTATGTTTTAGGTTCAAAAGACCCACGCTAACTTTTGAATTCAGATAGCAAGTACTTTGGCCACTCAGATTTATAGATAAAATTACTAATTCTATAGCGCCATTATATATACATATATCCCTCTTTATAATATCTTTTTTGGTTAGGCTAGGTCTTTTTACCACAACGCGCGAGCCGAACGAGCGTGTCGCGGCAGCGGCCGGCGAAGCGCCAGATCGGAATCCGCTTTATACATGAAGCAGTATTGAAATATCAGTCTGCACTCTAAAGAGATAGTTGAAGTTGTGAAATTTAATCTCGAAACATCTCTATAATCCTCTCATCTCTTTTTATCTTTCGCTGTTGGTATATCTATATAATATAGCACTGTTATATATACTAGTATTTGTGAGTTATTTCCAAGAGCAGTATTGAAACTGAGTCCGCACTCTAAAGAGATATTTGAAGTCGACAAATTTAATCTCGTAACTTCTCTATAATCCTCACATTTGTTTTCATGTTTTGCTGTTGGTATATGTATATATAGCAATCTTATATTATATACTAGTAGGTGTATTTCCGAGTTATTTCCAGAAGTTAGGAAGAGACGTCGTGCAATTGCACCAACTTCATTCTCTGCGCCGGATTTGTCGGCATTGTCAGGATGACAGCTTGTCAAGTTTATTTATTTAGTTTATGGAAAATGTTATTTTTCATAGCACAATCTATTATTTTAAATGATTATCTTTTTAATGAAGGAGTAACTTTTTATTGTATAACATTATTATCGTTTATTAGCAATTCATAGCAATCTTGTCTATATTTTCACCAATTTTGAAGTGGCATTAAATGCATCCCCATTTAAAACTTTATTTTAATGACTATTTTTTTGTGTAAATCCAAAATAAAAGAAATTTAGTGAGAGGTGAATGATGTTGTGTTGTGATGCGTGATATAGATATAATGAGGTAAATGATAAGGTGTTGCAGGTAATGATAAAAATTAAATTCATATTTTTATAATAAGAATCTAACAAAATCAACTTACATTTGCCATATATCGTTTATCACCAAAAAATTTTGAAGTGGCATTAAATTTAATTTAAAAATCAGCCTTAATCTGACTCAAGTCATACTTTAACGATATTTTCTAATCATTTTTCGGTTTTTGTATATACCCAATATGAATTTGAAAGGTATTATTGTTGTGGCGACGATGTTAATCCATATGTCCTGTCATTCTGTCCACTAGTTCGTTATTCTGTAAGAAGCTTTTAATTTGAAACGAAATAAAGTGAATCTGTGGTCTTAAAATGAAAATAATTAAATACAAAAGGTTACAAGCATAGAAAATTATTTCTTACAGGGGCGAACATATTTTTACTAAAATATGTACGCTTACTGCGTATTTCCCTCTGTTCACGAGGACTTTTTTCTGCAATAGGTTTCTGTTTATTTTCTTGTTCACGTTTTTCATATTTTGCACGTTGTTTTTCTTTTTCTAACGCATATAACTCTGGATCTCTTTTTTTTTCTGCGTACTTGCATCTTATGCATTGCCTTTGTTGGGCTAAGCGTTCCTGTTTCGTTTTGGCCATGACTTCACCTGCTTAATTAAATGTTATATATTTCAAAAACATATCCCATCAAGAACAAAAAATGTAAAAAAAAAATGCTGTCTCGTAACGCAGTTCTTCCACAACAAAAAGTTGTGAGATCTCTTTTAAAACCAAGTCAGTTATTTTAATTAGTGTCTATGGAAGCACCATTCAACAACTTTGTTATAAATTGTTATCTAGTCAATTACCTATCAACATTTATAGTGACCGTATCAATATAAGACGTCTTTATTTCTATAATAAATATAATAACTTGGCAATCGCGCGGCAACATAATACCATAAGAAGGTTAGAGAGAGTTATGAGATCTCACAATTTTTTTTCTCAAGACTTGACATTTTTTTTAAAGTTTTTGTTTTTGATGGGGTCTCATTTCTTTTTGTAGGTCAAATAATATTGTCAGTAAAAAAATAAGTAAGCCTTTGAATCTTTAAACCAATAATAGCAATCGAAATTTTAAAACGAAAATCGTAAACGTATAAGTAGCGTTTCGGGGCACATCCGAACAGCAAATTTTCGAAACAGAATGTGCGGAAGTGAATGATGAAAATCTTATGAATACATTTGAAATGATTAGATAATAATGTTAGAGATAAGTTATGGTTCAAAAGTTTTAATTCTCGTTCAGCTTAGATATTAGTCATTAAGTGTAGAATACAAATAAATGAAATTTAGGTTGGCATTTTGAGTATCTTACAACATTGATGGAAAATGCCGTAAAATAACACGGCAATGAATGATATTTTGAGTATTATTTTAATTTTAATTTTAAAGATGTTATACATATCTTCACGCCGTATCCCTAACGGGGTAGTCAGAGAGGATAGAGCGCCAAGCGTCGCGGTCCTTACATACTTCTTTCGCTTCCTCAAATCTCATCATTCTCCTCACACATTTTCGCCTAGGTATGTGAGTGTTTTTGACATTTCCGTCGGCTAACACTAGCTATTTGATCTTCATCTTCATAAGTCAGCCTTGGTCTTCCTTGGCTTATACCACTCACTTTCGCTCTATGGACTTTCTTCGTCAGTCTTTCATCATTCATTCTTTCCAAGTGAAAGTGTTAAAGATGTTATAGTTCACAATTTAGGTATTTTGCTTTAAATATGTTTCAAATAAATATGTAACGGTTTTTTTAAATTCGTTTCAAGCAATGATATAGTTAT
Source organism: Zeuzera pyrina (assembly GCA_907165235.1). Classification (NCBI taxonomy): domain Eukaryota; kingdom Metazoa; phylum Arthropoda; class Insecta; order Lepidoptera; family Cossidae; genus Zeuzera; species Zeuzera pyrina. The sequence continues at coordinate 24,540,503 of OU015628.1, forward strand.
TTTGGAACAGAAAATTCTATAACTTATTTTGCTATTTTGAAAATCCACCCTTCCATACTTTATGCCTTGTAGATAAATATACTAGATAACCGGCTGTATATTTATCCACATCCCTGTTCACAACTTCTGCAAAATAGAGAATTAAAAGATTAAGTCAAAACTACAAACTACATTATGAAATTGTGAGAACATAATCACATTTGCAGGTCCTACCACCATATTACTTGCTGATCCTGCTGCCAACTAGCAATGCTTGCACTTTTATATTCAGGTGTGAGAAGTAATACAGCCGGTGAAATGTTTATATAAAGGGCATAACATTTTGGTCCTCAGAGTGGCCAAAGCATTTGCTATCTGACATACTTTCTTAGCCTTCACGTTGTAAATGTCATCAGGTGAATTGTTCGCTTGTTTGTCTTCTCCGTAGAATAAAAATATACAATAAGAAATAAGCACTCATGTCTAGTCTCTAGTGATAGCACACCCACAATCATATGTTATCTTAACAATATCATCACATCAAATCACATAATCATTTCAACAAAACTAAGACAAACTCAACATGACAAAATTAATTTTTTACTTTTCAAAGTCAAATCAATTTATTCAAGTAGACCCAATTACAAGGTATTTTTGAACGTCAAATCTACTTAAGTTCGGTTCAAATAGAAAACCTGGACACTGAGAAGAACCGACAAGAAACTCAGTCAGGTATCATTTTTTCAACTTCATTTTACAAAAGGTTTATTAAAATACAATATTTTCATTAAGATAGTAAATGCATGTAATCGAAATCTTCGTTATATCTAATCGAAAAACGATGATTGGAAATTGTATGAAAAGTGTTACTAACTGATGATTACATGGGCGGCGGGAACCGCCTGCCAAGAAAAAAGAAATTAATAATAATAATGCGCCAGACGATACACACCAATCATCTGATCTAAAACTAGGGTATTCCCTGTGCTATGAGAACCAGATGATGACTACTGAAGGCGTCTCCCAGTACACCCAGACCCGAGACAATCTAGAAAAGTTCATTTTCTAATTTGACCCGACCGGGAATCAAACCTGGAACCTTCCGCGCTTGGGTTAACGTCTAAACCACTACGCCATCTAGGTCGTAATTAAACATTTCAGAACATAAAATTTATTTGCACTTTTACATATCGAATAATGTCTCTTGTTTCTTTTTCTCATAGATGAAAATGAAAAGTAGGGTGTATCACTCGGTAGCAAAATTAATGTTTTACCTCGAGCGCCGTACATTGAATCCCTCGCTCCGCTCTGGACTCAAAATAGCGCCTCGCTGTAAAAATTTTAATGTACTCTACTCCCTTGTTATCTAATCTACTATTTCATACCATCTATTCGAAAAACGATCATCGGTTCTTCGTTAAGTGCGACCAAAATAGGTATTTTCTTTTAAAGACTTTCACAAAGGGCAGAAATGAATTTGAATAAGGAACACGAATTGATCCTTAATGTTCTGCGAGTAGAGAATGCAATCCCGCAAGATAATTTCAATCCCGGTATTTGCGGGACTGAACGTTATGTATCCCGCGGCATCCGGGTACTTGCGAGATCCCGCAGGTTGTCGTGAGACTTCGTAAATAAATCGATATGTAGTACCTTATTTGAAGATTTTTTTTACCACTTTTTTTACTTTCTTTATAACTTCTACGTATTCTACAGCCAGGTTTATTTCGCTTGTAGGGATTGGGAAAATTAAATCAAAGCTGCCATCTTCGTCATTTTCGAGTTCTTCATTTGCTAAGTCTGTCTCGTTATTCTCATTCATTCCTTCATAGACATTCATTAAATGCTTCAGGTATAGAATATTGTTGTTTATAAATTACACCTACGATAGGTAATTGGATTTCATGGGCATAACAAAACTGCTGATCGGGCTTAATGAGACTACCAACTTTTACCATGAGTTTTGCACCATCTGTAGTAATGCAGATTATATCCTTGTCTAAGGATAACTCATATTCAGATAGCTTATCTTTTAAAACCGTGATACAGGTTTCTGCAGGCAAACTTCCATAAATGCGCACCGGCCTTAAGTTCCAGAAAATAGAATTATTCTCGGCAAATGCGATATTTACGTTAATTAGCGCCTGTTTCTTGTTGAAGTCTATTCGTCGAATGTCAGGGTAAATCTGTGGTTATTGTCTGTCAGCTTTAAAATTTCTTGAATGACGGTCATTTTCAGAGTTGTACCATAATTCATAACCATCAATTTAATAGAATCAGGAGAAATCGGTAAGTTATAGCCCGCGATTTAAAAAATATCTCGCATATCCGACGGCGTGCAGAAAACTCGGAATGGTAAACCATCTTTTTACACCATTTGTGATACCTTCTTTTCTACCTTCTCTTGAGAAGTAATCAGTGATTTTGCGTTTTTTTGCCGAGGTTGATGATTGAGGTTGTGGTTGAGGATGAACTGATGACGAGGAAATCGGACGCCGATGTAGTTGTCAAAGCGGCTGTATCTGGTGGAATTCCTCCGAAGCTTTTAGTTTAGTATCAATTGTATGTTTTGATTTTAAATGCACATGCAAACCTTTAGTAGAACGTCCTGTCGTGTTAATTATTGATTTGCATAACTTGAATTTTGCAGTCTGTGAATCTAGCACTACGCATTACACTACGCATTATTTTATTTTTCGTTAATCCCGCAAATCCCGCGGGATCCCGCAAATCCCGCGGGATCCCGCTCAATTTACAAGCGGGATTAGTTAAGCATATTGCATGCGGGATCCCGGTATCTCGGGATCCTGGTATCCCGGTATTGCATTCTCTATCTGCGAGCAAAGAGGTCAAATGAAAATATTGTAATGTTAAAAAATGTTACTGGCTGATGACGATTACCTGGAAGGCGATAGTTGCGCGCTAAAAAAATAAAAATAAAACTTTAAAAATATAAAATTTCTTTGTACTTTTTACATATTGAATAATCTCTTGTTTATTTTTCTCATAGATAGGAATGAAAACTAGAGTATCACTCGGTAGTGAAATTGATTTTTACCTCGGGTGCCGTACATTGAATCCCTTGCTGCACTCAGGATTCTACTTTAGAATCCCTTGCTGCGCTCGGGATTCTACTCTAAAATTTTTCACACCGCCCTGGATCAAAATAGCGCTTTGCCGTAAAAATATTGTTTTACTCTACTACTACTACTAATCTACTATTGATACATGTGTTCGTATACGTACTTACAAAAGTGTAGTTTTTCACATTGGAATGCGTGCGTGCGCGCAGATTTTACAACAACTACTCGTCGTTCGTGCACGGCGGGCTGGACGCGCCCAACCGCGAGACGCTGCCAGTGGTCGGACAGAAACAGATCCACAACCGCATCCAGCAGCTGAACTTCCGCGACTGCCATGCCAAGATTAGTCAGGTACCACACACACTAAACTTGCTTCTATATTTCTGTATACAATACTCAAACTGCTTTATCTTTGTGCGGTTTGCTGTTAATGTTTGAAACTTTTTTCATAACTTGTACACACCTCACAATTGTAAATAACAGGATATACATACATGGCCATGCTATATTTGGACAGATGCCTCCAGACATTGAAAGGTAGTATGAGTGGTATGATATGTGATGGTACAGTGGTAAACTGCCTATTGTACGCTGACGATGCTGTGTTTATAGCACCATCAGAACCAAAGTTCCAGACACTAGTTATGTGCACGAAAGAAGAATGTGAAGTGAAAGGATTGAATATGAATGTGAACAAAACTAAGGTTCTGGTGTTTGAAAGGGAAGCGGTACATACGAAATGTGAGATTTGGGTTCATGGAAAATGTCTAGAACAAGTGAATGAAGTTGTGTGTCTGGGAAGTGCGTTTTTGAGGGATGGAAGATGTGAGTTGGATGTGGAGACAGGTAGCAGCTGGCAATAAGTGAACGATGCTCTATCCGCATTAGTAGGCAGTGTGAATATATCTAACTCAGCCAAAATGGCCATCCATAATACGGAGTCAGTGCCAACTTTATTGTATGTATGTGTACTTTATTGTAGAAAAAAATGATTTTATTGTAAAAAGCGTGGGGTGCTTGATATCAATCGTTAAAAATATATTATTAGTAGCTATTGATAAAAGTGGAGTTATTAAAAAAAATATAGTAAAAAGCACCCCACGCTTTTTACAATAAAATCATTTTCTTGTCAAATACTTTATTCTTATTTTAAACTTAGTAAAAAGCATTTAATTATATTGAGTTACTTTTTGTCCGTTCTTTCGATGCCAAAAAGCAACTTTTGCCAAAAAGCGGTTTTCAATTGAAGTCAATTTAGCAAATGAACTTTTCTACATTGGCTTGGAGTGCGGGCGTCACTGGGAGCTCCTCCAGTTCGTAGTTTGGTGTGGTGTGATGTGTGTGGTGTGATAGTGGGTGTAGTTCCGACCAGTAATGTGTGTGCACGCGCGCGCGCAGGTGGACTCGCAGGCCACGCTGGGCAACGGCGTGGTGGTGCAGGTGACGGGCGAGCTGTCCAACGGCGGCGCGCCCATGCGCCGCTTCACGCAGACCTTCGTGCTGGCCGCGCAGTCGCCCAAGAAGTACTACGTTCACAACGACATCTTCCGCTACCAGGTGAGCGGCGCACGGCGCACGACACACAACACACGCCCGGTGTACTGGCGTACTCGGAGCAAATATCACAATGGACGGAGTATTTGCTCTAAAAGCGTGTCCTAAAGTGTCCTTTTTTTGTTGAGCGACTTTCTAGATTTTTACTAATGTGCGTGACTAGGGTAGCGTTACAGTACAACAGTCTTTATTTTCGTGAATATTAGTAAGATTTACTTCGATCATATATGAAAACAAGATACACAATCAACGCTCCAAAAATGTCGTGTGAACTAAATGTACACTCAAACGAGTATTTGAGTGCACTTTTGTTTTAATAGTATTCGAAAACGCTAACAGCGAACATGACACATTCTTTGAAAATTGTAAAAACGACAGACACATCTAGAACGCTAAAAAAGACTATTCTTACTTTCGGTAAGTAAATTAAATAATTTTATTTACGTGTTCATTATTTCGTTATAATAATATTGTTACATAGCTCTTTTTATTAAATTCGTAAATCATATTTTTCAAAAATGGCCTGAGAATATATGTCTTATTCTTGTCACTTTCACGTAATCAAAATGACGCAAATAGATTGTGAATTATACTTTAAGCACGAAACGGAAGATTGCATCTTAAATATTTTTTTAACAAACTTCGTTTCTATGTCATGCAAGGATCTTTTATCAGCTTTTACAACCTTATGCTTTGACAGTGAGGTCACAAGCACAATATTCATCATACTATACGATATTAGAAACGTATATGTCAATTCAGACAATAATTTGTTTAATAATTTGTTTAGATTTTACAAAGGATTGTGCATCTAGTTTTTTATTTGTGATCGAAGAAGATTTACGAGTATTTTTCAAATATTTCATGACCGACTCATAAGCTGACTCGGGTCAGCTTAACAACTACACTGATAATGTAAGGTTGCCATAATGACTATAGCTAGCTATGTGAGGTTAGGAGAATTCGTCTGACATATGGTGGTAAGAGCGGAAACTTTGTATGACTCCATCCATTATATTTCTTTGTTGGAGTGGCCGACTTTACGATTAATCTATGAATTTTTTTTACGATTTTTCCCTTTAGAGGGAAGGCAAAGGGCTCTACGCCCATTACAGCCGATATCTTCATGAATAAATGAATATATTCTTCATATTAAATAATTGGTGCAAGCGAGATGTCAAATCCTTAAATCTAGTTTAGATAGTCGGTGCAAGCCATCCTAAATCACGCATGAGTGAAACATTGACATTGATTTTACATAGTATGTAATGTGTATGTAGGCATTCAATTAATTTGTATTTTCTACTTAATTTGAGATATTATTGAAAGGATACACAATATTATATGATTTGTGAGGTTATTTCACCTTTTTAGTGATAGATAAAAAATCAGTACTATTATGTTATAAGGTGATTAAGTCAAGCAGACACTGCTTGCATTTAAAGAGCAAAGTTTAAACACTGTTGGCTGATTTGTCAAATGCATCATACCAATCTACTAATGTGTAGAGCAGTTTCCACACCGTTCTCTGAAACGCATCATACCAATCCACCGATGTATAGAGCAGGTTCCACACCATTCTCTTAAACACATCATACCAATTATAACGTGACTTCGGTGATGTTACCTTTGAATGTTCTATTATTGGTAGGCATGAACTACTCAGGATATTGGGTTTCTTTAGGGCCACCCTGGAGAGGAATACAGAGTAAATTTTTATAAGGGCGCCTTCCCTGTATTGCTACAATCGATTTCAGTTGTGAAATAAATACACACTTTAATACAACCTTCACCAATTTATTAAAGAATTATAATTATCCCTAAATATAGATCTCATGAGCTCACTAAATGAAATCTTAAATGTTATATATAGAAGAATTTTAAATGAGATTTTACATGCAAAACAAACAAATTACATCTGTATTATATTTATCTATATCTGAAATTACAAAAATGAGTACTGTAACCAATAATAAGTGTAACTGTTTCTTAATATTTGGTATAACTAAAACATTAAGATGAACTACAATAACAAAATATAAGGTTCGTTATGTAGATTTATTCTTGAATGTTAATAATTTTTATATATGCTTGTACATTACCATCTAAGGAGATAACCAACCATGTATGTATATAGCTAGTCGAGTTGTCCCACCAATGGTCCATAAGAATATCCACGGTGTTCACTAAACCCTTAGTGACTGCACAATTAAGTTAGGTCTTCTGCAAGCCGAGTTGTCCCTCCAATGGTCTCAAAGAATTTCCATGAAGTCCACTATACTCATAACTCACAAATAAATCTCAAAGGAAAGAGATTAAATATGTATTAAGGTAATCCAACCTCATACTGCAATGCACAAACAAATGATCCGAGAAGGTATCTTTAAAGAAAATATCCAACTAGATGTGGAATACACCGTCATTCCACGGTGTTTATGAGATTAAGTAGATAACATTAGTCCACTGGGTTTATGGAACTATGAGTACACCATTAGTACCTGGTGTTTATAGAATTAAACTTGGAATTAAGTATGGAAATAAAATATACCATCAATCCGCTAATCCACGGTATTTATGTAAATAAGATATGGCATTTAGCCTGGAATTTAAACATGGAACTTAGCCTGGAATTTAAACATGGCACTTAGCCTGGAACCCTGTAACAAAATTCCTGGGGTTAATACACGGTACTAAGCACCAAGGAACACACTTTTAAAAGAAAACTACAACTTCTACATTCTACTTACCATGAGGTCTATCATGGGACTTTATAATATTTATAAAAAATGAAAAACAACTTCTCAATAACACTAGAAACATCCTAAATATATAGGCATGTATATTTTACTTCTATATGGGCATTTTTGTCTGCCACTTAACCACCACCAAAAGTGGATGGCTCCTTCCATGACGGATACTACACCTCGACATAATTTGTACCCTCTAACGTCATTATTAATGTAACTGAAAACTACTCAGATTTCAATCTGAGGTCTCCGACATAAGAAAGAGACAGCAAGTCTCTGAAAAGACATCGACCAATGGGAAGTGTCTGAAAATTTGTAAGTGACAACATCAAAATGTCAGATTGACAGATCCACAATAGAATTAGAAAGATCTAGATAAAAGTAGCCACTGAAAAACAAGACGGAAGCAATGCCCCTTTGCTCGAACATTCCATTTTACTTGATTTGTGAAACAGATATATATCAACACTCGTCTCTCTCTTATCGAATACAATCAATTATTAGGAATTACTCATATTTAAATTTATACAACAATTTATCCATCTCATCGTCAAAATGGGAAAGCAAACCTGGACAAATTATATTAATATCTAATAAAAGTATTATCACCTAAAATTGTTTTATTTTGTTTATAACAAAACTATATTTTTATACAAAAGAAAATCGATTATCGATTTATTACCACGATACTTATTACTATCGATGTTTCCAAACATTCAATGTTATTACTGAACGTAACGCAAGTAAATGTAAAAAAAGTACCAATGAACTTTATAATGAAACAACTAAATAATTAAAAGTTTAGTATATTATGTTCTGGTTTAAATAATATACACTTAAAGTGCAATATTTATTGATTCTACCTGAGAAAAAATGGAGTAGTACTACGTACTCGATTGCGAACAACTTTCCGAACGCGTTACCTATTAATCATTGTATCGGAGACAATTGTCATCTGTCACCCACTAACCTCCACAAATATTACTGTGGAATGCAAATGAAATTTGTGATCGATTCTAATTTGTATGTAATTAACCGTAAGTATATATCTACGAAAAAAAAAGTGTTACACAATCACCGATGTATAGAGCAGTTTCCATATCATTTTGTCACACTCATCATACCAATCCACGCATGTATGGACATGGTGTAACCGGCGCACCCGCTCGGTCGCAGGACGTGGTGTTCTCGGACGAGGAGGGCGAGACCTCCGGGCGCTCGGAGGGCGAGGAGGAGGACGGCGGCGCGGCGGGCGCGGCGTGCTACTTCCCGCCGCCGCCGCAAGCCTTTCCGCCGGCGCCGTTCCCCGCGCCGCCGCAGCCGCCGCTGGTGTCCCCGCCGCCCGCGCCGCCCGCCGCCGCCGCCGCCGCCGCCCCCGCTGCCGGCGCCGCCCCCGCCGGCGCCCCGCCCGCGCCCGCGCCCGCGCCCGCGCCGCACGTCAACGGCCTCCCTGCGCCGCCTGACGAGCCCGCGCGCCATTTGCCCGCCGCGCTGCACGGTGAGACTCCACCCCCTATTACTTTTTTTTTAAATTAATTTATGACTGGATACGAGTCCTTTGGCCTAATTTTTCTTCATGGCATGGCACACAGATTAGCACATTTGCCAATGTCTTTGTTGAGAAGCGGAAAACGTGTCGATTAGATTTTGATATTTGGACTGAAGATTGCTAAAAATTATAGGAACTCATCACATGGGGTGAAATTCATATTGAAAATGTTTGTATGAAGCAAGGATATTTATGTAGTACTAAATTTAGTGTTCTAAACAATCGCTATGTTATGACTACACCCAGCTCATTTTCAATTCGACGCTTGTGCAATGAACAACGTTGCGTATCTTATTTCATTTCATGTTTAAAGCACTTATGCAATGTTTTTGTAATAAGTGATTAAAAAATTGATGCTCAATTATTATTATATAAAATTAAATCGTCATGAACAGGTTTGGCCCATTCAGAGCGGTGATACAATAGCACTGTCTCACTCTTACTTTCGGCGAAGCGGCAATTCGCACGGCCCGCTTTGCTGGCGCGCATTGGGACACTATTATTGCTTTTTTTCTTCGTGGAATGGTGCACAGATTTGCCAATGCACAGCATTTGCCAATGTCACGTATTATAAGTAGAATCACTTGATGATTATTAAGTTAGGCACTGCAATACACATGTCACAGTATTGTTAAAATTCATGTCGAACACATGAAGCATGTTTGAAGTAAATTAGTTTTTTCTTTTTATCCTAAAACTGCTCTGCCTAAAACTAACTAACCTAAAAAAGTGGTTGGTATACAAGCATATAGCAAAATTTCATTATCCGGAAACGAACCCTGTGCGAGTAGTAAAGGATCACATGTTCTATCTGTTCTATCATAATTGTGAGTGACTTCACCTTAAGATCAGCTGATAGGTCATTAACCTATTAATAAATGTTAATGATCTATCAGCTGTATGTACTTTGCTCCTGATACTTTGTTAGCGTGGCCAGATCTTTAGGATTATTAAAAAAATGTCCAGCTTTTCATAAAATTAATACTAGCCGTGTTTTTGAAGTAGAGACCAGGAATTTTATTATGATATTTTCTTCTAAATAAAGAAAACCTAAAAGTTTAAAGTAAAATAATAATAATTAAAAAATAAACCAAAATGGCCATCCACAATGCGGTGTTGGTGCTAACTTTATTATACGGTAGCGAGGCCAAAGAAGACATGAAGACATGACAACAATGAAGAGATATACAGTATGACAGGGTTGCACAACAGTTATTGTAAAAATGAAAAAAGGAATGCTAATATGGTTCGGGTACATGGAAAGAATGAATGATGAAAGACTGCGAAGAAAATCTATAGAGCAAAAGTTAGTGATAAAAGAAGCCAAGGCTGACTTACGAAGATCAAGTAGCCTGAGTGTTAGCTAACGGAAATGTCAAAAGCACTCGCAAACCTAGGCGAAAATGGTGTGAGAAGAATGATGAGATTTGAGGAAGCGAAAGAAGTATGTAAGAACCGCGAAGCTTAGCGTCCGTCCTCTCTGAGTACCCCGTTAAGGAAACAGCGTGAAGATATGTATGTATGTGTGCATAAATAAACATTAAAAAGTAGGAATCAGAATTAGTTAACTAGTATTGAACTAATAGTTTAATACTTTTTAATTTGGCTACACCCTTCTGTTACATCCTGTATATTTAGTTATCTATTTTTCTATTGACTGCCTTAAACCTGTGTCATGGTTTTAGACAGTCAATAAAAACTTTATGGATTTTCGTTCGTTACTTTTTTGTGTAATTTATTATAGACTCACAGCTATAGTGACTGCAGCAACTACACTACACTGCACCCCATCTATGTTAACAATTCATTTTCAAATTATTAAAACGTTCAAGAATTTGTATAAAAAAGATTTTGCAATGTGACGCCTTTTTGAGAGATTTTTAAATATTTCTCCTAAATTACTTGAGTAAGTTACATAAAATTGCGGCTAACAGGAAGGCAATATACAGTTTAACTAAATACTTGTTAAAAGATATTTTATTATACGAGTAAATATTCCAGTTATGACAATAATATGTCTTGGGTGTCGGAGTGTGAAGGCGGAGCCTACGCAAGAAACTTTTTTTGGGAGCTTGCTCCTAAACTTACTGTTGCTTTTTAAATGTGATACCATTGATACGGTATAAATATTGTGCACAGAGAACTTATTGTAAAATTAGACACGTCCGATTCGTTCCAGGTACAGGTATCTCCGGCGTGAACGAGCGCGATATGGAGCCAGAGCCGGCGCCGCTAGCGCCGGCGCCCTCCGCGCCCGCGCCCGCGCTGTCGGCGCCCGCGGCTGCGGCCGCGCCCGCTCGCGCGCCCTCGCCCTCGCCCGTGCCCGCGCCCGAGCCGCCGGCGGCGCCGCGTGAGCCCACGCCGGAGCCCAGCCCGCCGGGTAAGCCTTAGCCTTTTTTTTCTTTTTTTTGCGTCAGGAAATGTATTACGCATCCTGCACCTGCCTGGGGGGCGGCGGGCGCTATGTGGGACTCCTCGGCTAATGGGTGCAAGGCTGAGTCTACCCACTGAAACCTGACGGTGTTCCTCGAGGGCCTTAGTGCCGGGGGAACGGGGGCGCTTTCGCATTCTGCCGCGACCCCGGCGGCCATGCCCAGCCTAAGCCGAGCCCTCCTCCGTTTGCGGGTAGTTTGACCTGCCCGCTCTCCTGGGAGGCGCATCGTCCCGAGGCCATTGAGTAAGGCGCCTTCCCCCAAAGGACACCCCAGGCCTCCGAAGTGGCGGTTTCTGCACCCCGTCTACACCACGGCAGGGGCATCCGCACGCCCACCTGATTTTTACATATTTACTCACGGGTTTCCTTTTGAGTTTTCCTTCAGTCCATCTCACATTTTTACGTATTTCCTCACGGGTTTTCGAAAGTTTTCCTTCTTTCCACCTCTTGACCCGCATTCTCCGCGAAGGACACCGGAACCCAACGCCGAACCATCAATACTCCTCTCAAAGGAGAGGAGCAAGTGGAACATCCTAAAGAGCCGGACCCCCGCCCTCGCACAGAGGACGGGAAACACAAACCTATCCCCTCCGGGTCCAGACCGGGTCCTATTGGCACTCCCGCCTAATCGGCCCCAGCCCGGTCCCATCGCTGTTTTTAATGTGTTTACTCACGGGTTTTAATAAGTTAACCTCCTTACCACCTCGGGGACGAAAGCCCCACGCGTCAGACTCCCGCTCTCATTAATAGGACAGGGAACACGAACCCCTCCCCCCCGGTCTGGGTTAGGTCCTTTCGGTATCACGTACTAGTACTGAACTAAGAATCCCATCAACGTGCATCCTTCAGGATACACGCGGATGGACACCCCTTACTCCCCTACGGTCGTGCTATTAGCCGCCGCCCAGTAACAACCCATTAAAGAACGAGCAGTTACCGGTCGGCGCCCAGGGTGCACCACGAGGAGATTGTCCGACCCCGCACCCCTTAGCCTATTGCAACCTAATGTAACGCGGTAAAAACCTTCAAAAGCTACCAGAACTTTACATTAGATGCTTTTGAAAATTAATTTTCAAATGTACCCATAGAAATTACTAGTGGTCTAAGATCGTCTTCGTATACAGCAGAGACTTTTTTGAGCAAAAATATTGGAAAATGGTTTCCTAGTTTTCAATTTAGATATACCTAGTCACTCGTCTCGTATTTGTCCAGTTTTCTTGGTTGAAGAGTAGATAACAAGTTACAGTGGGCGCACCATATGGGAACATTGGCTAATAAGCTCGGTTCTGCGGTATGTGCAATTAGACGCATTAGGCAAATGACAGATGTGGATACGGCAAGACTGGTATACTTTGCATATTTTCATAGTCTAATTTCCTACGGCCGTCTGCTGTGGGGATCAGTGGTGCATATTAACTCCATTTTTATTTTACAAAAAAGAGCAATACGTGCCATCTACAGTATGAGTGCATGAGAATCACTTAAAGATTGTTTTAAAGACATTAATGTCCTCACCTTGCCGTCCTTATACATCTTTGATATTATTATGTATACAAGGAAAAATATAGATCTGTTTAAAAAGAAAGGCGATATTCATGGTATGGAAACGCAAAAGTCTATTAGTTTAGTAGGCTTGGCACCAACTTCAGTAACTGTAAAATTTAATTATATGGATATTTGTATTGTATTTATAAAGTTATTTTTGTACTTAAGTTTTGATTAGTAAAGGATAGTTATTTCATACTTTTCAGTGTTCTTTTTGAAGTCGGTTTAATTTTTTTTATAAAAGTTTTTTTTTACTCTACTAAAATTAATCATTCATTTGTAGAATAGTATATGCTTTTGTTATTCGTTTACTATGGTGGTTTTCACTCTTTTAGTTGTTTCATTGAATGTAAACATTATACAATTCTTGTATTTCTAAGAATCATTTTATGTATAATTTCAAATTGTCAGTTTGTGATATATATAATAGACTCACAGCTATAATGATTGGAGCAACTACACTGCACCACATCTGTGTTAATTCATTTTCAAATATTCAAACGTTCAAGAATTGGTATGAAAGAGATTTGGTCAAGTGATCCAATCAACTGTTCCTTGCTCACTATAATTTTACTAAGTAATCTGTAGTATAATCATGTATATTTAACTTAATTTCAAGTGATCAGTTTGTACATAATAGACTCTAGGTCTAGACTAGGTTATAACAAGACTAAGTTTGTATACAACGGAATCAGACTTGGTTAGCTACCCAACACTGAAAAAAGTGTGAGATGAAGGTGCTCGGCTTGATAGAATCTAAATCCCACTTAGAATTTTCTGAGGATGTATGAATTACATAAATTATATTTTGATGTGCAATATTTATATTACCAGTACCTAGTGTAATTGCCGATATAATATTTACTTGTCACGCTTGCTGACAGGATAAGCAATGATGAGATGTGCAGTATGACAGGGTTGCACAACAGTGTTATTGTAAAAATAAAGAAAGGAATGCTTAGATGGTTCGGCCACATGGAAAGAATGAGTGATGAAAGACTGACGAAGAAAATATACAGAGCGAAAGTGAGTGGTAAAAGAAGCCAAGGACCAAGGCTGACTTATGAAGATCAAATAGCCAGTGTTAGCAGACGGAAATGTCAAAAGCACTCGCATACCTAGGCGAAAATGTGTGAGGAGAATGATGAGATTTGAGGAAGCGAAAGAGGTGTGTAAGGACCGCGACTCCTGGTGCTCCGTCCTCTCTGACTACCCCGTTGGGGATACAGCGTGAAGTTATGTTATATAATATTTAATGTAGTTAATATACATTATTTTTAATTTGTTTATATCTATATTGCAAATTTAATCGAAATCGTTAGAGATGTTTTATGAACGCGGTTATAAATATACAAATATTGCTTGTATAATACTATTCTTTTAAATAACGTAGTATCTTAAAATAAAGAAAATTCATGAAATTTAACATAAAATTTTATTTGTGCAAGGGTTGAACTGAGAGCGAGAAGATTACTAACAGTTATAATATCAAGCAAAAATTACATCCATAATGGACCCAGAAATAGAATTGCCCGATTGGTGAATCAATACTCTCCTGATGTCAATTTTTTTGGAGAATCCCTTTCGTCATTTTCAGCTAACATAAAAAAATTGTTATGTACTAATTAAATGTGACATCTTTTGTAATTAAGTTCATATCATAAGGCGACTTACTTAAATTTATTTTATGTGTTTAATGTGTATGTATAATGCCGATTGGCGTAAATAAATAAATAAATTCATTGTTCAGGAATATAAATGATAGATTTTTCTTCATTACTTTTAGCCATAGACTTTATAAGTAACTCCAAAGCCAGACGCCGTGTCCGAGCAGCAATGTTGAGCTACATCAGATAACCTGACTCACCTGTACATAAGACACACATTATCAGATAAGCAGATTGGTCGTCATTTCGTTAGAAAACAGCACCCACACATCTATATTTTATCTTATGTTATTTGCCTCACTTCGTAGTACGGGACAGGCTGTCTGAAGTTACGAAGTCTATGCTTTTATCATTATTTTTAAACAAATGTAACAAACAAAAAATTTATCATTATTTTAAAACAATATGTATTTTAATAGATCTTGTTGCCAACTGAACTTGACACATTAGTTCAACTTATTAAAAAAAACAAAAAAGATCTGACCACATTGCGGGATTCGAACCCGTACACTTCGGTGTGATAGACCTATGCTCTAGCCATTATGCTATTAAGAAGGTAAACTCTGCTGCAAAACGAAAAAAGTTTAGAAGGTTAGAGTTAAGAAGTTTTAAGTGTGTTAAAAAGGGAGCAAACGATTTTTCCCAGAATTGAGATCTAGCTGGATCGATTTCTCGCCCCTCTTCAACCCCTATATTGTAAATCTCATGGAAATGGTTAGAGAAAATATGGCTCGTTTAATATAATAGTGCTTTAAATGTAGCTTTCCTGCCTCTTTCCTATTATTACAGGACTGCAGGAAGAAATTTCATTATGAAATGAGCAGTACCTTTATATGTAAATTTCATTTAATGGATCTTTGAAATGTATGTATGTAAATAATTAGATAAATAAATAAACAAGAAGCCTTGTAGAGAGATGAAATACATGTCGATCAATACACCAAAAACTGACCGCTTAGGATGGATTTTCGCATACACCCTGAGTCTGTACAATGTAATTTCACTTTTAATTCTTAGTCTACATAGTGAAACGTATAATAAGAGGTGTGTTCGGTGCGAGCAGTGGCGGCTGCGCCCCCCGAGCCGAAGACGTACGCCAACCTGCTGAAGTCCGGCGGCAGCGCGGCGGCCGCGCGCGTGTCGCCACTGGCGCCGCCCGCGCCCGCCGCCGCGCCCGCGCCCGCGCCCGCCGCCGCGCCAGCGCCCGCGCCCGCGCCGCTCGACGCTCGCGTGCGGGCCCAACGCGCGCCGCACCACACAGGCACGTCACCATCGCACTCGACTACACCACACTGCTCCACACGACACCACACCACCACACCACACCACACCACACCACACCACCACACCACCACACCACCACACCACCACACCACCACACCACCACACCACACCACACCACACCACACCACCACACCACATACTACATACATACAAGCTTAAGAAGAAGCCTTTATTTGGAACTCACAGACACAGATAGAATACAGACATTTTGATTTTATATAAATGTAGTGTTGCAGGACTGTTCGAAATATTAACAACCTAATTATTTGGTAGAAGATTTATCAATAACTGAATTTAAGTCGTTATAATAATATATAGTACTGACATAAGTATACATCAATGTACAAATACCCAGGTCGGCCGGTGAGAATAAAACAGCAGATCACAATTAACACCTTTAATCTACTGCACTAAGTTATTACTGAGCTATCAATCAATATTTTCACTTAATCTTCTACAATTATTAAATGTAACGTAAGTGAATTGCAACTGATTAATCCCATCTACAATAAATTTTAGATTCCACCTTTATATTAGTAAAGATTAACAATAAACTATTGTGATAAAACAAATGAATTATTATAAAGAAATAGCAATAAATATGTAGTTGTAAAGGCTGGCTGTATTTGAACATTTAATATGCATACATACATTCATAGCGTCACGCCGTATCCCCAACGGTGTAGTCAGAGAGGACGGCGCGACAAGCATCGCGGTCCTTACCTACTTCTTTCACTTCTTCAAATCTCATTATTCTCCTCACACATTTTCGCCTAGGTATGCAAGTGCTTTTGATATTTCCATTCTCTAACACATGTGAGTGCTTTTGTTATTTCCGTCGGCTAACACTCTGGCTATTTGATCTTTATAAGTCAGCCTTGGCCTTCCTTGGCTTCTTTTACCACTCACTTTCGCTCTGTAGATTTTATTCGTCAGTCTTTTATCAGTCATTCTTTCTATGTGCCCGAACCATTTTAGTATTCCTTTCTTCATTTTTACAATTTTACAATAACACTGTCGTACAACCCTGGCATATCTCTTCATTGCTAATTTTGTTCGAGTGACACCGCACACATTTCTAAGAGATCGCATCTCTACTGCATTTATCTTCCTTTCACTCGATTTTGGGCATATCCAGGCATCACTACCATACAATAAAGTTAGCACCAACACCGCATTGTGTATGGCCATATTGGCTGAGTTAGATATATTCACACTGCTAATAATGCGGACAGAGCACCGTTCACTTTATTGCCGGCTGCTACCCGTCTCTCCACATCCAACTCACATCTTCCGTCCCTCGAAAACGCACTCCCCAGATACACAATTTCATTCACTTGTTCTAGATACTTTCCATTTACACAAATCTCACATTTCGTCTGCACCACTTCCTTTTCAAACTCCAGAACCAGAACCTTAGTTGACATTCATATTAAATTCTTTCATTTCACATTCTTCTTTCGTGCACGTAACTCATGTTTGCAACTCTGCTTCTGATGGTGCTATAAGCACAGCATCGTTGGCGTACAAAAGGCAGTTTACCATTGTACCATCACATATCATACCACTCATACTACCTTTCAATGTCTGGAGGCAACTGTCCAAATACAACACGAATAGCCAGGCAGACATCACGCAGCCCTGTCTGACGCCTGATCAAACTTCGAACCAGGGCGACATGTCACCATCTATCCTTATACAGGTTCTGTGACCTCGATGTAATGACCTCACAGCCTCTTCTCCACGATAACGCGAAGCGAGAAAATCCGACCCATACAACCCCTACCGTTTCTTATACCACCTTGCGCTTCCCACAAATATCTTTCAGAAACAACTTTCATGTGTTCAGTCAATACCTTGGTATAGACTACTTGCTAAGCTGACCAAGCTGATGGCCCTATATCACGCACAGTCCAAATGAGACCCTTCTGCCAACAAAGGTTGTACAGTGCATAGAAGGTATCTCAGACCCTAGGACCACCATACTTGATCGCCTCAGCAGTCACTTCATCATTTCCCGCACTTTCCACATTTCAGATTTCTTATCACTTTTTCAATCTCTTTGATACTAATGGCATCCTCCAGTCCCGGAGCCCAGTGTGGCAATTCATTAGAATCGCTCTCAGTATTAGAGACGGAGTCGCCACTCTCATACAGTTCTCCATAGTATTCACTCCATCGTTGCAGAACATCTATTTTATTTGTTAGCAGGTGGTTTTCTTTCGAACGCACTTTATTCATTCTGCAAGTGTGCCTGACCACTTCAGAACTTACGTACTTCTTTCCAAAATAATTTGGAATTTTCTTCGAAGTTGCCCGACATCTCGTTTTCATCTAACACCCTACATCTTTCACGTTTCTCTTTCACTAGTGCCTTTGTTTCTGCTTTCTTCAGCTTGTATCTGTCTTTCAACAAATTCTTTATACCACAGTCATTTTTAGTAGCAAGGTAGTCTCGCCAGGCTTTCTTCTTATACACAGACACCTTCACTTAATAATCCCACCACACATCACGCTTTTTACCGTTCCCAATCTTATTTGTTTCACACACTTCTTTCGCAGCCTCGATCATACTATCCCTAAGGTTCTGCCAACATTCTTTAACATACATCCTCGCTCATCACTTTTAATATATCATCAAGCTTACCGGATACTACCCTTTCATACTCATTCCTAGTGGTCGTGTCTTGCAGTTTCTTGCTCTTGATGCGACAGACCGCTGCAGGTTTAGACGCTATACGACATCGCCACGCTGTAAACCGACCTGTTATTCTAGTTACCACTAGAAAGGGGTCCAGTCTCAGATCGGCTCCTCTGTATGCTCTCGTGTTCATAACCAGCTTTTTGAGCCGGCTGTCTACCAGGAATAAATCAATCATACTCTTTTCATCCTTCCTTTCCCACGTGTACTGATGAATCCCTTTGTGCTTAAATATGCTATTAGCAACAAAATGTTCCATACACAGTCCTAACACAATCCCACCAGCATCATTCACTTTCTTATTTACATACTTGCCTAGGACAGACTCAAATCCTGTTCGAGCTGTCCCGACCCATCCATTCATGTCACCACACAATATAATTCTCTCATTCTCTTCAACCGTCGCTAGAACTTTCCTAACATTCTCTCAAAATATGGTGGCTTGCACCAACTATTTAAAGTGGATTTAAGGATTTGACATCTCGCTTGCACCTACTGTTGAACTGTTGGTGTATGGAGGGTAGAAGTAAGTAGAGCTATCTCTGTGTATCAGTGTCCGTAGAAAGGCGTTAAATAAGGGTGGTGCTACTATAGTTTGAGGGTAAATTTTCACGATTATTTTTCTATTATTTTCAAAAGTTTTATAACAGTCAACACAATAAAATCACGAAAAAATATTAAAAGATCACGATTATTATAAATCACTCTCAACGTGTTTCAAAGCGATCTTTTGTTCATGCTCTCTAGCTACTCCAGCACTATTCTGTACAGTTTTTGAACTGTTATTTACTGCTTACAGCTGTACACTTTTTCAACTAACCATATGAGACGGTTCTCCTTACTTCTACCCTCCATACATTGGTGTAAGCGAGATGTCAAATCCTTAAATCGAGTTTAAATAGTTGGTGCAAGCCACTCTTAGTAATTTAACTTTATTAGTAATACGACCTCGATGGCGCAGCGGTTTAGACGTTGCATTCAAGCGAGGAAGGTTCGAGTTCAATTCCCGGTCGGATCAATTTAGGAAACAAACTTTTTTAAGGTTGTCTCAGGTCTGGGTGTACTGGAAGACCTCCAGTAGTTGTTGTCTGGTTCTCATAGCACAGGGAATTCCCTAGTTTGAGACCAGATGATTGGTGTGTATTGTTTGACGTATTATTATTATTA
Source organism: Zeuzera pyrina (assembly GCA_907165235.1). Lineage (NCBI taxonomy): Eukaryota > Metazoa > Arthropoda > Insecta > Lepidoptera > Cossidae > Zeuzera > Zeuzera pyrina. Next base: position 24,560,213 of record OU015628.1, read on the forward strand.
GTAATACTAATCAATATTACTATATAAATCTTTGTGTTTGTCTGAGACAATGACTGGCTGACTTCGATTCTACCATTTGTTTAAATTTTTGTCTGTCTGTATGTGTTTTTATAACTCAAGAACGGTTTGACCGATTTTGATGTAAATTGATATATAGTGATATATGTAATTGTGCAAATGATAGTTTTTTTTTACCGAATATTTACCACTAAAAGTGTGAAAAAAGGATGAAACTGTATAGGAATTATCAAACCGCTGAATCGATTATGATGAGATAGTTTGCCATAGAATGGATATAGGCTGTTTTTTTCTATCAAAAACTTACTCCTAAGAGGGTGAAAATGGGAATGAAACTTTGAATGGGAAGTGCTAAACTGTTGAACCCATTATGATGAAATTTGGTACAGAGATAGTGTCTGAAGGCAGATGTAGGCTAGAATTAGTTTTTTCAAAAATAATCTTTGTACATGTATACATACATACATACATATTGTATACATATTGTACATGTAATGTAACCTAATCTGGGAAGGACACGAAAAAATTTTTCGCGCAGACGAAGTTGCGGGTATAGTTAGTAATATTATTACATGTTTACTTGTCTGTTATTGGGTTTGCACTATATTTGATTTATAATTACATGTAAGTAGTTCTTATGTCTGGTGTAAAACCAATTGGGGAGCCTGTATTAAATGTAACCTAAACTAACCTTATTAGTAATAAAACGCGGCAGTTTTTCTAACGACTGACCTTTTATTATATCAAACACGGGTACATCATAAATTGACATAGATGGCGCTAGTGTTCTCATGTATACACAACATAGACTACACATAATTAATATTTCAATAATAAACAACTACAATTAGTAATACTTTTGTGGTAATTAAGTTCACTTTTTGGTTTACAATAAATTAATGAGTGAATAGACATCCTTTTCGTTTTATGATTTATTTGAAACTAACTATATCTGTGTACGTATAATGCTAAACAGTAATGCATAATATATATATATCAATACATTGTACAACAGTGACGTGCACAAACAATTTCAATAGGGTAGCTTAAAAAGAAAACACCGAATTCGTCATTCAAATTTTGTGTTTATATTTTGTGTGTGTATGAAAATATTTTTTACGTCATGTTAATTATTCATCGGAACTACTATAAAAAATCTTTCAATGGTAGCAAAACTGTATTATAATTTTTATAAAAAGATTATCTTATAATATAATATCTTATAATTTTCAAATAACAAATTTGAACAGTCATTACCTATATCAATCTTACTCAATAATTTCATTTTTAAATCGAATTGCCGACGAGCGCCATCTGTTATTTTTATTACCAATTTGTTAAATATTCTTTAAGTAAGGAAGAAAAATCACTAGAAATGGTTTAGAGGACGCTTCTGAAAAAAGAGATCGCTGGCTCGTGTTATTCATTCAAAGAAGTTAGATTATTTTCTAATTAAGTTATATGTTACTTTTCTTAATGTGTTAAATTAATTGTATAAACTTTTAATCGTCCCGTAATCTAAATCTCGTAGATAATAAAAATGAACGCATTTTGAAATCGGGTGCATTAATTGTTGTATCTGATATTAATCAATAAGATATAAGGAAAAGGACGGCACGCAATTTTAACCAATAAGCCTTCAGCGAAATGAAGGCGCATAAAATATTAACTAATAAAATTAAAACTATTGACGTTTTTTTTTGTCCCATGCTGGTAATGGCTAGAGACTGTGTCGCTTTTTTAACTTGTGTGCTTGTTTTGGGATAAGTAAACATTCAAAACTACTACAGGTGCACGCGTGTAATTATACGCATCATACGTTAAAAAATCTTTGCATCTGTGTAAATTCAGCCTTTGATGCGAATTGTCTCTCGGACGAAAGATAAAATAGGGCGAGCGCGGGAATTTTGAAAATGTTTTCGGTTGTGATTTATTTCTTTTTCTTACATTAATTAATTAACAAATTGCTAGGGGAGACAGAGTCTATTTGTCTCTATGGAGTGCATGCCACTGTTGTACTGTTGTAACGTAGCAATAACGAACACGATGTGTGGTATAGTGAGTGATGCAGCTAGTACAATGTGTGTGGTGTGTGTGTGTGTGCGCGTGCGCAGGCAGCGGCGGGAGCGCAGGCGACGGCGGCGGCGGCGCGGGCGGAGGCGGAGGCGCGGGCGGCGGCGTGCGGCGCTACTCGGACGCGCAGCAGCTGTTCCTGGGGAACCTGCCGCACTCGGCCACCGAGGAGGAGCTGCGCGCGCTGTTCGCGCGCTTCGGGCCCGTCGCCGAGCTGCGCGTGCACAGCAAGCCGGCGAGCGCGGGCGCGCCGCGCCACCCCAACTACGGGTTCATCACGTACGAGTCGGCGCGCGCCGCGCTCGAGTGCCTGCGCGCCGCGCCGCTCTACTTCCCGCCCGACGCGCCCGACGGCGTCAAGCTCAACGTGGAGGAGAAGAAGGCGCGCGCGCGCGACCGCGACCGCGAGCGCGAGCGAGAGCGCGAGCCGCCGCGCCGCCGCCCGCTCTCCTCGCACCGGGACCGCGCCGGCGCGCCGCGCGCGCCGCGCCCGCCCTACCGCCGCTAGCGCCCCGCCCACACCGCCCGCCCCGCCCGCCTCCACACCGACACGTCCGCGACGTCGCGCTTACACTTCCCCCGTTCAACTAACCGAAACGTTACCGTTCCACGATTCTAACGCCACGATTTTACCGTCCACTATATAATAGGAAGGCAAAATGTATGCAGTCGCATGAAAACGCTTTTAAATTTCCGTCGACAATAATCCACGTAGTCCAAAAGTCCACGTAATGACTTTATCGTCGACAGAAAAAGCATCCTTTTCTACGACGCATTAAGAAAGCTTTTCGCCTTTATCGCATCGCCAACGGTAAAATCGTGACGATAAAATCGTTAAACGATAAATTATAAAACGCCCAAACTCAACTAATCTAGAAAAGTACAGCTTTTATTTAATTTACATCGAAATTTCAACATTTAATTTATTTCACCACAATACTGTACCATATTTTATATACATGTAACATTACGATCTGATATAAACTTAATTAAACAACAGACGTAATGTTTGAATAACAAGTAAGGGCGGGGCGCAGCGGAGCACGGCCTCTCGGCCCCACGTACGTTAATTGAATGTTTCGCAAAAGTAAACCTTGAACACATACGAGTGCAACGTTCTTATGCATTTACTAAATCCGAACCAACGTCACCGTGACGTCACGCGTCCTCAGCGACGTTACAATACTTATTAGGCTTGTGACGGACAGTAGGTATATCGGCCCTACCGAATACCGAGTATTCGGCTGGTTCCGAAGCCGAATACCGAATATCGCCCGAATAGTGTTCGGCAAATTATTTGTGTACGTAATTCATAAAAATGTGAACTGTTTTTTTGTTCGTTTTTGTGATAATTTTTTTAATTATATTTCTCTAATAAATTAACGATTAATACTACGAATGGTTTTATTTTCTAAATTTACAATACATTGGCATTTTCCTTAAATAGCATTCGGTATTCGGCTGAATAATGTAATAATATAATAATTTTGTAGAATAGCTGAATAATTACCGAATATTCACTATAAGTTTAATGTTTACATAATTACATACTTCGTTTTTTTTTCGATTAACCAATAATAAAAATCACTTGGGTCGCACGGTGACGTCGGTCCACTCAACATTATCAAACGATCGATTAATCGAATAGAGTCGTCAGCTATCGTTAGCGATTATCGATTCCTTGTCTAGTTTCATACCAATGTTATTTCATCTCGCATCGCCATTGATTAAAGCAAATACCCTGGAAAAGTCACTATTCATCCAATGTTAAAGTTACATTGTAAGTAACATGATAATTTATTGACAACTCAAACCTCATGTATTTGAATAAGGACAAGAATAAAAGCCAGGCTAAAATTAAAGCTATGTATCGTCTTTTTTACTTAGCTCTTGTTAGCTCAGTATATATGAATGAGCAAAACAATGTTACGGCTTATTTTTATATTAATTAATTATTAATCTTCCCTTTAATGCCATATCAGTAATGTTGTTAAATTAGATTGTACTGTTTTATTTTGTTGCTGTTTTAAGACCGTATTTCAAATCGATACTCAAGTATAAATGTCTGATTAAGTACAGAAAGGAATTCAGCTATATGCTATCAATAGCGCCGCTTATTTCTAAATATTCTTAAGCACAGGTCACTTCAGTATCGTTATAGAATATGGACCTTAGCCTCGCTTCTATTCTGTCATTATTCTAAGCCTCATACATTCTTGTTTCTTAAATTAAAGAAATCTGAAATGAGACTAGATATTTATTGAGGATGTCGACGTGGGTAGAAATTAAAAAAATAGAGACATTATGAAAAGATGTAATTAGATTGTGTGGTTCTCGACTAGACTCATTTTAAAACTAACGGTCAAAAACACCAACTGTCAAAGTCACAAATAAATTATTGTTAGGTAGCAACACTGGGCAGTGCTGCCAATTATTATGATAGTGTTACAATCATGTTACTAACATGTACTAATAAAATGACAGTAGATAGCGACTTTCTCTAAAGGGGCAGACAGCAGCGGGGCGGAGTCGCTTGTCGCGGGTCTGATGCCGCCGGTTTCTGGGTTATTACTGTACAATACATGTCTCAATCTCAAAACTGACTTACAGATTTTGCGATTTTAAGTTGTAATAATGAATCCACCTGTGAAAGCAAATATATAAATCTCACACTATATTCCTATTGAAGTAGACAAAATTTTGTATTATTCAAAATCTTTAGGTTCATTGTTATAGCTCAAACTACAAAAATGGGTCCGTTTTGAAGATGATTTATGTTAAATAAAATATTGGCGAAAGTATACCGTACGAGGTATCCGCTGTGTTATTGAAATTCAATATTCTATAGTAATAATTTAGAAGTGCAAGGGTTGTGGCGGAGCGAGCGATCGCGTGTTACGTGTACTTATTGGTAGCGCCGCGCCACTGCCGCGCCACTGCCGCGTTGCGATACGCGACCACTCACGTTCAAAGCACACTAAAGTGCAGTTAAATTATTATTTTATATATTGTGTAAAATGTAAAGTAATTATTATTATTATTATAATATTATTGTTTGTGTGTTATAATAAAATTCATGGCGAACTATTATTGTGCGCTTCGCTCAGTCGATGCACTGGCGACGAACATCCGATTATATTTCATCCGGCAATCTGACGTGGTCGTTATACGCCGAGTTAGTGATTTAAATGCAGTTATTAGTCGTAGATGATCGCTTCCGATTACCAGTTGGAATGGTTGATTTGCGCCCGGCCCGGTGCGTACCCGTCCGTGCGTGTGCGCGTGCGCGTGCGTGTGCGCGTGCGTGTGCGCGTGCGCAGGTCGGCGCACCTTTCTCTTGACAAATTGTACTATAAATACTATAATTCAGTGCATGTAATTGGTGATTCTGAGCCACATTCTAGTAGCACTGCTAGTGGCAGTGCTGTGTAGGTCTCGCTACGAGTCGAGATGACGTCTGTGTTCGCTCACAGAGGTAACGTCGTTGTGTAACGTAAATAATAAACTGTTGCCGTCTCGCTTGCGCGCACACGTTTTGTTATGTGAAAAAAGCTTAGTTACGTTCGAATTTAATTTTGTATAAGTATTTTTTTATTTGTTTTTGAAAACTGTAACAAAAATATGTGACGAGAAAGTGGTGCCAAGAGTGAAACACCCCATGACATACATATGTGTCTGTGTGTGTTTACCTTAACTCGTAGTGAGACCTGTACGGCTTGCGGTCGCCCATTCTCTTTTTATATGGGGCGACTCAAACAAAGCTTCAACGAGGAGTGATATAAAAGGACATTAAAAGTGCCAGTGATGTAATTGATTTGGTTTGAGTGGTCTCCAGTTAAAACTGTATGCAATTAGAATATGATTTATCGAGAAAAGTACTTATCCGTGGTCAAGTGTGCGTCGGGCCTTATGTTCGTTGTGACCGGTGTTGTAACTTCATTAAAATTAGTCGAGTGCAGCGAGTGCGCGGGCCCAGAGGCCCCAACGGCCCTCGGACCCCGAGGGAGCCGGCGGCCCCCAGAGGCCCCCCAGGGGCCCCGGGCCCGCGCCCCGCGCCTCGCCATGTTGCAGGATCGCCTGCCCTATGTAATAGAGATGTACTTTTTATAACATGCTCTGAGTTTTATTTCACATCCGACATCCCTGGCCCTCGGAAAAATTCCCTTTGAAGATAGGCCCAACGAATTAAAAATACTTACGGCTCTGCGCAAATGAGTCACCGACCACAGTCATCAGTGGCAAGCGACAAGTAGTTTACATGATTTTTCGTACATTTTGTATGGACTCGCCGCACACGTGCGGTGAGTGGCGGCCACTCGCCACTTAGCATCTACCACTTGCAACTCAGTGTCCGCGACACGTCACCAGTGGCGGCTACTCGCTACTTAAAACACCGACTCTCCGCACTGACGCGCCACTCTGTGGTGTACGCAATAAAGGCATTGTCATTGTCGTCTACGTCGTCGAACTAGTAGGAGCGCGGTAAAACCTTTCGTCGCGAAGTCCATCGTGAGGCGGCCACCGACCACCTTCGTTTGTGCAGTACCAAAGGACACGCGACAACCACCGGTGTCTGTGGTCGGTGGCTCATTTGCGCGGAGCCTACTAGGCAATATGAATGCCACTAGATTGCCCATCTCACGAAATAATATGTAAAAATATTGAAACTACCTACAAAAAATAATTCGCTGCGTAGTACCTAGATGGTCTCACAATTGAGATTCAAAGCTGGTTGAACTGACTTCCACCAAACATAGCTAAAAACAACATTTTCGAACACTGCTGTTATCAAACAAAAAAGCCAGTTCATCCATTCAACTGATAAAGTGAGACGCGTTCCTGTTCAAGTATATAATATAGAAACCTTGTCACAATATTTATAGAGTAAATAATCAAAGATTTATAGTATTTTTTACAATAAAGTAAGACAACCACAAACGGATTTGAGTACTAGTGGTCATGAGTGGTCGTTATGAGGTTTAGTATCTAATATAAGATTTATCAACAGTTTAGGAATATTAACGTTCACCTAAGATTCATATTTCGATGAATAAATTACCATTTCTATTTTTATATATTTGAGGAGGCGAAAGAAGTATGTATTTAAGGACCGCAACGCTTCGCGCTCCGTCGTCTCTGGCTACCACGTTAGGGATACAACGTGAAGATATGTGTGTATGTATATATGTTTTGCATTTAATAACATTTATAGTCTTAATTATAAAGTTACCATTTGAATGGATGAACTGGCTTTTTTGTTTGCTAATAGCAGTGTTCGAAAATATTGTACAAAATAATTCTAGTTGTTCGTTTTGCTAGTACATAACCTCAGGAAGCGACACAAGTTGAGGTGGTCAAAGGAACGACTGGCAATCGGGCCGTGAGCCACGCTTAGCTTTCGTACAAAATTGCCTAGTCAACAAAATATGTCGCTACAAAGGGTTTATCATGACCAAAGAATCATGACTCATTTCCACACCGTCAGGTTTCTTTTTTAACATGTGTTATAATTAGTTGCATATTATAATATTGTTTCTAACACTACATTGTATTTCCGAAGAAGTACAGGAACTGAGAGTTATCAATTGCGTTGTATTAATCATACGTTACTCAAGCTGATGCACACGACTTCGTCTGCATTGCTTTAAAAAAATACCTATATTCATCAGGATTCAAGCTATCTCCAAAGCAAAAATTAAAATTAGTTTAGTGGTTTAACTGCGAAAACGACGGACAGATTCGCATTTATATTAGTACTAGCTTTTTCCGGGACTTCGTTCGCGTATAAATTATAGCCTATGTGTTATTCTGATATATAAGCTATATAACTTAGTTTCATCAAAATCCGTTTAGTAGTTTTTGTGTGAAAGAGTAACAAACATCCATACATTCGTCCTCAAAAACTGTCACATTTATAAAGTAACTAATTAATCTGTGATATTAGTATGATTAGTAGAAAGGATAGAATATAGTACTAGATAATGATTATCTCTGATTCTATCCTGTGGTAGTTGCAATTTACCGACGAGATATCAATAAAATGTAGTTGCTTAAAATCTTCATTGGTGCCAGCATTTATTAAGAAAAATTCATTTTACTCGACGTAAGCGCATCTGGGTGAGTATTTGACAACATAACACATAATACACACGTATGGAACTACCACATGGTCGTGAAGTAATTCGGTCGCCAGTCGGCCGCTCGCTTCGCACCGGCAAGCTCGCCGACCGCAGCCCTAGGGACGCCTGCAGTGGATCACACACCGGACACGCGGTAAGTTATCTTTTATACTACATGAGCTTGAATTTTGTTAAATAATCACCATTTGTGACATCGTTGGGAAAATACTACGTTTTTAAATTAAAAGTTCATTGTGGTTCATAAAATCATATATTTGGGCGTTAAAGTCTGCGTTGTACCTCGTTCGTCGTTCGATCCTTTTTGTGGAAACTATCTTTTTTATTGTTTTCGAAGCCTCCAGAGCCGACTCTGTTTTAATTATATTCTACAGTTTTAAGTGAAATATGGCGATCATAAATATATTTTTGAGAGAAATTAAAATTACTGACATGATCCTGAGTATAATCACATATATTTACTAGTTCATAGACAAACAAAATTGGAATAAAATAACTCAAAATTCATTTATATTTAAACGTTAATTATCAACATATTCAAAAATCCATTAAACAAACATACTATGTCGTATATTTTCATATTCCCTTTGGAAATAATTTCAATTGCATAAGTTCTTAATTGACTATATACAAATATTAAAATTTTACATTTTTCTATTCGTTTATTTAGTTTAAATTCTTAGCGTATTACATAATAAGTTAATAATCCTTGACTATCTTGATCAATCACTATTTAAACTTCAAAGGCGGTTCTACAGACTGCTGTCAAAAAACTTAGTACCCTCTCTTAGGTTCGGCGGTATTTCTCACCTGCGGGGTTATTCACAAACGTCGGAAGCTCAAGTTTCCGTATCTGACAGAAAACTTTTCGATGATTTTGTCTATACGCGATTCACGAATCCGAAATATGATTATTTTTATATTATATATATATCATATTACATATAGTCGTATTCACAAATCCAAGCAGTCGGATGGAATTTTGCTTTTCGACGATCGGCCTTTCCGCCACGGAAAGTTTCCGACGTTTGTGAATAACCCCCTGAACAGCTCTAAAAAGCACAAAACTGTTTGCGTGTTGTTTACGTAATAAATAGTTATTAGCGTGTTATTAAACTGAGTTCTCGTGTCCAGTACTAACTGTGTTATTACACTGGTAAACGCATAACATAAATAATAAATATATTACTTATACGCATTGTGTAACCCCAAACTAATTACTGTATAGAAAAATTAGTTTACTGAATTGATCTATCCAATAGAACGCGGCACTCTACTCGTTATTACTCCAAAACGAGGCACACCACTGTCTCCGCACAGACATAAACGTACTTTTGTATAATATAATACTTACATATATATCTTCACGCTGTATCCCTAACGGGCTAGTCTGAGAGGACGGAGCGCCAAGCGTCGCGGTCCTTACATACCTCTTTCGCTTCCTCAAATCTTATCATTCACCTCACACATTTTCACCTAGGTATGCGAGTGCTTTTGGCATTTCCGTCTGCTAACACTGGCTGTTTGATCTTCATAAGTCAGCCTTTGGTTTTCCTTGGCTAATATAATAAGTAATAGGAAATAATAATAATAATATTGTGTGACCCCAAACTAAGCAGTAAGCTTGTACTATGGTAACACACAACGAACTCTGAGGGAGTTCCCAGTAACACCCAGACTCCAAGCCAATTTAGAAAAGTTCGTTTCCTAAATTGACCTGACCGGGGATCGAACCCGAGACCCTAGCTTGGATAGCAGATGCATATGCCACTGCGCCAACGGGCCAGTCATATATTCTACTATAATATTTTACGGTAGTAAACTAATTAATCTGTGATAATATATTCTACATTACTTATTTTTGTTTATCTATCCGTTCTGTCCCATTGCATATCTAGCACGTAAGGGTGCCGCATGCTTGATGCTTTTATTGTAAATTGCCAAGTCAAATATGATGAAAGTTTTCGGCATTTAATGATTAAAAATCAAATCAGTTTATCCAAGTAAAGCCCCGAGTAATCGTCATCTGGTTTTCATAGCACAGAGAAAATCCTAGTTAGAGATCAAATGATTGGTGTGTATTGTTTAAAAAAAACTAGGAAGTTTCAATTTAAACTTGTTTCAACTGTATACAGTTGTACGGCAAAGTTGGTGCACGTCTGGTACAAGTTTGCTGTATGGGAATTATGTATCTACTTTGTACGAACTTTATTTTCTCAGTACCTACCGAAATCTACTAGTCAATAACATATTACCTAGGCTTTATTATACGAGTTACTATAAGTTTTCTCGTTTCTAATAACACTTGGTTATTCAGTTAACACTTCCATTTTTTTTTCTTTATGGCATGGCAACTCCTCCAGTAATAGGGACTTCTTGGAAGAGCGCGAGAACTTCAGCTAGACATGTTTTTTAGACCTATTCCATTCTTTTCACTTATACAGCACTTTAAAACATAATATACTATCATTTTTGTACTTTACAACTCCCAAAAATGTAAAAATAAAAAATCTAAATAAAATGACGATCTCTCTTCTCCTGTTGCCGCCAAAAAATTTTAGACTTCCATTTACTTACTTTATTATTTTGATTAAATAAACTTAAAATTTTGAACTAACGCTCTATTCACACTGTCTACCTCAATAACGACGTATCTTGTAGATGTTTTACGTTAGATGGTATTAGATAAGTATTTAATGCCTAAATATTGAATGAGTAATGAAAGACTGACGAAGAAAATCTGCAGAGCGAAAGTGAGTGGTAGGAGAAGCCAAGGAAGACCAAGGCTGACTTACGTAGATCAAATAGCCAGAGTGCTAGCTGACGGAAATGTAAAAACAACCGCATGCCTAGGCGAAAATGAGTGAGGAGGGTGATGAGATTAGAAGAGCGAAAGAAGTATGTAAGAACCGCGAAGCTTGGCGCCCCGTCCCTCTGACTACCTCGTTTAGGGATACAGCGTGAAGATATGTATGTATTAATACCTATAACATATACATGTCAAAAGCACTCACATACCCTGGCGAAAGTGTACATGAAACGAGATTTGAAGAGACCGAAAAAGTATGTGAGGATCGTAATGTTTGGCGCCTCACCTCTCTGACTTCACGCTACTTCACATTCGGGGAGGACGTATTTTAAAGTAGTTCAGTAAAACTTTGTTAAATGAATAAACAAATAAATTTAAAAAAATACTGAGGCCGACTGAAAATTTTTAAAACAAGTATTTATTTTTACTTCATAGAAGTCTAAAAATCATAACGGTGTTCACAATTTTGTACAGACACAAAGCTCTCACGATTCCTCATCATCAACCTACGTCAAAATAGAACTTTAATTTTAAAGGTTTTGTGACAAATTTATTTTAACCTATTTAATAATTTCTGTATAATATAGACTGTTATTATGATTACTCCTTTTTTATCCGACTCAGCGAAAAAGGCGGGGCGGTGGCGGTCATTAAATTCGTCTCAGTTATGCCTGACATAATATGTAATAATTCCCAGGTTTTAAAAAAAATTCAATATGGCGTCTATAGAATATACGACAGTCAAGGATTAAAAAAAATCGAAACCCGCCATGACGATGGTTACCAAATTCAAGACAAATTAAGCAACTATGTGATTGTGACCAATGATATTATAATACAAATTTAGAACAATATATTTTTCTCATTAAAAAAGAGGGAATAATTATAAATTGTGGTAAATGATTAACGAATAAAACCTACAGAGCGAAAGTGAGTGGTATAGCAGAAGCCAAGGAAGACCAAGACTACTTATGAAAATCAGATATAACTATAGAAAATCAAAAGCACTCGCATACCTCAGCGATAGTGTGTGAGGAGAGTGATGAGATTCGAAGAGGCGAAAGAAGTATGTGAGGATTGCAATGCTTGGCGCTCCATCCTCTTTGACTACCTGACTTCCTAATCTATAATAAATAAATAAATAAAAATAAAAAAAAATTATTAAAAAAATTGGAAACATATTTTCCTACCTTTGGTACCTACGAGTTGTTTGGTCATTGGAGTAAAGTGAGTGAATGAAAACGACCCGAAAAATTAAATATCATATTACATTGAAATTAAATTGATATTACTATGTAACATTCTAGTTATTGTATTTTTCTAATTTGTCAATGTCACCTGTGAAATAAATCATCAAATCATAAATCCAATATGACGGATTATAAAATATCTAAAAACACGGAAAATTAACGCGATTATCTTTTGTTTTGGTTTGACGTTTCGGCCGAGTTGCATGGTCAGGCATACAGCGTTAGGATATGTATATATATATTTAAATCATTAGAAATTTAAATCGTGATATATCAGTAGGTACAACCAAAAAATAGCATTGTTTTGAATCGACATCTTACAGTTCGGTATTTATATGTTAATTCAGTTAAAATGTAATCGCTGCAGCTAGCCGGATGAGCCGACCGTTTGTTTATATTATGTTTGTCCACATGGCGGCTCGGATTCGATGACTTGCTCCTGGAATTCTAGTACGTAGATATGGGTTTCTGTATCACATATTGTCATAATTTTTCTTTTATTGTTATAATAATAATTCAAATCCAAGACATTATAATCAAAAAGCCTCGATAAACTAAATCAACTTTTTAACATCTAACAATAGAAATTTAATTAATTGCAATTATTTTAAAGCAATGAACATTCTCGATCTATATTTCTATCTTAAATTCTTGTGATACATTTTAATAACCAACATATTTTGGACTATATACCTAGTTAAAATTTAAAAATATATGTACGTACACTAGGCCCAGACGAATGTGAACGTAGAAACCAAATATTCGTGGCTTTTTGAAATTCCTGAAGTCAGTCTCTTTTATGCCAGTAGAGCACGCTGGCATGAAAGTATGCCGACCTCTCTGGTCCATTGTAACTCTCAAACGCATGAACTAATTTGCATGATTGTGGGTTGTTTTGTTTATCGCTACAGTTTTCATAAATGTATTGGTGAAAATCCATCCAATCCCAGACTATTCAACTCTGAATCTTATATTATATGAAGATATTATAAATATCTTCACGCTGTATCCCTAACGGGCTAGTCAGAGAGGACGGAGCGCCAAGCGTCGCGGTTCTTACATACTTTCCTCGGTTTCTCAAATCTCATCATTCTCCTCACACATTTTCGCCTAGGTATGCGAGTGCTTTTTACATTACCGTCAGCTAATACTCTGGCCATTTGATCTTCATAAGTCAGCCTTAGTCTTCCTTGACTTCTTTTACCACTATTTCGCTCTGTAGATTTTCTTCGTTAGTCTTTCATCACTCATTCTTTCTGTGTGCCCAAACCATCTAAGTATTTCTTTCTTTATTTTTACAATAACACTGTCGTGCAACCCTGCCATACTGCGTATCTCTTCATTACTTATCCTGTCCGCAAGGTTGACACCGCACATATTTCAAAGAGATCGCATTTCTACTACATTTATCATATTTTCAATCGATTTCGGGCATATCCAGGCCTCACTACCGTACAATAAAGTCGCCACCAACACCGCATTGTGGATGGCCATTTTGGCAGTGTTAGATATATTCACACTGCCTATCAATGCGGACAAAGCACCGTTCACTTTATTGCCAACTGTTACCTGTCTCCCCACAGCCAACTCACATCTTCCATCCCTCGAAAACGCACTCCCCAGATATACAATTTCATTCACTTGTTCTAGACATTTTCCATGTACCCAAATCTCGCATTTCGTTTGTACCGCTTCCCTTTCAAACACCAGAATCTTAGTTTTGTTCACATTCATTTCAATCCTTTCACTTCACATTATTGAAGTGCGTAACCAAAAAGAATAGGTGATGGTCTTATGATGAGCAGCATACGGCTACTCTATTATTATAATTTATTATTATAAATAGGTATTCATTTTGTTTTTTTTTTTATTTAAATAAAAAGTTTAATAATCCTGACACGAAAATACTAAGCAGCTATGTACCCTCAAAAATCGAATATAACAATTAAATTATATAATTTTAAGTAAATTTAATTTTGGCGCCGAAAGCGAGAATACAGGTTTTAACCTAGTTCGGCAACGGATGCTGCTATTGTCATATTAATGTTGTCACGTTTAGCTTAATTTTTTGTAGTCATAAAATAAAATAATTTTTGGCAATAAATATTATTATTTTTATTAAATTTCACTATTTTATCTAGCCTCTGGAAGACTCATAATTTGAACGTGGAATTAGGAAATTAATAATAAACGCGTTCGGGGCCTCGAAGATGGCTATAAAAACAGTATGAAGTTTATAAGTATACTCTTAGCGGTCCCTGACGCATTAATAATGTTCTTATTCCACAATCTGTTCAATTTAAATTTAATTAAGTCTGAGTATATATCGCTAAGCAGAGTAGGCACATGCCCGGGGCACCTGCATACTATATTAAATACGAAAGAGTCAATACATGTATAGGTGTGCTTTGATTTCTAAAAAACAGAAAATTTTCTTTTTTTTTGTAATATGGACATAGATCTCTGTCAACCTAATTATTTCAGATATTTCACGGTGCAAACTTCGGAGATAAAGCGGGAATGGTATTTTTTACACATTTTTTCATCGTGACTCGAGATCTATGCGGCTTAAGAGGAAATGAAAATATGTTTTTTAATATGCAAACGAAGCCCTTTCATGTATTAATACCCCACTTGACCTAGTAAAAAAAATTATTCATTTGAATGAAGACGAGCGAACCTATTATTCAAAACTATTCGATCCTGTCAAGTAGATAGCATGAGTAAGCAAAAATTATGTCTTTCATAGGTAATTAATATTTAAAACATACTTGTTATGTATATTATACATATGTATATAGGTATGTTATATTTAAACTACACATCGATGTCCATTCAGATTGCTACAAGAGTGACGTCACACTATAAATCATATCAGTAAGCATTTTGCTTTATATTTTGTGATAAACTTACATAAGTATTAAGTATAAACGTTTACGGTAAATTCAATTTTATTTACAATAAACGTTTATGTATAAATGTTACGTTAATCTGGGTTAAATGTAACAATAATTCTACACAAACTTGGCGATGGATAATTTTCTAAGCAATAAATAAGCTTTCATAGTTTCTCTGCTATCAAGATTTTAATTTCACGCTGTCCCCACCTGGATCTCAGAAAAGGGTAGGCAGATACCTACTTTCAGATAATCAAATTGTAATTATAAGGTACGTACCCTACGTATAAGTAATTTCTTATCAGCCCTTCGTTGTAATATATAGTTACTCTCTTGTTAACTTGTGAGTTGTGACACGTAAACTCCCTATAATTGAGCAGAATTTTCACCAAATGAGTATACTGCTAGTTTTAAACTAGATGCTTCCTTTTTTGCAAGTTCTGCGTCACGTAAATATTCTTTTGCTTTTACAGTACCTATGACATTTTATGCGATTTATTTTTACAGCATATTTAAGCGTAATATAAAACGTTATAAAAAATGTTACAAATATTATCATCTGAGCAAAAGGGTCACACCGCTATCGGCGGACACCCCGATAACAACGCTTCCGTTCATATGCGAATAAGCTACATACAGTAATATAACGATACAATATACAATTAGTCAAATCACTAGCATGAATTTGTAAAATACGACTGACCCATATACGGCAACAGGAACTGCTAATCGAGTAACTTATTATTTATAAAAAAATTAAACTTGTAAAATTAAAACTCGAAGACTATATGCATTCAATAAAAACTTACAAAAAATATGAAATAACTAACTTCTAGAATTCATTGCCGGCGTCAGAAACAGGTGTATGAGTATAGCTAGGCAGATAACAGGCCTCAATTTCCGACAACAAATTGAAGAAAGTACATACGTTAAGTATTGGGTTTATTATGCAATAGCGGCTTCGTACGGGTAGAAATTTATTCGGAAGTAAAAACAGCCCATGTTACTCACTAATAATGTAGCTTTAAATAGGTGAAAGCATTTTTGAAATCGGTTGAGTAGTTTTTGAGTTTATCCATTACATACGAACAAATAAAGTTTGCCTCTTTATAGTAGATATTAATATAGATTATTTTTGCAAATTTTTATTAAATATGTAACTCGGGTTTAATTTCATATCTTTTGCTTTTATGTAAATGTTTTTAATATGACAATATCTACTGATCTATACATATCTACATACATATTTTCACGCTGCATCCCTAACGGGGTAGTCAGAGAGGATGGAGCGTCAAGCTTCGCAGTTCTTACATCTTTCACTTCCTCAAATCTCATCATTCTCCTCACACATTTTCGCCTAGGTATGCGAGAGCTTTTGACATTTCCATCCTCTAACACTCTGGCTATTTGATCTTCATAAGTCAGCCTTGGTCTTCCTTGGCTTCTTTTACCACTCACTTTCGCTCTGTATATTTTCTTCGTCAGTGTTTCATCACTCATTCTTTCCATGTGCTCGAACCATCTAAGCATTCCTTTCTTCATTTTAACAATAACACTGTCGGCTGAGTTAGATATTTCACACTACCTACTAATGCGGACAAAACCCCGGTCACTTTATTCCCAGCTTCCCACAATTTCATTCACTGCTCTGTGTCACGTTTTTTCGCCATATGTATTTTTGAAATGGCCTTTTCGAGCTCTTGAATTCGATAAGTACCCATCACAATGGGGCTACAGATGCCATGTTGAATTTTCAAATAACAACTTAGCCTATGCTGTAGGTAAGTGTGAGCCTATGTTACGCGCGTAACCGAGACGCATTAAATGATATTTCATAAGAATTGAAATGGGTTTTGATTAGAGTGAGAACAGATGAACATACATATACTGCTAGAATCATAATTCTTAAACTACCTTTTTGTTTCGCCATAGTCGGGAACAAATATTTTTTCATTCCATCTATTCAAAAAACGGTGATTAGTTCCTCGTTTAACGCGACGAAAATAGGTTTATTCCATCAGAGTGGCTTGCACCAACCAAATATAATATAAAACATAGTGACGTTTTATATTCTATTTAAACTCGCTTGTACTAACTATTAAATAGTAGTGCAAACAAGATGTCAAATCCTTAAATCGAGTCTGAATATTTGATGCAAGAAGGTAGCTGCTATACCACCGTACCAACAGGCAAGTGAATTATTAACCTATATTCGCTTTTTCGTTCAATTTAATTTATTATTAGCTTTATTAGTTATCTTTTATTTCATAACCGCATCCGTATACGTCGTTCGTTTCAGATTATAGAGCGGTCTTTACTAAACATTTTACGAGCCGTTCCAGCGTTTGAAATCCAGGTTATAGAGAAATAATTTCAGAAGTACATCGTCATAGTTCAGTGGCCGGGTTCCGCAGAATAACTCATTTATTTTTCGGTGTAGTCGTAAACCCGGCTGTCGGTAGCAGCGTTGGTTGTGAATGAGTATAGAAACGAGGCCAAATTCAGCCAGGGGTTATCACGACACTGATACTCGCGTGTTATTAACGTTTAAAAATATTGATGACACTGATACAAGGAGCGTCTACATCTTTATAAATTGCCTAAACAGATGACCGTGTGTTAATTGTAGCTGTGCGCAATTTGTTTTAAATGTAACGTTGATGAACTTATGTATATACTCATACCATTACAGTGTAATGTAAAGAAAGTCAGAGCGAAAGTGAGTGGTAAAAGAAGCCAAGGAAGACCAAGGCTGACTTATGAAGATCAAATAGCTAGAGTGTTAGCCGACGGAAATATCAAAAGCACTCGCATACCTAGGCGAAAATGTGTGAGGAGAATGATGAGATTTGAGGAAACGAAAGAAGTATGTAAGGATCGCGACGCTTGGCGTTCTGTCCTCTCTGACTACCCCGTTAGGGATACAGCATTAAGATATGTATGTATTACACTGTAATGTATGTGTACATATTGCGTATATTATATTATACACCCGAAATAATGTGCCTACCAACTCCATTTTAAAGGGCCGTAAGATCAAGAGCAGTTAAAACTATGGATTTCGTAATCTACGATAAAATTTGATCAACAGTTCAATCCACTGTCCTAATATCAAATGGAAATAGTGAACGGATTAGTAAAACCTAGATTAATATCTGACACATGGTAATACTATTCGTTTCGTTCACAGTTCGTTCGTTCTTTTTAAGATTCTTTGTCAGTATTCGATAGTTTAATCTGCTCGTAATCGATTAACTGCCATTGATTACAAAACAATCGAAGACAGAAGATTAAACTCGCTTCCGTCGTTTAAACTTTCATTGATCTTACGGCCCTAAGCTATATTAATAGCACAGAATATTAAGTTACTAACCTGAACTAATAGCATAAAGATCTGTCTCTTTATATAATAAAATAAAATTATTCACTGTCTTGTAGTTGTTCTACAAAAAAAAAATTCACTGGTCTGTAATGAAAAAAATTAGGTGTGGTGCAATATATGTATGTTTAATTGACATAAATTAGTACATATCTTAACTTTAATATTTACAAACTTAAAACTAAACATTATCTTAAATAAAAAATAATACACTTCCTCAAAGTTACCGCTTAGAAAGCTGTCATTGCTTAAGGTACCCAGCAGACTGGCAGCATTACCTCTTTGAATAGCCAAACTGATGCCTCGACCAATCTCTTACAATTCAATGCATATGAAATTATAAATAGAAATATAAGAAATAAAATAAACCGACTTCAAAAAGAAACACAAAAAGTACAAAATGACTGTCCTTCATTAATCAAAACTCAAGCACAAAAATAACATTATAAATGCAATACAAATATCTATTTCATTAAATTTGACAGTTACTGAAGTCGGTGCCAAGCCTACCAAACTAGTAGTCTTTCTGTTATTGTACATTGTTCTAGCACCGACTTCAATAACTGTCAAATTTAATCATATACGTAATTATATCGTATTATTATAACCACCACCACCTCGGAAGTATACCCTTCCAAACAAATAAAGAATTTTCCAAATCGGTTTATAAATGACGGAGTCGTGAGATAAAAAACATAAAAAAAAATACAACCAAATTGAACCTCCTCCTTTTTTTGAAGTCGGTTGAAAATACGGGTTTCAGCCAAACCGTTAATAAAAACTTACAAAGATATCTTTTAAAGGTTTGAGTAGGTACTCGAATGAAATAAATGCTTCGTCACTCCGTGTGTACTCGTGTATCCCAGGAGGACGACAGCTGATGACAGCGCGTGTGGTCCGCGCTATCGCCACACCACTGCGGGTGCATGGGGAGCTCTGTAACCGCCCCCCGAGGAGTGCTTTGGTTTGGCACAACAAAACTCGTGAGGGGCTCCGCTGTGCGTTCCGTAAGAGATCCCGTAGCCCCTCGCCCCTCGGTAACGCATCGAGGATGACCACCGCGAAGTTTTGCTGCTTAAAAACCAGTCGCCTGTGTAACCAAAAAAAAGGTGTGTTAGTGTAGTTGTCAGTCCAATATAGCAATTTAAACTTGAACTAGGCGTGCATCAAGTTTGTATGCAACTGTATATACGATAAACAAGTTTGGATTAAACTTTCTAGTTACCACATGACAGATGCAATGTCGACATAACTTCGTTTTTACTTCGTGGACATAACAATCGAGACTGTTCTGTGCTAGAGTTACTCAGGTATGACACAGACAGTAATACCCAAAAATAGGCGTCCATATATTAACAAAAGTTTGATACCTACTAAAAATTATAAGATTGTAGCAATATTTTCAAAAACTTGCCTCGTTACATTTGATTTGGCAATTTACAATCAAGGAAAAATCAAGCGTGCAGCAACCATATGTGCCATCTGGGAGTGATTCACTCGCTGCGAGCATACTGTCAGGTTAGAAGCGAGACGGTGGCAATACAGACTTGTTACGTGAGCGTACATTTAGGTACACTTAAGTTCATATAACGTATCCTAAACACTCAAGGATAGGCGGTACCGAAGTGACTCGGGTGCCGGGTTGGTAAAATCACTCAGTGACAGTACAACTAAATTGTGCTTCTTACAGTTACATATTTATGACAATAACAAGCAGATGTGATGTCCCGCAATGTAATGAATGAACGATATGCTCCCGCCAAAAAGTCCCCACGTGGAAAGAATATGCTTACCTATTTTCCTACGTGGGCGCTGTCCAAAAAGCCATGTCTTCTACACCCTATACCGTTCCGTACTGACCTGATAAATGGAGTAGTTGGTCTTTAGCCTTCACATTACAGTCTCCAAGTAGGTAACTATCTGTGATGTAAATTCGACAATTATTTAGGTCAATAGAAACAAATAGACATTGTTGCCATTCGCCACGCGGTTGAGTCGCGCGCATTGATTTCAATTTAGCAATTGTAATTTCTTTCTTCAATCACTGCACATGTAGCAGTCTGAAGTGGGGAAATAGGTCGAGGATGAATAAATATGAGAAGGGTCATCGTGCAAATGAATTTCTCTGTGTACTTCTACTATCTACTGACATGAAAGTATTTCATACGTTGAAATGTGACAGCACTAAGCTCAGAAGGGATTACGAGTGTACCATCGAGGTTGCGGCCGATTGAAGCGGAGGCTACGGTCGTACATTTCAGACGACCCGAGGAAGATGACAGCAAAGATGTGCCACTGTGCTGAATCCCCCACACATTCGGGTATTCGGGCACAACCTTAGGGGGGTCCGATGCGTCTCGTAGATCTCGGAGCCCCTCGATACAAGGGCGGATCGAGTCTTCGAAATTCGAGTCAGGATGGTAATAACTATAGTCGAGGCCTTGCCAGGACATGCTTCGAAATTACAATTACACCATCGGAAGCTAGCGCGGTCGCAAAAGAATGAAGCAACGCGACGCTGCAAAATCAAACTTGGAATCGCGCAGACGATGTTTCATTTACAATTGCAGGTACAACATAATATCACAGTTCACCACAGTCTAAACAACTTTTCCCTAATAAATTATGAAGAGCACGTAGTTCTATCGTGACTCCCATGTATGTTACAGGGGGAGAACATGAACTCATGACCGCCATGACTCCCTCACTTGGATCCGCCCTGGCTTCGATATACGAGTACGTCGAAAAATTAAACAAGTAATGTAAATATAATACACTAATACGAACGAACAAATGACTAGAATTGGTATGCATTTAGTAGGATCTGCAAATAAGTAAGGTGTTCATGAACCAATGACAGTTGTAATAGAAAGAAATATTAGGTAACTACTAAAAAAATATTAGAACCACTGAACGACTCTTGGAATTGAAGACATAAGTGGTGACATAAGTGTTTACTATATAATAGTACCTACACATCGTTGCATGTAACTTTGAAAGAGTAGATATGATTATTATGCTTTAATAAAACAACTGAGCTGTTGCTGACTCATTGAATCCGTCTATACTTCTTATACTCTTCGTATATGATGAACAGATGCTAGTGAAATCATCGCCGGTTGATATCAAACGCAGCTCTAGACTAGGGCTATCACTATTTTTTAGATCGAATATTATTAATTTTGATATTTTACCCATAAAATATGATAAGTAAATAGGGAGAAATTTAATATTTATATTTTTTAAATGAATATTTTCACTTTTTTGCTTCATAATTTACTTCCCACCTAATTAATACAGCAAGCAGCTGTGCGGGAACTTCCGAACATTACGTTTTTGATAATTCACGTATTTCTCTTTTTAATTAACCGACTTCAAAAACAACAGGAGGTTCTATGTTCGTCTGTATGTATTTTTTTTATTAATGTATCGATAACTTCGTTAATTGTCGATCGATTTCGAAAATTCTGTTTTTGTTTGAAAGTGTATACTTCCGAGGTTGTCCTATTTAAATATCACCGATATTGGAGCTCGGACTTCGAAGATACAGCAAATAACTCTTGTATGTCGTTGCGCTCCAGAATTAAAAAGAAGTTAATTGTAGATATTTATTTAGGCTAAGATCATTTAAAAGAGAGAAATAAAAAAATTAAAAAAAGAATTAAACCGGCTTCAAAAAAAAACACTGAGAAGTACAAAATAACTATCCTTTAGTAATCAAAACTTGAGTACAACAAAAATAACTTTATAAATACGTTACATATACCTATATAATTAAATTAGTCAGTTAAGTCGGTATTAATGAAAATAATAGCTTTTTCGTATTTTTCATAAGCTAGCGCGTGCACGTTTGCATAGCGTAGAGTAGTCTTTTTTTGATTAAATTATTGTTTATCAATGCGTCACCTTAAAATCAAGTGAACTCTTCAATTCATTAAACCTCATATAATCATACTCAAATCAATTTTCTTTAATCTTGTGTAAAGAACCAACGACCTATACAACATACAGGCCACCTCAAATTTCTCATGGTCCTTCGAGCCGGATTTAATGATTTAATGTATTTATAATTTGAACGGAATTAATGAAACAAAACAAACAAGATTAAAAATAAAAACTTATCTGTTATTCCTTGAATTCACTAACTTCGGCAGTAAATGCAAGGAATTACAGGTATGTAACGTTGTTTGCAAGTTTTTGTTAAATATGTAGTCACTTGGTCAGGTTTTAATTTTATGACTTATTTTTATTTTCTTTTTTATAACAATTCAGTACATATTAGTTATGAACTATTATAAAATCAGAACGCTCCTATTTGCGTCCCCGTGTCGGTAAAAAACCGACGTGAATCGGCACGCTTATTACGTAACTTGCAGTCAGCATGCGACAGCCAAATATCGCGCGATATCTGCTGTCAAAACGAGAATTCATAAATGTCATTTGTATAGTGACCCAAAATATTGATTTTGGGTCACTATATTCGTTGTTATATGTCTATTGAGACACGTAAGTATCATATATGATACCAATTTTTTATTACAATTAGCCACCGGTAGCGCAATGATCCATCGCATGACTGTCACTATCTGCAAATTTTTAGGTATACAGCACACTTATTACGTAACTTGCAGACAGCATGCGACAGCCAATATCGCGCGATATCTGCTGTCAAAACGAGAATTAGTGTAATCTAATTTGTATAGTGGCGCTAAATCTACTGCGAAAAGTGCATTTTACGGTCATAGAATAATAGATACGCAATCGTCATACATGATACAAATGTTTTATTAGAATTAATCACCTATCGCACAGTGATCGCTCGGCTGTCGCTGTCTGCAAATTTTTAGGTAATAACCCTGCGGGTCTGCAAATTCCATAATACGAATTCTTGTTTTGACAGCAGATATCGTGCGATATTAGGCTGTCGCATGCTGACTGAGAGTTAGGTAATAAGCGTGCAAGATGGCAGCTTATTCCTCAGGCGAATTAGATTGGCTATTCAATGACGTAATGCTCTCATAGTCTGCTATAGGCCAGCCTATACATAACCAATAACGACGTTTTAAATTACGACTTTGAGGAAGTCTATTATTTAAGATAATACTTAGTTTCAAGTTTGTAAACATTAACGTTTAGATATGTAGGTACAGTTTTGTTACTATTATTAAAAATAATTATAAAAAGCTGCAAATTAGGCAAATACTCGAAGTCAACTGGACTATTCCACTTTTATCTCCGAAAATACTTGGTCTAGAATTTGTATAGAAAAATTATAATGACGCATCTTGATATTCAGATTATTTCTACAAATAGATATAAGTTAAAGGCACAAGGAACAACTAAATATTCCATTTCCAAATGAAGTGACGAATAAGCATGTTGAATATTATACTGAGATACAATGTTGCGTTGTAATATGAGATATTACAACATAATATGGGTATAGACTAAGCATAAATTATTTTAGGCTTCCAGGTGACATGACCGCGTGTAACCGGAGCGGGAGCGATGCCCCCAGCACGCCCCAGCTCCTTTTACACAAACTCGATTTGCGTCCTACACCAGGCTGCGATACAACTTTTTCTTCATATTTCTCATCTAATGTATTTTTACAAAAAATATTTTACACTGCGCTAATCAATATGTAGTTTTAAATAATTTAATTTGAAATGTATTAGTCAATGTTCCAGTGATGCATCAGAAAACAACATACTTTTGTCGTTTGTTCGTGTGCATTTCTAAAATCGACAAATTTTTTATCATACCATATACCTATTTGCGAAAAATAACTGCTACAAATCGTCCTACATCCTAGCCTAGGCTTCGGCCCATAATTTCAATGTTTATGGGCTAAATGGCAGACTTCTAAGGAGGCTGTTTAGAACCTTAGGATCTACTTCGGAACGAGATACTAGTTTTTTTGTTCCGAGGGATCTACTATCTGTACCAACGAATTCGGAAATATCTGTACCTATTTATTAATGCCTCTAGTTAGAATCTGTCACTCTGTGCCATATTTCAGCTAGTTTCAGACTTTCAGCTATTTAGCATCGCATATATTCTAATCTGCATTTCTTGGTAATTTTATCTTTAATCTATCCTTCCCAATCTCGGACCAAATATCACAATGGACGGATCATTGTCCTTACGACGTCCTTTTTTGTTGACCGAGTTTCTATAGATTTTTACTAAATGACTTGGGAAAGTCACAGCACAAAGATACACAACTGAACATGACATATTTTTATTTTTGTGAATACTGTAGCCAAAACACCTAAGATAATAATAATAACGTTTCACACAGCGCCATCTAGTCCCAAAGTAAGCAGCACAGCGCTCGTGTTATGGATACTAGACAACTGATATGCTACTTACATACTTTTCTTTTAGTAAATAAATACATATTTACGAGTATTTTGCAAATAATTATTTCATGACAGACTCATAAGCTGACACGAATTACAGACAGTGCGAGGTTGTCATACTTACTATAGCTAACTATTTTACTTGTGGTTATGCGCAATGAGATAGAAAGAGACATGAAAATTCGTTTTACACACGGCGGTAAGAGCAGCAAATTATTATGGCTCCGTGCATTGAGTTTCTTGGTCCGAGTTCCCGATTGTAAGTGTATCGAAAACACATTATTATTGTTCCATAGCTATTTCAAATAAAGTAGAAGAAAAATTTATAAAACTTGGGACTTTTAGCGGAAGCAGGAGTAGAGAAGTTAACATTTTGTTACGTTTTTTATTTTTTGCTCTTTTAGGAGTTGTGAAACACATAAGTGGTTTGTATTTCGTAGTAAGTACAACTACAAATTACAAACCAAGAAACCGTTACCTATTTTCAAAATCGTTTAATTTTTTTATAACTTATAGCATTATTTTTTAGCGACATTATTTTTTTCAAGTTAGTGGAGTAACTAGTAACTAATTAATTTGTGTTAATGTATTATTAATGAAATGGTAACATTTGAATTATTTTTATTATATTTTTTCACAGCAATAAATAGTATTTTTATTTTTATTGAAACCTATGCGTTCAATTCCATTCTAAATTGTGCAAAAGCTTGGTTGTTACGGACTTATATATACGTAATACATATTATATACGTAAGAATTAAAATATCGAAGTTTATACTGAACTAGCTGTAGCCCACGACTTTGTTTGAATCATCTTTAATTTACTAAATTAGATAACTCAAAACCTTCTCGGGCGTACGCCGACCAACTCACTAAAGTTTCATCACAATTGAATGAATGGTTTATGAACGCATAGAGGACAAACATACAAAGACACATTCATTATTATTTAAATAGATTGTTCCACTGCAAACAAAACATAACAAGTTGTTCTTTATTTATCAGGAGCAGTAAAAAATGAGGGGTCGCATTCTACTACTGGCCTTATTGGTCGCGGTCATGTACACCGCTGACGCAGAGGTGAGTTCATACGTGGTTTACGCGAAAATGTTTTTTGTAATTTTTAATTAAAGTTCGACAAAAATTATATTAGATAGGTATGGGTAGCAAAGTAATTAGTTTATCAAATACGTACATACAGCTTTTCCAATGAAATATTAAAATTATTCTTTAGTACGTTGATTTCCACGTTGGTTTGGGGGAGAAAGACAAACATATATAAGTACTCATATAGTATAATCAGAGATGTGATTTATTTGAAATACATCTATTTAAAGTTTTAAATTTTAAAAACCCCCGACACAAAAAACTCTACAAAAAGTAAAAAATAATATTTCTGGGCCTAGTCCTTTAACTTTAATATTTAAATAATTAATTTGTAATATTTTGTGATTCAAGCGTCGACGCGTCGGGGGACCGGTAAATAAATTGTTGTTTTGTTACTTATCTACGTTACTTAGATAGAGTCCTTGTATTAAAATTGCATATTTATTTATATCATTACCGAGTTTCTTTTTATTTGAATTCTGTTTCTTATTTCATTTATTTACCGGTCCCCCGACGCGACGACGCTTGAATCACAAAATATTACAAATTAATTATTTAAATATTAAAGTTAAAGTACCAGGCCCAGAAATTTAATTTTTCACTTTTTATAGGATCTTTTATGTCCGGGGTTTTTTAAATTTTAGATTTAATTATTATTTTATAATTTTTAAACTTAGTTACAAAAGAAGTTATGATAAAGTACAGTTATCTATAATATGCATTCCGGCTTACACGGTTTATTGACAAGGTAGCCTATCCGGTAACGCAGGGGAGCAGCCAATAGCGTTTCGGTGCATATTGTTTTTAATTGTACTCTTGTGTCTTATTAATTGTGTTTTCTATTTGCTTATGATTAATAATAGTCGCATATTAGAGTTTAGCTTTGTTTTGTATAGGAGTTTACAGTTGTAAGCGTTTTTCAAGGTATATTGAGACACCACACATCAAATAGCGTGTTTTGGTGTTGACGTAATCCCGTATAATATTGTGTTTAGTTATTATATATATATTACCTATATATATATATTATATATATATTACCTTTGTTTAAAATTATTGTAATTGTGTATTAATTTGTGTTACTCTTCATTTTTTTTTAATTTTCATTAACTAGTGTGCTGGATATCCTGGCTGCAATCTTGCATAGTTTGTAGCATACATGCGTGTTTCAAATTTTAGGTCACACATGTTTGAAAGTAAAGTAAATGCCCATTATGCGTCTAAGATCCCTACCGCAGCTAACAAAAGAGCTGATGACCTTGAAACGGCTGAACCGATTGTGATGTTTTATCACAATCGGTTCAGCCGTTTAGCCGTCTAAGAACCACCGCTAGAAAACCTGCTTTTAAATGAAAAAACCTGCATTCAAATCGGGAGCTACAGTGCCACAGACACACACACATACACATAGTGGTCAAACTTATAACACCCCTCTTTTTTGCATCGGGGGTTAAAAATGCAAATACAAAATGCAAAATAGGTACCTATTTTTATTTAGTATATTTGTAAAATATGCAAAATGGTTTTGTTAATTTTTTTAATCCATATTTCGTATTTTTCATTCTTAATTTCACAATTACTTTATTTAAGAACGCACCCATCCTAAATGTTGCCAATAATGATGCCAACATTGCAAGTCAAACTTTTTCTGTGCCAATGCTAATAATGCCAATACTACAATAGATCTGGAAACACTTCCAGGTCTATTGTAGCACTGGTATTATCACGGACTACTGAAGAATCGGAGTCCTCAAGAAAACATATAATAGGATTCAGTCTTTTCCTTCTTTTTATTAGAGTCAGTATGTTGGGATCTTTTTCCATCTTCTTGTTCTTGCTTTATCTTCCTCACTTCTAAAACAAACATTTCTTCAACAATTATATGTTTGTTGAGGACTCTGATTCTTCAGTAGCCAGCGATAATGCCAATACTACAATAGACCTGGAAACACTACAATATTTAAAAGATGAAGACAATACTTTAGAATCCTTGAACAGATATCCAAACATAAAAAAACTCTTTTTTAAATATAATACTTACTTACCAAGTTGCGCACCTGTTAAAAACGAGTAACAGAACGATTACTGTTGAATGTATTTTTATTTGGTGGAATGATTATGAGGCCACATAAACGGAACATGAAAGATGAACTCTTCGAACAAATACTAGTGTTAAAATCAGTGAAATAAGTATTTTATTTGAAGAAAGTATTTTGTAAATATCTATTTTGTATTTAAATACTTTTATTCAAAACCATTTTTTTTATATTTGACATAAAAAAATAACTAAGCATTTGCATTTTGTACTTATATACTTTTAATAAACTAAGCGCGTCGGAAAGTAAATGGGGGTTGCGGGTTCGATTCCCGTCCCGAGTCTGGGTGTTTATGTATAATATGTATTTATTTACAAAAGAAAAGTATATAAGTAGTATATCAGTTGTCTAGTACCCATAACACAAGCGCTGTGCTGCTTACTTTGAGACTAGATGGCGCTGTGTGAAATGTCTGAGAATATTATTATTATTATTATTACCGCATAGGTCGTAGGCTTAATTTAGACGAGGATATAATCTGATACTGGAGAGCATTTGTTCACTTCCCACTAAATTATAGTGTACAAAATCGCCCTTGACTAAAATCCTAGACTAGCGCAAAATAAAACCACTAAATCTGGGAGACGAATCTTCTTGTATTATTAAAAAGTTTTTAAGCTAACATATCAAATTTACTTATGTAAATCGACATTATGGACAACATTGTAATACACAAATGCATTTCACCATCTATAATTATAACTAAATTGAACAATAGTAAGAGTGTAAAATTGGGAAAGTATACCAATAGATAGTAGCAGTGACTTAAAAAATACCAATTGTACCGAACAAATGGAATAAAAGGTTAGGCGTGGGTGCGTAGGCCGTGTATTGATTAAAATGTATTTATACTAACGACCCTCCCGACTCCTTCGGGCTGAACACATAATATATAGCTTATATCCTTCTGAAATAATGTACCTTTCAAATGGTGAAAGAATTATTCAACTAGGTGCAGTACCCAGTACCCTCCACATATAAACAACCTTACGAAATCCGTTCTCCGTAGATTGTACCTGTGGATGCAGTATTAGAAACTTTTTTATCTCTTTCAATGTGTTTTGACATTGTTTCACTGTACAGATCGTCATATTTAGGGTTCCGTAGCCGAATGGAATTTTGACGACTTGGCCAAGTTTTCTATTATAGTTAAGGTAGATCCAATCGGCAAGTGTTGGTCCGGCAAACAGAACCGTTTATGGCTCCGAGTAAATTGCTTCAGTTTCGTATGCTTGGTATGTGTATATTGGTTTCTAAGCTTATTATTTTAAGAGAAGTAATAATATTTTTTCTTTAAGTAATGTACTTATTATTTTATTATTATATTATAGTGAGCTGAATTCGCTCACGCCCGAAAGAGGCTGAAAAAGCTGAAATTGCCCACCTATCAAGCTTATATACTTACTTTTAAAAGTGTCATGAAACGTCGTGGCGTGATTTTGTTGTAATCTTGATACTCTGTCCGCCTCGAATATTATGTATTATACATACATACATATCTTCACGCTGTATCAGAGAGGACGGAGCACCAAGCGTCGCGGTCCTTACATACTTTTTTCGCTTCCTCAAATCTCATCATTCTCCTCACACATTTTCGCCTAGGTATGCGAGTGCTTTTGACATTTCCGTCGGCTAACACTCTGACTATTTGATCTTCATAAGCAGCCTTGGGCTTCCTTGGCTTCTTTTTCCACTCACTTTCGCTCTGTAGATTCCCTTCGTCAGTCTTTCGTCACTCATTCTTTCCATGTGCCCGAACCATCTTAGCATTCCTTTCTTCATTTTTACAATAACACTGTCGTGCAACCCTGTCATATTATGTAATCTCTGAAATCCTCTGCCATTCGTAATTGTGCCACCTGCGGCCGCCAGAAACACCGGCGGCGCCACCGGCGGCTGCGCACGACGACGACGACGGAGACGCCGCGCGGGGACGCGCCGCCCGCGCCGGCCGTGGCCGCGGACGAGGGCGGCGCCGCGGGGGCCGTGGGGGCCGCGGGGGGCGTGGGGGGCGCGGCCAGCGCCGAGCGCGAGGACGCCGAGGCCGAGCAGTTGGAGCTGGGCATGGCCGAGCGGCTCGACGAGCGCCGCTACCAGGACGCCGAGCGGGCGCGCATCGGCGAGCTCGCCGCGCAAGACTCGCACGAGGGACTCGCCGACAACGAGGTCTTCATCGACGGTAGCTACCGCCCTCACCGCCTACTTACCTAATTGCGCAATGGCGGATCGACAGATAGAAATTAGACCTTGCAGCAGTAATATTATAATACAAATGAGGTAGATAAGTTACCTTAGTACTAATCCAAGTAGGATATTGTCCCAGTTACAAGTACACACAGTTACAGTTACAAGTTACAAATATACATTGCACTGCGTCGCTATGCAATGTAAAACATAATTGCATTTCAAACTAACAAATCACATAGCTCTTTAAAGTATTGTGATTGGTCAATTTCAATTTCTTACTACATTTTAAGCAATCCGTGACTAATTCATAGAATATTTGTAATTGATGACACAGAACAGACATTTAAAAAAAATATGATTGATACATAATGGGATTAGACATTTTGATCATCACATGATCGTGTATATTATAAAAAACGTTTGGATTATTAAAAAATTTTAGAATTTTGAATGCGCAATAAGTATTGCATGACATTGTTGGTTCTGCAACATTACTTTTCATATTCGTTGACCAAGTCTGGGTTGGCTAATTAGCAAAGTTTTGGGGTGCCACTTTTCAAGTGCATGTAACCTATCTACCTCTCTTCTATTATAACATCATTGCCTGACAGTAATAGTTTCAATAGTATATACCTATACAGTGTTTTTTAACTAGGACAGTATTAGGAAATCCGAATCCATAGGAGATACAGGAAAACTGTCTTAGGAGCCATTTGGTCCTTTTTTATGAAAATAATTAATAATAATAACTAATAATCAAATAATAATCAAATAATGCTGCATAAAGCTGTTGAACCACATTGAAAAGAATTGCCAAATTTACTAATTTTATGGACGTCTCACGCTTGACCAAAAAATTTACTATACCAAATTTGTTTTCCCAAAAAAAGAACAAATGGTTCCTAAAACAGTTTTCCTGTGTCACCTATGCATTCAGATTTCCCCATACTGTCCCATTTAAAAAAACAGCCTGTATACAATTGACGTAGCGAAAGCGATCATGTTATTCTGCTTGTCAAGCGAAATCGAAATTAATTAATATTATGCATGTTACAATCATAGGATGTGTATAGAATATATAAGGTATAAAAAAAATTAGTTGGTGCAAGTTCAACTCACTCGCAGTGAGTTTCCTAAGATACATATTTGTAAAATGGAAAGTTTTTCAATTTCTGGAGCTAAATGCAAATCGAACACGTTGTCTTTTGGCAAATTTGGAGATGACGATAGATGAAAATTAGTCAACTACGGTTATTTGAGTACTCCAAATTATCCCTTCTTTAATTCTGTACTAAGTATTTGGGTTTACAAGGTTTATCGCTATGCCGCAAACCACAACTAGTTTCTAATAAAATCACAATTAGTTTCTGATAAAATCGACTGTGACAGATATGCAGACGGACGGACAATGATACATAAGTGGTCTTATAAGGGCTCCGTTTTTCGTTTTAAAATACAGAACCCCTAAAATAAATTCCATCCACGACTAAATTGTGATGCTGATGCTGTTTATTTAAAAAAGTTGGTGAGACCGTGATCTTATAGACTGTCTTTGTATAGTATTAATGAAAAGTTTAAAACTATACTAATTGTTGATTACGACTTCGTCCGTATGGAATTTATTTTTATATCGTAACAACTATGACACTCTTTTTCAACTCTAAATTAGAGTCTAAGGAGTTAAAAAAGTTATAAGCGTGACGACCGTGTAAGGCTCAGAGAGTCGTTACACGCTCGCATGAGCATAAACTTTACACGACTCTTGTATAATAAGCGTCTTGCAAAGTGATGACAATTGCAGTATGACGATTCGCTAAATAATCGTCACTTCAAACATCCGTTGCATTACACGTTATTCAAAGTATTGGACCTAGGTTGTACCGTGCTTTAACTGGCAACCATCGTATCGTGTAACAGTCGCGTTATAGCGATTGGATTTCCAGGCTCCTTTAATGCTACATGCAAGGAACCTCTTTACAAAGTTTCAAATTCTAGACCCAGCCAAAAAATATTAATGGAAACTGTAAGGATCGTATTAGCCAATAGATATTTCATTTTAATACAATCTTTGTGGTAAGCAATTAATGCCTGTGCGTGACGGTGACGCTGTGATATTATGCGCTCTTATACCTCATGTGGTTGACCGGCGGCGGTGTGCACAGATCCGTGCCTCAAAGTACACTGCAGCGCGGGCCGCGTGTGCGAGATCGACGAGCACGGCGAGGCCATGTGCAACTGTATCAAGGAGTGCCCCTACGAGACGGACTCCAGGCGCAAGGTTCGCCACGCATGATTTTTAGCAAGGAATCTATTATGACTTTATGACACTGCACAAAGATGCATTTTATTCTGATTCTAATCCTATTTAAAACTCGAAAGCTGCTTGGAACTCTAATAGTCTTGTCAACATATTACTTATTTACCATATTAATTGTGAATAGTTCGTGAAATAAAAAAATGAGGGTAGTTTTTGAAAAACACTGTTATAAATAATAATTTGTTATATTCCAATACTAAAGCAGATCTAGTTATATGTAATTATATGTATATAGGTATGGTATATAGGGTAATTTAAATTCCTTCAACATTGATTGTTCATATCAATATGCGTAAATAATAATGTACAGTTTCGTCAATTTTTTCGGAGTACTATTAAAGATTGACACCATGTAGTGTCTGTATTACATATAAATATTTAATAAATATAACCCTGTTTTATTTAATTATTTTAATTTATTGTATAAAAGTTTATCTTACTGTATGAGTTGCAAAGTGGGAGAAAGCGTGTTGGCGGCAGCAGTGTTGCCACAACAAAATGATCTGTTGGTGTTGCTCACAAGTACAATTATTGTTTATAACTACGTACGAAATTTTACAGCAGTACTTGCACAGTGCATTCAATGCTGTATGGCCGTTTTTCTGTGTTTCGGTGCAGAAATTGCCGGCACAGGAGTCACGACATCTTAGTCCTCAAGGTTCGCAATCGCAATTTGAAGTACTTTCTTAGCCTATTACTCATCCGTACCCTATGCAGGTGTGCACGAACCACAATGAGACGTGGTCGTCGGACTGCGAGGTGTACCGGCAGCGCTGCTTGTGCCTGGACGGGTCAAAGCTGTGCCGCGGCGCGCAATACCACCACGTGCAGATCGAATACTACGGCACGTGCCGCCAAATGCCCGAGTGCTCCGAGAGCGAGATGTCGGACTTCCCGCGGCGCATGCGCGACTGGCTGTTCAACATCATGCGCGACATGGCCGAGCGACACGAGCTCACGCCGCACTACCTGCGCATGGAGCGCGAAGCCGAGTCCAACCTGACGCGCCGCTGGACCAACGCCGCCATCTGGAAGTGGTGCGACCTGGACGCGCACGACAACGACCGGTACTTGCACTTACTGACTGCGTACTACCTGTGCGCTCTACTATACTGCACCACATACATATACACATACACCACCACCGAACACCACTACACACACTTACATTAGTTGTACGCTTATACACACATATATAGTTATAGTTAAATACACTTATACGTTAAAACACCAGCAATTACAACACCAATTTAGGAAAATTCGTTTTTAAATTGATCTGACCGGGGATCGAAGCTGGGCCCCGGCTTGGAAGACAGTGCTCTGCCACCGCGCCAACGAGCCAGTCAAAATACACAAGTTTAATACATTGTATTTCTGTTTCTTTCAACCAAAGTGTTTAAAGGTTGAACCGTACAACTGCGCGATAAGCACTTCTTTTCATGAAATAACGTAAATTATACGAGGAAAACACGCATATGAACTCCGTGGTCTCATTTCAAGTTGTTTAGATTTTTTCCCTATTTTTCTTTAAATTAATTATGGAGTAAGAAATAGACGGAGGTACCATAAAATAGCGTCCAAGTCTATTAGAATTAACCGATGGCAATGTGAGTAAAGGTCAAGGAAAAGGAATAAAATAATTATATAATAGTTACATTCCGCTCACAGTTCGAAAAATTATTGATCGACACGTGTTTTGTTTCGAAGAATCCAGAGTTCAGACTTGATCATCTACCCAGCACCGAGTAAATATATATATATATATATATATATATATATATATATATATACATGCAATATACATACATATATGTAAATTAATTACCGAAATAGATTTGCGCATAGTACATAACATCTTGAATACTTATATGTATAGGTATATGCCTGAATACAATATAGGAAGACAAACACATAACTTATGAATATTAAATAGCCAGACTGTTAGCTGACAAAAATGTCTAAAACACTCGCATACCTAGGCGAAAGTGTGTGAGGAGGATGATAAGATTTGAGGAGGCGAAAGATATAAGAACCGTGACGCTTGACGCTCCATCCTCTCAGATTGTTATGTATATATACGCCATAACCCTAATGGAGTAGTCAGAGCTTAAAGGACGCTTTCTGACTACCCTTTTAGGAACATAGCGTGAGGATGCGTATGTAAGTGTGGTAGAGTCATGCTGTGGTAAGAGTGGTAGAGCCATGCTGCGTTGCAGAACGATTGGGCCGGCTCGCCCGGTGAAATACCACCCTCTCACAGAATATCGGTGTGAAATAACACCATCTATTGTTTGTGTTGTTTCGTTCGGTGAGTGAAAGTGCCGGTAGCCCATCATCCTCTCTCCTTCCTTTCCTTTTTTTCCCTATTCCCTAAAACCCGGTGGCAGATGTGAAACATCAAAATTAGGTCAGGACGCGGACGTAAGCCAGAACTTCGTCCAGTCTTGCCATGCGAGAATTAGTTGTACTCCCCTATAGACGTGTCACATTAAATTTTGTTGGGTGAGCGAAAGTGGAAAGCGTTCGCTGCGCCCACACCCACACGTACACCCACGCGCAGGTTCGTGTCGCGGCACGAGTTGTTCCCCATCCGCGCGCCGCTCATGTCGCTGGAGCACTGCATCGCGCCCTTCCTGGACCTGTGCGACGAGGACCACGACCACCGCGTCACGCTCGCCGAGTGGGGCAAGTGCCTGCAGCTGGATGAGGTGAGGCCCGCACTGTCTTCTACTTAGTCTGTGGCCCGCACTAACCGCGCCCAATAACGTACTATGAACTAGCCAATACATTTTTTACGCAAAGGAAACCTTGGTTAAATAATAATTTGCTTTAAAAGAAAATACTCAAATTCCCTGGGACCAAGAAACACAATACACGGATACATAATAATTTGCTGCTCTTACCACCGTGTGTCAAACGAATTTTCATGTCTCTTTCTATCTCATTGAGTGTAACCACGAGTGAAACAGTTAGCTATAGTAAGTATGGCAACCTTGCGCTGTCAGCGTAATTCGTGTCAGCTTATGAGTTGGTCTTGAAATAATCATTTGCAAAATACTCGTAAATCTTAAGTGTTTTGCGTACAACAAACGATAACTAGTATTCACAGAAATAAAAATGTGTTATGTTCAGCTGTGTATCGTTGTAGTGTGACATTCTCTAGTCACATTAGTAAAAATCTAGAAACTCGGTAAGCGCAAAAGGACACCGTAGGACACGCTCTTAGAGCAAACGCTCCATTCATTGTGGTACTTGGTCCGAGCTTATTTAAGATTTTTTAAGAGAATTAAAGAATTAGAATTAAAGATTTTTTAATAACATTTGTATACATATTTTGGAAGTCAGTGATGTTCACGACATCGATATAATTTACATAAACACATATTCGTTTCAGTACGAGTTGGAGGATCGATGTGACGAGTTCACCGAGAACGCATCTACGTAAATGCAGCCACTCCCGCATATTGTACATACATAATTATAAATACAATACAAAACTTCTAAATAAACTTTAGATTTGTAATTGTTGCGATTGCAACTGGCCACTGCCATTTTTTATAATTATAATAAAAGTAGTTCTAGATAATCTATGCTTTTAACTTTCCTTGTTGATTACGTACCTATATTTTATTTTTACAATCTAATAATACCAAAACATAATAATATGTACACACATCTACCATATAATAACTTCCAAAATCTATGTGCTACAGAGATTTGAACAATTTTTTAATTACTTTGATTATGTAATAAATATTCAGTTGTATTTCTTTAATAAAATATGGTACAAACGTGGTGTAAAATATGGTGGAAAATGTTACTTAATCAATTTTAAAATACAATATTTACTAAAGGTATAAGTATTATATTTATTAATAAAAGTGAGTATCTATTCCACAAATATTTTAAATGTCATGCTCCATACATATTAAACATTTAGATATAGATACTTATACTATTATATGTTAAGACACACATTTTTCGAAAATGTTTTTTTTTGTTATTTTTATTACGAAAGACAATAATAATGTCAATTATTTAATGTTTTCGTTTGTACAAGATTAAATAGAACACACTTGTATCTGTATGATTATTATTATTTTAAATATTGCTGTAGATTAACTGATTCATTAAAACCCATTTATTTTAGGTATTATGAAACATAATGCTTGTACTTACGGTCTTATTTAGAACAACACATTATTTCCTATATATTAACAGCACGTCAGCATGTTCACAGTTTTCTCTATGATGAGTAATATGCTGACCATGTGATGACACGACCAAAAATTATATTCACTTTATAATAAAATGATTTGATGATTATCTTTTGTTTTATTAAGTAAGTTTCTACCTTTTAAAGGAAAGAATAACCTTAAAAACCGCAAATATCTTTGGTTTTTTTTAAAGAAAAATATAAATGAAAAATGTTTTAAATAAAAACCTGCAAAGATGAAAAAGTATCTATAACGCGGCATTATCAAAATGAAGTCCATTAATAAATAATGGATAAATATAATTTATGTATAATTACTATTACACTTTTTGGGGATGAATTCAATAAACAAGTCGATGCAATAAAACAATTTTTTTTTCCAGTTTGTAACTTGTTCTTCTAAATTCAATCTAAATATAATATTATACTGTTTCTCTAAATCTCCGATTATTATCTACGATAACGTTCATTATTTTGTCCGCAATTCAATTATTAGATTTGTAATGAATCTACTATTTGGGTAAAATATTTTATGACTAAATTTCAATTTAAGAATTTAAATTTGGTTTTAATCAAAACTTTACATTATAAGGTTATGACCACGTATTTTAGCATTACATTGAATTGCTTATTTTGAACTATAATAATGAGTTTTAATATTACTTACTACTTAGTACATATTTTTTGGTTTTTGCGATGGATATTTAAACATCTGAGAATTATGCAAGTGAACGACAATACTCGATGCTCATTGACCTCTGTGTACTTAGACATACTCTTACTAATAATTTGTGCTGTGTACGTAGGGATACAATCTGTACAATCGACCCTCCCGCCAATTTTATTTAAATTTCCCGCTCCGAACATTTTCATTATGATTGGTGAATCAAACAAAAACTTGTTGTCTTTGTAATAACGACGCTTCCGTTTACGCGTATTATGTTGGCTAACCTGCAGCTTCTCTTTTCACCGGGCGGCGGCGCTACCATCTTTCCGCCGCTATTAGTTGATTTGGCGCCTTTCCTGTATACGTTGTTCACTTATTATTGGTGATTGTGTCCTACACGTTTTAAAATGGTGAGTTTTGCAAGAATTTGTAAAATTCAGTGTATTTTGTTGTGATTGTAATGTGTATTTCGGTGAATTGTGATGTGATCTACAAACTGGCGAAGTTTCAACCTCGTACGATAAAAATTAATAGGATTTTTCGTGATTTTTAGGCTGGTGGTAAAGCGGGTAAAGATTCAGGCAAAGCCAAGGCGAAAGCAGTATCGAGATCAGCTAGGGCTGGATTACAGGTTGGTTAAATGATCTTCTTAATTAATTTTATGAATTTAGAAATTAAAATAAATAGAAAATATATAATAATATGTTACTTTAAAATATTAAATATTACGCATGACCTCCAGTATGGCGGCGACCAAGTTCGTGAAGAGACACTAATCAATAAGTGAAATTTTACGTTATTGATATTTTCAGTTCCCTGTGGGAAGAATTCACAGACATCTTAAAAACAGAACGACTAGCCATGGACGTGTGGGAGCTACAGCGGCTGTATATTCCGCTGCAATTTTGGAATACCTCACAGCAGAGGTAAGCAACGCTCGCTTGTCAATATGGCGGCGGCACTTTAGCTCAATTAATGCGAATTTATACTGCTTTCTAGAATATCATACGATTGTTTAGACTTGACGACTAATATTTCCTTCATACAATTTGTTTACCAACAATAATATATCTATTTTATTTAAAATTGTTTAACAACATTATATGAAATTTGGCGGGAAAAGTAATCATAACTTTCAATTGTTTCAGCTATTATTTCTTTGATAATGTATAATATGTATTTCTTGATAAAATTGTTTATAATTTTATATTAAAAGACATTTAAACTAAAGCAATTGGCATTTCTTCGTGTAGTGCGTTTTGTTTGAAACAATTTGGTTATTTTTTAAAATTATTGTGCCTAAAACGCTGCAGTTGAATAACAAGAGACTTAATAATATCGTTATCATGATATTAATATGTAGATTCACATATTATGTTGTATAAACTATAAATTAATGAAATATTTGTTCAATAATTAATGTCTACTTTCTAATTACTGGTTTAGTTATAAATATTAAATAAGTAAATGTACATATTCACAACAGTATAATATGTAACTAGAGTGTACATTAAAAGTAATACCTTTGTTACTTGTCGCGAATAAGTAATTGTATTTGTGATTTTGTAATCATTACAAAATTGTATTTGTTTTACTTAGGTACTGGAATTGGCGGGGAATGCATCCAAAGATCTTAAAGTGAAACGTATCACCCCACGCCACTTGCAGTTAGCTATCAGGGGAGATGAGGAACTGGACAGTCTGATCAAAGCCACCATCGCTGGTGGTGGTGTCATCCCACACATACACAAATCTCTAATTGGCAAAAAAGGTGGTCCAGGAACACCAGTTTAATTTTAGGTAATTATAACATTCATTAAAAACATTTTAATGTGTACATTACATGCTAATAAACATGACGAAGCACAAAGTATATTTTCACAGTAATCGTCAGTGCGTATCTGTGGTATTGTTTATTCAATTTAAATGTCCTATGTTCTCATGTTGAAGTATTGACTGTTATTTTACACAGGCATCATGAGCATCATTCTCGGCGCATTTGACACCGGACGATCTTCAATATTATAAAATTCATAGCCCAACCAACAAAGCATAGTTTTCTTATGAAAATAGTGAGGTGAACAGTGGAGTGAGTGCTGAGAATTTTGTAGTCCGGACTATAATTAGCATAAGTACTAACTATATTTAGAGTTAAGAAGAATTGAATATGATTGTATTAGAATTAAGTTCATTTTCTCTTCATTTGTAAGACTAAGACTATTATCTGTGTTCACTTTGACTTGTGACACACAAGACAACATTAACAAAATTAGTTTGACGCCAGCCTCGTTTATGTGACTTGGAATATTGTTACATTCCACATAAGGAGACTAGTGTTAATGTAATTTTAGTTTGACTGCATAATTTTTTGTTTAATTTTTTCATTATAAGCTTTAAGCTACATATTCCTTTTATTCATCTTTTGTATTTTTTTAAAATGACAGTCTATTTGCAATGATAAAGAAATATTGTTCTAAAATTGTAATTTGGTATGATTGAAATGTTACATGTTGTAAGAAATGTATTTTGTTCTTTGAAATATATTGAGAAAGTACTAGATATTTCTCTTTTTTATTGTTTTTGCAATACTCTTCCAATATTGTATGTAAATAATAGAATTCAATCCAGTCCAATTTCATGGGCAGAGTAGAAAATTATGCTCTGTAGGTACTCGAGTATATTATATATTGTGGTTTTTCTTATGTAGATGGTGATCATAGTTCTTACTCATGCAACTTCAAGTTTCAACTTTGTATTTTGAATGTGACAACAACACATCTAATTATAAAAATTGCCTGTTCAAAATTAACAAAATCTTGTTCTATCTAGAATCTAGATCTTCAATACAACAAATTTTCATCATCACCTTCAATCTTAGATATATATAATACATATAAAATTGAAGATTATATATTTTGTTGGTAGATATTTTGAACAATATATACCTACATACCAACTGCATTCCATTTTAACATAGAAGGTGCCACACCTGTATTACCATCAAAACTAGTTACCTACAAATTTCAAATATCAAAACAAACATTTCAAATTTCTTAGCAAACCTATTATTATGCATAAAAGCTATTACATAGGTAGTTAAATTACAGTTATTAGCCTCAGGCTACTCGGACTCTAGAGTACTACCATCTACTTCAGCTACACCTCAGATATAAATGTAACTACTCTAGGGGTCCTACATAACAATACGATCCTGTTCTTTCATCCTGCAATAGCTTACCTATTATGATTTCCAAGTTGAACCACATACAAGTATTCATATTTTATATAATGAAAATGAGTAATATTATAATTAGCGAAATTGATTAGCTCATAACTTCTGCTTTTGTCCGTGTACTAATTGATACTTTAATTCCTATGCTGTGTAAATCAAATAACAAAATCAACTGCAAAAACAAAAATGCATATTTTAGTTTAGTAGTTCTGCGCTCCGTCCTCTGACTAACCACTACCCCATGAGACATACAACTTGAAGATATGAAGTATTTTTAGTTTTTCGGATCGTTTCATAATTGGTCGAATAAAATATTTGAAAACATTTTTTGTGATCATTTTTAGGTAAACAGACACCTGCAACGGTCCATATTTTAGTAATATATTACCATAGAGAAAATTATATATTGCTTAAATGTAAACCACACCCACAGCTCTCCGCCTCTCCGCTCTCGGATATTCAAAATCCGATTCGTCTTCATACAAAAACAAAATTACTGTCTCAGGGTCATCCATGAACTTACTGGTTTGTGGCTACTATATAATAATAACACTTATAGGCACCTCAAAAAAATAATATCATACAATGAAATGTGAAATGTAATTTATGATGAATTGTAATTTATACGCTATAAAATAATCATGACCAACAAAAAAAGTTTGAATAAATTAAAGTATTAGATTGTGCTATAAAATTAATAAAATTCTCTATAAAATTTAACTTGATGTACCGTCAAGGTGTCATCCTGACAAAGACAACCATAATGTTTACGAGAGCTCGTAACAGTTCGAACTTAGCTACTACAAGGCTGATGCTGATAGAATTTCTTTTTTGATAGAACAACATAGAACAGTTGCAAATAACCTAAAAACAATAACCGCCAGAAGTAGTTAGTGGGTAAAATGGAGATTATTTTCCCATTAACAATTACGCAAGCCAAGTTCGGTCTCTCACGAGACGCTCATTAAAATCGAGTATAATTAAAAACACTTTTATTGTGAAAACCCTTAATTTTGAAGTTTAACATATTTAGTGGATAAAAGTAATAAATTGTGAAATCTATTGATTTTAAAGTACATGTAACTAATGAATGGCTTTGTAGTGAAAACTATTAATTTTAAACATTATAAGATGTAGTTTGAATTATTAATTCTGTTGCTCATATATATAAATATTATATCCCGAATTAAAATGATAATACTGCTGCTCAAATTATCAAGGTAAGATCGCACTGAGCTGCAGCAGAGCGGCGTAGCATTAAGGTCATAGCTCATTAGAACCACCTGACGCTGAGCGCTGCCTCGCCTTGTGCAGTTAGTATTCTGTATGTATGAATTACTATGTATGTACAAAACTCCGTAATATAACCGGAATCCGCTGCTCGCATGCTTGCTTTGCGTTGACCACGTGTTGCCAACGCGCGGGTCACGAGTGGACCCGTGAAGTGCGAGTGATTCACGAGGACATATCGTTCATTTATTCTTTAAACAGTTCGTGCACCCAATAAACTTTCCTTTTTTGTTGCGTCTTTCATTTTCTTCTTCATCAAGCTTGACAACTATGAAAGCCAATTCGCGGTTTATAAAAT
This sequence comes from Zeuzera pyrina, assembly GCA_907165235.1. Classification (NCBI taxonomy): domain Eukaryota; kingdom Metazoa; phylum Arthropoda; class Insecta; order Lepidoptera; family Cossidae; genus Zeuzera; species Zeuzera pyrina. The sequence goes on from OU015628.1 coordinate 24,602,551, forward strand.
TAGACGTAACGAAACACACATGTATACTCAATGACAATCCCTGACAAACTACTCGTCTATTCGCGAACAACGCAATGTCCACTTAGTGACTACGCGATGTTCACTGATGGTTGTTAAAGTGGCATCCACCCATAGATCACCTGACGTTTACTGGTTGACAACGCAGCGTGAACCTATGGACCACGTGACGTCCACTAGTTAACAACGCGGCGTCCACACGTAGACCCCAAGTGACGAGGCGATACGCCGGACGGCTATAATGAGCTGTAACCTTTGTTCTATTTACTAAACCACACTTGATAATACGCAAAGATATCGCTAAGAACAATAGCTTTAGTTATTGATTATTGTTCTAGAGTTAATAAAAAAGAAGTTTGGCGGGAACAGGAGAAATGAGGATGTCTTTTTATTTAGATTTTCTATTTTTTACATTTTTGGGAGTTTTAAAGCACAAACGTGATATTATTTTGTGTTTTAAAGTTCTGTATAAGCGAAAAGAATGAAGCAGGTCTTAACAAACATATGTAATTGAAGTTCTCGCGTTCTTCTAAGAAGTCCTTTATAACAAAAGTCTGTGTTTATAACTTAATAAAGCCTACTATCATTTTACTGGTGGAGTTTTACGATAAGAACAAAAAACGAATTTAATTAGAACGTGCTACATGTGGATTCTACTTATTAAATGTATCTAAGCTGTATGAGCGTAGATCTCTTTGCCTCCCTTCTCAAGGAAAAATCTTACTAGAGGAGATTTGGCGAGATTTTATGGAAAGTACTTGGACGTTTACTTTAATCACTTGCAAATTCTTTTTAGTGGATAGTGTGATATAAAATTGCATAGTTTTACGTTCTAAGTGTTTCACACTGTTGTGCAATATGTAGAATTATTAAAATAAGTAACTTAGTAGCATGACGTTGAAGTTTTTTTAATGGCTTTATCTGCCTTGGTGGATCCTACTAGAAAAACTGCCTTGATATATTTATCGCCAGAATCTCCAAAAAACATTAAAATGTATGTATGTACTTCGGCACACTACATTAACGACATGTACACACTGATGTATAGATGTGGTTAGTATAGTGTGTCGAAGTACCAAAAGTGACAATAACAAACATTCAAAAATGCGATGAATGAGTCTGGGTAGTTGCAAAAAACCGCACACTACGAAGATGAAATTCATCCTCATCAGTCTCCCTGTGACCACGATCGGTGCAATCTGGTCGAAACGTCGGTATAAAATAGGTAATTAGCCTTAAAATATAAACGCGACATAGACCCGCATTTAAATATTATACGATGCGTACAAGTCGTGAAAGTTTAAAAATATTAATGTATTACTTCGACATTTTAATGAAATAATAAGAAGAATATGTCCATTCATTTCTGCAGACATCGGCTGTATGGGCATGAATTTCTTTGTCCTCTCGAGGGAGATCCTAACAAAATAGTTTATTTTTTTTAAGTGGCACCGTACGTGAGTACATTGCCAACGTCAAGTAAAGGGAGGAAAGGGAGGAAACAATTCAGTAGATGATTAGCGCATTTGCCAATGTCACGCATTAACACAAACTAGTATACAGACACAGAATAAGTAGAATCCATGTAGAATCACAAGTAAATTAGTTCTTTCTTATCGCAAAACTCCGCCAGTAAAGTGATAATAGGCTTTACTGAAGTTATAATAAGGACTTCTTAGAAGAGCGCAAAAACTTCAGCTACACATATTTATTTAGATCTCCTCCATTCTTGTCACTTACACAGAACTTTAAAACACAATATACTATCACTGTTGTACTTTAAAACTCCTAAAAATGTAAAAAATAGAAAATCTAAATAAAATGACTACCTCACTTCATCCGTTCCCGCCAAAAAGTAAAAAAAAAAAATTTAAAAGGAGTTTTTGGCGGAAACGAGAGTCATGTGAGGCGTTTCAGGTGCAGAGCATGGTAATTATTTAAAAGGGAAAAGAGTGGGAACTCGAAAGCTAAAACCACATGTGTAGAAAGTGATGCCATCTAGAGTTTGAACGAAAGTTATGTTATACCTAAATATCATATTTAGGTATATGTGTGTACTGCGTACCTACATATATACATATATCTTACACGTTCAAGACAATGACTACGGAAACTAAAGGACATGACATGTTGATCTGTAGCAACATTTTATTATATGTATTCTAACGTATAACATTCAAACGTAGCGTTCTCTCTTTTTGACTTATGGCGTCTTGTGTGTGTAAGAGAACAACAGTAATTTGCTCAGAGTAATTTTTTTATGTGACATCATCGTAATGTCAAAACGTGCCGCTCCCCCATTCTTTGCGACACCCTGACAAGTAGACGAAATGTTAAAACATATTAACAAATTTAATATTTTTTAATGTATGTATGATTTTGTTCTTGATATTGGAATTCTTTTGTTAAAAAAGAAGCTAGCATAATGCCACCATAATTTTTAAGTGTAGTGTGTTAAGATGTTGCTCGAGGAAAAGTAATAATCAACAAAATTTATTATAGCACCGATACGTAACAGAAATTCATTAATATCTTATAAATAAATAAATGTCTTATATATTTTCATCGTAATTACTGTGTTTCTTAGTTTACTGTATTATAGTCCTGTATATTTTTAGTTATTAGCAGTTTTTATTCATATAATACAGTAAATTGCTTCATGTCAATTTTTGTTGTTATTGCAGTTAGGGCTGTCCATGCATATTAAAAAAATATCGATAAATACAGGTATCACGTTTATATGTCGTAATTATCTCTTTTCAGATTACCATATATATTATTAGAAGAAAAGAACGGCTCGATATAATCGGAAAAGAAAATTGAAACCTTGAGAATTCTTTGACTAAGATAAGTCCACAGTGTTCTATTCCTAATAGAAATGTTATTCCCAATTACTGTGGTAAGGCCACAAATTTTTAGTAAAATTAATTATTGTAGTATTTAGTTTATCAAAATGCTACAGTACGCTATGGCTATACATTTGGTCAGTCCGTATGTATGTTTCCCATAGCATTTAGGTAAAATTTCACCATCATCACCTCTAGAAGAAGTAACATTCTGCATCTAAAGAAAAGAAAAGCACTAAAAGTACTATGTGTTGTTCTTCGACTACTTTGACCTACGTTAATTGATCTTCAACGTTTATCAAAGCGTTTCATAAAAATATGGGTTTCTTTTAAAAAACAATTTTATTTCTGTAATACTCATGGACCTACTATTAAGTATTACAAAAAGAGGTAAGTAATTTGTTTGTACGTAGGGTTCATTCAAGGTTCCATACAAAAATGATCCAATCCCTTTCTTTCCTTACAGGCGCCTGTTGATATTGTTACTAACAACATCTTAAAATCGCCTTAAGCGCAAATTCTAATTATATGCCGACAGCATCGAACTACGCTGACTGCTGTTTTCAGTTTGAACAATACTTCAGTACTTTTGTATAAATGTATGTCGTAAAATCCAAAAAACCCTCCATTTTTCTGAAGATCATCATGCAAAATAATTATCATTTCAATACACTTTCTTACATTTCAATACTTAATTAATATGCTGAAACAAAACTTATTTCAACAACTGACTTATCGACATATACATAGTAGACATTTGGGCATCACTAATCGGCAGCCATTATTTGCGACAGTCGAGATTTGGGTGTGCACGTTTATTTTGTGCTTGTTTCATGTCTTTTAGTGTCCTTAGTCATTGGTTCAAGACGAGATACTCATTGACAGTGACCAACGGTTTGTCCATGCAAAAAGAACTTTGTACAGACAAATCGTCGATCGATGATTGTATCTTGGTTTTAAGTTTACTGAAACTGAAAATTAGGACAACTTATTGAGTGATCCGTTGAGCAAAGTTTGTAGACTAAAGAAAACATGAAGTTCAGGAATGTTTGCAATCGACATTTGTCATTTAAAATGTGGCTTTGACAAACAGATCAAGACAGATGTTTTTTTTTTTAAATTATAGTTTTTTCTTCAATCACCAGTAGCGTTGGCTTTCTATGAAAATTGATGACATTCGAAGTATGCTCCTAGTGTTCAGGCGGGATTTCGTGTAGAACAGTTGAGCGATTATTTTAATTATTTGCGAATTGGTTAATAGTAGATATTGTGATGTAAAATTGGGATAGTTTTGCATCCCAAGTACATATGCTGTTGCAAAGTACAACGGTGTATGCGTAGACAGAAAAACCTATAGACTACGGCGCACTACACTAACAAGTATAAATACCACTGGACCTTCGCTGAACAAATGGACAGCCTTTACGAAGTATATCATAAACTTAGTATGTACTGTATATAATAATTTGTATATAATAAATATGCGAAGCAAATGACCGCTAGTAATTTTTTGTGCCAAATTGAATTGCCGCCTGGGCGCTTCCCGAGAAATAATTTCGACTTCCGCTACAAATAACTGCCGTGGTAGACTAAAAAATTATGAAACATAAGTAATTAAAAAGGTCGTATCGACAATTTCATACGTTTCCAAATCTTTACTAGCTGTTTATCGCCGCTACTATTAGCGATGCTACTAGTATAAATTCATGGCATCTAATAACCATAATCGCTTTATCAGATACAAATACTACAGGCAATACGAAAAGAGATCAATGAAATAGTACGAAAAACGATAGTAATTATAGAGCTTTTAGAACTACAAAGAAATCAAGATTTAATCAAATTATGATAAAGTAGATACATAGACGTTAGAATGTTAGCAGCTACAAAAAAAGGAAATTCGAAGTCAAAGCATAAGGCATTTCTTATCTCGGCAAATTATTTGGATGTGTCAGTAAATACCTACTGTGTATTTTTTAAATTGAATGCGACATTCTTGTTATTGCTTTTTATTTTCTAGATTTAGTTATCCTCTATTAAATACCGAAAATGTGACAGGAAGATAGAATACATACCAGTATTTCTAGTCATCCATAGCCACAAACCTAGCTGTAATAATAACGAATGACCGATATAACGTAATGTCGACATACGAACATCACTAATTTTAGTTCCATGGACACTTAATACGTATCTGCCTAAAGCGCCAAAAGGGTGGTAATGAAATAGGCACAAATTAACCTGACAACCGCCAGTCCAGTGTGGTTAATATAATATACATGTTAATGTGGCACTGCCAAGTATATAATATATTACCTAATCAATAATCATTTGTTATTAGTAAAGCCAGGTCTGCGACTGTGGATGACTGGAAAATCAGTGTAAAAAGCTTCTTATCACATTTTTAGTTTTTACGTACACACATACATATCTTTACGCTGCATCCCCAACGGGGTAGTCAGAGAGGACAAAGCGCCAAGCATCGTAGTCCTTACATACTTCTTTCGCTTCCTCAAATCTTATCACTTTGTTCACACATTTTCGCCTGGGTATGCGAGTGCTTTTGACACTTTCGTCAGCTAACATTGTGGCTATTTGATCGTCATAAGTCAGAATTGGTTTTCCTTGGCTTCTTTTACCACTTGCTTTTACTCTGTAGATTTTCTTCGTCTTTCATCACTCATTCTTTCTATGTGTCTGAACCATCTTAGCATTCCTTTCTTCATTTTTATAATAACACTATCGTGCAACCCTGTCATACTGTGTATTTATTTATTGCTTATTTTGTCCGCGAGAATGACACCGCACATATTTCTAAGAGATCACATTTCTACTGTATTTATCTTACTTTCACTCGATTTCGGGCATATCTAGGCCTCACTATTGTGCCATAAAGTTGGAACCAACACCGCATTGTGGATAGCCATTTTGGCTGTAGATATATTCACTCTGTCTACTAATGCAGACAGAGCTCCTGTCACTTTATTGCCGATTTGCATCGGCCGTGGTCTCAAGTAAATCGTTTACTTGAGACCACGGCCGATGCAACTCAGCTGAAACGTCAAGCAAAAATAAAAGGTAATCGCATTAATTTCCCGTGTTTATAGATAATATTTTATAATGCAACGCGAAAGTTTAAAAGTTAACTTTTTAAAACCCCAAAAATATAAAAAATGGAAAAGCTAAATAAAATGACAACCTCACTTTTCCCGTTCCCGCCAAAATGTCCACAAACTTATTTACACTTATTTACTAATACAAGCCCATGTAACTTATTTAGCTTCATAAACTGTGTTATTTTGCATAATCCATTGATCTGAACTTAAAAAAACCAAGACGCGTTAAAGGACAAAAAATACTACAGCTTTTTCTCATTCTACTACGTTGCATGCTGATAAGTTTGTTTCTTTCTTGTGTGAATGAAATGGAATGTATGGCGTAGTCTATAGGTTTCTCTATCTGCAGATTGCCTAAAGAACTCGTTTCTGGCCGTAAATAGCTTAAAAAAATTACTAACATACTATAGTATTTGAGTTTTTGGAAAAAAAAAAACATGATTTTATGAGGAGCAGTTGGGCGTTTATTTTAATTATTTGCAAATTGTTTTTCATAGATTTTGTGATGTAAAATTAACGTAGTTTTTTGTCCCAAAGTGTCTGTGCTGTTGTGTTTTATATGAGATGGTCGAAGTAAGTATTGTAGTAGTGTGACGTTGAATTGTTTTTAGTGGCTTAGTGCACTTCAGCAGATCATACCAAAAAGACTGCCCCAATATATTTGTCGCTAGAAACTCCAGCAAACAATTAAAATGAATTATGCCGACGTTTTAATTAAATATGAAAAATTTATCTGTTCATCATTGAAGACGGGGGTTATATGAGCTGAGATCCCTTTACTTTTCCTCCTAATGGAGAACCGTATTCTGTTCTGTGCTTCGCTATTATATTAGTATTCTGTGAGCTTGCCAGTTCACCAATTTTTGTCTGTATGTCATTAAAAAAAACTCCATTATATCTTTGATTTATTGATATATATCTAGTAAGTTCTAATTATTAGATTACTTGATAAAGTACGTTATAAGCATCCCCATAAGCAATTTTTTTTTAAGAGTAAACAGTGCGCTTGATAATTTTTGCGGAAACTAGTTTCATAGAATGAGTTCAAGACACCGTGATAGAAGTCGTTCGCGATCACGCGATAGAGATCGCCATAAAGAGCGCGATCGCGAAAAGACTCACGACCGTGATCGAGACAAGGAGAGGAATCGCGACCGCGATCGCAAGCGGGATCGAGACAGGGACCGTGACCGCGACAGGGACCGGGACCGTCACCGCTCTGAAAGGTATTTTACTAATACTTTGACCAGTATTTCAGAGAATGATACTCAAGTGTTACTCTCTCATTGAGCATAGTTAGAAAGGGATGCCGGTATATGCGACGAATAGCGGCATTTCTTTGTAATTACTCAACTTAACAGTCTTGCTTGAGCATCGTTCTTGAATAGAACCTTAGACTTTAGGTTCTAACGAATACCTTGCAGTTTTTGACTGCTGGGGTACTTGGTGATGTTTCGTAACGTAGTGGCGATCATAATAGGTCAACGTTGGTCTGAGTGATGTAGATCTGTTGTGACCTGTGTGACTGCAGATATATTACGTCGTTAAAAAATAAAAGAAATCCTGAGGTTTAATATGTTGTGCCTCTTGTACCAGAATTTCACCATCTTGTCTTGCCCTCTATGTGGGATTATAGAAGTGCAAGCCAAAATCTCCAAATGTGTAAAGAAACAAACAGAAGGATATAAAACATCTTGTCTCTGGTATAAAACAATTGGTCTCTGAAAGAAATTAAGAAAAGCAAATGCACACCTATATCTGAAAAAAGGAAGATCTACAACACTTGTATCCTCACTGGCCTAACATGTGGTTTTCAAACATGATTGATCACCAACGCCAGCACTTAAAAACTTAAAATATGTCCATACTGAATGGAAAGATCATCAAGCTTATTGATCACTGCTGATTGTCCAAGATTAGAAGCATCACAAAAGTAACAGTATTTAATATTAAGTATTAAAAAATGACACCTTAAATGGAGATGGTGCGGGCCTAATATTATGAGAGCTGATGGGTGTAAATGAACTAAAGTAATTACGGTATGATATCCAAGAGATGGAAAGAGGAGAAGAGGTAGTAGACAATGCGAAAAGGGGGGAAGAATAATTCCCTAATAGATGGAGAAGATTTTGCAAGGATCATAGTCAATGGTTAACCCTGGAGGAGGCCTATGTCCTGCAATGGATACCCTGACTTAGTTGTTAGGTTCAACAATATAAAGATTTTGACGAAATTTACAATTTATAGGTTTGTGGAGGCAAAGAATAAATCTAGCGAGGTCTCAATTCTAGGAAAAATTGTTTCTCCGTGTTTTCATACACTTAAACTTTCTAAACTCTAAATGTCTAAATTCTTTTAATTTCATAACAGAAGCTACCTTCCCAATAGCACAGTGGTTAGAGCATAGGTCTACCACTAAGTGTGAGGTTTCGAATCCTGCAATGTGGATGGACTTTTTTATTAATATTTTAAAATAATATGTCTAAGTTCAATTTGTAACAAGTACCTACTGAAAATATACCACTACAATCATGCACTTGTAATAAGAAAATAATAAAGTTATACTTTCATAAGAGCATACTTTCATAAGGTCTTACTTTCTTAAAGAAGAACAATAATAAAAATAACAATAATGAAAAGTAATGATAAAAGCATAGACTATAAACTCAAACAGCCTATCCCATACTCTGAAGTGAGGCAAATAAAATATAGATGTTGGGGTGCTGTTTTCTAACGAAATGGAGACTGATGAGTGATGTGAATCAAGTTAACTGGTTTAGCTCACTCAGGCAGCATATCCCTTATTCTGAAGTCAGGCAAAATCAAATAAAATTTAGATGTGTGGATGCTGTTTACTAACAAAATGGTGACCGATGAGTCTGTGAGACATGTTATATGATTTAGCTCACCATTGCTGTTAGACACAGTCTGGCTATGCAGTAATATATAGTCTATTGTTAAAAGTCACAAAAATGTCTATTATTAATTTTCCTGAATAATGAAATGAATGTTATTTCATGGACTTCCTTTAATTTAACATTCTATGTTATTTAGAAGAATAATATTATGAAGAATAGTACTATTATATAAGCAATATTTGTACATTTGTAAATGGATTCTCGAAAATGACTAATGATTTAGATAATATATATATCTCATAGTAGGGGTAATAATACTTAATAATTTATAATAATAGGGGTTTACTAGGGCAAAGATCAATCAGTTTCAATTCTAGGAAAATGTATGAATCCTGCAATGTGGTAAGACTTTTCTTTTAAATACCATCTAACTTAAAATACAGGCCAAGCGCGAGTCGTACCGCACACCTAGGGTTCCGTACCACCATACAATGTACTTGTATTATGTATTTACAAAAAAATATCAAGATTTGTCAGATTCAAAAATAAACTTAACTTTGCAGTTAAATAAAAGACACATTCTCCCATACTCTCCAACTGCAAATGTAAGTTTGTAATGGCAGATAATTACAAATTAACGAGTTTCGAATTTTTTTCTTTATTTGTGTTGTGAGAACTTGCTTCTATCCAAATTTCATGATTCTAGGTCAATGGGAAATATCTTATAGGTTTTGATTTATTGTAAAGTGTCAAAATATAAGGTATAAATGGGAGATATATATGTAATAAAACTATAGAATTAGCAATTTTCTCTACAAATCTCAATATTTAAAATTGATGGTTTTCTCTATAAATTTGCTACTTTTGATATAAATCATATCTTTAAAATTAATTGTCTTTGCTATAAAAAAATGGTAAACATTAAAATTAACAGTTTTCACAATATTTTGGTATTTTTTTTTTTTTTTCAGCAACCCCTAGCGTGGGCAAAGCCAGGGCCCTTTTTTATCAAACATTCCAGTTCTCACTTTCAAATTCTCTGTCTGGGTTTAACTCCCATACTTTATCCTATTCTACCTATCCGTTGTTTAGCTTCCTGTAAGGCTTTATTGTCATGAAAAATCACTTATATCTAATACATTTTTCCTTATAAATAGTCTTATTTCTAGTACATTATGTCTTACACACTATTTTCTTGTTATCATACAATGTCACTTATTCTATCTAGTCTTAACCTAATCCTACATGCTAATATCACAGTATTTATTTATCACATTTGTTCTTATGTCTACTGTACATTTTTGTATAATCTTAACAACTATATCACAGCTTTGTCTATATCCTTATTAATTTAATCCCTCAGCGTTCGTCAATTATCACTAATTAGCATGTATTCCTTACATCATCTTATTAATACATTTTCTTCTACTATACAGTAACCGTTCTATGTAACAGTGTGTCTTGGTTGTAACTATTTACACAATTTGTTTATTACTAGATATTATTTAGCAGTTTTATTCAGACTTATTGTCTTCGTTGCTACAATTCTACAGTAATTCAAAAAGCCTTTCCTTCTATTTTTATCCTGCATTATATCATTTATCGTTTCTCGACTTACAATGCTGTCTATTTCCATTTCTGTTTCCATTCTGTACCTGCTGTAGGCGGGGCAATCACATAACAACAATATTTTGGTTACAACTTCAATCACTGAAACTTTAATGTGGTGTAATGGTAAAAATAAATGCTTAGGAGAAAATCGTGAGGACAAATGCAGGCTAAGGTTTAGATTCTTTCACATTGGGAAAAATTTAGCAAATTTTTTTGTAACTATGTGAACATGAGGATATATTTATAACACTTTTTTTTTTGGTTAGTTAAGTTAGGTTAGGTCTTTCTACCACAACGCGTTAGCCAAGCAAGCGAAGCGAGCGTGCCATGGCAGTGGCCGGTGAAGCGCCAGATCAGAATCCGTTTTATACATGGAGCACTATTGAAACAAGAGTCTGCACTCTAAAGAGATAGTTGAAGTTGGTTGAAGACGAGAAATTTAATCTCGAAACATCTCTATATTCCTCCATCTCTGTTCATCTTTTGCTGTTGATATGTCTATGTATTGTATAGCATTGTTATATATTATACCAGTTGCATCAACTCCATTCTCTGCACTGGATGTATGGTCATTGTCAGGATGACAGCTTGTCAAGTTTATTTAGTTTATAGAAAATGTTGTTTTTCATAGCACAATCTATTATTTTAAATGATTGCTTATTTTTTTTTATTGGCAATAATTATTTTATAGCGTCTTAAATTTTTTTTAAAGCTAATATCGATTTAATGAAGGTGTAACATTTTATTGTATGACATTATATTTTTTATTAGCAATTCATAGCAATTTTGTCTATATTTTCACCAATTTTCAAGTGCCATTAAATGCATCCCTATAAATGGCTGTATTTTTTGATCGTGTTGACTTAGAAGTTTGATTTCTTTACAACTCTAAAGGACCACAGACAAGTATTGGATATTAATTTCAACTTTATACCTTCACGCCTTTCTGAGAGAAAGAGTCTTGACAGACAGACGGAGAGTGAAGTGATCCTATAAGGGTTCTGTTTTTTTTTTTGAGGTTTGAAACCCTAAAAACACCGAGCAAAGCTTGGTCGCTCAGGTACTTGTTATTATTTAAATGGTCAGTGAATAAAAGCTATTTTATTTCATAAAGTGATATAAAAACCATAATTCAGCTTTCCTTGTGGCCCAATCACAGACAATTGCCTTGAATGTAGATTGTTTGTCATATACAAACATAAAATATACACATGTATACATATTCTCGCTTTAAACCTAATGAGGTAGTGGGAAAGGATGGAGTGTCAAGCATCACATTCCTTACATACTTATTTCTCTTCCTCAAATCTCATCATCCTCCTCACATACTTTCACTGAGGTATGCGAGTGTTTTTGACATTTCTGTCAAATAACACCATGGCTTTTGATCTTCATAAATTAGCCTTCGTCTTTTTTGGCTTCTGCTACCACTCACTTTTGCTCTGTAGATTTTCTTCGTCAATCTTTCATCACTCATTCTTTCTATATGCTCAAACATTCCTTTCTTCATTTTTATAATAACACCGTCACCAACCTTGCATACTGCGTATCTCTTCATTGCTTATTTTGTCCGCGAAGTCGCCGCCACACGTAGTAAACACAATAAACACAAATGATACATAAACCATTAACTGTAATTTTTAAGGTTTTTATATTAAAAGGAAAATGCAACCCTAGAGCAATACTACTCTACTCACGCGGCCGTTTGTCTGTCACATACGATTTTCCAGAAACTGTAATATACAAGCATGGAGTTTAACATAGTGATACGTCTCGTTAACTCCCAGATGTTGTACAAGTTAATGTTTTTAAATAATAGAAGAGTTAAAAAGGGCAAAATTGAGTATCAGAACCGGACTTAACCATCCTCCCCCTTTATAAGATTTTAAAAGTTTCAGAGAATGTAAAACACAATTAGCTAAACTGTGCAGGTAAATAGTAACAAAAGTCCTAAATGTAACTGTTCAGAAATGAAATTATGTATTTTATATTTTCTATTTTGTAAATATTGTGTAGAATTCTATGTGACTTGAGCTGGGACTTGACCTTTTTTTTATTTCGTGATTTTGAAGAGATAAGGAGAGAGAGCGCAGTCGCAGCAGGGAGCGAGAGCGTGAGCGTGACCGCGACCGCGACCGCGACCGCGATCGGGAGCGCGACCGCGACCGCGACCGGCACAAGGAGAAGAGACGCAGCCGATCACGCAGTCGGAGTCGCGGCAGAAAGTCTAAAGACCGGTCACTACTCCATAATGCTTAAGAGATGAATCAAATAATTCCCGTTTCCTGTAATAATATGAATTTATTATTTAGGACTCCGTAATATGATACTTATATTACTACGCACAATTTATTGTGTATTTCAAAATAAATTCCAATCTCTCTAATTTAATTGCGGAATAATTAAAATTATTGGGATGTTAGGTAACATTATTTTGAATATCAGGCACAGAATCATCATTCATCATCATTATTCCAAGTAAATGATAAGTAGATGATGTAGTAACTTTCTTGTATTGTTAGAATAGTCCTTGTGTCTATATCGTCATATTACGATTGTAGCATTGGGAAGGCCTTGTTGTGTCTGGGCACTTTGTGAACGCCATTATTTCATGAAATGACTACTATTACCCATTGTATTGCTTGACGATTCGCCTATATTGTAATAGGCACTTCGATTCAGTAGTGTTCAAAGTATGAGTGCTTATGTGACTTGTATAAAATTCTTTATATAAATGTGTATCATTGAAATGTATTTTCCTCGTTTAGTTACATTATCAACTCAGCCATCTTGTGCTCACATAAATCAATTGGAGACAATGAACATTAGTTGTGTAAAATGCAAACCGTTTTGTGTTGTACCCCGCTGGGTCTTGATTTAGCAAAGGATTTGGCTTTGATTGTCTACAAATGTATGTTAGCAGTTCGCCCGATGTTTCATCGGGCACGTCATAAGATGATTAATAGGTTAATTATAGGAAGTAAAGTGTATGTAGTGGTGTAAATCATAAGGGTGATGTGCGCAGGGATGGCACAATCGCGCTGCTGGACCAAATGGTGGGCACGACGACCAAGGCGACGGCGCGGCCCGCGCCCTCCAACGGGTCCGTGAACCCGGCCGCGCACGCCGCCATCCTCGCCGCCGCGGCCGTGGCACAGGTTCGCACTCACCACCTACACCGCACATCGCACTCCACGTACACCGCACATCACACTCACCACCTACACCGCACATCGCACTCCACGTACACCGCACATCACACACACCACGTACACCGCACATCGCACTCTCCACGTACACCGCACATCGCACACACCACAATAGTTTCTCTGGCGAAATATTACATATCGAGTTATTAGTGGATAAATATAATATCGACATGTGCCTCACCAAGACGTGGTTGAGAGCTGATAAGATATCTTTTAATGTAAATAATTTTAAAGTGGCCAGTGTATTCAACAGAGCGTCAACAGATAGCGGTGGTAGTATGATTTTGTTTAAAAATTATCTTAAAATAAAAACTCGCAAAGACCAACAGAGCGTTGAACGTGTATGTGAAATGTTGTGTGCGGAGACGGATCAGTACATATACTTATGTGTTTACAGACCACCCTCGTCTGATTATTCTCAATGCCAGATTTTTATTTTTTCTGTAGTCTTACCAGGCTTAACAAATGTAAGAAATCAATAATCTCGCACGCGTCCGCGAACTCATCCCACTTACCCTGATGATGAATTTCCAATAGGTCCGAAACTAGTCGGTACCTGTACCGATTGGACGTGAGTATAGCGGTATTCAATAATTACATACAAATATGTCAACAAAATGCAGTTTTTTAGAAAAATGCTGAAATAAAAGTAAGGTTTTGTTTTAAGTCACACTTTCTTTAATGATAATTGATAACATAAAAAGGGCAAACAAAAGGAGTAAGTTAGTTAGTTAATTTAGTAAAAATCTGTAAAAATTAATTTTGTTACAAGATTGTCATGAAATGTGACATTTATAAGTTTCCAAGGCTTATAAAGATCAGGGTAAATAAGGTCGAGTGGATAGCGGCGGTGTTCGCGGGCGCGGTGTGCGCGTGTCTGAGGTGTGGCGCGCGTGTGTCGCAGACGTTCGTGGCGCAGCGGCGCATGGCCGCGCCCGTGCAGCCGGCGGCGGCCGCGGCCGCGGCGCTGTCGGCCGCCACGGCCATCCCTCCGCCCACGTCGGTGCAGCAGAAGTTGGAGCAGATGCAGGCGCGTACCGAGTCGCGCTACCGCGAGCGCGGCGATCGCGGCGAGCGCGGGGAGCGCGAGCGGGAGCGCGAGCGCGAGCGCAAGGACGACTACCACCCCGACGACGACCAGGACGACGGACAAGGTGAGAGAGGCCGCCGGCCACGCCTCTGACTAACTATCGTAATGGATGGAGCCATAATCAGTTGCTGCTCTTATCACTTTGTGTGAAACGAATATTTATGTCTGTCTCACAACTATAATAAAGTTTAGCAACCTCGCACTGTCTGTGTGAATCGTGTCAGCTCATGAATCATGACTGATTCAACATACAAAACTGCATTACTGAAATAATTATTTGCAATGTACTCGTAAATCTTAAGTGCTTTCTGTTTTGGCCACTAGTATTTACAAAAATAAAAGTATGTCGTGTCAGTTGTGTATTGTTTTACTGTGACCCTTCCCTAGTTACGCACATTAGTACAAGTCTATAACTTCGCACCAACAAAAAAACGGACATGCTCTTAAAGCAAAAACTCCGGCCATAATTGTTCTTGCTCCAATATAGCGACCGTAGCGGCGACTTATGGCGGGAACGGGAGAAGTGATGTCGTTTCATTTAGATTTCCTATCTTTTAACATATTTGGGAGTTTCAAAGTATAAACATGATGGTATATTATGTGTTAAAGTTTTACGTAGATGAAAAAAATGAAGGTCTAAATAAACATATGCAGCTGAAGTTTTAGCGTTCTTCCAAAAAGTCCTTTATAATTTCAATAAAACCTGCTATCACCTTACTGGAGGAGTGTTAGCGACTCAGTTGTAAGAAGGAACAACAAAATATGGATGATGTGTTTGATGTATTCGTCATGATCATGAGTGAGCAATAGTGTAAGTGTAAGGCGAGTGTGACAATGGCGTTGATCCAATGAGACGAGTGCGCGTGCGCAGGCCCGCCGGGCGAGACGGCGGCGGAGCGGCGCGCGCGGCGCCGGCGCACGCGCTGGGTGGGCTCGGAGCACGACAAGACCTTCATCCCGGGCCTGCCCACCGTGCTGCCCTCCACGCTCACGCGCGACCAGGAGGAGCAGTACCTCCGTGAGTGGCCCTCCTCCGCACACCGCACACCGCACACCCCACATCGCACACCGCACACCCCACATCGCACACCGCACACCCCACATCGCACACCGCACACCCCACATCGCACACCGCACACCGCCTAGTCGCTCGCATCTCTTACCTTTATACACTGTGGCAGACAAATGTATCGGGTCCACCCCTGCACTCTCGACACAGATAGCGGTCGCTTTACGACCGATTTCGGTTGATAAGTCATAACGATTAAATTTTTACGATTTTTGAGTCTTCATTAAAACTATCGATTGTGATTGGAATCATATCGAATCTAACTGTCAATTTTACGATTGCTGATAATGTTTTGGAGATTAAATTTGACAGCTCGCAAAGTGTTCGTGCTTATCGTTATGGCAAGCGATTTTTTTCGTTATTTCTATCGATCGGTAATTTACGAAAATAATCGCTATGTCGGGACTGGCAGCCCCAGGTTCCTTTTATTTTACATCGACAGTTTCATTGAACATTTTTTATAACAAATCCAATGCAATTTCTACGTAACTCAAATGACACATTTGTTACATTTGTTTGCTGCATATGAAACTTTTTATCAGAATAGAATATTCAACAGCATTCCATATTGAGTACAATCATACAATTTTGTATATTACCAGGTTTCTGAGATAGTTGCCCCACTAATGTTGCCAATAAATTGTTTTTTTTTATAGAGTCGTAACCATTTTTTAATTAACTTTTATTTCAGCTCACTCATAAACTTACACTTTCAGGCTATAATCCGATAAATTTCAGGGCGTAGTATCGAAGACTGGTCGCCAGTCGGTAGTGATGTAATGCTAGTAAGCCCGCGATACGCACTCGTTAATCCGTAGTATGCATGTGACGTTAGGTAAGTGTCTGCAGCACACACGCGGCCAGGCCAGTACTAATGATGCGGCGTGGCCGCCGGCGGCTAACCCCTTCCCTTACAGTTCAGCTGCAGATCGAGGAGGTGAGCCGCAAGCTGCGCTCCGGAGACCTCGGCATCCCCGCCAACATCGAGGAGAGGTGCGTCCCCCCCCAGTCTCGCCTCGCCACGCCTCGCCGTCGGCCGGCGCCGCCCAGCGCCGCCGGCTACCGAGGTTTACTAGTATCGCACCCGCGCCCACTATCGGCCCACTATCGGCCCAGCACCGGCCCACCGCCGGCCGCCACAAACGGGACTCCGCGTCGCCACGCCACGCCCGCGGGGATGTCCGATTTTTAATGCTTTCAATAAATGCTGCTCGCGCTTTGACGAAATCAATTTTATATTTTTAACTTTTTTAAATTCATGCTGTAAGTCTGCTATTAACGATTATTATTAATCGGTTATTGGAACAACTTATACACCTTGGTTAAAATGGATTAGAAACCATATCTGAACTAAAACTCCGGATTATTAGAAATACGTAAACCGACAAATGTGTAGTGTCAAAAATAAATAATGGATTTTCGGAAGTTTTATACAATTTTACGCATTTAATAAGTTCAAGGTTGTTTTCTTATGATTTTTTATTAATAACACGTTGCAAAAATCTTTTTTACCAAAGTCGGACATCCCCAACTATTAATAGCTGACATAAATTGGTATGTTCACAGGAACTTTTACTATATCTAATCAATATAACAAAATCTTATTTAAATCACTCGGATCCATTTACATCTTTATAGACTTGTCGATTGCTATAAATATTTAAAAAAAACTGTTTAGTGCATTGTGCAAAAATAACACATCAAATTAATAATAGTGCTTTTTTATTCAATATGAGTACAATGAGCTATATGTTTATTATGTACTTGAAATTAAATCAATAAACTATAAAATCAAATGCAGTATTGTATAAAATGAGTATAAAAGATTAAATAAATGAATGAAGTATTGTCACACCAGCCCGCACGTGGCTCCACCTCCGACTAACATTAATGAGCGACATTTTTCGTTTTTGCAGGTTACACACTGAACATGACTGCATTAACGACTTTACAGAAACTAATCAATAACGATAATAATTAATTTTTTCAGCGACAGGAATTTAAAAATCGATAAAATTATTAATCGAATTGTTTTCAGGGCTAACCGATCGATTTAAATTTCAGGTCCGTCGCTCGACGATATTGTAATGAAATATTATTAGATTAGGTGGTAGTGTCAGGCTCGGGCGGTAGGGCTCTAGTGCTCTGGCCGCGCCGCGGTTCTCGGCCGCCTGCCCAACGCCCCGGGGAATTACTCTCGCGCCAGCGCGTCATATTTGACCTAGCACTCGGACTATTACACCGTTTTTAAACTATATTTTTAACTATCTCAAAGATTTATTAATTGCAAACATAAGTGCGAAAAAATATTTGGAGTTTATTTAAAACTAGAAATTATTACCTTTTAAATTTCAATAGTAGGGGTAAGTTAATTGTTTCTGTCACTTTTAGTGCTGCAGTATGACATTACGTAAGACACTATGAGTTTCTGATGTTACAGTGTGATAGTGTCATATTTTTCTAGCTATTGATTAGAGGAGTATGGGGATAATTTTCTGTAATTATTTTACTATACACAATATGAAATTGTGACGTCATTAAGCCCTGCTTTGTAGTCAGATTTTTCATGATTGCTGTGATATATATGGTAAATAACTGTCTTAAATAAAACACCTGTTTTGCCTTCACTTTATGTTGCCTTACGGCACTTTCGCTTTTCTAGCTTATCCCCACAGCTAGAGCTTAAAAGATAATAACTATATTTTAGAATGAAACTCATATCTTTTTATAATTTTTAATTATTTTTATTTAATGTCAACTCATTTTTCTACTGAGTCCGAAAAAAAATTTTTTTTGTAATAATTTCTACGATAAATACTTGTAATTGGTTTCAATAAGCTGACTCGGAATTGGTCGGTGTCGCACGAATGTCACAAGTAGAGTAGCCCCCCGGGCGGTGCGGCGGCGGCGGCGGCGAGGCCGCGGCGCGAGCTCCGGCCGATGTGACACACTCACGCCCGCAGGTCGCCGTCGCCGGAGCCCATCTACTCGACGGACGGCAAGCGGCTGAACACGCGCGAGTACCGCACGCGCCGCAAGCTCGAGGAGGAGCGCCACCGGCTCGTGCAGCGCATGCAGCAGATCAACCCCGAGTTCAAGCCGCCGCCGGACTACAAGTCAGTGCTGCCCCACTCACCCAGCGCACGCATACCCGCCCACGCTCACCTTCTCATATACACACTCACACGGTCTCACACGATCACACTCACACGATCACATTCACACGATCTCACACAATCTCACTCACGATCACAATCACATTCACACATCTCACTCACACGATCACATTCACACATCTCACTCACACGATCACATTCACACAATCTCACTAACACGATCTCATTCACACGATCTCACTAACACGATCCCATTCACACATCTCACTGACATGATCACATTCACACGATCTCACTCACATGATCTCACTCACGATCACATACATGCGATCACATTCACACGATCTCACTCACACGATGCTCTCAAATACTAATTTGAGTGCTCATTTCGATCGGACGTTTTTAATGTTGATTGTGTATCTAGTTTTTTATTTGTGATCGAAGGCTGACATATAATAAATAACAACCACTATGAGAAATTAAACTAACGGTAACGTTCTCGCTCGTCAGTATTGCTGTTTTAGTAAGTATAATTATGTATTAAATTGTTATTTTTTTTAATATATTTGTTATTTTGACTGCCTACCCTGTTGAAAAACCCTGTGCACGCCACTGGTGATATCAATCCGAACGAACTGCGCCTAAGTTCTTACCACCCACATAATATATAGGTATACTAGCTCTTCAGTTTCACATCCGTCAGTCATGAATATACGGTATGATTAGTTACCTAAAATCTTGCCACAGAACGACCCTTAACTTTCATTTCCAAAAAATCACTCCTTAACTGGTGCCTACACTAAGCGAGGAACATCTGACAAAATTTCTTTCTAGACAAGCGGTTCAGGCTATATGTTAATGGCACTCTCTCAGTATCTTCGTTCTTAACAGAATACACCTACAGAAAACGCAATCCGAGCTCAACGCGTATGCCTACTATCAGTTATGTAGGTATATATCACTACCCTGTACATTTACATCAGAATACTGCTGCCAATCCACCCCTCTCGTTGAAAAGTGTCTGACACTGTACTGACTCTACTTATGGCTTGCTCTCCTGACCCACAGGCCGCCCATCATTCGCGTGCACGACAAGGTCATGATCCCACAGGAGGAACATCCGGACATCAACTTCGTCGGACTTCTCATCGGGCCCCGAGGGAACACGCTTAAAGGTACACCACGTCACATTACAATTATTTTAGATGTTATTTCGCGTCTAGTTTTATGCGCAATTATACTTTCAGTTTATGAAATAAAACTTCAAAATCTCAATGATACATTGTTAATAGTGCTATAATTATTTCTTTAAACTATAGAGAAGATAAACGAAAAAAGCAACCAGCAAAAGCAGAAATAGATTCGTGCCCGATTTCATCAAAGTCCTCTAATACTTAACGAACCCATAAAAAAGATAGGGGTCCACTAACGATGAACTATTCTTTTTTAGATGTTCGCTAAGTATTAGGGGACTTTATTGAAACCGGGCATGAGACCCATAGATTGACATTTACAATATTGAAGCCTAAGATAGTATTTCAGATTGCAAATGTTTCGACTATTCTGAGGATTAGAATGTTGTATCCGTTGTCAGAAATGTCACCATCTGTTTCGTCTGCACAACAGTGCAAGCACTGGAATTTAGCGGCAGGAATAGGAAGTGATATAGTGATAGAGATCCGGATGGACTCGGCTCAATAGCCTACCATTCGCATTTTAATAGTTACATAATAAATGATCAGTAGATATATTATAGGCATTGTGACGTGATATTATTTTGTTATTGTCCGCTGAAGCGATGGAAAAGGAGACAGGTGCGAAGATAATAATCCGCGGCAAGGGTTCAGTGAAGGAGGGCAAAGTGGGCCGCAAGGACGGGCAGCCGCTGCCCGGAGAGGATGAGCCGCTGCACGCCTACATCACAGCCACTAACGCAGATTGCGTCAAGAAGGCTGTCGAGAAGGTACCGTGCCGCCTGTTGCAATTACAGTCGTTAAGACATTCAAGTATGCTTTAGGGTCAATGACACAGATGGGAAATAACTTGTTAAATTTATCTTTAGTATAAAGAATATTTATTATACACATATCATAGACAGAGACACCGTCGCGTGTATTTGTGCCTATAACTCTATCGTAATATCTCTATCTTCTTATGATCATAGAAATGGGATGATGGATATTTCATGTACAATGGGCATTTAATTTTTTTACTATTTGTTCATAATTTTATTTTACTTTCGAAGATATAAATATCTGATAACTGTGGCTTAGTTTTATCCATGAATATATAAATATTGGGTCCTTACATATGAAATTGGCGTTTTGTACGGGAGGAATATAAAGTCAATTTTTTTTTTGTAAAATATATTTAATTAATCAAAGTATGCACCGTTGTTATCTATGCACTTTTGCCATCTCATAGGTGGCATTGATCCCTTTACTAAAAAAACCATGGGGGCGAGAATCAATAAACTCTTTGAAGGCGGTTTGGACTGCCGCATCGGAGTTGAATTTTTTTCCTTGTAAGAAGTTGTCCAAATTCCGGAAAAAATGGTAATCTCTTCGAGCAAGGTCCGGGGAGTACGGTGGATGTCGCAGACATTCCAATCGTAGCTCATCTAACTTAGTGGTTGTTTGTTGTGCAGTGTGTGGTCTTGCGTTGTCGTGAAGCAGCAGTGGCCTAGAGCGATTGACCAATCTCAGTTGTTTAGCAGCTAGTTCTTCCTTCTTGGTTTGCAGTTGCTGACAATAGATATCTGCCGTAATCGTTTGGCCAGATTTTAGAAAGCTGTAGTGAACGACACCGGCGCTAGTCCACCAAACACTCACAAGTAAGTTTTTCTGAGTCAATTTTCGTTTAGGGCAGGATTTGGCTGGGTCTCCAGGGTTCAGCCATTGCGACGAGCGCTTCCGATTATCGTACAGTATCCACTTTTCATCACAAGTAATCATTCGATTTAAAATCCCTTCATTATTGTGTCGGTTGAGCAAAGTAACACAGCGGTCAACGCGTGTTTGCAAATTCGATTCACTCAATTCATGAGGTACCCATCATTCAAGTTTTTTTACTTTCCCGATTTGCTTCAAGTGGATTAATACAGTTTTGTCACTTACCCCGAAGCCTGCAGCTATCTCTGAAGTGCTTTGTGATGGATCCGCTTCCACAATAGCCTTTAATTCTTCATTTTCCACTTTGGTCTCCGGCCGTCCACGGGGTTGGTTCTGAAGGTCGAAATTTCCAGAACGAAAACGTTGAAACCAAAAACGTACCGTGCTTTCTTTTGCGACACCAGCGCCGTACACATCATTAATCCTTCGAGCTGTTTCTGCAGCACTGGTGCCACGGTAGAACTCGTACTCGTAAATATACCGATATTTCATGTTTTCCATTGTGCGGTAATAAGCGACGCCAAAGAAAAAAATAATGAGGAAAAAACAAATGAATGACTGTTTTCAAAACTCAAATGTACCAGCTAAATGAATTTATAAATTTGAATTTGGAATTCTTAACCAAAGAGGAGATATTTCAGATCAAAGTGGTCAGTACGACAAAACGCTAATTTCATATGTAAGGACCCAATATTTACCTTACCGGTTCAAATCCAGCTCGAAATACCAAAATGTGAGAGATCTTTCTTTCCTGATACATACATCTTTTTAATTTTATTTGAACTGATAGATCAATCTCTTGTTAATTTGTTTATTTAAATGTATTTATTTAATGAATATTATGTACTAGGTAAATATATTATTTAACTTTTTATTTAACCTTTTATCGAACTAAACTAATTGATAGAAACACATTAATACACACATCAAAAAAGTCTAAGCAACATGTACTATTTTGAACTTTTGAACGATTTTTACTATTGTAATATATTTATATTTCTTTTATAAATAATAACTAAGCATTTTTTGATGAATTAGTGACTAAAGCAACAAAATCCTTCATTCAATTGTTCATTTAATCACTAATTAATTAACAATATGTGTACTGTAACATACGTATTCATGTTTTACAAAATTAAAAACAACATTTTTTTAATTATTTGGTAGTTCAATACAAAGTGTGACCGCCTCTGTTGTTTAAAACTTGTCAGCAGCGATTTTTCATTGAATTTATAAGATTGTTTATCTGATCCTGCGGCAATCGGTCCCAATGGAGTTTTAACAAGTCTTTCAGTTGTTGGGTTGTCGATACTCCGTCCAGGTTCTCTACGTTCACGTAACACGTTTCTGGAGCATGTCCCATGCGTGCTCGTTGGGATTGAGGTCTGGCGATTGTGCAGGCCACGGCAATACCCGGATGTTTTCCATTGCCAAGTACTCTCTGGTCCACCGAGCTGTGTGCGAACGCGCATTGTCATGCATCAGCGTGAAATCTGAGCCAAGACTTTGTGCAAATGGGTGGGCATAAGGCCCGAGGACATTTTCAACGTAAATTTCAGTGTTCATATTGCCTTCTACAAAAACGAGCTCAGTTCGTCTGTTCTTCATAATACCCGCCCATACCATCACTGTGGAGCCACTGTAAGGGTGCACTTCCTGGATGAATCTCAGCCGTTCAGCATTTCCGGGACGACGATACACTCTTATCCTTCTCATATCAGGCCTAAATCCAAACCGGGACTCATCACAAAATAAAACCACCATAAAAGCCACCATAAACTACATTGTATGAATATGTGTAATTTTTATATAATACTTTAGTACATGTAGTTGTGTATTTGATATATATTTTAAATGTAGTTTAGTGTATGTATAGTTTATTAATAATATGTTGTATGATCATAATATGTATGTATATAATAGGTATGTATGACAAATATAGTGTGTATTAACTAAATCCCTGAATTCTTCACCTGCCGCCGCTATATCTCTTTTAAAAGATAATGTACCGGCATGCAATGTTAAGTTTCAATTCAGACATGTCAGTACACACGAAATTATTAAAACCTTTAAAGCGATAAATGTAAAAAGAACCAATGACCTTTGGGGCATTTCGGTTGTCGTTGTTAGATCATTGATAGATATTGTTGCACCATATTTGGTGGTGATATTTAATAGATGCATTGACTACGGGATATTTCCTGATTTGATGAAAATTAGCAAAATAACTCCATTATATAAGTCGGGTAGCACATCTGACTGCAACAATTATAGACCAATATCAGTTCTACCCATATTTAGTAAAAATTTTGAAAGACTTATTCTGAATCAACTAATGTATCATTTTTGTAGTAATAAATTATTACATTGTAAACAATTTGGCTTCACACGGGGGCGCTCAACAACCGATGCTGGTGTCGAGTTAATGAAAGATATATTTGAAGCCTGGGAGGTGTCGTGTGATGCTATTGGCATTTTTTGTGATTTAACAAAAGCATTCGATTGTGTACTGCATGAAACGTTAGTCGAGAAATTGAACCATTATGGACTTGGGAATATAGCTTTAGATCTTATTAATTCTTACTTAAAAGACCGAGTTCAACGGGTAGACGTGAATGGCGAGCTTTCTTCCGGGTCTATTGTGAAAATGGGGGTTCCACAAGGCTCAATATTGGGGCCTTTCTTATTCTTAGTCTATATTAATGATCTACCCTATCTTGTCAAAAATAATCATGGAATAGTACTGCTTGCTGACGACACATCACTTATTTTCAAGATAAATAGGCAACAACATGTTTGCAATGATATAAACGACGCTATCTCTAAGGCATTACGGTGGTTTAATGTTAATAATTTGCTGCTCAATGAAAGGAAGACTAAATGCATTAAATTTACATTACCTAATGTTAAGCATGTTAAAAACAATATACAGCTTGATAACCAGAAATTGGATCTAGTAAACACTACCGCATTTTTGGGATTAACTTTAGATGCCAAACTGCAGTGGGGACCTCATATCAATGACTTGTCGGGTAAGCTCTCTTCTGCAGCATTTGCGGTTAGAAAGATTAGACAGTTGACAGACGTAGATACAGCTAGATTGGTCTACTTTAGTTACTTTCATAGCGTTATGTCATACGGGATTCTATTATGGGGTAATGCAGTCGGCATTGACACTATTTTTGTTCTGCAGAAGAGAGCCGTTCGTGCGATTTACAATATGGGTCCAAAAGACTCTCTAAGAGATAAATTTAGAGATGTTAAAATAATGACAGTCTATAATCAGTACATATTTGAAAATTTAATGTATGTTCATAAAAATATTAATAAATTTAAGAAAAATAGTGATGTACACAATTTCAGCACTAGAAATAAAAATAAACTGGTTGCACCTACGACTAGACTCCATAAAGTCGGTAATTCTTTTATGGGTAATTGTATACGTTTTTACAATAAACTCCCTGAAGACAAGCTGGATTTATCTATTACCAAATTTAAAAAATTTATTAAACATAAACTGTTATCAAAATCGTATTATAACGTAAAGGATTATTTAAATGACAAAAATGCATGGGAATGATGTACCTATTTATGTGTTTACATAATATTTCTTTTATAACAAGCATTATTACTATTATTTAATTAGTTATTACTTTAGTTAAGAAAATTTGTATTGTAATGTAACATTGTGATTTATGACGAAACTAAGTGTTCTACAATGTCCCTAATGTTGAAAAGAATAAATAAAAAAAAAAAAATAAAAAAAAAATATTATATTTTGTTTACTTTTTTTGCGATTGATACACGTCAGATTTTGCTTTCGTAACGGCTTTTCTATCACAGGTCT